>WARS01000007.1:8673675-9873675 GCA_008933995.1 Datnioides undecimradiatus
GGGGGGGGGGGGGGGTCAGTGACAGAGACAGAGGGGGGCGTGGCGGTGGAAGGTGAGAAAGAGGGGAGAGGTATGCAACCATTCAAAACATTTGAAGAAAAGTTCATATTTCCACACAGAGCACAGACATAAAATAAAGTTTGTCAGCAGAGACAAAGACAACAGAACTTTTCTGATTTTTCAGTAATTGTTCCTCAATACCAAGACTGTGAATCTGTCATCAGCAGTTTTTTCTTGGCATAGCTGGACATTCGGTCTGTCAATAAACTCCCACTGAGCTAAATACAGTGGAGTTTTTGAGATAAACTAAATGAGTATATGTTTCTTTATTCTGAAGCAAACAGTAAAACTATTGCTGCCGCGGTTATTTTAAATTGACGTTTTGTAGACTGACATCAAATGTCATTGGTTGACATTTTTAGCTTTTTTACCTGCGAAGTGTGCAAAATAGCAGGTTTTGTAAGGACAGTTTCCATTGTTGTCGATTCCTACTAAACATTCAGACAGACGGAAACAGAGAGCCATCGTAGTGGGCGGGGCTTCCGGGGACCCTCCCCTCTGCATGAGAGTCACCTGGAGAGCCGAAACGCGCTTTCAGAGGCAGCAGCCAGCCGCTGACTTAGGAGGCTCCAGTTTTCGAAACGTCTCCCCCTTTTTTTTTTCCCAAATTAAGTGGATGTTTAAAGAAACGCCGGCGTGAACTCACTCAGGATCGATGGGATCTTTATTTACGGATATTCAAAATTTCCTCTGACTTTTTGGAAACAAGCAAACATAGTGCAGCGTGCTTTTCGGCGGTCGCTTTGGATTACTTTTTTATTTCATTTCACTCAAATCTCTGGTAAAATGAGCCGGACGCAGCTGCTCAGGTGAGTCTGGAGACGAGATGAATTTCTGATGCTGTGGAAACGAGATTTTGCTGCATTCACCCAACCATCCTTTTACAGCCAGTGCCCGTTTGTTAATAAAGTTTATTTTGATTTGTTCGCCTGTTTGCAGGATTGTGTTCTGTGCAGTGATCTGTCTCCACTCTGCTGATGCCCTGCCTGCTTCAGGTCTGTTCCTTTCCCTCTCCCTCACACACACATACAAACACCCACACGTCTATACTTTCTGCTGATATATTTGATGTATGAAAAACAATATGAATATGTTTGGCCTTTTTTTCTTCTCCTGCAGACCCCCTACACCCAACAGGTCTAAATAACTTCATTTGTCTCATGTATCACAACAGACCACCACTGCTTTCAATTAATTTGTGTGAACAGTGTGAAAATCCAGTAACACAGTTAAAACTTCAGATCCACGGTGTGTGATTCATCACCCCTGGACTGGAGCATTACATTTTGCATAGTAATGTAGTTAAAGTGAAGATGGATTTACACAGCTTTATCTCACAACTGTAAATTTAGCTCTGAGGGAAACTAATGCAGACTGTGACGGATCACACCATTAAATCAAATGACTACTCATTGATTTACATGCTGTACAGACAGTGAGCTGTATAAAAATGCAAATTTCTAGCTTCTTAGCTATGATGTAAAGTGTGTGTGTGTTTCATAGTAAACAGAGCTGTTGAAGGGAACTAACAGAGTAACAGAGAAGGAGCAGAAGACGGAGAAGATGGAAGACTAATGGACGGTGGTGATTTGAACCTTGTTGTCTTTTATTTTGCAGGATGTGAGGGAGATGAGTGCAACAGAGACCAGACCTCCTCGTCATCCTCCTCCTCTTTGTCACCCTCTTTATCCTCTTCTTCTTCGGTGGTGGCAAAATCCCCACAGCCCTCTCAGGACTTCCTTGGCCAGTTTACCCAAGTGAGCTCATCAAACAGTGGTGACCGTAAACACCGCGACGCCAGCGCCGTCCTGCCCTTCATTGGCCTCACAGGCAGTAAGTTTACACTCAACCACTGTGTGCACAGATGGAGGTGGCGAGCCCCAAAAACCAACGGAGAACCTTATCTCTTTACCCCAAAACAGACAGAAACAGTCTTTACACTATAAGAATCACCCTGTAACTGAGTGCAGGCCAGAAATGTGACTAAACTCTGTAAAGAATATTTCCAACAGTAATTAACTAGTTTCAAGAAATGTGGGAAGTGAGTGCCTGCAGCTTTTTTTTGTTTTAGGCCAAGAAATAAGACATTATTAGAGTTTTAAAGAAGGGTAAACAGAACTTTGATGAAGACGAATTAATGAGGGAAAAATGTGCAAATGAATCAACATCTTAAGAGAACGCTTCACACTATTTATTGATGGTAGAAAATTGACTTTATTCTACATATAATTCAGCAGCAGAATGCACAAGTCATACTTCATGTACCAAGACTGCATCCTCTTAGCATTTGTACAATATTTGCTTTCAAAGAACATAGAGAAAAACATACAGAAAGATAAAACACCAATTACAAAAGTGTTAAAAAACAAAAACAGAAAGTGATTCGGACACCTTAATGACAGCGGAATCTAAAACACATTAACAAATTGTGAAAGTTTATTCCCGTATATTGATTATATTTCTTAATATTTCCCCCCTTTCAAAATTCAGAAAGGTATTTGTGATTTTCTTTCTAAAGTGTCTTTTGTTCATGCGTACAAAGATTCTTTGGATGTCTCAGTCCGTCGTCAGTTAGTTTTAGTGTTTTGCTGTTATTTTCAGATGTTTGCTCTGACTCTTGGTGTTTGTCTGCTGATGTGAAGCAGAGGACGACAGGAATGTGCTGCCAGATGGAGACTCTGGTTTATCTCACAGATACAGATATGGGCTTAAAAGACAGAGGTTCAATTTGTGGTCTGAGGGCCCTTCAGAGGCCTTCAGGGTCCCAAAAACATTTCAATAAAATAAAACTGAACAAAGCAAATTGGGTGCAGAAAACCAAGTTCTTTTATTGAATATTATTAAGGATTATGTTATAAGGGGCCTGGCCATATTTGACTTTTGACCTCTTTGCTATTGAATGATTGTATTTTATTCTCTCTAGCGGTCTGAAATATGGAATTCTTCATTTGTTTCCAATCATCTGTCTCACAGGAAGTTCTCCAAACTCTGTGGCTTTTTCTCTTTTAGGTGCTGAGCAGAGTCGTAGCTGCTGTAAGAACGGAGGAACCTGCATCCTAGGCAGCTTCTGTGCTTGCCCCCCGTTCTTCACCGGGAGGAGCTGCGAGTACGACCAGCGCATCAGGTAAACAATGAGAAAACAACAACAATCTGCTAAGAGGGGCTGGAGAAACATTTTCCCCTTTCTACATAGTCTGTGTTTTTATTGATGCTGACAGTCTTGCATGCCCATCTTCTGTGAGCTGTCACTTATTATTTTTCATTTTAAAGTCAATTTCCCCCCCAAACCGGCACTTACTGTTTTCTTCGATTAGTAATTCATGTTTTTGTCTCTGTGTGTAGGAGTTGCGGTTCGATTCCTCATGGTGAGTGGGTTCAGAAAGGATGCTCTTACTGTCGCTGTGGTTACGGCATCCTGCACTGCTTCCCCCACGTCTTCCATAAAGACTGTGGTAAGATATACGCACACCAGACATGTCAGCACGTGGTGATGGAGTTAAGAGCAGATTCTGCTCCTTTTAAACTAATTTCTACTTGCATTTATGAAAGGACATGAACTCAGAGTCTGTTTATTTATTCCTGTGACAGTTAAGGCCTCATTATAGCTAGTATTGAAATAGAATCTGTGTGGAGGAAAAACACAAACTAAAGCAAAGTGTTAAACTCAGCAGCTCACAAACCTCTGTTATATTAGCTGCAAATGTGGTGCGTCTCAATGGGAGCTGGTAGCTTTCCGCATTGTCCGTTCACCAGTTGTGTATTTCTCATTTAAATAAACAGCAAAGGTTTAGACGAGCTGTCGACGCCCCGCAGTCAGACTGTCAAAAGGTGTTGTTCACAGTAAAACTCCCACAGAGTGTAGATGCACATCTGAATGCCCCCAACCCTGCCCACTCATTTACAGTTCAAGGCTTTTATTCCAAAATGCGAAACACTCTCAGAACAACCGTCCACTCCTAAACAAACATCCCATAATAATCACACACTAAGTTGCCTGGATATCAAAGTACTTCTCTTTGTTGCAGCCCTCCATTCGGGCTTTATATCACACCCATTGTTGTTTTATAAGACTCTTCTCTGGAGGATGCTCATTTTTTGGCACTCACTTGTTTACATAAAAAGTGCCAAAAATAGCTGCGTCAAGAATTAAAAAATAGAGCTACAGAGAGAAAATCAAACCCAGACTTTAAACGTGATATTAAAATGAACAGTATCTGCTGTTAACAATCACTATTCCTACAATAAATCTGATTTGAAACAGACTCACTGCATTACTAATACAGCAACTTAAAAGAACATTTTGATTTTTTACTTGATTACCATTAAAAACCACAGCAACTGGTTACTTTTTTTCTGTCGTGCTTCTGAAAACCACATGTGAACGCCTGCCTTCGTAGTGTACAGTGTTTCTCACAGTGACGCTCTCCAGTAAAAACCATACATCTCAGGAACTAAAGAAGTGCAAATTAAGACGAGATAAGATAAAATAAATCCTAACTAGGGAAAGTGAAGTGTCAGTGCAGCAAGAGGAAGTAGCAGAACAGATGCAGGGCAGAATAAAGATAAGTGACTGAAAAAGTGAAATTAAAGGTTGGAAATATTACATACACCATGACAATAATAACCACTAAGTGTAGTTGAACATAAAATGTTACAAAAAGGAAATCAGAAAACGATGAGTCCAGGTCTTCATTGGTTTTCTTTCTTTACTTCCCAGATGATTCGGAGGAGGTGCGATGGTATCGCTCTTCAGCTGTCAGGCCTGTTCGGACCGACTGTTTTCTGTGTCTGACGCTGCTTCTTCCCCTGCTTCTCCTCTTCTGATGGTGTACTTACCAACTGCCTGCCCGACACATGACCAGGATTCATGATTCTGCACCTTCAGGACTATAGATCGGTTTCCAAACCCAGTCAAAGCTTTATAAGCTTTTAAATAGACCTTTTGTATTTTGTCCGAGTGCTGCTGTGGTGGAAGAGTTACATATCATTTGAAAACTGGTTATTTGGAGTTGTTCGTTCATGCCTCAGCACATGCTGCTTTGAATTTTATGGATTTTAAACTCTGCAGTTAGACTGTGTTGTGGTTTATGGGGGCATCTTCTGCACTAAACTGAGCTGTTGCTGATGAAATGAGGAGAAGTTTGAGGACTTAGGGTTAAATTGGTTTGAACCACTGGACCATTATTTACAAGAATCAGTTTTAGGATTCAGTACTGATTGACTTGTACAAACAGATACTTAACACTTGATTTTTGTAAAGACTGAAGGGAAACAGACCTTAACCGAAACAATGTATGTAGGGTATTTATTAAGTTTTCCAGTTTATAACTTGCCAGCTTCAGACATTAATTCATGCTCAGTGTCTTTCAGAAAGTTAACCAGTGGATCACCAAGCTGTGTGTGTGTGTTGCTGCTTCTTATACTTCCAGTGGAAGGTCGTCTGTGTGTCTGTATGATGTCAACAGAGTGTGTGTGAAGGAAAATGTACATAAGATTTTTATGAAAAGCATTTTTTTTTGTCATTTTAGGCTCAATGTGATTTTTTTTCTTTGTAAAAGAAGATGCAGAGTCTCTTGTTTTAAACTTGTCCGTTTGCACAAACTGTGAGATGAATATAAACATGTATTGATCACGTGTTTACGAGATTGCTCTGATGCATGCGTTTTATTTCTGTGGCAAGACATGACAATTATGTTTCTGGAAAAACACGCACTGACTCTACTAAAACAAAATGACACTGGAAATAACACAAAAGTAAACTTTAAGACTAGAGGAAAACAAAACATATACTTCATATAATAATGTTTCAGCTATTAAAAACAAATAGGTCTTTATTTTTTATTTCTATAACTAAATCTTTCTTCCTTTCAAACTCTGTTATCTGAAGGTATTTCAGTGGGAGCCCTCCCTGTTTCTTATCTCCACAGTTTATTGATGAGGTTTGTATTGATTATCAGCTCCTCTCTTATCTTAAACAAACACATCAGCTGTCGTTCTGCGGTCTGTCAGCCTGCCAGCTGCCACAGCTCACAGCTTTACAATCAACAGGATGAATCAAATATGATGATATGAAACATAAAGGTCAAATAAATGACACTCAAATAATAATTTATAGTCTCTTAACAGGTGGTTATAGTTCAGATACTGTTGAATCTGGTAACATTGCGACATGATCAAGGAGAAGTCTGACAGGTCAGGAAACTAGGAAGATTATATGATGGCCGGATGGGTCAACAGGAGGGACAAAACTAGAAAAATCCGGAGTACCCTGGAGTTTGACTATGGCAAAAAAAAGCTAATGATGTGATGTGTCAGCAGGAATTAAAGTGATAGAAATTTGGTACCATGTGACCTGCCCATGCCAAGCCTGTTGAAAGGCGTACAATATAATGCTGTGTCATCACTTTGTTGTTGAAAAACACTTTTGTGTTGAACTCCCTGAAGTCATGGTGAACCCTGTTGTTTTCAATCAGTGATCATGATAAAGTGAATTATGTTTGTCATTAATGAACATCTTTAAAAATATCTCACGTGCCCCCTGCAGTACTCCAAAGTACCCCTAGGGGTAAGTGTACCCACATTTGTGAGGCAGTGCTTTAGCTGACGAGACTACTGAAAACTTCACCCGTAACACGTAAAAGTCCTGCATTTAAAATACTACAGAAAACTAAAGTATTGTTCAGTGACATATTGCTGAGACTATATATGTGTGTGTGTGTGTGTGTGTGTGTGTAGATAGATATGGACTTACATAGATATCTGGAGCTACTTTTAACTATAACAATTGACAGCTGTGAGAGTTCTGGCACATTTTAATGGTCAAAAGATAAATCGGAGGGGCCAAAAGTTAATCAGTTAGTTCTTTGAAAAGAAAAAAATAAATTCTGATATGATTCTGATATTTTTTGTAGTTTTTAACTTGTTTTTGTGAAATATTGGATGACTCAACCTCTCTTGAACTTTTGAACATTTATTTAAATGAAACCTGCTGCGAAGTTTATAGGAGGAATGTTTTCTAAGTGGAACTATTAACAACTCACAAACATCTGAAACAACCACTTATTCAGTCTTAATAGTTTGATGTACTTTTTGTTTATAGCTCTTGAATACCTGTAGTGGACTAAACAGGACAATATTTTCAAGTAAAGCACCTCAACAATTTGGAGCTCTTGAGTTACTTTGTTACTTTCCACCACTTGCAGCGTGGCCACTAGTAACTGATAAGACTGACACAAAGCCCTAACTGAGTTACTGAAGAGGAGTAAAAGCAATGAGGTGGAAGAAGAAGAAATAAGAACAGGAAAGCGGATGGATGTCAGAGCTTTTGTCAAGATGACGTGGGTTTTTTTCTTTCTCTAATCCCGCAGTAATCGCACTGTAATCTCTCCTTTGTTATAAAGCCAATCCTATAACAACTGGTCTAAAGCAAGTGCCCTGATTGGACAGACACATCTGTATGGAATAACTTGAAAATGGATCCTATCAAAGAGCTTTACATGTGTTGTTTGTCCCTCTGTGGAGCTTTCACACTGATGGATTGAACCTTAAGCGCGAGAAAACGTAGCTGCTGCGGGAGTGTCTGGAGGTTTTGGAGCTGCTTTTTGCCTTAATTTCTGCTTCTCAAGAAATGTTTTCAGAATGATTTACACGCTGTCTGCCCGTTCCTGAGAGTCGTGTTCGTTGATCTCCTGAAGAGGACGTTAAAAGGATTGGAGGAGCTTTAAAGAGCGGGCGGGTGGAGACAGAAGGAGCTGCTGGAGTCTGAACAGAGGAGGAGCAGCAGGAGATTGGAGCAGATTTAAAGGGATTAAATTGGATGCGACTAAGAGGACGACTGTTAAATGATTTTATGCTTGTGACTTCAGTGACATCTTCATCGTCACAACTAATGAACCCAGAGAAAGAAAAAGTATCAAAACACTAAACATCACATTGTCAGACTCAACACACGGCTCAACTTAAACTTTCTGCTGCAGCAAAGTGACATTGATTTCAGTTTCAGTGTTGAGCAAAGCAAACAAAGTGGAGGAGAGAGAGTGAAGAGATAAATATAATGAGAAGGAAACTGTGTGAGTGTGTGTCTTTGTTATCTCCCCCCATTTGACTTGCTGATAGCAACAATCAGGGAGAACGAACAGCAGGTATCTGCCATTAAAGCCACATGCACGTTTGTATTTTTGTACTTGTGAGGACCCTCCAGGACTTGGTTTAAAGCGCATACCAGCCTAATATCTAATCCTAATTCAATCCTTAACCCTAAAAACAAGTCTTAGCCAATCAAATGTTTCACACACACAGCCTTCTTACACCAGTGCCATTCAGAAACTGTGTTCGGAGTTGCTCTCCTTACACTTTTAGTCACCAGCAGAATCAGAAAACACACACATTTCATCAAAGGAAAGAGATTTTGGAAACATGCTTACAATGACTTAAGAAGAAGCTTTGCCCCAAATATACAAAATGTATCAACCACATTTCTATTCTAAAATGGGCATATGTGTTAATAGTGACTCAGAGGTTTTGTCTGCAACAGTGAAGAAGAAAATATATTATAATACATAAATAACAGAGTATATATAGTTCAAATATAATAGATATGAAATAATAAATATAGCCATGCTTTATTTCTTCAAATGGTTCATATATCCTCTTCATTTACAGACACATGAAGTAAAATCAATATGTGTTCTTTCAACTTCCACAGTGCCTCTGTTAGCTTCTGAGAGTCAATAAGGTTTGGAAATGGGCATTTAGCCATTTCTAATATATTAATCATAGCAGTGGACAGAAGGGAAGAGGTTTAACTGTTTACATTAGAGTTGTTCTCGTCAACACGTTAACAACTGGATGTTTTTTACTGTCTGAGAGTGTTTTAAATGCAAAGTCAGACATTTTAGACAGAGAATTACATTAGTAAAATCAAGTAAAACAAAACCAGTGGAATGATCCTTTAATAACATCCTGTTTTATTACCCCTCACACACAGAGACACACTTCTGTCAGCTGTTTTAATCCCAGCAGGGAAGTTTGGTCTGTTGTGCTGATCAGCTGTTTGGATGGATATGAATAAAAGTCATTGGTGTGTGTTGTGTGTGTGTGTGACATGATATCAAAGTTTTGTAATGCCTTCCATCTGACTCGCCTGGCGAGGGATTTTGTCAGCAGCCATAAGAAGGCACACAATAAAAAGTTACTTACACACACACACACACACACACACACACACACACAATAAATGAATGTAAAACGCTTAAGGCATTAGTTCTTTTGTAAACGCATGTTAGATGAGGATTCAGCGGCGTGTCAATCACAAACATGTTTATGTACTGTGCATCACCATCACTTATGTTGTTTTGTATTTCTAGTGGAACCCTAAAGAAGGCAAACACCTTTAAAAAACAAAACAAATCTGCACTAACAATTTCTGAACAGATGGAGTGAAAAAGTGCTATCATGTAGACTATGAATGTTTTTGAATGAAGTGAGTGGAGTTTTCAGCTGTTTTTAAAACTTCAAGTTTTAAAACAAAATGAGTACAATCCTAATTTTAAATCAAATTTTAAATCAAATTATGAGTAAACACACACATATTATGTTTTCATTTCTTCGGGTTACTTACCCTAACACTACCCTTAGTGTAACCTTACCTCTTAACCTAACGTCATGGGGACTTTTCCCCAAAAGTCAGTCGAGTCCCCACCAAGTGCCTGTGGGAGCATATTTATGTCCTCATAGCATGAGTAATACAAGTCTGCACACGTGCACGTGGACCATGTATGCATCATGTCATTGCTATGACATTAGATGATATTGCTATTGGAGTATATAGTAGCTCTGGGAACACAAACAGTTGATGGTGGGTGTCACTACTGTAACATTAACATGCAGCTTAACTCTGCAGCTGTGGTGTTAATGAGAGAGAGAGAGAGAGAGAGAGAGAACTGAGCAACTTGAGAATGAATGGGTTAATTTAGAAAGTTAAAATTGTGTCATATATGAACTACAAAATGTTTTTTCCAAATGAGTTTTCAGGGAAACTTGATTGCTGTCCGGATTTTATTCAGTGGTAAAATCTATTCTGATGAAGATTGTGCTATGTTTTTGTCAAGGCGGACTTTCACATCAGGAACCAGGAACTGCATCCTGAGTCCTTCACATGGTTAGGATAAGGTAACAAAAGCACTCTGGCTATGTTATTAATGTTTATTATACTTTCAAAAATAACTTTTGTGTCTGTGGTGATTGTCAGACAAACAATACCAAAAAGGTATTAAAAAAACTCCCCCATAGCCATTACTGGGAGGTACTTTTGACTTTTCTCAAATATGTACCCAGAAGACCATCTTCCCTTCGACATAATAAAAAAACTGAGCACCTATAAAAAATCATAAAACAGCAATAACAATGCCTTAGTTGCATCTAATGTAAAGAAAGATATAGTGCTTTATAGAAGATAACTGTAATAAGTTGTAAACACAATTTTCTAGGACACATGGGTTTTATTTCTGTTGAATTTACTGAATAATACTGCACACAAAACAAAAACTAAATATGATCGTCATGCCATTGGTCTTGTGTTCATTGTACCTGTTTTGTATTGTCTGGTTTGTCGGTACATGACTGATCTGTGACCTGTGTTACTGTTCAACTTGTGGACACGTTTATTGATTAACTGTTGATGCTTTTTAATTATTTATTTATTAGTTATTATACGTTTTTGAAAATGCTCCCTGGAAACATATCTCTGAAAACACACACACACACACACACACACACACCCACACACACACCCTCACACACACACATGCACACACACACACTAGGAGTGTAAAGACGACTAAGCTGTGATTAAGATCCTGGTGCCGTTTGGTTAAGCCATATGACATCTGTGTCTTTATGTACAGCGTTGTGTGTGTGTGTGTAATAATACTACTGTGGACAGATGAGTAGAAACAGTACAAATGAAAATATCCTCACACTCAGTGACCTGAAGAGACATTCAGCTCAACACTAAAAGACTTGTCTGTGTGTGAACAAAACCCGAAGCTCCGGTCAGTCTCCAATTGGAGATAACGAGACTCACAAAGGTGCTGATCAACTTTCCTTTGTACACACACACACACACACACACACACACACACACACACACACACACACACACACAACTGTACAGATGTCATATATATGTATAATGAGATGAATCATAACACGTGGCATTGTCTAGTGTGTTATTCTGCGACATGTTTATTTCACCTTCTCAGTTCCCTGATGTTGTAAAAGTGAAATCATTTGCATTGATTGCACATTCTCTGCAATAAAGACAAGAACAAGATGAAGAATGGAAAAAAGATAAAATGACAAGAGCGGAGAGGAGAATAATTAGGGAAACAATAAAACTGAAAGGTGGAGAACAGGGGAGGAGTTAAAAGAGGAGATAAAGGAGAAAGGACAAGAGAGAGGAGAGGACAGGGAGAGACAAGACAGACATACAGTGATGTGAAAAAGAAAAGAGGGTGAGAAGTGATGAAATAATGAGGAAACAGTGAAGTCAGACAGAAGAAAGAGGAGAGACAAGTTGTAAAACAGCAGTAAGTTCATCCATGTTCATGGTGCAATTAATACAACCCTAGTATTTTTTTATGTTGGAGAACAGAGAACCTTCTTCAGACTTGCAAACCTTTTGGCATCTGCAGCATGAGTTGCTCTCCCTGAGTGACTGCAGTTTGCTTCCTGTTTGCAGGTGATGAACGCAGCTCGGATTCATGACAAACAGAAGCTGAAGTCATTCTGGGAGCAGAGGATCGTGCAGCACAGCGAGCAGATGGTCGAGGAGGAGAACCGCATGAGGAGCAGCTCTCTGACACGGTGAGTGGGACGTACTCCACCTCGAATGTGTCGTTTTGAGTGCTCAACGCTGTCGTCCTGGAAGACGCTGTTTGCAGCCTCTCACAGAACCACAGCTGTTGTCGGCTGTGAGTCTTTATGCTTACAGTTCCAGCTAAATTCAGACTGAGAGTGTTGTTTTTAGAGCGAGAGTGTAACACTTCATGTCACTGATATCAAAAGTGAGAGCGAGAGTGTCTCAGATCCAGGTGGTTTGAGACACCTGCTAACCAGATGTTGAAAAGATTGAAATAAACTCACATTACTATCCAACATACTTTGAGTTTGAATCATGTGTTTGTGTTGGTTTATTAATACTTTTTTTAGCTGCTCAGCTACATTTATTGTCATATTTGAAATGCGGAAGTGCAGCAATTCTCCTTCTGGCATCTTTAGCAGTTATGCACCATCGTGATCTGATTCTCATGTTGCCCAATTTTACAATATTACAATCTGATCTAACAGCCACTGATATCACTAAGCATAAACTCAAACGTATGAAATCACATCTGGATTTTATCAGATATGAGGCAAATGTAATGCCATTTAAGGTCAATTTAAGTATTTTCAAATGATGACTCAATAAGTCCTAAATGATGATCATAGAGATTAGTCTTGATGGAACATAGATTTAACAATACTCACATGCATCAAACTGAGCACTGCACAGAAAATTTGGCTGCTTGTTTGCTGCAAACAAAATGTAATAGATAAATATATTAATGTTAAATGGACATAAATGAATGAAACTTTAGAGAAACCAACAAACTCGTTAAGATGCAGATTTTCATGCAAAACTAACACGAGGACCAGCTCACAATCATTTGCTTTCTTCCTGCAGAGGGGGAAATGTTTTTTTTTTTTTACCAATGTGCACACGAAAACTCAGCTGTTCTCCTGACCCTGACCTCCATAAGTGTTTAAGGTTAAACAAATAAAAACAATCAAATCTGGCAACTTCATCCTCCGGTCAAAGATAAAGACATGAGATGATCCTCAGATGACAGAATTCAGAGGATCTGTCACTGAAACTTTTTCATGTTCGGAGGTTAAACTTTGCTCACAGCTGTCAAGTTAGAAGGACCATGCTTCCCCCGCCATCAAACAGTGTCATATATATTCTGTATAATGCTGTGCTCCAGCTCCTTGTTGATGTTGTGACATGTTAACGCAAAGTGAAATATTCAAATCCGAAACTCTGCTTTTTCAAAAGGATTGCGTTCTATGCGTCTTGTGCTTAATTTTTTGACACATTTCCCCAAAATTCATCCTGAAGTACTCGGTATCTTCAGAGATTCAAAACAAGTTCTGTGAGTTTGGGCAAACATGAGTTTATGAAGTTGGTTGAACTGCAGGAACCAACAGGGTCAGAGAGAAAAAGCAAAAGAGCATTAAAAATAAACTTTATTACTGTCCCCTTCTCTGCCTCATAACTCGATTAGTTAGGAAAATGCCTCGCTTATGTTTACAGCTCGTCTGTCTGTCATCACATAGTAGCCTGAGAATGTTGATTAGAGGCAGCTCGACTATATGTTTGAATCCTGGAGATCAGTGTGAATATCTGAGGACAGATGAACAGAACGCTGCAGATTAACTGACACATGACGGTGTGTGTTGACAGACGAACGCTCGCGTACGCAGACACAACAATATTAATCCTGTCACAGCTCGCACACACACGCACACACACACACGCCCCCAGTTCCTTATTTTCCGTAACACAATTAACCCTGACAGCGATGACCGCAGATCAAGTTCCACTGGATGTCTGCACGATTAATTTAAGCCCAGGAGTTATGGTGTCAGGGTAAATACTGGCCTCTGATGTCGTGACAAAACCTCCACAAAGCTCCACTCCTCTAAATTTGGGAAAGTGAAAATCTTTGATGTTACATAAAAGCTTTTTTATATGCCCCCTTTTCCTTTTGTTAATATCAGTGTTTCAGGAGAAGGCAAAATCCTACATAGACCTTCTCAACAGACGTGCTTTTTGTGTTTTTCAAACTAACTAATTAGCTTGTTAGCTTAACACACAGGTTTGCCATTTTGGCAACATAGAGACAATATTAGGATTGAGCTAGAAAGGTCTGCACACTAAATGGTATTTTAATGTTAGTGCTCGATAAGACGACAAGACATCTGGATTATTCTCCTCCACCTCTTTTTCTGCTCTCTCTCTTGATCACCTGAAGGTGTTTTCATTATGAGACAAAATGTGAAAATAGATATCTGTCTCTTGACATTTGTTCTTTGGTTTAGTAAAGTCTAGCAGTACTTAGGTCCCAGAGTTGGGTGCAACAACCCCCACTGTGGAGTGTTTTGGCAAACTGATCTCATTTTGTTGTCAATTTGGTTCCCGGATTGTATTCATCATCTCACTGATATCTGAGGGAACACACCCACACCAATGCTGACAGTTTTTTGACAGTAGGTTTGCTTCTGTCTGAAAACCGGCTAACTCCCTTTTCTCCCCCTTTGCCCCCTTTCTCTCCACCCTACCCTCCTTCTTTATAGGCTCAGGGAGCAGTGGTTGGTCAGGTTGGATCAGCGGAATCAGCACCAAAAGAGTTTCTTCGAGGAGCGAATCAGGCGAGCTCAGAAAGCTCAGCAGAGCCTCAGGAAGCTCGACTCTCTCTAAAACTGGCAGATCAGCTGGAGAAGTTTACAATCCAGGCTGACCTGCTTTATCCACACCCTGCCACCACATTGGCCTAAAAATGTCACGTCCACTCAACGCGGCATTTCAACAAAAACATCTAATGGCTCCTCACCGCATGGCTCTGCATGACTACATTAACCATGATGGAAAAATCTTGTTAGTCAACATCATGCACCTGATGGTCTTAGGTAAATAAAATGACCAAATACATCTGAAAATTTCACATCTTTAGTTTTTGTGATTTTTATTCTTGCAAAAACAATTTGAAACCCAAGTGGAAAATGTAAAAAGAATGAGCTGTCATCCAATGTCAACAAAGATTTTCAGAGCGGTGACGACTCAGGTGCACTGAAGCACACACTGTCACATCATTTGAAGCTGTAACACACACCAGTAGCTGAAATATGTTGTTCCAGGGAGAGAATGAGATCAAATTGCTGCTTTTCTGGAGGCTTGGAGCAGGGAATATAAAAGTGGTGTGTCCTTGTCTGTTGAAATATTGTGGCCTTCAGCAGGCACATTCATACATTGTTATGATTGGGGGCTGAGCCTGTTTTTCAGGGCTTGTGTTATAAAATTGATTAATTAGCACCACTTTAATAAACAATAATAGAATAATAAGAGACTGATCTCACTTGAGACTGCCTTTCTTTCTAAAAAGTTTGTTTAATTAACTTTTTCTATTGAATGAGAAGGAAAAATCGGGGTGGGAGTGGCTTTTTTGAGTTTTGGTCATGTTATGACATCATGGACTTGTGCCTAACTTATTTTTTCATTTCTCTGAACCTCTCATCTTCAGTTTAATGTCAGAACTTTCTGCGGTTTCATCTCCTGATCAGTCTCTGTGTGTAAGAGCTGTAGTCGTCGCGTTTGAGTTACTCTTTTTTGGCAGACAGTCGCTGTTCAGAGGAAGCTTGAATCCAGCAGTTTTTTTTGTGTATGTGTGTTTGGAGGAACAGCGTGTGCTGCAGGGATATGACGGCCTGTTCCTGATGAGAACTGCCCACACACCAAAAAAAATCTGCTCGGCAACAATCCAAAACTGGAATCTCGTCCTACCAGCCAGCCACGCTTCAGACACACAAACACAGACACAAACACACACACACAGACACAAACACAGATGCAGCGTGACAATCAGTCACAATAACACAAAGAGTCGCTGGTGGGTAGGCTGCTGCCGGGTTTTTTTTTGTTGTTAACTTCAAAACACAACCACAACCCACAAACACACACACACACGTCCACAAAGTGCAGGGAAAATATATTTCATCAAGTTTATCCAAGCACAGCAAGACTTACTGATCATTTTAATATATATATATTTTTAAAAAACCCAATCTTTTTATGAAATTTGTAAAAAGGTTCAGTCAAAGGTTCATTACAATTTTGTAATAAAAGCTCTTCACTACTGAGAGTAGTGTGTTCATAATTGGATAGTATTGCCCCATGGTTATTAACGTGAGCAGTGTTGAGAAAGAGACATCTGTGACTGTGATTCACATTGAAGAGGCGGACAGGCTTTAATAACAAACCTCAAAAATCAGTGTTGTCTCAGATGTTTTTAATCCATTTAAATGAATAAATAAACGGTTGGAATTAATCCGTACGTGAATGTGGTGTTGATACACGGAGGGGTTTTGTTTCTTGGTTGGCCTGTGATGTGGTCCTTTTGTATTAGAGAAAATATTTGGCATACTCAATATTTCTCATACTCAGAATAATTGTAATAAGTGTAAACTCAGATGAGAAGATAGATAGATAAACTGCTGAAACTGCTATGATTCTTCTTTAAGGTGACAGTCTCTAATATCTCCCGTTCTACTGTGTTTGCGTGTCTATGATGTAATCCACATTGTTTTAGTCTTAACTATGACAGTTTGAACCGTAACCTACCAGCTAAACCACCAGTGTTTGCTAATGTGAAAATGTTCACCACTCTAAACACAGTTGAGTAGTTTTCTTTTCTTCATATTCATATTTATGAAGAGGCTGTAACTACAATAAAAAGAAGATAACTGAATGACAACTTGCAATAGTAAAATTGCAGCGTGCGTGCTGTAGCCCCACATTGCCAAACTCACATAAATAAATGAGCTGATTATTGCTTGAACAAAATGACTACAGCATGCATTTTACTTGCTCTTTATCATGTTTCTATATTGGCAGCATTGTTGATCCTACATATATTGCTTCATCATTTCTTCAGTACATGTGCTGTAATTGTTATGACGTGAGGACACGTTGATGATGTGTGAGGCTGCAGATGCTGCAGTTCTTCAGTTGACCACCAGGCAGCAGCAACACATAGTAAAACATCCAGCCAGTGACAGAAACAAGGTGAGAAACATTCCCTTTCTTCTCATTATGATGATATTGCCACATGAATGTATGTGTCCGCACATAACCAGACATACTATAGAGTGATTTTGGGCTGAGCCTGTTTTTCATGGCTTGTGCAGAGCTCCTTAGTTTTGTGGAGGGAACTCCTTAATTCATTAATATTTCAGATAATTGCGTCGCAGATTTTGTGTCAGTAATTTGTGACAGATGGTGCTTCCTTTTGACTCTTTTCTGCTTTATTAGGACAATATGAAAATAATGTTTTTGTGAGGAAAAACTGGACTGGCCTGCACGGCACCCTGACCTCAACTGCACGCAACACCTTTGAAACACCAACTGTGAGCCAGACCTCATTACCAGACATCACTGTTGCACCTCACTGACGCTCTTGTGGCTGAATGTGAGACAATCTCTGCAGCCATGTTTTAAAAACGTTTAAAAACTGGAAAGCCTGAAAATTAGAAAAGTGGAGGCTATTAGCAGCAGTTGGAGTGAATGAGATGTTCAGCCACTACATAGAGCAGGTTTAATCTGTGTCCGCATACTTTTGGCCATGTTGTTCGACATAGTGTAATCAGTTAAATACATACAGTATAGTATCAACACCAGTTTTGATTTCAGATCTCATAAATTAAAGATACAATTTACATATATTGTGACTGTTATATATACAGCGAGGAGTTGACTGGAATAAATCAGCACAAAGCAAATCAGCACATTGATCAGCACATTAGCTGATTTTTTTATAATGATAATAAAGAACCTGGGGTTTTACACATAGAATGATGAGAGAACAGATCAGCTACTGGCCTCTGTGTCCTTCATGAGAAACAACATTATGTGTGGTGTCACTGGCAGAGAATGATGTCGTTCTCCTTGAGACCTGCAGGTTTTAAGGGACTTGGTGACTAGATGGGACTGGACGTGACTTGCTAAATATAAACACTGACCTTGACACTAATGCAGAGAACAACCTGAGTCACAACGGCTGCTGCTGAAAACACAGAGCGCCGAAAAACTGGGAGAAATGTTCTGTAGCAACAAATAGTGATGATGACAGTGGTGAAGGTGGTGATGATGTTTTTGACCCACTGGCAGCGAGGCCTTCGGCCTGTTCCGGAAAACCAGTTAAAAAAAACTCTGAACTGAATCCTGAAGTTTTTGGTTCAAGAGCAGCTGATCAGAGTTCAGTAAATACCAAGTATGCATGTGGTTGATTAATGAGTTTAGCAGGGACCTTGGATACTACATCTCACAATGACAAGCAAATGGATCTATAGAAGTAGTAATTTTTGCATATGCAGACTCAAACAAGACTAAAACCTCACAGCCTTACTAGCAGCACTGTGAGGCTGCACTTTGAACTAAATGCTGATGTCAGTGTGTAAACATGCTCATAACACCAATGCTTACATCCTGATGTTTAGCAGGATTAGGGTTAATACCATCTACACTGTCTTAATTTAGCACCTGTAATTCTAACTAGAATTCATTTTCTGGAGAAAAAGTGTGTGAAGGCTGCTGTCTTCTACTCTCATGGTCGTCACTGTTCGGTCAAACTTAAACTATGGTGCCAGTAGGTCCTCCCAGCCTGTTGTTCAGCTTATTGTTGTGCATTTATGCAACCTGAAGCATAGCATGATTGATTCCCTACAAGCTTGATCTTGATTGCATGGTCTTGCAAATCCATCTGTCTGGATTCAACTGGGTGTCTCTAGTTTAACTTTATGGGTTTAGTGGTTCAGGAAAGCCACAGACCAATTGCATGATTAGTCAGATGTGATCGGTGAGTGATGCACACGCACAGATCACAGCCAGAGAAATAAATGGGTCAGAGGAAAGTTATTTCATAAAAAGAAGACAGTGAAAAGGGAGCTTTTAGTTAAGAATGAACAGATTCTTACATCTTCATTCTTTCCACCATCAATTCAAAATCAGCATGTCTCATGTCTAAGACTGTGGCTGTTGTTATGACACTGGCTAATATTGACAGACATTATAATGTTCTCACTCTTTAGGGAATTTTAATTTTTAATTTCAGACATTACAGGTACCGTTGGCCGCTGTCAATAAATTTACTTATCACCTGGTGCCCACACTTGAGCATCATGAGGCTGGAACCTGCTGCGACATTGAGAGCGTCAGTCATCAGGGGGCAGCGGTGAGCTGTCTGTGCAGCTGCGCTGTCTGTTTTCACGTTTAGAGGACTGCTGTGATGTAAGCGGCTGGTCCTTTCACATTATCTGCCGTAATCTGTATCAGCGCAGAGTTTAACAGGCGGACTCCCCTCCACGATGGCTCTGTTTGCTCTGTGATTTTCAGGACTGAAGCTCCCAGAAGCTCATTATGGAGCCTGTTCACACACTAACACGCTCAAACAGTAAAGCTCATTTGGTTAAAGTGCTCAGCAGTGACCTTAAATCCTCCAAATTTCCCCTCCAGCACACTGTTGGTACTTAGAAACTCAACACAGTTCACAACTGAGCTACAAAAGCATTGACAGCCAGACAGTTTCTGGGACCTTTGCTCCATACAACACCGACACCATGACAACAATGGCATCAGAAGTAACAGAGAAAGACAAAAAACAACAATAACAACACAGATAATGAGAGAAAGAGAAAGATAACAACAAACACAAAGATATAAAGACAAGATATACCTCAAGGATAAGGATGACAACAGAGACAATGAACAAAAAAGCAATGGACAAAGTCAAAGAAAACAACACAGCAAAACATGAACACAACCGCAGTAGCCAGAGTAATACTGAGGGACACGCAGTTAGTTTCTATGCTGTCAATGTCCTTATGGTGTTAAAAGGATGTATGGTATGTTACTTGCATTATTGTCATTATTGTTTCATTGTCTCTCCATCCTTTCTAACTTCCCTTCCTTGTCTGTGTCCAAACCCAATGGTTCCCACTAATATTGTAATTCTTAAAAAGGTTTTAAAAAATATATAGTTTTATTTTAAACATTTGGTGCTCTAGTGAATATTTGGAATATTTGGTCACCCAGTACAACAGGATGGGTCATTGATGTGTTTTTAATGCTTTTGCACAACAATGGCGCTCTGTGGCAGGAAGAGGCTATATCAGGCTTTTAGTTCATAGGCAATGCTTATGAGGAATACTAAACATCCTCTTTAGGTTTGGGTCTGCACATTGGTTTTAATTAAATTTACATTATCAGACTTATTCTTGAAATATGCCCAAAAGACTGATGACTGCGAATCACCTGAAACATCTTTTCTTAATGACATACATACCATGAACATGTTAGAAAAAGTTGAATGAAACATGGATTTTGTTTCACAATCTGATTTTCTGTTAGTGACAAAAGTGATCATCCATCATCACCCAAGATGATGGTGAATTAAATTGAAATAATATATAAGCTTTTGTCTACTAATATGTGAAGGTTTTATTGTGTGAAGGGGCTGAAGAAGTCAGCAAAAAGCTATCTTATGTAAGTGCTTGTTTTGTTAAAGTATTCAAGTTTAAAACAGTGAACTTTGTCTCACCAATACTTCTCCCAAACCTATAGCCAGTTACAGCTACACTTAATAATTTAATGATTTTCTCTTATGTTGTTATTACTAGTGATGTTAATGCTAGTGATGTTAATGCTGTAGGCTGTGAGTCATTGAGGATTTTAGGCCTACTGATCTTCAGAAATTGGACTGATGTCAGCTGTTCTTCTGGAGATCAGGGACTACCCCAGAGTCTGAGGTAGTCTTTGAAATACATCACTCAGTTCATCAGCGCAGTATCTTGATGTCCTTCCACATACTCCATCTGGTCCTTGTACCTAACAGCTGGCCAATCACTCCTCCTGCTACTGCTATTTTAGATTAATTAATTTATTATTGGCTTATAATTAAAAACTGGATGGTAAATGTCCCATGACCTCCCTGGTATCCTTGCAAGAGTCTACATGTACTTTATAGACTTGGAGAAGTCTTTAAGTGAACAAGTTCATACGAAAATGTCATCCAAGCACATTTAAAGTCAGAACAAGCACTCTGCATGGCGGGGTTGTCTTGTGATGAATCGCATCAGCGGGGTTCACAGTTCACACTTCCAGACAGTGTCAGACAAGTTCAAGCTGAGGTGTGGCAGCCAATCAGAAAGCAGGATTTATGAGTTACATTAACAGAAGGACACATTGGGACGACAGTGACAGAGCTAACAAACAGCAACAAGCTGTTTGTCAGGCTGAACAGATAACGGCAGAGGAACCTGATAGATGTACAGTTGGCCTGTTTTTGGCACAAATGGAAGCTCATACATTCAAGTCCAGACAAGAAGAGTTATTGATGAGCGTCTGGTGGACCCGTTTCCAGCTCACAGGCAGTCAGAGGATCTTGCCTTCATCATCTGCTGTCTGACTGAGAGCTGGAACCACATCGACCTGTTACCTGCCCTGACCAGCTTGGTAAAACAATAGACATTATCTCTGTTAAGGGACTGTCTCTAAAGAAACACCTCTGGAAAATAAAGTAAGAAAGAGAGCTTCTTTAATATTCTGCAGCTGTGTTCCCGATACACAAAGACGACTCCGCTGTCTGTCTGGCAGCTAATTAGCATTTTTCTTTTATCAAGCAGGAAATTAATCTGACGTTCAGTCCAGATATCACATCATCACTGACATACTTCATTGGTGGATTTTATTCAGTCCACTTTTAATGAATGCTGAGCGCTGAATCAGAACAGAGCAGCTGTTCGCTTTCTGTTCACACACCCAAGAAAGTGATGAATAAACCTTCAAATTAACGTTCAGAGTCCAAGTTTACTTCCTGTTTGCTAACAGCTGACAGGAAGGTGGACTGACGTGTGCATGATTTGTCCTTAAATGTAAGAACTGTGACATATAGTCTGTAGTCTAGACTGTTTTTATATATGTTATTACTTATACGTTTGCTGTCATCCTTCAGTGGCTAATTTTGGAGGTCTGTTCTCAAAAAGGTTCAGAGGAACTTCAAGGTTTCAAGCAACTTTTCAGTTTAGTGGAATTACACACTGAAAAGAAACATTTGCTGCTAAACCATTACGTGATGAAGATGTTAACTGCCACTCATTGAAAAGCAGACATATCTAGCAACATATCAAGATGTATGCTGGTGAGGAATACAGTCTTATTTTTCATGTCCATCTGAAAGACCCTCACAGTAAACACAGGTGGACAACCCTATTACCTGTGGTTTTAGGTCCACATGAATCTGCAGTAAGAGAGTATGTAGCTTCCATCTTGTGACACGTTTCCAAGTGAAACAGGATGAGCTTTGTAGGAGTTTGATTTGTTGGTTGAAAAGTGAGTGAGTCATAACAAACATGAAGACTTACTGTGATTCAGAGATGAGAAGGAGATGAAGCCTGTTGTTTGCTCTGTGTAGCTGCTGGAGCAATCCACTGTAAAGTGACATGCACATAATCTGGAGCCTTTATAAATGCTAAGATTTTTGGGATAACATTTGTTAGCTAGCTTTTGCAAGTGGATGGAGGTTGGCTCATGCTGATGTAAGCATGGATCATATTTTTGCTAAAGACTAAATCTGACTAAAGATCACTAAATAATAGATTTTTTGTACTCTTTGACATATGTTGTTAAAATGGTGCACAGCATGACCGTGGAGGCAATTTTAAAGTCTTAACAAGACATTTTAAAATAAAATAAACAGCATGGCACAACTTTTCAGCGCAATGCTGCAGTTTAAAGACAATGGTAAGTGCTGCTTTGCTTTTTCCAGCTGTGCTGCTGAAGTGAAATTTGTCTGCATGCTAATGTTGACTGTAGTATGACATTTTACTTGGGCTAAGTGGTTAGCTATCAGACCTGCGGGTCTCAGCTAGTGTGCTATGAAACAAGATCAAGTGTCCTTCCTCCACATTCTCACATCAATTTTGTTAACAAGAGAGAGAATAATTATTTAGCTGCATATCAAATGTCATGATGTGCATAATGAGCTGCTGGCAAAATCTCTGCGGTTCAAAGAGGGCAATCCACAACAAGAAAAAAAGAATAAAAATTGCCAACAGACTGTCTGAAAATCATCCGGAGTTATTTTGACTGTGGGGAGATGTTAATAGCCCTCAACCAGGAAGTGAAATCTGCAGTGACATGTTACGTAGCTAAATAATAAATAATGACACTGATGCAAACAGTCCTGAAAAACTAAGGTAAAGATGCTCTTGAAAATAAAGTGTCCCTTCCACAAGTAACCTAATCCCCTCTCCCTCCCTGAAGTTGAGACATTAATGAGACAGCTACATTAACATTCAGTTCTATCCTCAATCCATGATTGTGGCTGCTGTGATTGCCCTGTCTGGTTTGTTTCACAAAAGCTGCACATGCTCTCTCTCTCTCTCCTTCACAGTGCACACCTGTCTTTCTCTCACAGTCTGTAAATTCTGGATTATCATTATTACAAACGTGTCACTTAGTCCAGATAAAAGAAAAAATTGTACATTGCCTGCAATGTCTCAGATGCCTCTTACTTGTTTAGCATGCATTATTTTAAGCTCTTGCACTGATTCATACAAATCGGCCTACATTCAGTATTTTTGATGAGTGATGTAACTGCTGCCTGTCAGATTGAATCATTTGTCATTGTGCCATAGATGGGAAATATCTCTAATGACCATATGATTATGACATTTGACAGAATCTGCATAATTGATTATAATGAGATAGAGCATTTTGTGGTTCACTCAGAGCATTTGACTCTTTCATATCCCTAATGTTTCCAAATGATTGGATAAAGGTCCTGTTTGTTTGTCATTGTCAATGCTAGCCTATATGACTATAAAGGGTCTGCAAAACAGAAGACTGAACATTAACAGTCATGTGTATGCATATAGAAGCCCATTAATTTGTGTTTTAATCTATCATTAGAATATTATGCATGCAAACTATCTCTGCATGCTATGGGTGTAGATTAACTGCACATTCTGGTCACCTCTAGACATCCCATTGCCACTACCTGGTTGCCACCTCTGCCTGACAGGCTGAGGTCAAAAACACTATATAGAAATACAAATTGCAAATACAATTACCAATATGTTCAAAGGAGAGTAACTAAGCTTGAAAAAGTACAAAAGTGAAGTTAGTGTAGAGCTGACTGGAAGTAAACAGGCCATATATGGATAGTCCATTAGTTACACTAATGTTTTCTTGAAGTATGTGTTAGTTTGTGTATTGTTGTGACAGCATGTCTCTCATATGCTGTCTGCTGCGAGATGTCTTATCTTGCATGTCTTGCTATTTGTCATTGTGTGTGGGCAACCGAAATGGCTTCCCCTCTGGGGATTAATGAAATCATCTGTCTATCAGCTTTGGTATCCCATCAGCACTGGGAAAATAACTTTGAATGTTGTTTAGTGTCCAAAACATTCTCGTTCAGGCTGCCTGAATAAGCAAAGACCACACACTTGTAGGGTTTCTTATTTATTGAAACTGATGCTGGAGGTGCTGTGTTGATGTCAATCAACTGGGTTTTGGAGGTGAAGATCTTGAGACCTTGGCAAATTCTGCAAGTCAATCTTGTCTGTGCTTTCCTGTATATTATGGTGGTTATTGACAAACTCAACATTTTAAAGCTGCCTGAACAAGGTCCACTGAATGCCTCTGGGGTTATCTGCTGTGGTTTGGGAAATGTTCCAATCAACAGAGTGCAGGAGGAGAAGGCGATGAGAGTATGCTACCTTGTCTCCCTCTAGACTGAACACTGAAACACTCAGAGAGCAGATACGATAGATATATATTGCAATGTTATGATGAAGTCACTGTTAATGTGTTATTTGTTGTATTTCTGTATCTCAGTGCAAACAATTACATTCACATTATTAACACTTCCTGATTATTTAAAAAAGCTATTTGTTTCTTCAGGTCTGGCCCTTTAAGTCTCAGAGACCTGGAACTGGCAGGTAAGAACTTCCGTCTCTCCAACTATTTTAATTTCCTTTAATAATTTTAAAATCTAATTTTCCTCAGCATTTCCCTGAATCACTGTGGGTCATTCTGGATTAGAGCATCAGCTGTGTGTGTTATTTCTTCCCCTGCTGCGGTATGAACATGCTGTTTGCTAATCTCTCTAAAATGAGCACGGAGTGGATCTGACAGCTCTCTGTTTGCTAACTGACAGCCAATTAGCCCAGTTTCCACACGGAAATTAAACAGACGCTATTCTTGGATTGTGAATCGACGTGACATGTTTCACTGTCCCACTGCTTAGAAAAGCTCTCTGTTTTATTATAATTGCGCTGCAACAAGAACCAGATTTCTAATTAGAGTCTAAGTGGGGACAGAGAGAGTTTTTGCTGTAACATTTCTTAAATTTACAAAATGTGTTTTTTAAGAAAGCAGCACGGAGGGTGATGTGGTTATGATTTGGATCTTTATGGTGACATCGTGACTTATTATTCATTAGACAACGTGACAATATTTGAGTGTGACATTTTTAGTAAATGCTCAGATGGAAAACAGTCCTGCATTAAGACAGGAGCTGTGTTGGCTGAACCCAGCTGCTTCAGGTGTCAAGAAGGAAATGAAGTCTGATCCAGAAAGTCAATTTGAAGTAATTCAGCAATTATCACTGCTGAAGAAAAGGATATATTATATTTAAAATGTCCTCTGGGAATGTGTGTTTGATTGGCCAGTGCAGCACTTTGGCGGATAAAGGCACATTTTGTTGTAGGACCTGTAAGTTCCTAGTCAAGGCAGAAACATCCTGCGTCAAGTCCCAAGTAAGTATTAACAAGTTCCGAGTCAAGCACTAGATGAAGACCAACACGTCCCAATTCATGTCCAGAATAAAGTGCCCAGTCAAGAACAACAACAGCAAATTTTGAAGCCAAAACCAATAAGTTTGAGTCAAGTTCCAATCATCTACACACTGCAGACCCCTAAGTCTCATTGGCACTGACCAAGAACCAAGGACTTGGACTAGCATTTTCCCATCATGCTTTGGAGGGGCACTTTATCCAAAATATGGTACATTGTGAACCTGGCAGTACAGTTATGTCAATATCACTAAAACACTGTGTTTTAGTGTATTCGTGTGGCGTGTTCAGGTGTGGCTGGGACAAACTAATGATATCCAGAGTGAGCATCAACCAAGTGTGCAAGTGTACAAGGTGGGGAGGAAGATTGTTTATTTCATCTTTGCTGTTTGTCTGTTTGCAGTTGTCGCAATGAAGAAAATGCTATTTGCATGTTGGCGTGACGGATAAATGAATGTCCTCCAATAAAAAGTGATTTCACAGCTCAATACACTGATCTGACTGAGGCACCGCAGTGCGTGTGGCTGTGTGTGTCATCACCTCACACAACTGATAACACAGGTACAAACAGCTTGCAGGTGGAAATCTGTAGGCTGTCAACAGCAAGTCTGAGCAGCTGAACATGCTTACAATGAATTCAAAGGATGTGTCATGATGTCAGGGGTCCAACACACCTCCCATGTAAGATGTACGAGTATAACCTAACATAAAAGGTGTTATTATAGTTTGACTGCATTTCACTGAAACAGTGGGACATTTATCAGTGTCAATGAAAAACACACAGCAAGGATTAATTCCTGCTCCTGCCTCCATCTAATGGAAACCTTGAACTTAGTATAAGCAGCAAATGAAACCACTCATCTGAATGTTTCAGGGTTATAAACCTTCACTCAGTCTGTTTGTCACATAATAAAGATAATGACAGAGTAGGGAAAGAAGAGACAAACGGAAGAGGAGGAAAGAGGAAAGCTTCGAGAAAAGACAGAAAGGGGATGCAGCAGAGAAATGATGAGGAGGAGGAAGCTGATATAATTTGCCTGTCAGAATTCATTAGGGCTAAACTAGTGACACACACACTCTCTCTCGCTCGCTCTCTCTCTCTCACACACACACACTTACACAGACCCACACACAGAACCGAACACACACACACACAATCACACACACACACACACACTTGATGGTTTTAATTCCAGAATCTCATTTCAGATCTGATTAATTACTCTCTCACGCTTGACGAAGGAAATCAGCAGCAAAACTGAAGGGATTAACACACACACACACACTCACACACTCACACACACACACACAGATGGTAAATGAATTATTCATCCAGCTCGCCTGTTTTTGTTTTTGTTTTAAATTGGAAATGCAACACAACAGCAACACAATTATATCAACAGAACAATGGGACATAAACTCTCTCTCTCTCTCCCTCTCTCTTTCTGTGTGTGTGTGTGTGTGTGTGTGTACATGTGTGAGCTAAGATCCCCAGAGTCAAATGAAAACAAAAGCAGCACATTTTGGTTGACAGTGACAAAAACAACAACGATTATTTATGAGGTTGTTGTTTGTCATTACCTAAGCTGTGGTTTTAAGGTTAAATCATGTGGTCTTTTAATACCCCTGCAGTGTCCTCTAAAGAGTTCAGCTGCTTCTGTGGTTGGGTCTATGCTCAGTTTTCATGTCTGGTAGAAATGAATACTTGATACCTGGGTTCATTGTATCTCAAGTTCAAGTTAAATCCCCTGCAGGTCTTAACACATTTTCCTTTCCACGGTATGCTTTTATGGCAACTGCAACGCTTGGTCAGAGCTATAATGCGGGCAACACAATGCTCATCTGGCAATGAGAATAACTACACAAACACCGTTGACATGCGTATGACTCTTCTAAGCTCCTTGTTGAAAACCTCAGTAAAGTACACACCCATCTCACACCCAACACATTTACATTTACAAAGAACCAACTTAAATTGTGTTCACAAACACTACAGTAGAAGAGCTTTCTGGGTTGAAGAAATTCGATGTTAGTAATGAGCATGTAGTACCGAGGTGTAGTAATAAAAGGTGGGTTTTCAGTCTTTAGTGGGTAATGCCTTTCATATCGCAGGTTTTGAACCCCAACAGGGAAGAGCTTAGACCGAGTGTTTTATTACCAAGTAAAGGGAAGAGTGAACACAGGAACAGGGGATATAAATTAAGAACAAAATAAAACAAAACCCCTGATTTGAATGGGAGTCAAGAGCTCAGTGTTAACACAGGAAGTCATTTGCAACATGATCTTTCCCTGACCATATCCAGGCAATTTATTTACCAACTTTATTCATATCTCCCCCAGTTTATTTGCCTTGAGCATAGATTTCCATGACCGTACACAGACCATAGCTGCCATGCAGAGAGCTAAAATTGTCATTGGACACAAAGAAACTGATTGTAATCTCAGGTTTCGCAGAATTTGTTCTTAGTGAGTGGAAAAATTATCCTGGTGGAATCTAAAGAAGTATTCTCCTGCTGCCATGGTTTCATATAATAACGAGTTTGTTGCCCAGGGTCATGTCCAAGCGAACGATAATAACATTGCCTTATTCAAGACTTTATAAACGGTGAAGTTTTGCTTTTGAAGGATCTTCAAGTGTTTGTTTGCTGCACAGGCTCTATGGTAACATGTCCATTAAACGTCTGCTGTGTTGACTTTCTTTGGTATTTTCTGCGTTTACCATGGAGGTCTCTGTCTCCCTGCCAGTCTGACAGCATCTGCTGAACCAATCACAATCCATTACAACGGTGGCCATCACTAACACCCCATGAAAATTAATTCTGAGTGGTTTCATGCCTTGTTATGAACCTGTGACCTCCAACAAAACTACTTCCATCTGACACAATCCTTTGCTGCATGGCTCTAAAAAAGGGCAAAAAAACATGTAAGAAAATTCAATAAAAGAAACTTGAACATGGACATATATTAGTGAGACCATACATATACATTCATACTTCTAACATATCATCATAATCCAAGTAAAGGTGTGCGTTATTTGCAGCTGCACTGGAGGCAGAGGCAGATGAAAGTTTAGGGCATCAAATTCACTTTATTTACACAGAAGAAATGGAGATAAGATAAGAAACTAAAAGTTAGAAAGAAAAAAACTATATATATATATATAGAGAGAGAGAGAGAGAGAGAGAGAGAAAGAGAGAGAGAAAGAGAGAGAGAGTGGGTGGAAACCCTGCAGGGTTTAATAAAAAGAAAAAGTGTTTCTGAGGAAAAACAAAAACAAGAAAGAAAAGGATATGACAGCCAGACAGAAAGAAGGCAAGAAACTAGACTGAAAAATAAAATGACAATTGGTGGGGACGGTGCCAGCAAACGAAGAGCCAAGACTCAGTGGCCTCACAGAACAATGACTGCGTTCACTCCGAAGACGACGCTGAGGTTCTCACTGTGTTCATGCACATTGAAAAAGAGCAGATTTTGACAAAATATGGGGAAAATATGTATTTGAGTTGTATCCTGCATTGTCCTTGGCTAATTTATTCCCAAATACGTACACATACATACATTCTCTCTGCTTCTGCCCAAGGTCACCCAACTCTATTCACCTGTGTGTGTGTCTGCAGAAAAGTCCTGCAGCCAAACAGAATCAATCAATCAATCGATCATTGTTTTATCCCAAATGGCATGCTCTTTATAAAATCTAACATCACTGAGGAGCCAGAAGGAAAGAGTGGTGCTCTCTTATTGTTCAGCTGTGACAGAATCTCCGCTGACAAATACAAATGGATTTGTCGTGAATAATGAACTGAATGAATCATCAGACAGCCTCTGTCAGCTTGATGACTAAAATGTGATGTGAATGTGCACACTGTTGTAATGTCAGTGTTCCGGGACGAGAGGCTCATTCTGAGATTGTAAGTCATTGTGATTCAGCAAGAACGAAAGGATTATGTGAGATAAAGCTGTATATAATGATTAGTGCAGTCCAAGCCTGAGTAAAAAGGACAATGAGACTAAAAGGTTAATTTCTCAGTGTAGACAAGTTAAATTCAGTCACAGTGGTGATTGGTCTGCTGTCTGCTGGTTAGTTCTTTGGGCTACAACTAGGGATGTCCCGATCCGATCACGTGATCGGAAATCGGCCCCGATCACGTGGTTTCGGACTCGATCGGAATCGGACGTTACCTCCCGATCAGGATCGGATATATATGTATATATATTCTTATTATTTTTTTAACATATCCTAGATGAGATCTATAGTTATGCGGTGGCACAGAGTGAGACTCCACACAGAAACATCAACGTGTGCGGTATGACATCACTTTGATGCAGACACGCTATTGGTTAAATGCCTGCACGGAAGCAGGCAGCTCGAAGCGCAAAGTGCAAGTACAGAGAGGAGATAAGAAGAGGAGTAGGCTATAATGTTTGGCGAGTATGTCTGCGGTCTGGAAATACTATAAAGTTGATGACAACAACATTGCCATAGCAAACTGTGAGATATGTAAACTTGGGAGGGGTGGAAAGGAAAGGCCTACATTTAACACAACAAACCTGATACGGCACCTGCCGGGTATTTTAAATTGAGGTGCTGAATGTTAAAACAGTTGTTGAATTGTTGACTCTTAAAATAAGGTGAGATAAATAAAAAAAATAAGGAACATCCCGGATATGTTTCTTCGCTCTTCTTTATTCTTTTTTATGTATTATGTAAGTATCGGATCAGGACTCTGTATCAGCAGATACTCAAAATCAAATGATCGGACTCGGATCGGAGGGCCAAAAAACCTGATCGGTGTCATGGTTTTGATTTAAGTTTGTTTCCTGTTTTATTTTGAAGAGTTTTTTCCCTGGTGTTTGTTGTCTACTTGTTTCCTTACCTTTGATTAGCCCATTGATTTCACCTGTCTCTCGTTTTGCTGCCCTCCCCTGCCTATTTAAGTTTTGCCATTGCCTTTGTTCTCTGTCTTTGCATTGTATTAGTTTAGACCTCATGTTTTGCCATGTTTGTTTCCTAGACCATAGTTATAGAGATTTTGGATTTCTGGTTTTTGTTTTTTGGAGTTATACTTCCACGCCTTGTTTCCGATTGACTACCTTGGTTTTTGACCCTGCCTGCCTTGACCACGCGTAAGCCTGAACCCTTTAATAAACTGTCTGAAAGATCTTTGTGCATCTCTGTGCCTGCCTGCGTCTGGGTCCAGCTCACCCCATAGCCCAGTCCTGACAATCGGGACATCCCTAGCTACAACCAATCAAATTGTCACAAAATTTACTGACCCTTTTCCTGTTCTCCAGGGGATGAACCCTTTAGATCTTAATGACTCCTTGTTCAGAAAAAACATCAATACTTCAAGTGTGAGAGTGCACACAAGGCTGCCATCGGTTTACACTGGAAACAAGAAGACTGTGGAGGTAACAGCTCACTGATTTGAAGCACGGGTGTCCAATGCCACTGAACGAAGAGAGTGATATGCTGTTAGTGATGTTGGCTTCTCTCCCACTACAAGCTCTAAGAAAGACTAAATCATCAGTATGTTGTTTGCTCTGCCCAGTGCTGTCATTTTGTGGCTGTAATGAACACCGCAGGGTTGAGGGAATAGTGGCATCTCTTTAGACTGTTTCTTAACTATAGTTTCTCCAGGTTTGGAGGATAAAAAGGGAGGAATTTGGAGAAAAAACCTGAGCAACAAGCTGATGTGGACTTCCATATCTGATTCTTGCTGTTCTCAAACTTTTCAAAAAGGTTGTTGTAACTTTACCTTGTCTGATCCGAGCTACACTTTCATAACCACAAGTGAGAGAATGGAGACTCATGAGTCACACACAAAAAGACACAGGCACACACATTTGTACTTCTGTACTTATGCGGACCCTTACTGACATCATGTATTACTCAGACCCATACCCTAACCTAATTTTAATCAAACATGCAAAAAGCTCTTTGAAGCCCTGTCTGAAAATGAGGGTCAGACAAAAATGACCACACCCAAGGTCTGCAATTCAAACTGATTCTCACAAAGGTTGATGTCCACACAGTACACAAATACAGACATGCTCACACACACACACACACACACACACACACACACACACACACACACACTGATTCCTCAACACGGCTTTAAAAAGCACAGTGTAAATGTAAATGATTTCATTATTGATCAGCCCTGAGTCTGACACTAAAAGTGAACATCCATTTGAGAGGAGGGGAGCTAACACAGTCACACAAGGACACACACTGCATAATTCAACACACAAACAGACACAGTTGACACACACACACACACACACAAAAAACCCCCCCAGAAAAGTATTGCTGAAACCATTTGCAGATTAGTTTCAGGCTCAAACAAGTGATCATTTTACTGATTTAGCTGTCTATTATTTGTTTGATTCAAAGATTACTTCATTGATGTAGTGTAGCACTTCTGGTTAGACTGGGGTAAATAATGCAGGTTTACATTAAAAATGAAAAAAAAAGCATCAAACTAAAGTTTCATGTGGAGGATCATCACCAGTTACGACCCAAAGACCAAACAGCCGACACTGTCAAAGAGGGAAGTTGGTGCATAAGATCAGGAAGGCATGCTGCTTGTGTTCTGCTAACCAAAAAAACGCCATAGTGCACAAATTTGTTCATTTATGCTGAATTTCCTCCCTCTGAAGCCTCAGAATGGTAGAGCTCGCCACTGACAGCCTGTCCCTGGGGGATCCATTCACGGTTCACAGCCCAGCAAATGTCAAAGACAACAACCAGCATGTCCTCCCGATCAGACATACTGACTTCCGTCTTTGACACGGTCGGCTTTTCTACTGCTGAGAATGCTGTTTGATCTCTTGGTCGTAGCCGGTGATGGTCTTGCAGATAGGGCTTGGGTTTTAGGTTGTAGGTAGCAGCTGCTGCATGCTTGTTCGCAGGCCGTGCTTCATCTGAAAACATGTAACCTCATCTAGTTTCAAGGTCATCATTTACAATGGAGTTAAAGCACTTGTTTTGCAATTTAGCGGTACATTTTTAGGCTGACATCTTGGAAAAGTATTCATTGAAAAAGGTTACAACCACAATCGGACGCATGTGCCGATGCTGCAGCAGATCAATATCATTAACTGTTCATCATGTTTCCTAAAACAGGACAAATCTGCTGGCTGGATGTTTCCTGTGTAGTTTCCTCTGTCAAGCTGTGAGTTGCTCGTTGATAAAACACACAGAGCTGTAATTAGAATTTTACATTACAGGCTTGGCTCACCGCATCAAAGAGCCACAGTCATGCATGAAACATGCATGACGCTCGCAGCTCCATCCAGTTTAACTGTGGAAATGAAAAAATGAAAGCACGCGGTGAGTGACCTTCTCACCTTTCATCAGCACACAGTTGACACTTTGCACACACGCATTTAGCAACAATAATTTGCGTGAAAAGCTTTTTGACTTCAACTCAGGATGATTCATGGTGAGGGAGTGTTTGTGAGTGAGTATTGTGCTTATTTGTTGTGTTTATTCTTTATCTGTCTTGGTTTTAAATGAATTTCAGTATAAAAGAAACACTGCTGTCTTTAAATTTGATCCAGGACTTTTCACAGTTATCCAACATCAATGTCCCGGGCTGGTGACTGGTTTGTAACATCATGGAAATCACCAGGATGGTACACACCTGCTGCCCTATCTACCCTTCCACTGACCAGATTAGCATGTCACTGTACAACAATGGTACAACAGTATTATGATACTATACGACTGTGAATAATTAACAAATCCATGCACAACATGATTAAACAACCAGCTATCTAATTTCATAATGAGGATACACATATAAATATAAAACATTAAATTAATTATAAACAGGAGAATTCTGTTAATATGACTGACTTACGAATTCATTCAAGTTGCCTTTTACTCTCTTCTCAAAGATAAAACCAACAGCAAGTGTATGTGATAAATGGTTGAATAATCCTCAGTACAGTGCAGTTATGAAGATGCACACAAGACAAACAGTATCACTAAAAACATTACTGTCTGCTGTAAAACACAACACTGGCCACTGAACCCAATAGCCTGATAATCTCAAATGAGAGATATTTAAGAGGCTGCAGGTTAATTTCCTAATGTTGCATTTCCAAAGTGTAGGGTTCAAGTCTTCCTCTCGAGAGTTAAACTGTGACATTTCTTCTCCTTGTTTAAACTCAAATTCAATGGAGAGAAGTGACGATATTGACTCTCCACTCGCTCCAGCGCTTCCTGTCTGCTCCCCACCGCTTTGACCGCCTGCTCATTTTCTGTTCAGAGATGGCACCCTGCAGGGCATCATAGGAGAGGGCTGTGTGTGTGTGTGTGTGTGTGTGTGTGTGTGCGTGCGTGTGTGCATGTGTCCAATAACTTAAACTAACTTTGGGGCTGGACTGAGGCGATTTGCACCAGTTCATATCACAGCATGTGACCCAGACACACACACACACACAAACGCACACACACACACACACACACTCCAAAGAACGAATCTCTCTTTCTCTTTTTTTCATACACCAACTGTAAAGCTCTCTCTCTTTCTTTATTTCCAGACCAAGTCAAGTCAAAGGACACGTTGCATGTCAAGACCTCAGCTCTCGTCTTGAGAGCAGTGAAGAAACACAGAAATGAACAGAAACAGAAACATTCATGTGTGTCCAGCTGAACATTCTTTGGTTTCCACATGGACTTAAATTAATCTGTAAACATTTTAAACAATATTCAGCTCAACAAGTCAAATAGTTTTTTAGGGTTTTTACAATAACAAAAATCTTTTTTTAAAAAAAGCCCCATGCACTAACTAATCAGCTGTGTGGTATTTCGTCATGTGTAGAGGCCAGTCCTGGATGAGTCAGAGTAATGTTAGTGACTCTGGTCTGCTTTTATTGGATTTGGAGATGTTTAGACTCAGCACCCCCAGCTATTCTTACCCAGGATAGCGTCACATTTGCCAAACACATCCTTGTTCTCATCCTTAAAGTCTCTACTCCCTTAATATCAGATGGTAACATTAAAAAGTAGACAGCATCTTTATAAAACCTGCTCATTAAATTAATGTTAGCTTAATTAGCTAGCTGCGACTGGTAAAACCTACAAATGAGCAAAATTAGAAATTAAAGGCAGTTCTGTATCTGAAATCAAGGCAGTAACAAAGCATTGTTACTCCAGTAGTCTTGGAAATCCTGAAAAGCAAAAACTTCTGTATTTTTATATTTTTTGGATAAGGGCACAAATAAAGTTGAGACACATTTTTGGTAATTGACACAGATCTTTTCAGATGAACAAAGGTATTTTTTCAGAGAAGGAGGGACCTTAGAAAGGCTTTTCAAAGAACTGATTAAGTCTTAAGACTTGCCAGAGAGCCTCTACTAAAGTTTATAGAAGTTAATCAATAATTTCAGAATGAAAGGGTTGTGATTATTTCACTGAGCAAGATGTTCTACACCCTCCACTGAAACAGATCGATCTTAATGACAACTCAGACCTCACACCACTCATCATGATATGACTGGATGTAAAGTTAATCCAGCAGTCAAACAGATTTCCATGTGTATTGACAAATGTTTCTGCAGGTCGCCCACGGAGAATCAGGAAACACTATGACTTCAACGATGTCTCCTTGAAGTTCTCATTCTGCCTGATGCCAAGGCACGAGCAGAGCATCCCTCTGTGCTTCCACTTATGAATCGAGTGCTACAGTTAATTGATATGTCAGAAGCAGACCTCCATCAAGATATCGATGACCAGTGAAGGCAATTGCCTCTTGTGACCTTAGGCAAAGACACAAACACAATGAGTGTGGCATCACTTCTTTACCGTGAAGGACTTTACAGGGGTGGTGGTGGTGTCTGCCTACTGCAACTGTGTTTCCACATTCTACACGTGAATGCATTTTTATACAGTGGCTCTGATAAAAGCCAAACCATGAAACTGGCTCATCACAGACACATTTGCTGGGCTCATGCACACATCAGTGTGACGAACGCGGATGGATGTACCACATTTATGCCATCAAGCACTATGCTGCGCTGCTTTACAGCATCAAACCTCTGCTGTAAAAGGTCCATCCCATCAGCATCTGGCAGACTGGCACATGATGTAGCAGCCACAGACAGCAGCTCAAAGGCGAAGTTTGAACTTTTTTACTCAGGTATAATGTGTTCAAGTCGAGTTGCTTTGCATGCACCAGTAAGCCAATTAAGTTAGCATTTAACTTAGCTTATTTGCTTACTGTTACTGCTGTCATGCAGAAAATCAACTTTTTTCAGACTGATTGTCAGACTTTTGGACAAATACCACTTTTCACACATCATAGCTACATCAGCTTCCTTAAAAAAAATCAAAACCAAACAAACAAAAAAATACATTTTGAAATTACAAATTTGTACCTGTTTGTTCTCTCAGATATGATGTGCAAAACAGAATTTTCATAAGAAATATTATCATCTGGCTCAACAGATTCACATATGGTAATGCTTGTGCTGGAACTATTTCTTGACAAGTGACTTCCTCTCACTGCCCCCAGCTGTTGTTGTTGTAGAGAAATGTAGAAATGTAGAAATGCAGTGGGATTACCAAGCAACAAGTGAAGATGCTGCACAGAAATTCAGTGCAAAAAACAATTATATTCCCAAAAATATGATTAGAATCTAAGAAATCTCAAATATTTTCTCTGGTTGTAAAAATTTCTCTAATCAAGATTTTAAAAAACACAAAGCTCTTACAAAGGTCGGACTACAAGAGAAAACACACATTCTTGTGTTTCAGTTCGACCCAAATGTACCCCAAACATTGCCAAACACCTACAGTGACACACACACACACACACACGCATACACACAAACACTGTGTTGCTCTAAAGAGGCTTTTCGCTGCGTGCACCTGCTTTGCTGCAGCTCGTTAACGTTGGCTTGTCTTGTTGGTTGCCTGGAGACAGCGACTTGTGTAAACACAGTCACTCTGTATATCTGCGTGGAGTTAATTGATTTTTGTTTTGATATACAAACTCGTCCTGAAATTAGATTTTTTGACAGGCTCTTCTTGTCACCTTCTTCATCACATAATGTCATCCAGGCTGTATTGCAGTTTTCTTCCTATCAGGCAGTCCTCTCTTTCCTTCTGTTCTGTCCTCTTTGACATCAGTCATCTTTGATGACAAGGATATGCAGCATGATTAACATAAAAAATAACCTGCCTTCATTTACTTCAATAATTAATTTACAAATAAGCAAAAGCCAGCTCAGGTGTCATCCCTCATCACATTCAGTGACCATCAGCGTAAGCGGGGTTATGCATTTATCAAGAGCCCCCACAGCTGACAACCACACTCACAGGCCTTTTGCTATTGTTGTATTTATTTCAGTTACCCTCTATGTTTTCATATAGCTTATCAAATACCAGAGTAAATGCAAACATGTCAACACATTAGACTGTTTATACTTTCATGCTTGACTCCTCACTGTATGCAATACACTGCAGAGTCAAGTTCTTGGTTTAGGTCATAATTAGTAAGTAGAAAGAATTTACACAATAATGGGCAAATGAAGGTGCATTAATTCATTTTTTTTACTTGTTCTCTTGTCTGTAATGTTTTGCATGATCAAATTCAAAAACCTGTGAAAAACAAATGATAAACAAGAGATATGGGCTGCAATTGAGAGGCCTGGAGCCAGAGTGGACATTGTCTCCAGTCTTTGTTAGAGCGCGGTGTAGAGAAGGTATAAGAACAGTGAATAAATACTTTGGTTGCTGGACTTGTTTCTTCTTTTAATATCTTTTAATTTTGATTCTATGACATTAAAACAGTCTGATCTTTTATGATTGCAATGACAAGGTTGTGTGTGTGTGTGTGCGCGCGTGCCAGCCTCTGTTATCTGTATATTTACTGATCCTGGCTCAGCAACTTTCCCAAACTGTCACTAACTTTTATTTGTTTCCCTCCTCTGCTCCTTTTTTCTTTTTTTCATTTAAGACCCATCTCATTTTGTGTTTGACAGTGGAAAAGGTTAAAGATAAAATCGACTCATTTGTCTAAATAAATTGGAGCTGTAGACTTCCATCAGATCGCAATCACTTAAATGTTTCATTTAGGAGGACACAGACCGTCTTCATCATGACTCACCTGCTCTTGTTCCTTCAGTCAGCAGATGGAAGCTGACAAATGTTTACTAGACTCTTTGCCGTTCTGTCCTTCTTCCTGCTTCAGTGGATGTTTTTGTAGTGGTTGATAAGATTAATTATCTTCCTTGAAATTGATGAAAAACTCCCTCCCTGTCACTAGGAAGAAAAACATCCACTTTGGCTGTTTTACATCAGCGAGACACACAAACCTGCAGATCTGTGTTTGAAATGTGAAATTTTGAGTTTTTGTCTACCCTTCATTAATATATTGAAGGTCATAAACTCAGCTATGGATGTTTTAAACTTATTTATTCCTGCTGTAAATATTTAAATGCCTCTAAAAGTATTGTTTAAAAAAGGCTTAGTAATGATTGATGAATCATTTGTCATAATTAAAAGGAAAGACCAAAATCAGTCAGTGATACATGGTGTATGCCAGTTATTAGACACTGTTGCTTATTTTAGATTTATTTTAAATTAGTTTCATGTCGATACATAATTGCAGCATATTTCACAATTAATTTTTATTTGGCCAATCGCATGAAGCAGATAAAGCTGTAAACACATTGACAAATTATCCCTTTTTACATGTTTCCAAACATTTGCCAGGATACTTTCACATCCCATAGATGTGATATAGCATTATCATCTCATTTAAGTCTACTTGTTTTTTGTTTTTTTTTTGATGTTTGCTCTGGGAAGAAAAATATTCAGCTGCTAAAATCTCTGCTAGCTAATTGCTATTGGTTGCTTCCTGACTTGTACAAAAACCCAGTTAAGTTTTTATTTCCACTAAATCCAAATATGGAACATCTTTGCGTTGTTCTTAATCTCTGCTGACTGCTCTGACCTAATTTTACTTTTTATTAAATGAAAGTCACATTTTTAAGTGATAATTTCCCAAATATTACTAAAGTTAAACATGAATTGATATAAAACATTATTAAATGAAAAATCTAGCATAACTGCACATTTCTAACCAATATCTAAACTGTCCAAAGAAGTCCAAACCTAAGTCTTCCTAAACTCAAACTCTTGTGGAATCAGAGCTTTCCGGTTCTTCCACAAAACAGTTAATGTTTCATCTCATCTAAAATAAACATTCAACTTCATTCTGTCCTCAACCAGCCATTTCAAATTTGTGTTTTTTTTCTTTCCTTTTTATTATCTAATCACTTTGTCTGGTTGGCAGCGTCTGTCAGGCTGGCAGGAGGCAGATGGAGGCTGACGTCTCAGCGTGGAGGAAGGAGACGAGCTGTCAGATAGTTTATCCTGCAGCCTCGTCCTCCACTAACAACCAGCTCACCACAGGCCTCATTCATCTGCCTAGTCAGCCTGCAGACAGCAGCTGGCAGCTCGTCAGTCTCCATACAGAGGAGACAGAGGAACCAAACATGGTGCAGAAGAAGAAGTCCTCGTAGACTCCTCTTTGTGTGCTGTCCTAAAGTCCACCATGTCCACAAAGAGACAACACCTTTTCAACAACTCCACAAGTTGTAAAGCCAACATCTGTAAAAGGTCTGAAACAAGTAGAAGAGTAACCTTCAAAGTATGCACTGAAACACATTAAACTCTGTTGAGTAAATAAGTACGAAAAGATGAATGTAAAGAGTGACCAAATGTTGCAGTGTCCTTGAACTCATCACAGACAAGCAACACGTTAGGTGTGAACACTGTAGTTTTGGTTCGGAATAGAGCAAGTTGATCTTGTACTGAGCCAGACCAGCTGTTTCCTTATGTTTAATATAATAAAGTCTTTATGCCAAGCTAAGCTAAGGCCTGGAGCTTCATATTTAGCATACAGAGCAAGAGCCCATGCTCTAATATGTCAAACTTTATCATCTAGACAGAGAAAGGCTGTCAAGGTACACTTCCTCCATATTTTCCTTTAGTAAAGACTCAATACAATGTAAATTTGCATGGTACTAATTCTGTTATAATAGTACATACTACATATTCTACTATTGTACATTTGCCTGTCTGCTGCTCTGGCTTTCTTTTTCATACCAATAAGTCATTTACAAATTCATCTGCGTTGTTTCCAATGCTCAGGAGCGGTAAAGATTATGGCCTCCGAACCCAGAGGATGAACTTTCCAGATGTCAATGACCACGTCACATTTTCTCTGAACAAACCTGAAACTTTTAGCTTCACAGCTAAATCACCAGTTTGTTGCCTCCAGCACTGTCAGACAGAGCCTGTAATGGACCCTGCAGCCTATAGAGGCCACAAACAGGACCCAGTGTTTATTTAAGTCTCTCTAATCCCGTTCATTTCAATACACGCTCTGCTGACACCCAGCACATTTATATGTGATGCACAAATACCAGTTTGTTTTTGTATCAAAACTTTATTTATCAAACAAAAAGAATGCACCATTGAAATAACATTTCTATAAAAAAGGACCATGGGACTGTTCTACAGTGCATTACAAAACCAGCAATTGTATACAACATTGTGGATAGAAACTCCGCTTTACTTCATCTGAGATACATCATCATCCTCATCATCATCACCCTCATTTTTTCCTCTCCTTCACTCAAATGAACAATATGCACACTCTTAAATATTGCAGTCACTAAGCTAATTTGGTTACAATGACTCTAGGATTGGACTTTTTTTTTTTTTTTTAGGACGGAGGCAAACGGTATTTACTCAGAGCTGTCCATCTGTCGGCTCCTCTGTCGAACAATGATGTTCTGGAAATGAAGTAATTGTCTGTGTGAGAGGAGATAAGGGCAGTTTTAATTTGGCCCCTTTCACCCCAATGAGATGAGGTCCAAATCATTTTTTTAGTTTTTTCTTACCCCATTATTTTCTTTTTGTAAGCCGTCGGCATGAAACTGTCTGTGCTGGAGCTGACAGAGTCAATTTCACACCAACATCAGGCCACTTTCAAAGTCAGCACATCCCTGACCAACTTCACTTCGTCTTTTTTGACCGTGTAATTTGTCCCTTTTTTGATCCTCAATGGTTCCCACACAGGAGTGAAGCGCCCAAAGAAAGAAGTTAATGAAGTCGAGTTTCCCTTTGAAATGCGGGAGCGAACCTCCCCAGTTTCCACCTTATCAGGTCTGGATGGCGTCTCTGAGTTTCACACAGTCACCAGGACAAGTCTATACAGATAGAGGACAAGGTGTTTTTAAGGACTTTCCAGGTGTGTTTCTGCATGGTTTAGTTCATTAACTACAGAAAGCAGTTACTATACTTTCCAAGGACCAGCATCAGTTTTTACACTGATCTACTGCCCAGATCGTGGTAATGCCGTGGTGAGCTGGGCCTGTTTAGAACCTGTCCATGGTGCAATTAAGGATGCAGAGGAAATTAAGAGCTCATCATCATCTGCCACGTATTATATAAAAAAATGTGTGCCAGTTAGAGCTCGACCAATGTTTTCCACCAATTTTTGGCCAAATGATCAGGTATCGTGTTGGTCTGCAGATAATTGGTAAGAAATACCAATACAGAAAAGATCTCTGAGGTCATATGAAACATTGTTCGGATTGCATTTTGATCAAGTTTGTTCTTGTTCTTAACTATGGATTTAGAAGGTTTCTTAAAAATGAATTTACTGGCCAACATTTGAATAAGTCAGATATGAAATTGTCTGTCACATGTGACAAATTAATGGATCTAAACCACTATTCTGACTGTGCTGCCTGATAATCAAACACAGAGGACAAACAGTCACTGCTCTCATCTGTATGACCTAGAGAAAAAAATCAATAATGTTGTCTAAATGTTGACTGTGATTGAATATCTATTTTAAACAAGATTCTACAGTAATTAACTACAACTGAGCTCCACACAGGCACTGCCCTCTTTGCTCAAATTGGGACTTCCTTGTTTCAGATGTGTGTGATGTGTTGAACCCATACACTCCTGGCTCCCAAACATCACAGACCCTGTCATTATTTACAGGTTATAAAGGATAACTGCATAGATGTGATCAATCTACAGATTATAGTCTAAAAAGAAACAACAAAAGAAACAAAAGTAGTGGTGACTGTGTGTCCTCAGACTGACCCAATTTGGTGACAACCCATTTGATGTTTCATTAAGAAATGTAAATCGCTTTTCTACATTATTATTTAAAAAAATACTGTACCTTTTAAGGCAATAAATGAAAAAAACCAACAACTCCAAAAGCATAAATTGAACGGCGCTTCAGTCCTCTTTTTCATTTTCTTCTTTGCTAAACTAAATTTACAGTTGCAGAAATATCACATGGTTATAAATAATAGTTTTAAAGAGCACTCGAAATAAAGTCATAATAATAATAATAACAATAATAATAATAATATATTAAATTTGATTATAAAAAGTTACTACTACTCTAGTGGAACTGTACACTGTAAAAAAGCAGCGTTCTGTAATGTAGTTTCTGCTGCAGCGACGCTTTTCTCCACAGTAAAATACACATGTAGAGCCAACAAGAAAAAACAACAACAACAAAATAACAACAACCTAACATCTGGCTGTTGGAGGCCGGGTTCGGACCATTGATGGGAAGCTTTTATATTGAGACTGTGATGAGAAGTGTTTCCAGATTCCATATGCGAAGTTTAACAGAAAAACAACAAAACATGACACTGAAATGAAACATAAGTCCCTTTTTGTTCCCTCCGATTTCCCTTCAAATTATACTGGATGTTTAGTACTTCACCTGCACTGAATGATGAAGTTGACCGATATGGTTTGAAGGGATTATTTCATTTCATTTCATTCTTTCCATCTCTTTTCTGTTCTGGGACAGTTACAGAAACAAGCTTTTTGGATATTTCAGTCTTTTTACTTCAAATCACCCACTCACATCTTCTATATCACCCAGTCAGTTTTCACATGAATTAGGTTCAAGCAGCCGTCACTGCTTGTTAAACCTAAGATTATTTTCATTATTGACTGATCTGTCAGTTATATTATTCGCATTAATCGCTCAGTCTACGAAATCAAAAACGTTTTCCTGATGCCCGAGGTGATGCCTTTGAATTGCTTGCTTTGTGCAAACAACAGTTGAGAACACAAAGATTTGCAGAAAAGCAGCAAATGCTGGGCTGTTTTTGTTCAGTTAAAATTGATTGATAAAATAGTTGCTGATAAATTGCCTGTTGACTAATAGATTAAATGACCCATCGCTTAAACTTCTCAACCAGCTCTCTAAAAAGTTAATTTTCGCAATGAGTGGCAGCAGGAAGGAATAAACAGAGAGACTTTGGGATGACACTGAGTCAAAACAGGCAAAAAGACACATACACAATCTGCCAAAAGGTAAATGAGTCTGACATGTACTGATATAAAGCAGCTACGGAACGTCTGCTATGGGTTTGTACTGACTTGTGTTGTTCAGTGGTTTAATTACAACCACAGTGGTGCAGATTGCTGTTGCCTCCCTGCAAATGTTTGGCAAAGAAGTATCATCATTAGATGTAACTGATGTAAAAGTGCTTCAAGATCCACTAAGAAATCTGATGAGTGGCAGAGATGCAGATACAAACTCCAACATGACCACACAGAAACAAGAAACTGCTGTTTTGTTTTTGGTGACTTTTACTGAATACACAGAATATGCCTCAGTTCCTTGTTATAACTTTTTTCCAGTTTGATTTTATTATTTTGGGTAATTAGCCCAAATCTTTACCTAAAGCCTACATTTTAAGAGTTAGTTATTAAAAGAAAATCAGATGATCTTTCAAAAAGCATAGAGATCTGTCTCCAACCAACTTGTCTCAGTATTTACCTTCAGAGGAGACTGCTGATCTGCTTTATTTCAAGTTATTTGCACCCATTTCTATGCCTCCTCTTCATTTCTATCATTGCTATCCTGACAAGAGGTTAAATAAACTGAGAACAACTGAAACAATCCCACTCAAGCCACAGAAGTTAGTTCTGTCTGAGGAAAGGTCTATTTTTTAGGTTGAATCTGAATCAGAATGACTTAAGATGATTGTTTTTACTTTTTACAGTGTGTGTGTGTCATTGAGAGAGCTGCTTGGGAATTTTGCATTCTGCTCAAAGACCATTTTGACATTTTGTGGATCTGATCTGTCATCTTTCAGGTACACAACAATTCTTGTCATCTCTCTATTCAGCACATCTGATGTGTCTGTTTGCAGACAGCTGCTGAAATGTGCCACTGAAGTAAGAACACCAACTCTCTTTTAGGTGTCTCTGTTTAAAACGGACACAGTGGTTCAGGGAGGAATCCTCTGCAGATCCGAACGTCTCATCTGTTTCTGTGTTGGTTGGCCATGCAGAAGGGACAAATTAACATAACACAGAGGACATTTTAACATTTCAAGACTTCAAATAAAGCAACTAAAGACAAAAAACAGAAAAATAACACTCAGGTGAAAAGTAAAGGCACGCAGGATGTCTAATTTATCTCAACTGCAACAAAAAATTCATAAGGACTAATGAATATATAATCTGCTTGACACATTGTGGTATCCACAAACTGTTGCTGATGTGTATGGCAACTCAAGAACAAAAAGACTATATGTATTTTAACCAGACGTGTCGACGAACAACACAGAATTAAAGTGAACAGACAATTAAAATCTCCTTTCAGACAACAAGAATCCTTAAAAGCTGCAGGGAAATGGCATCCAGTAACTGATTTAATCAGCCAGTTTTAAAGCACTGCCTTAAATGTGTTTAGAAGTGCTAAGAACTACAAAGTTGGACTGATTTCACAATGGTCATCAAAGGTCTCTAATAAAATGGACTAAATTGACATTTTATGTTGTAGCTCACTAAATACAAGACTTTAAATACTGCTGATGATTCAAGCTGTGTTTAGATTCATTTCTTTCCTTCAAGGCAGCCATTAGTATCAGTTCATTTTAATGATATTCAGCTTGCAGAGACGTGGACACAATGTGTATACATTCACTTTACTGCTGATGGAGAGCACGCCTGGGTATTAGACATACTGACGCATGGAGCCACTGTTATCCAAAAGAACCCATTATGACCAGAATATAAATATGATTTGGACTCAGTTAACTCAGTGACTCAGGGCTCAGTTACAAGCAGAGTGGACAATGAAGATACTCAGACTAATAATCCATTAAAGTCAACATTTGCAGTAGTCAACGACCTAAAAACAAATTTTAACTGCATTTTCATAAAATCTGCCGTTTCTTTATGGCTCTGCACAGGCCTGCAATTCAATTGTCTTTTAGGAGAATGTGCATGAGTCATGTGCTTCATTTACATCATGATTCATGCACTAAGCAAGTCTCTTTGCACTCTAATTTAACACATTCTGCTTTTATTGATACACCAACTTTTACACCTTAGCCAAGCGTAAAAATGGTTTTTGTATCTCCAACATTCCCATTGTGTAAGCAGTTCTATCTTGAAGTTTGTTATTTTGATTTTAGAGCTGCTCATCTCACTCATGCTTGTCAACATTTACAGTTTCTAAGTGGATATTTTTTTCTGGCTCAATGGATGTCCCAGTTTTTTTTTCTGATTCTTTAGGTGAAGACGTTCCATCTCTTCACGTTGATTTGCACATAAAACAAATTGTGGCCTTGGAGGAAGGAACCAGTCTAAGAACTGGATAAATGAACTGAATAAATCTGCAGTAATTAAAGAAAACATTTAATATGATTTATATTTAATGAGCTAAAATGTGCAAACCAAGATGATCACTTAACTATGACAACTTCCTCTGCTTTTCCATTTCTTTCCCCCTTTGACACTAGAAAGAAGAAATGTCTTGTGTCAACAGGCCATTTAATTTAGCATTTACTGTTACAATCTGATTTTCTTTCTTCAAATCAAATTTCAGCCTCTCCCGGCAGTGCTGGATCATCCCGTCTGTCTGCAGCTCGGCTCTGCTTTCTGAAGGAGGAAAAGAAGTGCGACTCGGAGCAGAATGAAAGCACTCGGCTCAGACTGGATGTATCTCCCAGAACAAGCTGATGAGTTTGATCCCCACACCGCCCGCCCGCCTGCGTTCGCTCACCTTTCATCGCCGCGCTCATTCTGCAGAGACGTTACCTTTCCATCCCCTCCGTCCCCGGGACTTTTCCCTAGCTGTAACGACCCAGCGAGCGTGAGCTTGAATCATAATATTTGAAACGCTGTTATAATGAATTCCCGGCCTCATTCCTCCCTGCCCCAGCTCGCACATACAAACCACCCCCGAATATCAATTCACCTCCTCTGCCTCTGCGCTCTTTGTCTCCCTGAGGCTTTTTCCTTTCATCACATAAAGATAAAGGTCTGAAAATTACAATATGGTGACTGAGGTGACAAAGTCATATATGGAGCATACTGATGGCCTGTTTTTTTCCCCCTTCAGCTGATTAATGAGTCATTTGTCAGTTTAAGTTCCTGCCTTTTCTGCACACTTCAAAAAATATCCATCTTCACATGTCGTTAGTCCAATATGCAGTCTTCAGATCTGATTTCTTCCTTAAAACGTTGTGGTAATTCAACTTATTCCCAGTTATGCCTCACTTCATTTACGAAATGTGTAAAACTGGCGGTTGATGTGAAGATGGTTTCCGCATAAGTTTAAAGAAGAGATCTCCACCCAATTAGCAAGTCTTAAGTTGTCTGAAAACACAAATCTATGACCCAACAGACAGACTATTTCACACCTTGCTCACTCTACTTTACTAGAGTATTTGAATGTATTTTCTCTCAGCCAGTGCTTTCACAAAGAGAAACCAACCAACAAAAACATCCTAACCACCCTTAACAACCAATAACTTCCCACTCCAATTCTCCAAATCCAATTTTTCTTTTCGGCTGTCGATAAAAATCAAGTTGTTTTTCAGAACTGAAAGCTGGATGTTTTATGCACTGTCATCCCAGAGATCATCCTGAAACTCAAATACTGTAGATTTCTTTGCCTGCACTGCAATTTCATTTTCAATTTTTAAAGTAAGTTAAAGTAAAAATGGCACGAAAGATTGTTTCCAGAGCACTAAATTACTGAATTTGTAAGACTTTTTTTCTCTCTGCGCTCAAAGGCTGTAGTTTATCGGTTTTCATGGTGTCTCATGACCTTTTAAGTAGCTCTCTGTGGAAGTGTGTAAAAATAAATTACTAAAACAAAACCACACAGTTCTGACAGGACAGCAAATGTAAAAATAGACTTTGTGGAATATGCATTATTTGTGTTTATGTTTTTTGTTACTTTTTTTTTTTTTTTTACTTTTTGTATAAAAACGTAACGCCCTGAAGGAAACTCAAAGTGAAGCCGGTGGTTTTGCAATTTTCCCATGTGGGCGTTCAAGGTTGAGAGAGGTACATGTGTGTTTATCTCATGAAAAATCCACTCACCTTCAGTCAAACACACACTGAAACAGAGGTGTGAAAAAATATTGGTAGAGATCATTGTTATCATTAATGCCAACCTCCCACCGTCTCTAGTCTCCATACTAGCAATAAATATAATAGTACCTTCAGCGTTGACACTGTTGCTGTAACACCACCTTCACAACTGACTTTTCCTACTTTGACAGGAGCTCTTGTGGTTGTTATATTTCATGTAAACAGAATCCACCCATAGTTGCTGATTATTAGACCCATTTTTTCAAGACTTCATGATCTTGCCATCTCATGTTACTTTTCCTCGATTTCGCAGACTCAGACCATTCTTTAGTACTCCAATCAGTAGGGGGAGACCCAACACACTGAATGTGACATACCGTGCAATGTAACAAATTGTGAACAAGGACTTCAGACTGAATTTAACAATTTTTTCAAAACGACTAATTCCCACATACCATCTAGAGGCAACCTTCATTTGTCGAGAAAGGGTGGGTTCTACCAAAGCCAGATCTCTGGCAGCATTTTCTCCATACAGATTATCTTGCTGCTTTTCACTGACTTCCAGTCCATTTTTGGGACTGAGACAGATGTGAACAAGGAAAAAAAAGACAAAAGAGGTTACTATAACACGAGTCATTGTAGGTAAAGACTGGAGTTTGTCTGGGTTAGGGAGAGTAAAGGCTTCATCAAGAGCAGCAACAGACTGAGTCTATAGAGGTTTCTATACAGTCCTGTAAGAGAAGAGTCAGCTGGATCCAGATCCAGATTTATACTGGTCTGCTAGGTTTTCACACTTGTTTCTTCAATCCTATTCTTTTTTTTTTAACCTCAGGATCCAGCAGAGGAAGGGATGCATGTGTTGTAGGTGATGGTTGGTTCAGTCAAATCACTGTTTTGTTGAAGATGGGAAAAAAAGAAAAGCCACTGAAGAAAAACAAAAAGAGAGTACAAAAAACACTTTCCAAGATCACTTTGTGTCGCCACAACAGGCAACTTCGGATCCAGGCAAGAAAAAGAAAATTTTGGTGAAACTTTGGTGACTGAGGATGTGTTTATATCGCTTGCTGTAGGTTCTGGTTGCATTTTTAAACCATCTAGATGTTGGAATACCTAAACAAAAAGCACAGAAGTCCATAGGAATACGTCCACCAGCGATCATGAAAAATTAGTGAGGTACAGTCACAGTAACTGAGTTATGAATAACTCAGCGGAGGAGAATGCTAATAAATACCACAAAGAGGAGAAATATGAGGGATCTTTTAAGTTACAACTTTTTTGTGATAATCCCATCATCCTGTGTCAGTAAGTCAAGGCGGTAGGCATTGGGTTTTTCGAGTTTTAAGTTTGAGGTTGAAAAGTCTAGAGGGGTTTCGGTTTGAACTCCTTAAGAAGCTCCTTCACCCTTGTCCTGTTCGTGGAGTTGATACTGTGCTGCTGTACTATTTATTCTCTATTGTAATTCCCTTATATCCGATTCCGGTCCCACCACAGTAAATGCTGGCTGAGATTAGTGAAAACCAAACAAACTCAACCCAGCACAGATGGAGGTCTGATTTCATAGAGGCATCTTCAAACCCTGATTGATCTGTTCTGCCGCCGTAAACGATCAGATGCTAGGTGACATCAAGGCTTGAAGAAGAGTTCCAGACAGGACCATGGCTGAGGGCTGGGTTGGGCTGGGCCGGAGTCAGAGGTTAGAAGGCAGAGCCAGTAATGGCATTGAGCTGCTTCATCAGCCCTTCTAGACTGGCCATCTGCTCCGAAAGGTCGTCCTGCTCGTAAACCTGAAGACAAAAAGAAGTAAAACAGATTACATAACCATGAGTTTCATTAAAGCCAGCCTGAAGATCTATTTACACCAAGACCAACTTTTAGAGATCAAGACTTAGCAGCTGATTGATAACCTCAGAACAATATAATCTACGTCTTATTACAGAGGTCTCCCATCTTGACCTATCTACCTTTGGTAAATGAATATTGCTTATGCTTTGGTTTGTAACATGTCCGTAACATGTTTGGGTTTTTTTTTTAAGCATGACCCTATTCTTGTCTTATCTTATCTTTTCTCATCTATACCATGAGCAGAATAAAGGTGATTCTTGTCATTTACAGAGCATAGTCCTGAAAAGGAACCCTATTGGTGGCACTGGTGATGAAAGACTTTTCTATAGAAAACCACAAAAGAGGGGGAGCTGAAGAAAAATTAATAATGAGGTTTCTAGCCATATTTGTATGGAAATGAATAAAATCTTCTTCCTTATGATATATTCACATTGATGTAATCAGGCAAAAGAAAAGGAGAAAGGAGAACAGACAGAAAAAGATGACAGCAGAGGAGGTAAAAAGAAAGGATGAACATAAAGCTCCATAGGACAACCGCCTACATTCATGCACAGCTAACTGTCATGTTATCATGTGGACCCATACTATTAAAACAGCATGAACAGTATGCTGCAGTTTCCCCAAACTGGAAGGCAGCTGCGTATAGCTGTAAATTCAAGAGTGCATGGGGTACAGAGTGGTACTTCATCCATGCTGGGAGCACACCATTTCACTTTGGGCGCACAGTGTGTAAACATGAGCTAGAGTATTGGCACCAGGGCAGAGTTGATATACTGAGCCATACAAACAGAGTCTCACATCAAAAAGGAAAAAGATATTGAGAATTCTTCCAGAATGAAAAGATGCTTCCTGCTGAGGTCAAGCAAGATGGCACAGCTGGAGACACAGGTGAGCAATATCACAGATAAAGTGTTGCAAACCCAACCTAATACATCTCTGCTAAGTCTGCAGTTATTCTGTGGGAAATATATCCAAAGCTTGTAGATTCTATCTTATAATAAATTTTCATGTCATTTCGTTATGCCCATGTGAATCTTAGTAAGACTGGATCATATGTACTTTCATCACTTGACCACAGACCAGAAGAGCCAAAGCTAAGTTTGCCATGACCCTTGAGTACAATATCGTTATGGCCTACTCTCTGAATCCATGCTTCCAGGAGTGTACTTGGAAACTGAACAGAAGTACCCCAGGACCAGAACAAAAAAGACAGCACCATCTAGTATATGTAGCCCCCTTTTTAATGGATGAGTTGGTAAAATTGTAGTCAGCCCATCTCATTATCTGTCCAAAAATAGTGGTAAGTGGGTATTGTTCATTTTGATCTGACTGTTTGTGTATACAATTGATAAGTTTATCTATTTATATTCATATAATAATATATTCTACACGTGTTCGATGCTTTTTTGTTGTCATATTGACACAAAAAAATTAAAATGGTATGCAGAGTTTACAGGGTGTGGACCACAAATCTCTTCATATGGGCCTGATTTCAGGCACCAGCTGCTGCACAGCAGAGGCCGTATTTGTCAATATGCATGAGGTGCTGCAAGGGCACAACAGTCCACGGGCCAACTGTGTGGCCCTAGCAGTTAATAATGTAAGTGTAAATGTCGGAATAAAGAATTCCATCAAGACCAGGGACTTGGACCAAAACCCATCAATATTCATTCTTGGCTGTTCACATTGCGGACAATAATGCACAAGCTGGTGGACTGGTGCACTAGGACGTAAGGGCTTGGAAGTTACAGCTGTATTCTGTATTTAGAAAATGTTAGTGAATTGGCTGTATGTTACATTTGGAGAAAACAGCAAAATTAACATGCAGATTAACAGCCTGTGCCTGGACAAAAAGAGAGGGAACACATTGGCCAAAATAAGATCTTGGAAACCATCAGCTACCGTCTGTCAATGATTTCACTTTTTATTAGATTTCATTTAGATTTTTCTGCATTCATATGCTGATTTCTTTTTAAAGAGTAATGAAATGACTAGACCTAAAACATGAACGCTAATGAAACTGTAACCAGCGACTCACAGGAAGTCTTCGTCCGTTATCAGTTAAACAGATATCTGCTGGCAACACCAGAAACCCTGAAATATTGGCCAGTTGCAATTGTCTATGTCCAGATTTGTTAAGCTTCATCCAAGACTGAAGTGGCAGGATAGGAGACAAGATCCTGGACTATGACATGCTGCAGGACATCTCTGACACCATTTAGGAAAGTGCCTTGGTCAGAGTGACTGAGGATAGCATGGGCACACTTGAGTGAGCAGAAGAAAAGTGCAGCCGTTGAACCACTCTGCTACTAATACGAATCACCAACAGAGGCAAGTGACAAAGCCAAAGTCTGCTGCAGCATACAATGGAAGGCGCTCACAACAGGCTGTATTGCTGTATTTACACATGAAAACCCAGTCAGTTTGAGACACCCACCTCTTAATTGATTGTATGTGTTCTCTTGTTTTTGTTTCTTTTTAGACTCGTGTGATTTTGGTGTGAAAACACAAAGATGGCTAATTAAACTCTTAATGTTGTTGAGTCTTATTGTCAATACATCATTGCTACATAACTCCTTGCTAGATATTAATAATGATCAGAATGTCAAAATGTGAGACTTGACATATTCCCCAAGTAGTCAAAGCAGCACCAGCCCACAGTCGCAACTCAGAGTCCACTTGGACAACTCTGATTGGGACACAGGCCTTATATGTAACCCAAATGTCTCTCACTTTCACTTTTTCATCAATATTGGCTGATTTAAATCTGGAAATCTATAGTAGATGTCTTTTGACCCATTGCATCAATGATTACGGTCACCCACAGAATAAAGACTACTATAGATACTCACATGATATGCACAATCAAGTAAAGAGTAGTTACTGCGTAGGTTGTTTGCTAATAATTAAGTATCCATTTCCTACCCATTCTGTGCCCCCTAAAAGAAACTGGTTGGTCATACTGAGTAGTTACTGTGTAGACTGTTATGGCTTCATGATTATCTGACCATTACTTACTCTAAGATATCTGCAGATACCTAATCCATCACAATGAACACCATGTCTGATTTTATTTCTGTCAAGAGTTTAGTGCCTGGCAGTGCAGTGCAGACTTTTCAATCTGCACTTATAGCTGAATAAAATAAAATGTGACTTTATGTTGACGGTGATGGATTGCGTATTTATCAGGAGCAAGTTTCAAGTCTTTGCAAGCTGACTGAACTGAAACCCATGGCTGCCCAAAGGAAAGGGAAACAAAATAACAGAAATAACAAAAGTTCAGAGGATTTGTAGTCAATGGTGTAAAACCAGCGATAATGTGCAAGTTCACAAGCTGTGTCACAACAGGTTAGATAACAGTTTCCCTTTGAGTTGACCACATCAAACATGTTGAGGCTGCCGCAGTCACTTGTCTGTGCGTCTTTCAAAGGACAGGACACACCCTCAATGTGAGTGGTTGCCCTTTAATCCTGCAGAGACTCTGTGATCACTGTCATGTTCGGTCCAGCTATACAACCTGTCACCTCTGAGTGGGCCTGCTTAAGTGCCTCCATCTCTGTGTATGGGTATGTGACAGTCAAGTGCACATCTCTCACATACACACTCTCTCACTGTGTTATATTGAATGTGGCCTTCACGCAGAGTTTGTCTTTGCCGTTGTAAAAAGAATATTCAATATTCTCCTCAGCATGCTGTGAAAAACCAATAGAAGGCTCGGTGGTAATATTTCTCACACTTGAAATGAAAGGTTCGTGTTAATGCACCTTCATGAACTTGAATTAGCACCTGCACACAGTACTTTATAATACACTGATCCAGCTTAAATACTGTTAGAATTCACTAACTAAAGCATTGTTTCTAAGGACAGCTACTATAAAAATGCTAAAGGAAACTACTGATTTATAGGCACACTGGCACAAACTAGAAAATCTGTATGTCGTGATATAAAACTAGAAATAAAGCTTTGCACTTGTCAGCCTCCATCTGCCAGTCAAGTTGTAGGTATCTATGCCTGTCCAGATGCCTGTTCAGAAACAAATATATTAATAAATGATCAATTCTTCATTATATTTTGTTGGACATTTGTGTCAAATTTGTCATGAAGCCAAAGAAGTTGTTTTTTTTTTTTTTTTTAAATTTTCCCCCCAAAATATTATCAGTTCATCTCTAAATCTAACTGAATATTTGTGCCAAATCTGAAGAAAATCCCTTAGGGTCTTCCAGAGAAATCTTGTTCACAAATGACCTGAAAACATAATGCGTTCGGCTGTGACTGTCTCAGATGCACACAAATTTCATGACTTCATGAGAAGCTAAATAGCAGTTTCAATTGTCTATCTATGCTGATTTCATCAATGGCGGTTATTTTAATTATCTATTAATTTATTGATTATTTTCTTAAGCAATTAATATCCATCACGAATTTCTGAGAGCTAAAGGTGACCTCAATTTCCGTGTTGTTTTTCAACCAAAACAAACCTTAAAAATCAGTGATTTCAAAAGTCAAGTGGTAAAAACGAATGTTTAATCAACCTTGTTTTGCTCATTTTAATCTTGAAAATCTGTCTATTCTGTCAGGTGTTCAGCTTTCCAGATAACAGAGATGTCTTTTATTTAAAAATGAGGCACATGAACTCTACGTCTCCCTGCAGAGAGGCGTGAACCTGCTGATCCAGATCTGAAAATCGGATATCAGTCTGGTCCAGTTAAAGCTTTTAACCTGACTAGACGGATAAGCTTTCGACCAATTTCTACCTCGGGACATCTCCCCCTCCAGTCATATATAGATTTTTATATTGCCTCCATTTAAAACGTCAGTGCGGCCCAATCACGGCAGAGCACAGTAACAGTTTGCAAACATCCTGAATCCACCAGCAGCAGCCAGTTTACCAGCTAATAATAAAAAAAAAGAAAAAGTGGGGTGATCATTTCACCTCAAAACAAAATAAACTAATAATCCATTGAAAGTTTAAAGCAGCTAAAGTACATTTGTTCAACACATTTCAGATGCAGATAGGCTTTTCTTCTGTGTTTTTAGCTGAGTAATTTCATTTACGCCTTTTTATTTTATTCATAGATTCCTATCATATTTAATATTGTTATATTGTTATCATCAATTCAAATTTTCTGTACTGAATACTTTGGTATGTGACTAAATATCTACAAACTAATGACAATTATTAACTAGCCTTAGCTGTAATTTGTGCTTATGCTAAAAACTAAACCTTTGCATGCAAAATGCTAAACGGGGGGACAATTGTATTTTGATCCACATAAACCAACATCACACGGTACATTTAAATGTTTTGTAACCATGTAACCAAGAAATCTTTGGAACTTCAAAAATGATTTTTTAGATTATATTGTATTGACTTTCCAGATCTAAAGTACCGATATTGGTACCAATCTAAAACAAAATGGTTAATCTCACTCTTAATAGTTAATAGTTAATAGGGGGCACTCAGTCCTCAAGGATTGTCATACAGGATTTGGTTGAAAATCCAAGACATTTTACTGAGCAATACTTTTGGTTTCTACTATATTTTCTGCCTGTTGTCTGTTGTACTATATTGTCCTTCATGACTTTTAGTAGTGTGATTTATTTACAACTTACAACTTGCAATACTTATTAGAAAGTTTTGTTTAATTATCTTTTAAATAAGGTGTGAAGTATTTGTCTTTTCCTTGTTGATGTCCGTGAAATCACTTCATCATCTTTAGTGCAGCTTTTTTAACAGGTGAGATAAATCCCTCTTCAGACACAAATGACTGTGGAGATTCACAGGACGAAAAAGTACAACACCTGTAACGTTATTCTTTATCTGTGTAATACACACAGAGTGTGACCGTTTGACCTTCCACTTTCATTCTGAATGAGACCATAAAAACTCATCTTAGAGCTGCACACTGCCAGATATTTTCCACTTTCCACGGACAAAACGGCTTCTATACAAATCATAGCAGTGTATCAAATCCCCACAAAAACCCAGTGACCTCTTGATCTCATTTGTTGACCCATAACAGCAGAGTTTAACTGAGTCAGTAAACGCTTCATCAATGGGATAAAACGCCCATCGATGCTCCGTGTTGCTCTCTGATATCCTGTTATCTCTGACGGCCTGCTGACCTGGATTCATGCTCTTCTGTAATCTGTCAGTGATTCATCCCAACACAGCAAGAAGGCGAGAAGAGCGCATGTAAACTCTGTTTCACACTGACACAGATAAATCCAAAACCTGTGCTTACAAGGCCAAAGGTTTCTGTCCACATATTCAAAATTCTTTTTTCTTCGCCACTGAAATGTCAACATGAGCCCAAAACCCCTGTGTTGAATACTTTGGTTTATAACCACAAACCTACAAAAGTAATGACTCTGCCATCACCCTTAGCTATGGCTGCAAATTAAATGCTAAATTCTGATGTCTGTCTTATTACAGAGAGATCAGGGAGACTTGGAGGATCCATGAGGTTGGACATGAACATGGTCTTGAGTATTTAAATACACAGGAGCAGAAAAAGATTTAGTACAAACCTTGTTATGAGGGCAAAGTAGTTTTGAATGACAAGTGATTACAGTTGCACTAGGTCTTCACAAGTTAGCCTTGCTATGATGGAATCGTTTACTAAAGGGAGATGTACGCATCACTAACCCAGTCCCAGCCACTGACAAGATTTTCTTCCACTAATGTTGGCGTCTAAGGTGCAGCAGCATGTGAACTACACTCTGGCCTCCTAAGAGTATGTAGAAAAATGTCAATACCCAACAGGAGTTATATGGCTGTGGGAGCCCTGGAGTTGGACCATATGAGAAATATATGCTACCATTGATTCCTCTGTTGTTTAAATCACTATACTGAGACAATAATTAAGTTTTAAAGCTAGCTGAAAACTAGCTTGTAGTCACTAAGAACCTGGGACTCACTTCAGACACAATCTCTGTGATGAATTTACAAAAGGCTGGTGCAATCCAATTCTGACATATTTTACAGTTATTTACAGTTATAAAATCTTATTTACAGTTATAAAATCTTCTCTTTCTCTTTGACAACTGATCTGGCAAACAACTGTGAAGTGGTGGGCTGGTATATGTATTTGTTTAGCTCAGAGAAAGGGGCAGGTGAGTTGGCAGGTGAAGATCAGGCAACTTGTGTTCTGAGGACATCTGGTGGACAGGTTGTAAATGGTATTGGCTGAAGGTGGCAAGGCAGTGGGGCAAAATGTAACACAAATATCAAAGTAATGCCATGAATAACTAACATCACAGGTGTAACTTCTGTGTCATGAAGACAGATCTAATGCCTTGATTGAATAAATGTCTTTTAGTGACCTTCCTTATTTCCAAACTTCTCATCACAGACAAAGTGAAACTCTGACTGAAAGAACAAGGAGTCTGTGGATGTTGTGTTGTCCGAGGTTCAGGGTCACCTAATGCATTTTATATGTGTGTGAACCTCTGACCTACTGTTCAGATCAGACTGAGACTAGGAGCACAACACACACACACAAAGAGGAAAGAGAGCGGTAGAAGTTTAGGGGACACTTTGTCCTTCCTTCTAATGTATAAAAACAAGCACTTTGGGTGCGCAGTGTTTTGCACCCAAAGATTGTTTCGGAAGTTTACAGACTTCAGAATTAAACAGCAGTGTGTGACTATAGGTCTTATGATATTCTGTATTTGAGAAAAGGCCCATGAAAAGACCGAAACTAACAATAGATGTTTCCTCCAACAGGTGTATATCAAAGCCAGATATGACCCATAATGCTCTTTTGTTGTCCAAAAACTATAAAAAAAACACATTAGAGACACATTGTTGCACTGACTGACATGTTCCTTTATTACCATGAACACACTGTAGTTTATTTTATGCTCAGATACTGTACATTTGCGTCACCTCTCCTTCTGTGCTACTGTAGAATATGTCACTAATGTAACAGCGTGATAAAAGCACCATTGTGCTGTACTTACATAATTCACTCACACTATGTCACAGTCTATTAACTGACTGTGTGCATGTGTATGTGTGTGGATGTGTATGTGATAGATAGGCCAGGGGGGTGATGGGAAAAGACTAGATCAATTAGAGAGATAGAACAGCAGATGAAGAGAAAGACCTGCTGACCTTTAACACCCCCCTCTCTCTCCTCTCTACCATCCCTCCATCTCATTTACTCCACTCCTCCTTATCAGTTTTATTGCTCCTCTCCTGATTTTCTTTGTCTCTCCTCCTCCTTTTTAATCTTTTTTATCTTTCTCCTTCTCTCTTTATTTCCACTTGTCCACTCTCCCATCTTCTTCTCCTCTGCTCTCTCTGCCCCTTCTTTCTCCTCCTCCTTGTCTGTCCCTCCTGAAGCATTCCTCTCCTACCGTTGTCATGGCTACCTTCTACTCCTGCCCTCCTCCCTCAGCATCCTCTCTCTTCTCCTGGTTTTTGTCTTATCTCTTTCCACCTGATTTTTCCCACATTTTTCTTCTACCCTTTCCTTCCTTCCTTCCATCTCTCCTCTCTTTGATAAGTCTCCCTTTCTTTCCTATCCTCCTTTCCTTCTCTGTCCTCTCTTCTCTTCTCGTTGTTGTGGCGACGCCTCCTCCTGTCCAATTGTCATTGATTCACATATGAATATTTAAGCACCACCATCCCGCATCCCTCCTCATCACCTCCTGTCGTTTATCTCTCAGCTTCTCATCCTCTGCCTCCTCCTCCCTTCTTTAGTCTCTCCTTTGCTTCTTCCTTATCAATCAGCCTATTTTCTCCTCCTCCTCACTTCCCACTCTCTTCTTCTTCAACATCTACCAATTCGCCACCCATATCTCCTTCTCTCAATCCTCCCTGCTTCTTCTGCTTTCTCCTCTTGTCCTTTATCATTCAATAATCCCTTTCTTTTCCCTTCTAATTCTTATCTTTTTTGTCATTCCTCACTCTCACATCTCTCCCTTCTTTTCTTACTCCTCTTCTTTCTGTTCTCTTTCTGTCTTTCTCTCCTCATGCTCCATTGTCTTTTAAGTCTCGTCTGTTGTTTCTCTCTTTTATTCCTCTACTCCTTTTTCATTCTTCCTATCCTTACTCTGAATCTCTAATGAACCCTGTTTTATTGTACAGCTGAAAGGCCACCAGCTCACTAGAGGGAAGGAAACAAGTTGTAGTGACAAAGCTGAGCAGGTGTGTGTGTGTGTGTGTGTGTGTGTGTGAGTGTGCATGGATACGTTCCTCCTTTCCTCCTGCTTCTCTTCCACTCTCTTCCTCTCTCCTCCTCAGACAGTCTGTTCCACCACCTGCTTTTCTCCCTATCTGTCTCTGTTCTCTGTATTTTTCATGTATGTTTTTGATTCCTTCTTATCATTTTAATTATCTTGTGGGAAATATAGTATAATATATTTTAAGTCCACATAATATATGTAATATATATATATATAAGTCCACAACCTTTGCCAGGAAATGCGAAAAAGAGAACCAGGCCTTCATTTGAAACTGTCTTATATCAGAGACATTACATTTCTTCTTTCTCCTGTTTTAATATTTGACCATAGTTCAGTAAGAAACAACAGCAGCATCTGTGTTAAAAACTGAAACTCGGCAGACTACCCAATGTACCGTTTGTGCACAGGTATTTGTATCCCTCAAGTGTTTTTACTGCTGTCATTAGGAGATGACCTTTGTTTTTGTTGCTACTGTTGCTGCTATTTTACAATTTGTGGGATCTGATGACTGTAGTTATTGGCTCGTTTGGAGACTCACATTTTGCATTCAACAGAAGATTAAAATGATGTCAGTCTGGTAAAAATACTATGTCTCTGAAATTCCAGCTTTTAAGAAACTCTAATCAGTACCCTCTAACTGTGACATACAAAGGCTCCCTTTTTGCTAAGGATTTTATGGAATTCTCTAAATTGTCCTTTTCTTTATTGAATTCCTTTAGCAGCTATTTCATTGCTGATGCTGTTGCCACAAAAAGACTCATCTGGAAAAAAAAGAACTCTTCTCACTGCAGCAAAGTCCATCCAACGCACCCTTAAGTGTGCTTAAATGCTCTGCTCACTTTTATGCCAAACTGCTCACCTGGAAAGCTACGGCATCACTTAATCCTGTTGCGGTTCATGTAGCGTAACAAAAGGTCCACCTACACCAGCATCCACCTGTAGTCTCTGAGTTAACATTGTTACCATCGCCCACAGCTCCTTGCTCTGCTGAGCAGCGTGTTTCCTCGTGATGGGTGACAAGGTCAGAAGTAAACATTCAAACATGCTTTACATTGAAAGGAATTGGATTGTGGATTAAAGGTTTATTTGGTAGAATTCTGGCTGCTGTAGACAACGATACCGACTCACCACGTGTTGGTTTCACTTAATACCACGTGTGTAATGATACAGTATAAAACTTGAAGCAAGACAACAGAAACTTATGAGGGAAACTGATGAAAATTCACTCACTGAGGCTACAGTTTTTATGTGTAGTCAAGACCTTTAACAAAAGGAGTTGTGTATCCATCTGTACTCTCATGCCTCCTGAACACTGCAGAGCTTCTCTTTGAATTTATGTCCATGACCCCATTTTTAGGGGTCGTGTAAAGTTTGGGACCGAGACTGCATTATACTGAAAGAACTATCTATGGATTATAAGATGCTTTCTGTGGAATATTTTTGATTTACATGAGTTGTTAAAGACAAAACCATCAAATGCATCTGATTTGCTGTAAATGCAAACTCAAAGACAACTGATATAACCAATTAGTTCTGACAGCTGTGTGCGTTTCATGTTTCCCACGGCAACAGATACAGCAAAAGGCATACGATCTTAAGAAAAGACGATATGCTCTAAACCAATTTGATCCACTGGTGCTACAAATGCATCAATCAGTACTGCACAAATAAGAATATGTATCTGTTTATTTGTATAGTGTATTTTTCTTTGAAATGAGAATCAGTTTGTTGAGGGACGCTTAGGCATCCATTAGATTTAAAAACCAAAGGTTCTGCAAGTTTTACTTGAGGTTTTCGATTGAATGCTACATATACATGACATATAGAACTGAATTTAACAATGACAATGTTTAACACAGACACCTGTCAGCCTGGAGATTAATCTGTACTGCGAAAACTAAATCACTTCCAACAACATTTACTCCATGCAGACTTACATTGGCAGCTGAATCCTCAGTGGTTTTCGTTCCTCCTTCTTCTGGTAAGTCTGGTGCTGTCGGGACTGAGACCGGCAGCAGAGGGGAGCGAGCTTTACCGGCCTGACCCAGAGAGGCTGTCTTCACCTGGGGCTTCGGAAGGCTCGCAGCTAGGCAGGGCAGAAAGAGCACTGGATTCAGAATATTACATAGACAGTTTGGAGTAGAAAATAATCGTTAACACCCTACTTTATTGTGACATTTGGTGTCATCATAAATCATTCTGGTCTTAGTTATTTGAGAACAGACCTTCTTAGCAAACACAGGACAACTCAAGTTGTATTTAAGCTGTAATTTGAGACAAGACGAGACAAGACAAGCTAGATTAGTCTAACCGGTGGATGAATGACGTTTTAGAGACACAGTAGCTAGTAAAAAATCATTTTGGAGCAGAATATTTTTTTGAGACAGGATGGCAAGCATGATCAATGATTTTCAATGACTTACATCAAAGGCTGAAAAGTTTCCATATTCATTGAACAATTTATAGCTTTAGACAATTTCGAGAGTCAATAATACAATTCTAGATTAATTAACTTATTTTTTGCAGTTTGAAAACCTTGATATAAAGTTATTTTGTGTGTGACAACAGGACTACCTGTTACCATCAAATTGTCACCTGCCAAAAATCTTGAACTACGTATTCATCTGATCATCTGGTCATTTTTCAGCCACTGTCCATTCACAATCCTTTTATAAAAAAAATATTTTCAGAAAGCTGCTCTTTAATATTGATGTCCATATAAGTGCTGACAGGAAAAGATCTGATGACACGTAGCTGTTATCGATTGATCTAAATGACAAGTTCACATGCAACTAATTGAAACATTGAACAGGAAACATATCTGAGGCATGAACCATCTGGTTATCTGTCAGACCATCCATCCATCATTTTCCAAATCCCAATGTTTCTCACCTGTTGTAGTCATGCTATGAATCACCTACCTGTCCATACATTTGTTAAAATATCCATCTTGCTATTCAGCCTACCACTAAATAATTAGTACAACAATGTAAACAAACAAGGGGATCGACAGATAAGCAAACTGACAAGCAAGCATATTGGCCACGCACAAAAGCAACAGAACAAACAAATGAATAAACAAGAAAAAAGCAGTAAGTATATTTAACTGCTTTGTCTCAGCAATACAAATACTGTTCAGGAAGCTGAACTCAAAACATAAGGAAGTACAAGAAAAATAATGTGGAAGAGGAAAAATAGGAGACAAAGGATGAATGTCTGGTATTTTATTTTTATCTCTGCTCTGATTCCCTGAACGGCCTTGTGATGTCTGAACACATCTTCAGGCTTCTTCTACCCACAATCTCCTCCTTCTTTCCCTGGACTGCACCCCTTAACTTCCTGATCAATAAACATCCTTCCTCCTCCCTGTGAAACAAAACACCTGGAACAGTCTCGATAACAGTGGATTACACCAGAGATCAAGAAACAGTCCGATTTAAACTTCCTTTACAGTCAACACTCTTCACCAGCACAGGAAAAAATACGTACAAACTGTCAAAGAAAAGACAACTATTTTATACAAATAGCCTCCAAACTATAGCCATCCTGTTTTTTTCAAACAGGAAACACAAAATGTACAAAAATGTACAAAATGGAAAAATTAAAGTTTGTGTGTGAAGTACAAAATCAATTTTCCTCAAGCCCAGGAAAAAACAGCACATATTAAGAAATCTATATGACAAGTTCTTGAAGTTAATGAAAATAAATATGCTGTTCATCAGTGCCTTTGAAAAACCATGTTTCTGATCTGCCACCTCCTGTCTGGTTTAGGTGGTTAACTTTGGGACCAAAAAGTACTTGTTTAAGGTTAGAGGAAGATGGTGGTCATGGTTGACTGTTATGGGAGGAAAGGAGTCAGACAGTGGTCTCATTGTCAAAATAACCCACTTTGTTCAGCAAGACATCCTCCATGAGAGGTCCTGAGTGACTATCACATCACTCTACTTCCTCCAATGCTCCTGACTTTGGAGAGTAATAATTCACAGGGGCCCTTGTAGCCTTTGTCAGGTTTTTAGACATTTGAACAATCAATCCTGGAACCAATAATCCAAAGAACTAAACTCAGACACCCAAACGGGTCTGATGTTGTACTCATTGATGGCTGGTTTGACAGAATATGGCACTGAAAATGGTAACAGCTTTAGTGAAGGTTGTTATAAGTCAGTTCACTACATTAACTGGAAACATTTTACATATCTACAAATTACATAAAGGGTGTTAACTCACAACTGATTAGTTAGGACAAAACAAAATAAGACAGCCAGCATGAACACAGTAACAGACTGATTTCATTTTCTTTTGTTTTTAATGTGGCTATATAACAATACAAACACAAGATGGTGATAAAATAATGGACTTTATGTCGCAAAGTTTTCAAAAGTTTGTGAGTCACTTAAAGAGTCCCTGAAAACACTCCTGAAACTGACCAACTGAATTCCAAGAATTTGAATTACACAGGGTGTCTAAACTTGCTTTCCTCCCAACAAATCTCTCCTTCAGAGAGTAAAATAGGTTTTCTCAGAAGTCTTTCCTTTCAAAACCCAATGAAAAACAGAGTTTCTTCACTGAAGCAAGCTGAAGTTTAATTTCAATTTGTACTCTTTTTTTTAACCCACAATCACCAGGTAGAAACTGTCTGCTTCATGGTCTCCTGCTGAGAATAAAGATTTCTTTGAAACAGTTGAATCATACACTCCTCTTTGCTGTAAACAGTGCGGAGGAAAGGAAAAGTGTCCACCTTGGGATTCTTGCTGAGAAAAATAAAGACAAACTACTCCAAATAGCCTACTTCATTACAGCAGTTCTTCTCCTACTGAGATAAAGTCTGCATCTGCTGTGGTTTAGTTATACAGACAAAATCATATACTGTACACCCACATGTATGTGACATACCAAATTTAGTTGTATTCATGAAAATTACATGTTTTGACCACAAAAGATAAAAAAAAAACCTTTCAAGTGGCCACAATAATCTTGACTGACCCTAACCAGCACAAAATATTGTAAGCGTTAAAAAAGCCCATACAGTTACATGAGCATTGTGCCATCACCTTGTCTGGATCTTCTCTATGAAGGACACTTCAGTTCAGTCACGTAGATATAGTTATTTGTACAACCTACATATGAGATGACAGCAGCTTGAAAAGAAAGCTAGCTAGTGATAAAACTTGTTAGAGTCAGTTTCGTTTTAAACTTTTTACTGTCATTTACACAAATCTTGTATGTATATAGGTAGATATGCAGTAATTGCTATAACATATGGTATGTGATGTAATCTAGCAACATATAATGACTTTTTAAGCAGGCTTTGGCTACTCTTTAGTGAAAACAGTTGGTGACGCAGCTAGCTGTTAGCGTTCCAGCTACAGTAGCTCAAAAGTTAATGTGCAGACAAAGTCAGCCAGTGGCAGCCATAGAGGTCCTCTCTGTGCTCTCGCCATCTTCTTCTTTTCATTTGATGTTACCTCATCTGTTTCTTTTTCAATTTTCATTGGGAGCTTGAGATGGCTGCAAGAGTTAGGGTGTGGTGGATTTATGTTGTGAGAATGTGGTGAATGCATTTATACCTGGTTATCATCCATTAACATTGTGAACCAAACCACTGTGAGATCTTTATAGTTTTTAAGGATCTATGAATATTTATGGAGCTTTCTGTCTTTTATCCAAACTTTCCGATAAATGGAAAGTTTGTGGTATTTGAGTATCGCGACCTTACAAGGCTGCTACAGTGACTCAAGCTTTTGAGTCTGCATTTTTCACTCCCAGTCCCCATTTTTATTTTCACAGTAACGCTGACCTTGTGTGACTCTGAATGTCTGTATGTCTATAAATGTGGTGTGGAAATCCCTGCCAGCTTCATTTCAAAATGAAGCAGAACCAAATGTGTTTGTATGACTTCTCAGCACGCTGCTGTCAGACCGAATCCAAACTGAGGTGAGCTCCAGAAAAAACATTTTGTGGAAAAACACAATGAGCTGCAGCAGTAGAGAGCTGAAGCAAAGGTTACACATCCACAGTGGAGAAAGCCATAAAAGACAGTTTCACGGTGCCTGGCTCACCCTCGGGGGGTTTGTCAGAGAGGGATGTTTGGGTGTGGGGAGAGGCGTCTCGTCTGCTCAGAAAGGTGGATATATTTACCAGACAAGCTGGAGTGGAGGTGTGAAATGCCCGCCGGGGGTCACATCAGCGGTGTCTGTCTCTGTTTCAGGGTCGAAGGCAAAGATGGAGAGATTTACAACGATAGGAGGTGAGGATGGAGGGGGCGGGGTTATTGATCCTGAGGACGGTTTGAAGTAAATACAGTAAAAGATGAAAAGTGCCTTTGAGGAGACATTGTGTGTCTGGAGGGAGAGAGCCAGCATCTCCTCCATTTCACACAGGAGTTTGGTGTTTCTTTGTCTGCTTGTTTTATCTTCTTATTTTTTTGTCTGCCTGCCTGTTTGATGTCTACCTGTCTGTGTACTGCTGATGCTACATCATTGGTCTGGTAGACAGATGTGCAGACAGGATGAGTGCTGAGGGTTTAATAAACATTTGGAAATGGGCTCTGAGTACTCTCCAACATTGGTTCTTTATCTCCTTATCTGTGCAAGAACTGAGAATTACAAATGTCCATGTATGAATAGTACCTTCCAACTAACTGTTTTCCTCCTTTATTTGAAAGGTATGGAAAAGAAAAAAATACACTAATGGAAATAAAACCTTGTGACATGCTAAATCAAAATTTTAACTTTCAACAGCAAGGAGTCGATGAATTAAAATTTTGACCTCTTTCATCAAAAGCCAGAATATTTATTCAACGTTTAAAAATGTATCCTCATTTTGATTTAGTATCTCAAAATCTTGAAAAAAAAAAAATCAGTTGAATTTTTCAAACGTAATTTTTATAAACTCTTTTAAAGGTTTATAATAAGGATTTGCTTACAATTTCAAGGCACTGTTGCTTTGTGATCTATGTGAATTAAAGATTGTTACATCAGGGGAAAGTCTGGGTACCTCCAGGTTCTGACAACTTCAGCATCTTTTGAATATTTCCAACATTCTGTCTGACTAAACTGCAGATTGAAGACCAGCTCTCACTCACCTTCCTGCACAGCTCTGGTGAGCCTGAAGGTTCAAACCTTTTGAAAAATAATCTTTTTTTCCTTTATCTTCCATCTCAGCTTCTTGACACGAGGTTAGTATTGAGACCAGACTTTTGATTCTGATTTAATAACAACAACAACAACAATAATAATCATAATATTGTGCCATACAGACATGGCCTGGAGATGAATCCCAATGCCTCTGGTGACCACTCAACCTTTCCTCTACCGCCACTCTCAAGGACGAACTGGTAAAGCGTTTGTATGGTGTGGGGTAATGAACACTGCAGCCTTTTGAAAATAAGAATGACTATAAAAATCTCTGCCTCTGTTCCACTTGGCGGTCCAAATGCAAGAGATAACCATTTTAAACTATCTTAAAGCTTTTCATTGGTAATAACGGGTCTCTTACGAGGCGAGATGAAGGTGTACACTTTAGAACATCCATCACAGCTGGCTCTGAATCTGCCTCCAGCTGTGGCTGAAATGTCTTTTTTCCAATATCAGACATTGAGTCAGACAATCCCATTACAGCTTCCAGCATTAAACCACACATTCGGGCCAATTTAGGTGAGTAACTGCCCACCATCACACTTTACTCTGCAGATGGGCTTTGGAGGCTCCATTTAAAAGGAGAAGAAGGTCTCGATTTAAAAATGTATATTAAAGGAAGGCTGGAACCTTCTATGGTTGGTGGAGAGGAAAAAAAACCTTTGCTCCAGCTCAAGATCAGAGAAGTTGTTCATAATATCTGTCTGTATGTCTGTAATTTGCATATCTTGCAAACTGCTCGTCTGGTCTACTTCACACTTGGCAGGTGCATTGCTTGGTACCTGGTGCCAAATCTGTGCCACTCACTGACTGCACTTCACTGCTGGGTATACGAACATTACAAATGAACATGTCTTCACTTCCCTGAAGTCAACAGACATGAGCAGAAAGCTTAAAGGAGGCGGAGCAACACCACGCTGCCATCAAAACTCAAATTGCTCAAGTGTTCCATACTAACTTATAATACTAATAATGTTACAGCCATAAATGCCTATGCACGCCATTCATCTATTCATGTTTTCATACAAGCTATAGTTTCTTAAGTGTAAATTGTAAAATAATTGCAGAACATATGAAAATACACAGAGCATGTGCAGCAGTCACACACTGGGCTCTTACATTAGCCTCCACCATGACTCTATGCTAATAGAATTGATCATTAGCCTTACACTCAGCAAGTCCCCACTCAGCTTAAGCAGAAGTCGACCTGGATATCAAATGCTGAAAGAGACTGAGTAACTACTGTTATCTGTGCTGTGTTTACAGTGCCATGCAAAAATGAGAGAATGTATGGTTGTATTGTGGTTACCATCCATATGTTTTACCACAGTATATAGTAAAAATGAGGCGAGCTCACTTTTAAAACCCAATGAACTCATTTACATCTCCTAATATATATAGTTTTATATCACCAGGCAGCATTTACATTTGAAATTTGAAATGTTTTCCCGGACATTCAAAAAGTTGCTTTGGGGTGCCTCAACAGAACCATAAAAACACACCTACTGACGTTCGGCATTTAGATCAATATAGTGGGAAATATAGTAACAGACAGGTAATATGTTTGGTAAAATCTAGAAATGTCTGGAAGGAAATCAAAAGTACTTTAGTTTTCTATATTTTCAACACCTGATCCAACATCAGGTATATTAGAGGAAGAACTTTGGGTATCAATCTTTAGCCTGTTCACCACTCTCTCCCCTCCCTTTCTCCCCCTCTCTCCACAACAATCCAATTAAACCATGAAAACATCTCATTCTTTTCACTGAGGGAGTCATTCAGGCCAGGATAAACACACAAACAGGACCAACAATGTACATCAAACACCATCGCTCACAAGTCCGTATTTTTCCCTCCTTGATAGAGAGATGGGGGGGGGTGTTGATGGAGGTAGCACTGCACAGCTCTGAGCCTCCGCGTTAGGGAAGGGGGGTTGGGGGTCACAGGGTGAGTGGGGGGTCTGTGGGAGTTGAGCCGAGCTTCGCCTCAGGCTTGCTATTTCTGAGCAAAAGGTTTCCAGGAGCCAAAAATCAATGTTAATCTGAGGCCACCTGGGCGTGTAAACAGAACCATAATGGAACTATATACACACCCACACACACACACACACACATACATACATTCACATACAGAGGTGATACACACCTACAGACACCAGGAACACACAACAAATACACCTACACATAAACATACTATCCAGGGATCATATGTACTGTAGGCGAGTGTTTTATTTCTGTTCACACTGCTGCAGGCGATCAGAGAGTGAATGACAGGAAGAGCCATGGAAAGAGAGGAACAGGAGAAGAAAAGATCTAAAAAAAAGAAAGTAAGATTGGATAACAAAGGACAAAAGAAAAGAAAATTTAAAAACAGAAGAAATAAGGTATTATAAATTCTGTTTATCTCTCATGTGGACTATTAACTTCACTAACACACTTGTTAGTTGAGATTTATGGTAGTAAGTATAGAGATGACAAAAGACCTGAGAGACTGTAAAATTCATTCATGTGCCACTCAGGTTTCATGTCAACATCTGAGAGCAGGTACAAATTCATAACGACTGAATCTGTTTTCATCTGTTTCAGCTCTTTAGCTTCTACCGATGTTATAGTTGGTGTGTGAGATCGCAAAAGATCACTGAACAGCAGTTTTGGACTTACAATCTGCAACAGGACACACCCATATTCTGGCGTCATGCCCTTTTAAAATAAATAAAGTGCGGTGAAATTGCAGTGGAAATGGGCTGTAAAACTGTGCGACAGAAAACAGACTTAAACCAGCCTAAAAAAAGACTTTACTGATTTTACAACACTGATATGTGAGGACTGGGCTTTGACCATGTCACAATCATGAGTTAGTAACTTGAATTGGAATTTTGCTTGCAATGTGTTTGTTCAGGTCAGTAGTATGCAGTTTGGTGTCCAAATGACTACTGGGAAAAACAACTTGTGAATCTGGTCCAGTATTTGGAAATCTGCCAGTCAGGAAATAAGCTACAATTTAAAATTTAAGGCAACTGCATCCTGTCAATGCAGGCGCTTCTTTTTGCCCCAAACAGGCTCAGATTGTTATTACAATTGCCCAGTTTGGTTTGCAAAGCTCTGATTTCTCAAGTTCTTCTCCACCAGGTGTGGAGATATGAACTGAGGTCCCAGTCATGTTGCTTGTTACTAGATCACAGACTAAATAATTGAAAGGTTTGACATTTTGATTCTGTGGTGATCCTAAAGGAAAAGTCAGGGGATCAACAACGATCAGATTTAATCTTCTGGGCATTACTGATATCTACATCAATTTTTAATTCACCAGATATTTGTCAAGACATCTCAGTCTAAAGTCATTGCCATTACTAGAGCCTGCACAGAGAGAGAGAGAGAGAAGGGGTAGTGAACATATGGAGAGACAGACATAAAGAGAGAGAAAACAGAGGGAGGTCAGTCCAGATCAGATCCAACCCTCTGGCTAATGTCAAGGCCAGTTACGGTGTATGTTTCTAAAAAAACACACACACACAAATATATACACACACCGTGTAGCAGCCTCAGGCTAACACGTTTAGCTTCCCTGAATAAAATATTAACAAGTGCAGCTGCTCAGCTGAGAGAATCCAGCTTAAACAAAGAACCTGACAAAACAATCAACAACAAACTGGAGCTTCAGGACCTGAGTGAAACCAGGCAAGGAGTTTTTTTTTTTAAATTTTTGCCATTGTGTGTGATAAATGTCACTTTTTTTTTGTTTTCATTTATGCAGAGAAGTAGGATCAGGGAGAGAAAAAGGCTCCAGTCCAGGACTATAATATTCTCTACTGGGAGCGAAGCTTCAGCGAACTTTCCCATTCAATTCAATAGTCAAGAGACACCTTGCAACGCCGAGCAATAACTAGTGGAAAGAAGAAGAACTGCAGCTGAACACCGTTAGTGCTGACTTCAGCTTCCAGCTATAATGATGGTTTTTATCCTTAACACACTGCTTCTCCCGTTACGTCATGTAACATTACATCACAAAGTCAGATGGCACCACATTGCGTTGTTCTCAAAATCTCACATCATGTCAAATTATGCCACGTAACAACACGCAATGCCACGTCATATCATGTGACATTATGTCATGCCACATGTCAAATCAGATCACTTAACACGACACACAACATTGTGTTGCAACCTGTTATATGTTGCCATGTCACATCAGGTTTTGTCACATCATGTAAATCTATGTCACATTGTGTCGTATCACGATACACTGGTCCGCGTTCAGTCATGTTATATCTTATGTGATGTAACTTCATGCATTATGTAGCATCAAGTCATAATTCAGGCACTGACTTATTTAAAAGAGGATCAAAAATACAACCAGCTGTACTCACTGGACTGTGGCATCATGGACGTGTACACCTTGGGGTCGATGGTCCCCATGGGTGGTGGCAGCAGAGGGTTGGTGAAGCTTCGTAGCGGGTGGGTAGGCCGCACACAGGCTGTTGGGATGGTCCGACCACTCCCAGCCTGGGCCTCCTCAGCTGCAGTTGCAGCAACAGCAGCAGGGGCCCCTGGGACAGGACCAACACTGGGAACATGTTCTCCAGGTGGGGCAGAGGCGCCAGGGAGGAGGGGAGGGGCCTGCTGAGGTGGAGGCTGCTGCTGAAGGAGAGGATTGGTGGAGGTGTCTGAAGGCATCGCTGAGGAAGAGAGAGGGGGAGATGAAAGGAGTTAGAACAGAGAGGTGAGGGATGACAAAACAAGTTGGGAGGACAAAAAGGGATTCAGGAATGGGAGGAGGCAAAGGAAGGGATGAGAGCAAGAAGGACAAAAGACAAAATATCGAATTACTTTGAATCAGAGTGTCATTTGTAAAAAGTGAATCCTCATTTGGAAAAAAGACAGGAAAACACTGAACACACTGAAAAAACAAACAGCAAAACTTCAAATGTGTGAATTTTCTGGCCCAAAAAGCTTCAGTGTTTTCAGCTTTGATGTAGGCACTATTATACTGAGAAAATGTGCCACTATTGTGTAAATTACTGTTGATGCAGGAAGGCCACAGGACTGAAATAGCGTCTCTGTCAGGAATGCTAATGTAAATGTTGTCTGCATAGTCATATATAGTACAATACATACACCTGTTGTCCTTCAAAACGTGTGTAAACACCACTATAGTTTGCTAAGCAGCGACAGATACATGATAGATACATGTCACATCATGTCTGTCTGCAGTCTTTGTTTTTTGCTGTATTTTTCTTACATGGAAGCCAAAAAAAGTCATATTTGGTCATTTATACACTGAAAAGATCATTTCTAAAATTAATTATAACTTTAATTTAACAACTTTACATGTTAAGAAAACCCTGCGTTTTTCTGAGGTTTGCCATTTCCTTCTTTTTCTTTGTTGAGTGTTTCCTGTTGGTGTTTCTGTGTTGGCTGACTATCTTCACATTGAGAGAAATCACATTTAATCTTGTCAGAGATGCATGTGAGAGAAAGAGGAAAAAGAGCAAAGGCAGCTTCTAGCTGAAGAAAAAAAAATCTCCTGGCTGTGTGCAGAGGCACGCCTCTGATGTGACATGAGAGGTGAAACTCCTCATGTAGCTACAGCCAGAGATCAGATCAGAGATCAGAGAGAACATGGGAGAGAGAAGACAGCCAATAATTACATGCAGAGTTGCTGTGTGTTCATTAACCAGCCGGGACAAGAGGAAGGAATGAGGGGGGAAGCTGAGAGAGAGAACGTGAGAGCCACTTGAAGGTTGAGTGAACAGAGGGAGGAGAGTAGAAGGGAGAGGAAAGGGAAGAAGACCAAAGAAGAAGAAGCAAAAAGATTTGAAGAGGGCCCAAAGAAAATGAAAGACAAGCTTAACTCTGACAGTTTGGCAGCAAAATGACAACTCAGGATGAAAAAAAGTCTCCTTTGTGCTTTTCTTGAAAAATGTTGGTTTTATCTCAGCTCATGAGCAAAGTGTGAAGAAAAAATCATTTGCAGACCAAGATTGAGGAAATTCACCAATATTTTGCAGCTAGATGGACAAGTAACGTTAGACATCTCATACGTCTCACACAGACTCCTTTTTAACTAACTCTACCTCTGGGATAAGTTACCTCTCGGCCAGAAAGCCCTTCTAACATGTGGTTGGAGATGTAACACAGTTTGGTTAGGCTTTAGGCACCAAATGTATTGTAGAAAGTTAAGAGCTTGTTGTGTCTCAGAGGTGTACCAGGTAGTGTGTTTCTCATGCACCTGTGAGACACATCAAGGCTTAATACAACTTTTCAATGACCTAGGAATGAAGAGTCTGTTTGGAACACCCTCTTCTTCAAATAAAATAACATGTATGTATGTTATGTATGTGTAGGTACACGTGTATTTAACTGCCCTCTAAAATGACACATAGCAGCCTTGTAAATACAAGGAAAAGAATACCACAATAGCTGTGGAATCTGCTCTAGGTAAAGTGTCTGACTCAAGTACATCCAGCCTATTAATAGATATGTGCTACTAGCCTCGTCCCAGACCTCTGAATCATGACCCACATCTGTGAGACCCACATTATGCCTCGTGGTGTGCATCATGACAAATATTTCTGCCGGTTAGAAAAGCACTCAGCCCATCTGAGCGTTGGCGGTTTAATGAACATCTTCATAGCTCGTTGACTGCCGAGCAACTATCATGAAAAATAGCAAAAGAAAAATGGGCACAAAAGTGGCGACAAAAGGGAAAGAATCAGTTGTGACTTCCAAGGAATTTTCCACATGTGCACTCAGGTAGACAGCATACATTTTGATTTTTTTTAACTAAAGAAATTTGCTGTTACTGTAATGTGAACATATTTTGACATAATGTAAAACTGTTCAACCCATGCACATACATGAAAATGGCTTTTGCATAGCTGTCCACTGTAGTGGCCACCATGCGTCACATCATAGGCAAAAAAGACAAAATACCCCCTCTTCCAACAAGAAATGTGCTAATATGAGCACGACATCAGACTGATCGAATTAAGAAAGCAAACAGCAATGCAATCTGATAATCATGTTAACAAGGCGCTACAACATCCTCAACACAGACTCCACCAGAAAGCAAAGAAAAACATTCACTACAGAGGGTTATTACTGATTTCACGGCAGAAGAAAAGCTAAGCAAGCAGCAATAACTTGATATAGTTTCACCAATTAGCACCTCCCCTTCCCTAATGTGTGGTGAAATCACCCTGGTGTTATTGTGATTGGAAGATCAGCAAACAGTCTGGATATGTTTTTGGTATTTTCCAGGCAGTAAAGAGAAGAAAACCAGAACTAAATGACGAGAAAGTATAATAAAGATGGAGGAAATGACAGGCGGAGAGAGGGCGTGTTCTCGTCTTGTTTTTCAGCTGCTCTGGTTTGATTTACCATCATTAGCACTGCCCGTCCATCTCCTCTCAATCACACATATATGACAACAAACCTCATCTCCATCCTTGTAATGATGGAGGGCTGCAAATAAAACTGTTGAAAAACATCTCAGATATTTTTTCTCTGAGAGGTTGAAAATGAGTTCAACAGCAACAGTCTGCTGGTGTCTCATAATGGCTGAATGGAAAGCATGAGTGTGTTTAGACGCACAGACACACAACAGTTCACAGATTTAATAGCACGTGTAAAGATTCTGAAGTCGAATGTAGAGGCAATTTATTTTCAGTGTTTGCAGAGGAATTAAAGCTCATAACAAAAAACAGGAGATTTACCAGTTCCCGCTTTTGCAACATTGTGGAGAAGGGTTTTCTTCCAAAAGATACACATATTCAAAAATTTTTCTTCTCTCAGACTAACTAACACATCCTTTACATCTCTAATTTCAATGTCTTCCTTCTGGTGCTGAGCAGGTGGACTCCACTGGGTTCATCAGATCTCCATTCCTGCACTGACAAACATTATATGTGTCATGAAATCTATGAGCTCCAAGGGTCTATAAAGCTTGGTAGAGTTGAGGGAGAAATAAAGAGCTCCTGATAGTTTTCTGTGGGTTTCTGTAGCGACACGCCATATTACATTCATATTACATATTACAATTTTTTGACCCAGTGTTAATATCGAAGTATTGATACATGCAGTTTTGGGTTTTTTTTCCATTTGATTTGACAGTATCATGAATTTTGTCTATCATCTTTGTTCGTAACATCCAGCGTCTCGTTGTTTGAGTTATTTTAAAGTTTGTTATCTCCTCCATTAACTGTCTCTGTATCTCTTTGCTCATTATATCTGCATTACTGTCATTAGCTGCCCCACCCCACCCCACCCCACCCTCCTGTCAGCTCATTGTAAGTGTGTGTTTCTGCCAGCAGTGATTGGCCCTCCCAGTGTGTCTGCTAATTCAATGACTCTGAAGCTTCTCCCCGTCTCTCTGCTGTTGTTAAATCACTGATACAAGCCAGGAATTAGCCAATTACTGAATTACTGCTCCCCACCACGTCGTTCAGCATTTAGCTCTGCAGCAAAATGGGGCTTAAATACGACAGGGAGGAGGAGGAGGAGGAGAACGGAAGAGAGAGAGCTGAAACGATTAGGATGCTGCAGTGTAAGCCCTGTTCTCTTTAATAAAGGCTAAGGTTGTATTATTATCATTGTTGTTCTATGATTTCTATTTTTAACAGCTGCGTTAACTGTGTTATGTGTTCCCACATATCTCTACAGTGGTTTTTGTTAGAAGTGCTTTTGGCTGTATAATTGACAATTTTGCTAAACCCCAGCTCTTAGTAACTGTTGCTTCTCCTGTCAAGCTTTTTTGGCACCTACGCAGTTTATACTTGAATGGATAATGGTGTCAGACTTAACATCAGACTGGCTTTTTACTCCATCAAACAATGAATCATTGATTTTTCATGTAGACAAAAGAGGTCTTTTTATTTTAACAGGTAAGTGCTGTGTTTGCTGGCTGAAGTGACGCCTGTTGCCGGTAAAGTCTCTCAGCTTTTGCTAGCTTGACAATTAGAACATTTGGTCAAGTTGACCAGAATTCAGAAAATTCAGCCCGACTGTGAAGACACTGCATGCTTAAAAAATACATTATAACAGCCAAAGACACAGCATCCTCACCTGGTGATGTTCCATGATGTTGGAATAAAGATGCAGCTGTTGTTTTGTAGCGTAGGTTTGCAGTTTTAGGAAAGAGATCAGTCTTCAATCAATCAGAATCACTTCTGATTGGTTCTGACGCTGTGTGGCAGCGTAGCCTACATACATGTTCATATTTTCAAACACTGTGTACACTTGAACAACTTTGCACATTGAAGGCAGAAAGTCTTTTCGATTGAGGACAAACCACTGTGTTTGACAAATATTAGCCTATCTCAGGTAATCAGGGTTGCTGAAGTGTAAAGCTCCCGAATCCAACTAAGAGCAGGACTGCGCCTCAAATGTAAGCTCACACTCTGAAAATAACAAATATCTGGGGTTGTTCGAACCACTTTGAGGATTTATACCAGATCCATATAATATAACATTTTGTACATTGGTTTTTAATGTTATTATTAAATTACTGGAATAAAGAGGTTTATGATTTCATTTATGAACAAAATTAAAAACAGGTTTTTCTGTAATATTCTGCTTTATTATAATCTGCTGTGCATATAAAAATAAAGATGGCTGTGAGTCATTTAGGAAGCCTCATTTGGCTGTAGTGGTGTTTTAATGTTTTACAGTTTTTGACTTCATGTTTATGAAGCCTGTTCCAAATTCAAATACATTAACATTGCTGTAAACAAGTTGTTCACTGATGTAGTGCTTATTTGAATAATGTGAGTGCAGGTGAGTTATAAAAATAAGAATAACTGATGTACCTGTTGTCTGTATATTAGCAGGTGTTGTATTTTCAGTTATTTTAGTAACATTACTCTTTGTGTCTACAGTTACATACAGTATTCTGAGCAATTTTAGTAGCAATAGTTTGCAGTACCTGGTGTGTATCCTCTGTCCACAGTCAGGCTGGGGAAAGGCATTGGTCTCAGGCTGAACTTGTTGTGGGTGAAGCCGCAGGAAGGTGAAGGTAGGATACCAGGATACTGAGAAGAGTCCAGAGCGGGCACAGGGATGGCACTGACCACCGCTGAAACATGTAGAAAGAGCATTTAGGAAAAAACAGGCAGTGACAGCACACAGCAGACAGGAGGGCTTTGGTGCTTTTATTTAAAAATGCATACTTGACAGAAAAAAGCAAATGACACTAAATCAAATCAATATCACTACTGGCATAAATCAAACCTGCATGTTCATTGGCAACATTACCCAAAATGACACAGAATTACTGGGAGGGATGCCTCAGTATAAGCACCTCATATCATATCAGCCAACACTAAGAGTCAGTCACACAGGCAATGAATGTTCACAACAGTGAGTAAAGCAGTCAGCCAGAGCAGAGGGCTGCTGCAACAGCCAGGAGTATTGTCAGACCAGACAGAGCTCATATCGTGACCTTGAGAGGAAACTGCAGGGACTGAAACTCACAGAGACTGATTACACTGGTATACACAGAGACACACAGACACACACAGACAACACATATATAAACACATATATAAAATCAGGGGTGCCTCTTATCTTCTAAACATGCTCCAAGAGACAGTATGTGCTCTATAGCTGCTGCGGCTATGAACATAGTTCTCATCTCTTATTGAAATAAAGTCGAGGGGGTCTGCTGGAAGGAAATGATGAAAATAATCAGCCGACTGAAACTGAAACTAAACAAGAAACTGAAAGGGACAAGGAACGCTGCCGAAAACTGTGCAAACAGTTGTGTGTTCTTGACGCACCTCTGGTTGTTTTCCTGTATGTAATGAGTCGACAGCTATCCACATGGTGTGAACATATAAAGACGTCATCATATCCTTAAAGTCATTCACTAATCTTCTTTTGCTTATAAGATGAATAGTTTGATCTTTATTCATCCTTCTTGCCAATAGGATCAATACCACCGCCCTGTTAATCTGCTAATAGCTGGCAGCTGGCTAACTTAGCTTGGCCTACAGACAACAGTACCAGTCAAACAAAAACAGAAAGCCTAAAAAACTCAAATTAGTTTCATGGGGCGATACAGGCTTGAAATGTTTCTAATCTGAGCTAGTAACTTCCTGGAGTCTTGACATCACTGTGAGGTTGCCAGGCAACCAGTGGAGACGAAAGGCATACACCCTGTGCTAGTGTCACAGAGTTCAACCATAATGGCACTGCTGGATAAAAACACTCCTCAGGCCACAGTTACACACATAATGCATGTGACTTGTTACGTCGTGTCATGGCGCAAAGAAATTATTGATTAAAATTTAAGAACATGTTCTTTCAGACTTGCGTGAGACGAAGTGACTGAAAAATACATGTGAAATGTGTGTGTGATGTGTAAAGCCTGTGAAGTCCAGTCAATGGAGCTAAAGCACATTCTGGATGCAGCGGGGCTCTGTCAAGTCTATCGTGCTTCCAACCGCACATCAAAAACACAGACTTTTTGTTACAATTAATATATTTAAAGTGCTCTGTGCCTCCTTTAACTTAATCTTCATGTTGAAATGATTTAAATACAATACCATAGTTATTGTGAAGAAAAGAAAAGCAAGTCTCCAACAAAGTACATCCAAGTATATAAATAAGTTAAGCTTTCTTTATATAGCCTCTTTCAAACCACAGTTACAAAGTGCCTTACACACACGCACAAACACACACACTGTGGGTTTATACATTTCAGTTAACCTATAAGTACAGTCTAACATGTCCAGCTCATATTTTATTCTACAATGCTTCAGCTGTACTTGAAATCTGTTCCTGAACAGGTGGACAGCACCAAATGTATGCGAGATATTGATTCACTGGTATAAATTTAAAATGTGTACACTTAGTGTATATGTGGCGACTGTTACGACTCCGCCATATTACCAGGGTGCACAGCCTGATTTTTCCCATCAGAAACCTCCCCTATTGTGTAACAGTGTGCAAAGTTTGCAGAGAAAAGGTACTCTGGCTGCCTGAAGTCACAAATGCTCAGCTGAGGTTTCCCTGAGGGAGGGAGTCCCTGAGGCGTGTCACCTCATCAAAAGCCCCAGTTCTTAAAAAAGGGTGCAACATCAGTCATCGGCCACGCCCAGAGCTTTCATATCAACGAACTTTTACAACATACTTTTTTCATTTTATTTCACTGCAATACTATTTATCAAACGCACACAGTCGAGTTCTCACTGACTGACTGGGGGAGTCGGGGCAGTTCATCCTTCTCCTGCTTCCTGTTCTTTTAAACCATGAGGTCTGATTCTGCTAAACCCTGATCAATACCAGTATTGATTGGACTGTATTGATAATTTGGATGCAGCGAGGCTGTGATCAGCAGCTTTAGGAGGTGTGTGTGTGTGTGTGTATTTGCGCTGTGATCATTGAAAGAGAAGCATGGTTTGATCACAGCAGCAAGATGACCAGAGATGAGCAAGTCTGATCAATGCTGTTAGCGATTGAGAATATTGATGATTTTGGTGCAGTGAGGCAGTGAGCTACAGGTTAATGGAGGTGTGTGCGGGTGTGTATGTGCGTGTGTGTGTGTGAGAGAGAGTGAGAGATGCCAAAGACAAGAGGAGACAGAGAGATGAAAGTTTGCTTTGTGAATTACAGAGCAGCAAACATAGATCTTGTGTGAGATGAATGAGACAGAAAGAAGAAAATGAAAGTGACAGAAAATAAAGACAGAGTGAAATGAAGACATAATCAACAGAAAAATGAGAAAACAGATGAGACAGACAAGAAGAATTAAAGAATAAAGAAACAAGGGACACGAGAAAAAGCAGGAGGGGCTGAAATAAGATGGAAAACAAGAAACAGACTTAGAAAAAGATAAAGACTTTAAAAAAGACCAAGAATAAAAATGGTGACATGGAGAAAAAGCAGAGAAACTGAGATAAAAGAGAAGTACAGATAAAAGCTTGATCAAAAGAGAATGAAGACAGAATTGATTTAAAACACACACACACATGTACACTGAGATTCAAAACTGAAACAAAGTGATAGAACCAGAGACAGGGAGAGGAGGAAACAAGACAGCAGGCACGAGAGAAAGATAAAAACAGAAGGTAGATAAAGAGATCAGCAGGTCTGTCGTCGGCAGAGCAGAGACGTGGCAACAGAGGGGAAAAAGTGAGGAAGCCTTCAGGTGATTCAGTCGAAACAGTGAGAACGAGAGACAGAAGCAACGATAGAACGAGTGCAGACCCTGCAGGGCCTTCAGATTTAACACACCGTCAGCCAATCAGACATCATCTGCGAGAGGTTGCAGGTAAATCCTTACAATATCATATTGACAAAAAAATGTTGCTGTAAATCAGAAGAATGCTTTATTCATTTGGATATTTATCTTTGCATAAAAACATGCTGTTGGGCATAAATGAAAGATATATGCAAGTTAAAATGGGGGTATAGCCCTTTATGCAGTTAGCTGCGCATGTCTATCTAAACTTTAGTCCCACTATTGTCCATGAAAGGATATTTAAGCCTGAAGGCGTTCCCGGTTTTACAGTGACCCACATATCACACACACACTCATTTATGAAAACATACAGGAGTGCTTGCCACATGCGAGGAAATATTATCATCGCTGACTCACACTCACACAGATAAAACCACACAGCACTGTTGCCTGATTGTTGCTGTTCACCGCAGCAGCTTCAGCTTTGTTACGACTACAGTAAACAACAACAATGAAAACAACACAACAGAAGAAGAATGAAAAGGGGAGAGAAAGGAGGACACAAATCCTTAAAGACTCAGAGAAGGGTAATTATAGTATGAAACTTTCAGCTCAGAGTAGCACGCACACACACACACACACACACACACACACACACACACACACACACACACACACTCCACTGAGACAGACGGCAGTAATTAGTCTATGTGCTTCTACACTGTCTAGAAACTGGTTCAGGGTTGTGTGGTGCCATCACTGATACTCTCATACATCCTGCAGATGTTCTGCATCAGTCTGTGGACGAACCGGAGAAGTTTAACGCAGGCAGGCGAATCCATTTATGGACAAGTACAACCACAGTGACGGCATTGACAGGTGTGTGTTATAAAAATGATGGAGGCGTGATGGAGGTGCTGTTCTTCAAACACAGATTAGCTAATTAATGCTAACATGTTGATATGAAACTGAAACACTTTTGTTCATATTCACCCAGCTGATTTAGTTAAATAGAATATCATTGTGTCACACCATGCAGTGTTAATAGCTGAGTGCTGACCATGTGAAAGTAGGCCGACACCTCCTAACATTGTGTCATAAGCATAAACAATCAGCTTAAGCTGACTCAGATATCTGTGTACAAAGAGCAGCTGATTTGATGTGACAGTGCAATGACAGTGAGGTGAAAAGATGGATGAGGTCATTCCTGATATGACGGATATGTATAAAGGTATTAAGGAGCTGAGTGAATTTCGGCTTTGGTGGAAATCACTCCTGATGTTTGGGACACACAGTCCTGCTGATTTTCCATTTTTCCCCCCTGCTGCTGTTTGGCTGGATTGGGTGTGTTCAGCCAGTCAAGAGCTGGAAGGCACCATCTCCTGATCTACTCCAAACCCTGGACTTTAACTAAGATGGGAAATATGCAATGTTGTAGCTCCCCAGGAGCACCAGCAGATACTACTGCATAATCTCATCAACCAAAAGTGCAGTGAAGCCTGATTGTTGTTGTAACACACAGCAGGGGTCTAAATACAGCTAAAGCCAAACTGCACAAGAGACTGTTCCTATATGAGAGTTCAAGAGTCCCTATATGATACCATACCATAGATATTACCAGCAGCACTTTACAGACAGTCAGACTTCTCCAGCAGAACTTTGTGGGGGTGGAAAATCTCAAGTGAAGCCAGTTTTCTTTTAAAGTCAGCATGAATATGAATCCTCCATAATACTATATGTACTTTTAGAAGCTGATATTGATACACGTTATTTGAGTTGTACAATATTTTCCAGAAATTTAAAGTAAGGGAGAGATTAAATGGGACTGACTATTTTTGGTGGATCCAGTGAAAATCATGGTGGCAACATCACTGCCTGAAATAGTCTAATTGGCAAAGCTTGTGGAAGTGATTGGGGTAGCTGAGCCATACTGGTTCTGCTTTGACAAAGATGTTTTTAATATAAAAAATGTTAAAATGTGCGCATTTCAGTAGGAATTGATTACTGCAAATGATGTTCATTGTGTCTAAAATGAGCTGTACCCTCTTCATTATTTAGAGCCAGAGATTTTGAACAAAGCTTTGTCGCTGGGCACAGACCCAGCCAATAAAGGCACAATAATTAGGATTTGTCAGTTTGCGAACACAACATTCAAGGTTGGCCTTCCTCTCTGTCGCTCGTAGCTTCCCCTCGGATGTGCGCTTACAATCTGGCACCTGGCCTTCGCCCTCACACGCTGCACGATGTAATTGGCTGGAGGCTACACACCCCCTGCCTACAGGCTGAAGCCCAGAAATGACCTGAATACAGCAAAGTAAGGAAATACAGGCAGAGGGCAGAGTCTCTGTAGTTGCAGACACCGCAATATGGCACTAATGAGTCATAACTGATCGTTCATCGAGAGGAATCAGTGTCATGAGTCTGTGTATTCATTTTGTTGCGAGAATCCTTCTTGATCTGCTTTTGAAGAATCTAAAGGAAACCTCTTCGTGTGAGTGACAATGTAACTCACACAATGTCACATATCAAATAGTTTGTATTATTTGTATCACAACCAATCATTTTTACATTAAAGTTGATTAATTACAATGACAGGGATAAGGTGTTTGTGCCTGAACCTAACTAAAACCTAACCACAGCATTGCAGAGCAAATACATTTTTCAACAGTGATTAATAATGATTTTAGAAGTCAGGGGGAGTGGGATCAGAAAATGTTCCTTTGTGTTTAAGAAGCACAAATTAAATCCTGCAATTGTAGAACTTGCAGTGAGTGTGAACGACAGAGTGCAAATCCAAACTAGCTTCATTTGTGACTGCTCTACAGTCTCCTGTGCTTTTACTGACTGACTTAAAGCCTTCCATGGGACTAAACAGAGTCACTGGTTGAGAACAGAAGTGTCAGATTCATCTGGGGTGGCACACACACATTTATCAACCCATTCACACTGTAAACTGACACTTGACAAGGGTTCAGAGCAACTCTTCTGCTCTCTCTCTCTTTTTCTCACTTTTGTTCTTCATCTCTCTCTCTATATATTTTCTCTTTCCCCTACTCGTCCATCTCTCCTCATCTGCTCGCCCTTAGAACTTCTCCCTCTCCCCTCTGTCCTCTGAGTCAGTCTGAAGCAACATACAGGCTAATTATCAGTGTGAGAAAGTGCGTGTGAGTGTGTTATTTTCTGTGTGTGTCCTCACTTCTCTCAACTTCACTTCTGTCTTTGCATGAAAGACTTTTTACATCTCTACAGCTCCGGGAAAGACAGAGAGGAAGAGAGAGATGAAGTGTCGACACTCTAAGACGTGCCACTGCCGCAGACATGTCATGTGACTTCCCATGCACCAACAAGAAGAGCTATGACCCGTAATGTAAAAAATAATGCAAAAATATGTTCATGCGATGTTGAGTTCTGGTATTGTGCAGGTATTTATCTGATCTATGAGTCTGTTGTATTCATATACAATATATTTTCCAACACATTTTTTATGACATTTCATGTATTAATTTATATGTTAAGGCTCAAAAGCCATTTCCAGCTATTTCGCGACTTGAAAGTAATGATTACCCACTCGCAGCTCTAACTTTGTCAAATATGCAACCTTTGATAAGCATCAAACTCACAATCCAATCTGGGCACTAAAGCTGCAGGCTGCAACAGCCAGTCAAAAAAGGAGCCAAGCCACAAACATCTGAGACAATAAAACAATCAATAATTTAGGTGATAATTTAGATGACACTGCTTTTCGTGTCTTTTCCTACAAACAAAAACTCAGGTAACAAAGTTCCTTAGGCCACCTCTATGCAAACACACACACAGAGTCGCGTTACTTACGTGTGTTGCTCGGCTGTGAGTCCATGGGAATCATCATTTTGCCTCGTGTCCCCCTCCTGGCAGCCAAGGAGCGCTCCAGAGTGGAGATACTACTGGATGCCTCGTCATTGTCAGCTCCTGGAACATCAACACATTCACATATCAAGGCAAGAAATCAAGCTTTCAGCTCTCAAAAGAGAATTTAAAAAATGATTTCATATGATTCTTTTCCATTTGGAGATGTATTTTATATATTTTTAGTTGATGCATTTGTTTTTTTATTCATGATGAATCAGGCCTCATTGTACTGCTAATTTAATCACGACTGCTAATGGGTATAAATTAATAAATTAGCAACGCAGACAAGAAGACATATTTAGCATGCAGATGTGAAACACTGAAATTACTAATTACTCGACAGATTTAGCAGATTTTCATATCGTCAGACAATATAGATATTAACCCTGAATGAACGTGAAATCTGCTTTTTTTCAAAAAAGACACAAATCAAAGTTAATAAACAAAGCAAAAACACTTATTTTTAGCGAAAGCCAGGAATGTATGTAATGACATACCAAATTAAAATTCAAAGTTAAATTAATGGTTATACAATATATGTTAAAAATATCTAAATAGATACATGTATAGTGTACCTGAGTGGCTGCTCTTGCTGCCCATCTGGCTCTCTGATTGGCTGTGCGCGACCTGGGGGAGGTCCTGGCAGGACTGGATGGGCGAATCGTGTCCGGACGGGGCAACGCTGGGGGCTTTCTCCATGTTCTTCATCTCCATCTCCTCATGATGGATCCAAAGGTCAGGAGGTCGCAGGTCCTTCTGGCTGCCCTTCCTCTTACTGGCACTGTGGCTTGCTCTCTTCCTGTACACAGAAAAAGAAACATACATGTGTGAGGACGTCAGTGAGAAGCTGGGAAAGAGGGGAGATATGTGATGAAGGACAGTCCATGGACTGATGTTAATGATGTTAAGAAAACACAATAAACCATGGCCACTTGTGTCGCCAGGCAACCATTCAAATCCCAGTAGAGCATTAAAACAGCCGTTCATCTGTACCATAAAAAGAAATGTACATGTATTGGAAGAACATTTTTTCCTCATTCATGTATGCAGGGACAGACAAGAAGGGGGAGAAAGCTGAAAACAGAGTGATTATGGTAGCTGGACAGACAAGGAAGACAAGGACCAGGAACTCTTCAGCTGACCTTTTGACCTTTACATCTGATAAATTGGATTATAAAATATAGTAATACCAATTGAAACATATTACTTTCTCTTCCTTCTGTGAACTGGATTATAAAATAATACCACACTGTGTTCACTGAAACCTGACAGAGAGGATTACAGTCAGTTTTGACTTAATGTCACGAACTGGATAATAAAACAAGATGAAACTGGATTATACGGATCGAAAGCTATTGAACTAGATTCCAAAATAATACCACCTAAAGGGTCATGAACTGGATTATAACATAAACCAAAACTTGCTGCTGGTAGTTTGGTCGTCAGTGTTTGCTGTAGTATTAAACTACACCTGCTGGCACCAGTCTAACCACAGGTTAGATCAACTGAAATCTTCAGGATTAAAACTTAATGTGAATTAAAATACAAAAATAACCAAAATATCATGAACTGAATTGTAAAATAGTAATTAATTTGACAATAACACTGAAACCTGTTCACGGTTTACAAAACCATAATCATCGAAAGCCTCTGATTAAAATTCAAAAGAAAGGAAATGAACCTAATTCAGTTACGTCTCATGAAGGAGAGTAATGGCCGTTAATTAATTTGGTGCAAATATTTAGACCTGTGTCGGCTGGTAAACATTTGAGACTCTATGAAAACACAAAACAACCACAACAAATCAATGAGCATCTGCTTTGTTTTCCTGACAGCTGTTGGCTGCCATCACACAGATGAATGAAACATCTTACTTCCTCTGTTGAGCGGAGGAGCGCCGGGTGCAGATGAGCGCCACAATGACGACCACGACCACAGTGACGGCTCCCACAGAAACCACGATGATGACCAGGAGGTTGCTATTCTTTTGCGGCGTGGCGCTGCCGTGAGGTGGACGCATCTGACCAATGGGAGACTCTGAAATACATGTAACAGAGAAGTGGAGGTAAGAAACTATAAACCACGATTTTCCTCATCTGAATGAAGGGTTTGAAAACTATAAATGTCTGTGATTGCCAATATTCCAATGAAATCATTACATCAAATTTACATTTCAAGATTTCCCCATAGACTTAAAGTGTAACTTTTCATTAATCTAAACTCATATGTTGAAATGTTGCATTTTGAAATGTTGTGAAACCATAGTTTAATCAATTTCCAATTTCCATGATCCTGTTCATCCACCTTACATAAATTGTTTAAATTTCTATGATCAATCCATGAGATAAATAAAAAATACATGTATTATGTACATTATAATATGTGTTACAATTTTATATAGAGAGAAACACTACTAAAAAATAAAGCCTGCAGAATGAAAGCCAAAGTGGTTTCACTGGTCTGACAACAAACAGCAGCTGGTGCTGTACCAATCAATACACAATGAAAGAATGTGTGTGTGTGTGTGTGTGTGTGTGTGTGAGTGAGAGAAAGAGAGAGAGAGAGAGGGAGAGAGAGATTGAGTGAGTGTATGACAGGTGTAAAAGGAGAAAGGGAAATTGATGACATGCTCTGTCATTCATTAACTCGACCTTGGAGAGCAGAGAGAAAGAGAAAATAGGAAACAGAGGAGGAGCATTAAGTCGGAATGGAGAGGAGTGGAAAGTGTGTTAAAGAGAGAGAGGAAGAAGACAGAGAGAGGTTGGAGGGGGGAGAAAAAGATGATCGAGAGGGGTAAGAAAAAGAAAGAGGCAGAATGGTGGGTGGAAGAGAGCAGAGGGGGAGGAGATTGAGGAAAGAAAGATTAAGAAAAACGCGCGTCAGAGAAAGAGGCACTTTACCTCTTTCACCTTCTCTCTCTCTCTTTTCTCTCTCTCTCCATTCGGTCGTCTCTCTCAATGAAAACCACAATCCATCACGGCTTACAGCTGCAGCCCAGGGACCCCGATATCACTTTTCTTTTCTTGTTTTAAGTTAGATTTCATCATCTTTCTCCCTTCCTCCCTCTTTTTTGAGAATGGTCTTTGATTTGCTTTCAAACAGAAATCTTGACCCTTTGCTCAGGTTTGTTCCCGGCTTCAAGGTGGTGCTTAAGGTCTTGGTCAATGTTAAAATCAAAGGGGTTCAACATCTGGGGAGCAGGAACAGTTATAAGGAAAGGTGCTGTCAGTCTGACAGTCAGACTGTGAACAGGGGGGTTGGATGATTGACAGACTAATCACTGCAGTCAGGCACAGATGAAGACTAAATTAACTTCAGTAATGACATGCAGTTATTATCAGCTCATCATCGGCTAAAAACATTTTACACCTTGTTCAGTAATGTTGGAAATCTTCTCCATCTGCTGATTTACTGCAATTACATTTACTGCTTTGTGACTGCTCAGTCTATTTCTTTGAAAATGTAATCCTTGGGTCATGTTTTGTTAATTTTTTTTTCTATATTATGTTGTTATACTATATACTATATAGGTAATAGTTTACACACCACCAACACGTTTTAGGTTAGTTTGCATGCAACAATGACACAAACTCTGATATTTAGTTCACATGATTTGCCTAAATGTTCTGTATTACCAACAAGTGACTATAAAGCTTTATTGAATTCACATATTGTATTGAATGTCAGTTTTTACTGCTGGCCAGTCATCATTTATCACTACCTTTCCCCTGATGCTACATGACATATCTGTCACAGTTATCTAACTTTGAGTTTAGCTAGTTGAGTATATAAGCAGGTTCTTGGTACTTTATCTGCTGTATTTGAATCCTGACAAATAAAAAGTTAAATAAAAACATAAATAAAGTAAAAATAATCTAAACTTTGAGGTGACAATTAAATATAGCCCTTGGCATCATGGTGAATTCAGTCACTACAACTGTGCCTTTGTCATTACAGTAATACATGTTTTTTTTTTACAATAAATCTGGATTGTATGGACTTTATGAATATGATGATGAATATGAATATATATATAATATAATGAATACAAAAAGGAACAGGAACTGCAACAGGAGACGAGTCAATGCTGAGCCACAAGCAACATGTATGTCAGTGGTAACAACATGAGCATTAACAACCTCTGCTGAGATGCCTTTCAGCATGGCACTGAACCCCCAGTGGGGGTGACAGTGACATTGTGTGGAATAAGTCAGAGGCTCTCAGCAGCTCTGTTGGTTTAAAGCCACAACAGTATCAACAAATCAACACACCGGTGACAGGAAGTGTAAAAATCCTCACAAAGTCCAAAAATCCACCTGCAGCACCACCAACAGAGAAATCCAACGCAAACTTAGCTCCAGTGCTGGGTGATTCCCACTCATTTTGTTTTTATACATTTATCAGGAAAACAAAAAGTCAGAGGAGAGTAATACACATCAGGCAGCTTTAATCATCATCATCTAATCAGAGGGATAACAAGGACTCTCCAACATAATCAGAGCAGGTTAGTATCTACAAAGATGACAACTGGGAAACAAAGCGAAATGCCATTAAGTAGCTGATCATGTGTTGGGATACCTGGGGTATCTATCTATCTATCTATCTATCTAAATAAATAAATCGCTAATCAGTGTCGACTGTACTATCTGTGGAACTATTTAAAGCCACTAAAGGTTGTCTTTTGCTTTTTCAGAAATGTCAGTCCTGCTGTTGTACAGATAGTGAAATGTCTGTTATTCCTTTTCAGCTCAGAGAAGTTTCAGGGGAATATAAGTGTCCGAGATGTTAACGTCTTCCATTAAGAATCTTTTGAACATCCACTTTCTTTCTCTTTCAGCTGTGATATATTTAACTTTAAGTACATGAGTAGTATCGAGTTCTCATCGTCAACAACAGCAAATGTCCACTTCCCTGGAGAAAACGAGAAGGGAATAAAGAAACTTCAGAGAATGTGCATATCAGCGAACAAACTCTGCTAAAACAAAACCTTCAGCCTGCTCAGATATTGTTGGTGGATCAGGACTTCGCATCAGTTCATATCAGCTGAGTACTGTACATCCCATAAGTGTAGAGATATACACAGCAGTGACCGCATGGAAAGAGTCGGAGGTGAATCTTCCCTCTGGGTAATTTTTCAAGTGAGAGGATGGTCCACGACATAGAGGACGACACCGCGTTAAAGATGAAATACAGTGGAGCTGATGAACGAGGCTTTGCCCTCGCTGACCCGCCATAAAGCCAGAGGAGGGCGGAGGTCAGAGAGGACGGATTTATGATTGCCTCCGGCAGCAACCACGTTGGCAAAATGTTAGAGTGCATCTTCAGACACACACACACACACACACACACGCACACTGGTCAACTGAAGCACTGCTCAGCTACAGACCTTGACCTCTGACCTCTCTGCAGAGGAAGGGTAACAGTTTTCATTTTAAGCAGAAAGGAGAGAAGACAGTTATGGTTATGACCATGATTTGTATTATTAGCAATAACTTTAGCTTTAGCTGTTTCTGTGTTATTAACTGCAGCAGCAGTATTACTATTAGCAGTACAGAGCAGATTATTTCCATTAACACAAGTGTACAGACTATTAGCTTTAACACTGGTATTAGTACAACTCTTAAGCTTAAAAGGAGAACTGGGGCACTGATATCAATGTAAGCACGTGCATTACTTAGCTTTTACCATAACATTAGTTTTCAGTGTTATTATTAGCAGTTGATTTGGTGAAAACAATAAATACATTTTTATATAAATATGACAAAAGTAAAGGTATAATATTACATATTTAGTCATCATCAGAATCCTCGTGTTTAAATATGTAGTTGTAAAATTGATCAAAAACTACAAACTTCCTTCACACTGATATGTTTAAAAATGTTGTTTTTGTCAATATATTTTACTCTTCAAGATTTATATCACACTCTTTTAATGTTGTTCCTGGAAAGATTACTGTTTTCCCCCAGTTTGAAAAACTAATGATTGACAGTAAGATAGTGAAGCTAATTAATTTTTCCTGCCACAACGTTAGCAACGCTAACCGACTGTAAATGAGTGAGCTGCAGCTCCTCATCAGGACGCAGCAAGTCGTTAAAGTAGGTTGAGACATGACTGAGCTGACTGATCAAAGACAACAACTGATTCGCTGTGATAATGTGATGATGCTGCAGAATATCACACACACACACACACAATCAGCTCAGCTCTCAGGAGATTTGGTCTCATTACAGTATCATGTCCAATAATGAAGCCAAATGTGATTCTACTTTTTGACAGTAGGATTTAGTCAAGACAGTGTGTATTTGGGTGTGTGTGTGCATTACCATTGATGCTGCTCCTGTCAATCGGGTTGGTGTCAGACGGCCAGTAGGCGTGGTCACCTCCTCGACCTGAAGGACAAAAAAATAAACAGGAACATCAGGAAGGAACCAAACAAACAAAAGGAAACAGCAGAGGTTAAGAAGGAAAAGTGGACTCATTCTGCAGACGGAATAGAGGAATTGGACAGAGAGATTGGTTCCTTGTTAGAAAATAAATTACTTTGTTAAGATGGTACAAACACACACACATACAGGTCATGCATGCTTGTGTGTGTGTGTGTGTGTGTGTGTGTGTGTGTGTGTGTGTGTGTGTACTTGTCTTCTGAGCGTGCATTTAGTCTAAATGTTCAGGGTTTATCCACCCGCCAAGACCCAAACACTTCACTGGATATTTGCAGCAGATTGCCATGGTTAGGACTCTCAGACATCGACACCATCAACTAAAGAAAACTAAAGATGGCAAGACCAGATTACCAACAACCATCCATTAAACATAACAAAAACTCAATTCTCTTCTTGGACAAACTACCAACAATCAGCAGAGACTTTGTTGGTTTGTTTATTAGTCAAATTTGAAGACTCATAAGAGTTTGAAGGAGGTGGACTGTACATAAACTTGCTCTTATGTATCCTGTCAGTTTGCTGAATCGTGTTTTGCCCGGAGCCTTCACAGGTTCCAAATGACATTATTAATAAGAAAATTGATGAGTTGTGGACCTTGCTACAGACATCATCTATTTGTGGATCTCCTGTGCCTAACAAAGATAGAAGTGTAGTTTATCTAAAAAATTCAATTTAAATGCGTTTGGAATATGGGCTTCACAGTGATTTGCATAAAGTGTGAAGTCTAGGGCTGAGCTCACACAATCTTTGGGTGGTCCAGAGTTGAAACGTTAACTCTGAAATGAAAGGTACCACTGAACCAGAGTAAGCAATAACCTCTTTTTGAATCATTTTTGCCAGTAAGAGCTCTTTGCTGAATGCTATGTATCCTAAAAAAAACCCCAAAACCCCAAAATGGTAAAAAGCATTGATGAGATCGATGCCAACCTTAAATCTTCTACAAACATTTTTTCATCTTTATTTCAAAAACAGGAAACAAAAAACTAAAATAGGTCTAGCGAGAGTTCAATCAAGACGCCTTTCCTTTTGCATGCTTAGGCCCGCAGTACCATTCTCTTCCATCCTGTCACTCTCCCTTGAGTGCTCACTCATATGTTCCCTGCTGTCATTGCCTGTGGTTCAATGGAAATATCAGCTGTTCACATCAGCTGGTCTCATCTATCCAATAGCCAATAGACACACCTTCGTCATTAGCCTATCATCATTTGGCTGCTGTCTTTTTTGAAGGTGATCCTCTATCTCCTCTCAGGCCATTCAAGCTGCTCTCATGCGCCCCTCCACCTTCACCTACACCTCTCCATCACCGCCCAGTCTTCCCAGATTCATCAGGTCCTCATGTTGGCAGTCTGATCTGTCTCAGTAGAGTCATCAGCCACCACCATCATTAACCACTGTGTAGACTCAGTGGGGTTGATACTCCTCGACTACAAAAATCTCCCTGGAGTCTAACAGCTAAAGACTCCCCCCGCCACCTGTCACAATATCGACTGTTATAATAAACAATTTCCTCATTTACTTGTCTCTCCTGATCGAACAGAGCCAGAGCAGGGTGGAAAAGTTAGGCTTTTGATTTGACTTGCATGTTTTCCCTGTAGATGAATCTGAATTGATCTTTTGCCTTAGTGATTATACCACTCCATGCAGTATATTTTAGTGATTGCTTAACTAATTATTTCTGTTCTTACTTGAGTTTGCTTTTTGTTTTGTTACAGTACGTTGGGTCATTTCTGAAGTAGCTATCTTATCCCTCATCCCTATATTTGCACTATATATTCTAACACCTATATGTCTGTACATAAATTGTCTAATTGATCACATTTCAAATAAATGTCTTAGAGTATGGACAGGTATATCTTTTTTACCCCAATCTGCTGACCAACATGGGAGCTGCTGTAGATAAATTTTGACCATTGGAGGAAGAAATTAGAGAGGATGTCAGATCATCATAGAGGTTGCCAGAGAACAGAGACCATAAACTGATGAGAGAGATTTTTTAAAATCTTTTTGTTAAAATCACTTTAATTGTTGGTTTCTGAAACCATATGGACTAAATTATGCACCAACACACACAGCAATTATTTTTCTTGCCAGTCTGTCTTTGGTTGTGCATTAAACAGCGTGTATATCTGTGTGTGTGTGTGTGTGTTTACAGTGGAAGGCCCACGGTAGCTGAACATCAATCTTCCCTCCTCCCCTGACAACACTTCTGATTTATATGGAGAGCGACTGCAGTGTGTACATGTGTCCCCCACACCCTCCCACCAAACCACACTCACACAAACACACACACACGCGCGCGCACACACACACACACACACACACACTGTCAGTGACAAACGGCACCATTTAACACCCTGACGCTGTAGCTGAGTCTCTCTGGTTCAGTGTTTCAACACCTGAATCACTTTGGTGCACTTAAGGCCAGCTGCACAAAATAATACCCAGAATGCATTTGTAGAAAGAATAGGGCAACTCGGACAGAGATGGACGGAGTAACATATCCATTTTGTGGATACACTGAACAATGTACTGGAATTCTATTGAGCCCCAGATTTAGTGATAAGGCTTCCTCACTGCTCATTGCTTAGTTAATAAAAAGCCAAATCTTTTATGATAAAACTGTTTGCAGTATGGCATGAACTGAAGTCAATGTGTGGCAAGGCCATGAAATATTGCAACACTAAACTATGATGTTTTTTGTGCATGTCACATCTGTTGCAGGAGCATACACATTACTATTTAAGAAATGAAAAATCACAATTAAAAACTCCTGGATTCCCCTCCCTCAAAAAAGAGACTGCTGTGAGATTTTAAAGTTCACCGAAACAAATTGAAAAAGTTTGGAGCATTCATTAGCTTCATGCCCTCTTCTGTTTGCTGTTTGCTACGACTGATGAATAGAATCAGAGAGCAGAGCGTTAATTATGTCTGAGTTAATTTGATGAACTTAAATATGGTAAACAGCTCTTTTCCATCGCCTCTCATTTGTCTGCATTAATAATTACAAAAACCTCTTCTCCCTCTCTCACTCACTTCCCTTTTATTTCTCTCTCTGTCTCGCTCACTCTCAGAAGAAGAAAAATTAATTTTGCCATGCAATTAACAAACAACTTTCCTACAGCTTGATGAGCCTGGCTTGTTTGCATAAAGCGAAAAATAAATTCAATTAAAAAGAAAAAAGTTACTTTGTTTTCAGATTTTTCTTCTCTGACATTTTTCATTTAAAACAGACATTTCAGCCCCTCTTACATGGCTCATCCCTCCTTTCATCTCCCCTTCCTTCATCCTTTCTTCACATCCTTTCATTTCACATTCCTGTTTTGTATCCTCTGCATTTTCTCTTCTTTTATCTTTTTTTTCCTACCTTTTCCTCATATTCATATTCCTTTATTCCTTTATTTGAAACAATTTCCAACAACAGCAGAGAAAAGACATAAAATTGGGACAAATAATTTCACTTCTATTCACTCAGTTAAAATTAGTGCAATTGTTTTTTGAAATATTCAGCTTTTTGCTATGAAAAAAACCTTGATAGCTGATGGGGATTTGCATAAAATGAAAAAAATCAATCACATTCAAATATGAGAGTACTAGCAATCACAATGCTAGTAAAAACCCACAACAGAGATTCCTTCCTTAGTTTCTTATGTATGTTACTCATTAATTCTGATGCCTAAATAACAAAAACATGTCTTTTTACTTATAGGTGAGGAACAAAATAAACTGGTGATTGAAGGTGTGAAGAAAATGAAACTGAAATAATAGCAAGATGAAATATGATCTGAAGATCAGAAATTACAAACAGCAACACGAACATGATTTTAAAGACCATTGTGGATAACAAGTATTTAAACATAATGAAAGATTCAGACATATGTGAAAATAATTGGAGGTGATGTGAAGATGATTCAAACATCTGATAGTTTCATAAATCATGACTTTAAATTAAAAGTAGTAAAAAGATGTAATATAACAGGACAATATGGAGAAGGATCTAAAAATCAAGAAGTTGGAGGTAATTTGAATAACTATGATTGTGAACACATTGATGAGAAAAAAAACTTGAAGAAGATGATTTAAAGATAAAAGATGATTTACTGATGCCTAAAGAGGTAGAGAGAGTGCTGGAGGATGACAAACACATTTCTGTGAAATCAAACATCATTTTAAGTGAATCTAACTTTAAATTCACACACACACACACACACACACACACACAGACACAGTAGTAAGAGGAAAAAAGTCTACCTTGATCATTGGCCATCTTGTCTGGATGTTCCACTGAAAGGGCAACAGAGAGAAGAGTCAGAAAACTTATGAAAAATAAAACAAAGGAATACATTTACAGAGGTCTTGATCTTCAGTCACACTCTCTCACACACACACACACCCACACACACACACTCAGGCAGACCTTTGGCGGTCCTGAAGTGGACGGGCTCAGACAGCGGGCCGACTCCTTTGGTGTTCTTGGCCTGAATCCTGAAGTAATAAACTGTGTCGAGGTTTAGATCCACGACCTGATGGGTCAGCCGGTCACCGCTGATTGCCTCCATCACCCAATCATCTATCGGCATGTTCTTATCCAGTGTGTAATACAGGATGTAACCTGTCAGACAAGAAGTTATAAGATTGAAAATAGTTTAAATGAAAGTTATTATGTGTATCAAGGGTGCAACTCAAGTATTCAGACAGAACTGCAAGCATGGCCTTTGTAATAAAAATGTTAAATGCCTCAGGGAGAAACATTCATATAACTTAAGGTATTTATGTTGATTTAACATGTTGAATACAGGACCCCTCATATTTCCATTATAATACAGGACCCAGAGAAACATAACAAATAATATTTCAACATATGTATATACAGAAAGTTTGATCACAGGAATAGGATGCACAGATGATGTAACATATGAAACATGAAAATGAAGAAAACCTTTTTAGGGAATTTAGATCATCTGAGATATTTTTAGATCTAACACTTTCATATTTTCCTGTCTGTGTGTATGTGTTGTGCTGTGCTGTTATCCCTGCAGGGAGCGTTTGATTCGTCCTCCAGGACTCCGCAGGAGCAGGAGAGCTCGTTAAAACAGGCGGGTTTACAGCCGGGTCGATCGCCCAGAGGAAGAGAGAGAGAACAATGGAAGAAAGTGTGTGTGTGTATGTATGTGTGCGTGTTAAATGCACATGTGGACAACTGAATTTCTGTGCTCTTGAACAGTGTGTTGATAGTCTTTAAAAAAAAAAATTTGGTGAAGAATTGAATCTATTAATTGAAAAAAATCAGCAGGTTAACTGGAAATAAAAAATAATTACTACCTTTGATGAAGAGTCGGTTTGTGTACTGTAATTAAACACAGTGTGAACCTTGGATGAGTAGAGTCGCACACCTGTCATAACTGCTGTGTTAAGGCGAGCCCTCACCTGTGATTCGTCCATTAGCCTCCATCGGTGGCTGCCAGCTGATTAAAATGGCACGAGGTCGTCCCTCACGACTGATCACAGTCAAATCTTTGGGGGCAGAGCTAGGAGCTGTCATTTAAGGAGAGAAAGAAGAGGTAACACAAATCAGATTTGATTCAATGTTTAATTAAAGGACATGTGCAGCTGATACTGTAATTAAAGGAATAGTACTATATTTTGGGAAATGTAGTTATTTGCTTTCTTCAGATCAATACCAAAATCATGTCTGTCTATTATGTGTGAAGCTATGCTGACGTTAATTACCTTGGCTTGTCATAAAGAAAAGCAGGAATCAACTAAAAGTAAGACTTAGGGGTCTACAGCCATGCTAGTCTCTGTACAGCTGCACATTGCTTTGAGCCAAATGATAATATTGTCTACTCAGTGACGATACAAAGATGCTACGATTTGGGAATATTGTTTACCATTGTATTTGTATAAGCATGCTAATACAAAAACCACAAACTGATAGTTCTGTTTCAAAAATAAAGTATTAGACAGCTTTAAAATGCTGTACCACTGGTAGAAAACCCAATAATATTTATGCTTTTTAGCCTCAGTATAAGTAGCTGACAGTAGAACTGGTTTGACTCAGGTTTAGGCCTACATTGCATGTTTGTCACTGGAGTCTGCAACAGTAACAGTAGTAGGAAATAGTTATTCTGAGTTATGCTTAAGCTCCTGGTGATTTGCTGTTGGACTGCTAGTAGCCTATGATTAGCATTAATTGTATCATGAACAATCACCTCTCCTGGTGAGTTTTATTTATTTATTTAGTGTGTGATTTTCTTTCTCGATCAGACAATCTCATATGTTACTCTCCTTTACAGAAAATGGATTCATTGTTTTTCTTTTTTATCTTCCTCAGGTGTACCTCAGTACCTACCTCATTAGCTTTTTACCTGAAGTTTCTGAACTGCCAGTAATCTAACTAGATGGTCTGTGGCATCGTCAGACTCTCTTATATTTCAATTATCTGCTCTGTTTGAACTTGAGAAAATTGTGCAGAAGGTAATATCCGTCACTTCCCTGAACTGCCCTGTTGTATTGCTCCTGTTGTGAAAATGTCAAGCACTCATGGTCTCAAAACCAGGACTCAAGCTTTTCTTCCCCAATGGTCACCATGGAAACTAAGTAGCAGCCTATCAGAGCTCTAGTATGTGATGGCTACGTGTCTCTCCTGAGTTATTGATGTGATTAAAGACAATTTTTAAGTTTCACACCAGGACAGGTCTCAAAGCTTGCATCCCAGCATTGGCTAATGAAACCGCTTGTTAAATCTGACATGACGTGCTGGAGGAAATTACAAGTTCCAGCTGAGCCTGTTAGTGGTGGTGACAACCTGTACTTCTCATAAACAGAGAGAGAGTTCTCATAAAAATACACTCTGCACGTATGGATTGGGGAAAGTAGTGATTCCAGCACTCAAAACTGGAATTATTACAACTGTCTTAAGTTCATAATTAATGCTACTGAGTGGGTGACTACTCAGTCTGATCTGCATCACTAAAATATTAATCTCAATTTAAAAACACACTTTGGTTTCAAATGAGACTCCACCACCTCCAAATCAGTGAGCTTAAATCAGAACTATTGTAAGCAGCAATTAAAGACCCTGATCACCCACATAGGGTTGAAAAAGTATTCTGATTGATTTGACAGGTTGGAGGTGGGTAGGACCAAACTTAAGCCTGTTACACATCTTGAAAGGTCACTATAAATAGGATGCTTCCCAGTCTGAGGTCCATGACCAGTGGGCCGAGAACTACTGTTATCAGATCAGTATTTCCAATTAATATGAAGCGACTTTTGAAGGTACTGATAATGATGTCCTTCTGCTGGGGCACCATATTGCAAAGCACTTATATGAGTCATTCTGGAGGGCAGATACAAAGAGCCTGTTTCAACATTATGTTCAGAGGACTTGTTGGTAGTTAAGAGTATAAAGTCTCAGGGTAGGCCATGGCACTGATAGGAAGATTTGCCAAAAGACTGAATTATTGCCCAATAAGCTAGCTGGGCTAGCTATGTGATATTATAAGAAAATTCCAAGATTCAAGTTCAAATCCATTTGGACCCATTGGGGTTAGGATTAAGATTTATTTTGAAATTTCACAAATGCAGCTTTCAGTCAGTGTGACCAGGCACCAAATAGGAGCTTTGTTTAGCTCCCTAATTGAGATGAGAGCAACAAAGTGAACTCAATTTGTATAAAATTAAATCAAATAAATATGTAATTGTTAAAAAATGTACCTTTATTCTTTCAGCTAATGGAATACTGATTTCATTGCAGCCTATTTTATTTCAGCATTTCCAACTGCACATGAGGGTTTCATTTTCTAATGTTGGTACTTAGAGAATCACCAAAACCTCCGGGGAGCAGGAAAAGTAACAGTAAATTTAAGAGCGATTTTGCTCTGGCCAGAGTGTTTAAAGCATAATATCACACTTACAAATAAAACAATGTCCCTCAGCTGGTGTCTTTTAGACTCAGTGGGTGATTATTGCCAACAGTGAGGCAGAGGTATTATGAGCTGCAATAAAGGCAGTTGTTTTTCTGTGTTTTTTGTGTGAAAATGAGGTCAGTGTTTGTGTGTCCAGAGCCGGTGGATGACTGCAGGGACTGAGTGGGCTCAGTCCGTCTGCTCGCTCTGAATGTCAATGTATTCCAGTGGACCCCGGGGAGCCGGTGTGGGTAATGCCGTTCATGCTTAATTGGGTGACAAATCCGACAAACATGATTGTAAACATCCTGAAAGGAATACCTTGACATTTTGATTTGAGTCTGTGGTTGACTTTCATTGTGGCAGACAGTTGCAGTGTTCTTATGGTAGGAGAGTGGAGTTTTTCCTTTACATCCCATTGAGCCAAATGATTTCTGTGCATTGTTTCATCATTGCTCAGAGAGAAAATATAAAATAAAAACAGCTGGTGAAACCATGTGTCCTGAACCTGTCCTCATTCAGTATGTTCCTGTTTTAAGAATGGCTTTCAACAAATCCTCCAGAGAAAAACAGCGAAGCTTCCCAGTTCAGCTGAGTGTCTTACATGACAATGAAAAGGAAGCAACAGAGAAAAAGTTTACTCCAGTTGAAAAGGAACATCAAGAATCGTCTACTCCTTTGAACTCTTAAACTTAACACGATCATCAGCATGAGAGCTCTTTGCTGATCTTTTGAACTTAACTCAAGGTGCATTTTGGAGCAAAGTATTCATAGAGTTTATGCAGAGCACTGAAGACTGAATGTGTTTTAGCTGTGTTTAGCATTGGCTGCTTATTTCATCCTTTTCCACATTTTTTCCAGACTTCTCAACATCAACCTCTTCAATGGAGTTTGTTAAGTTGTCATCTCATCTCAGTTGCTTGAAGTCCAAGCAGTACTCAGGCCTTACCATAAACCATTTAACAACTAAAAGTCTATAAAGGTACAACCCTGAGAGGAAGTCTGGAAGGGGGTATGAAAGCATAAGTTACTGCTGTAGGACTACAAGAGGTTAAATGACACACACCTTGACAACAGCGGGATGTGTAGGAATTCAAGTATCAAGTTTGCAGAACAGAAACAGGAGTATGTGACCGAGGGACCTACCTGCTTCGTACGTCGTGGCGTGTGCCGTCATACTCCATGTGCTGGACTTACGACCTTTGGTCACCATGACAGCAAACTCATACATGGTGTTCGGTTTGAGGCCGGTAACAGTGTGGCTGAGCGCCGTCGTGTCTGCAGACTACAGACAAAATAAAGTGAGAGGTCAAGAACTGAGATATTTTTAAAATAAAATTCAAGGAAAAGGTGAAGTTGTTTCTCAGGACAAAAGACTTCAAAGACATTCTCTAGACATAATAAGTTGATTGATGTCTTAGAGTTTCATAAAACTTTGAGAAAGTGTCCGTCCTTCGAGCATCTTATTTCCTAACAGTCATTCTGTCCTTGTGTTTGTACTTGAAAGATTTTTTCTAAAACTTCAACATCAGTGAATATTAACAAACCCAAGTAGCTGCACAAACTCAGTTGTGTTTTTACTTTGAGAGCTGATTTCTGTTTGTCCTTGTGGCACCAAGGAAATGTCTTATTTTCGGAAATTTGATGGAGAGATGAGAGGAAGAACAGACCTCTCTGTCTCCCTCCAACTACGCTTTATTAAAGTGAGCTGACTGTCTGCCCTTGTATAGATTTACTATTTCCAGTGTTTTTAAAGCCGAGTTTAAGGTATTGTCAAAGTTTCTTTGAAGTTCAGAGTTTCATTGGAAGAACAGGCGTCTCACCAGGCGAGGATGAGAAAATCGCAAAATCTGTAAAGAATGTTATTTTGTTTTCTGATTCCAGCATGTTTTACTACAAGTTTTTTCTTACTGCATTACCAAACAATATAAACTGTTTCTGTCAACAAGAGAATAATGAGCAGATTTCTTGATCAATTAAAGCATTGTAAAAGAAAAAAATACATAGGGAGTGCAGAAGGTTTTCCAGTCTGTTGTGATCATATCAATTTAACTCTGGTTTAACTCTTGATTGTAAATAATTATTGTTTACAGTGGCTGTTCTGTGTTAAATCACTGTCACTGTCGGTGAAAGGTATGACTGTTAATCCCTGTCAGCTGATAATCAAACTGTGTGTTTTTTCTAATATATTTTTAATAATATTTTAATATTGATTAGATGTGGCACTTTTAATGTCGTACTGCTGCTGCACAATGACAATAAAGCATTCTTTTCTATTCTATTCTATTCTATTCAGTCAAGATGGGAGGGTGGTAAATCTCTTGAACTCTTAGAAAAGGTCTTAAAATACCTTTGTGCATAATGAAGACGTCAAGTCATGGTGGAGTCACAAGTTACTGGTTTCACAATCAAGTTTCAAGTCTTGAGGTTTGATCTTGTGAAGTCTAAGGTAATGCGAGTCATGACTCAAGTCTGATTTATCTCCAGGTCATATCTACAAATTTACCTCATGTACTGGCATTTTTTTGTATACCTTGTACTTTCCACTCGTGGAGTAGCTCGTTTTCCACTTGACAGAGTAGTACCGGACCTCAGATGCCTTCTGGTTTTTGGTCATGGAGTTGTCAGCCCAGGAGACGCGAACCGAGTCAGAGGACAGAGCCACGGCTTGGACCCCCACTGGGGGGATCATGGGAGTGCTGGTGTCTGGCATGGGAGTGGGGTATTTATCAAAGAGGTGGAAGAGGTCATCCTCAGATGGATCTATGGGATCTGAGGGGGGTTGTTAACGGTAACCAGGGTTTGGGGAGTAATTAATGAAATCATACCGTGTAATGAATGCATGATAATGTGATTTATATATGGAGACAAGAGTGGCACAAGCATATATTAAGATTAATACAGGTTTGTTATGTGTGCATGTACACACAGGGGTAAGGATAACCAAACAAAAACATAAATAGATCAGATGACATGCAAGTTTGGAAGTGATATGGAGCAGGTAGCCATGTTTGTTTGAGAGGGAAGAAGGAAGGAGGAGTTGATGGGTGAGGAGGTGAAAAACAGGAGAGAAGAAAGGGGAGAGAAGGACAAAGAGTAAGAAGACAGTGAGAGACAAAAGGTGTCACTCTAAACAGAAGTGGAGCCTCAGATCCACAGATGGGCAGGCTTTAAAGGTCGAAACAGCAGGGCGGTTTGAGCTGAAACACAACACCAGCAAGTCTCAGAAACCTAGATGGTTTGAAGCATTTTCAGTAATAACAGTGTTGAAAAGCAGCTTTGAGATAACTGCGGGACCTCAGAATTGTCTGATTGACTGTGCTTGTTACCCAGTTTGTCCGTGATCATTGTCGAACTTCCATTCAACTAAACCGCTGATTTCCTTTAAGCAACCGAGAAACAATATACAAACATATGTAGACAACAAAACCATTCCACGTGTGAAAACAATGAGAGCATGTTTAACATTTTTTATTTTAAATATTTCTCATCTATATTGTGTTCATACAGTCTTCATTTCTATGGCCAACTAAAACCCATCTGTGTGGATCTGTGTCTCCAGTCAGTCAGAGAGCATATGCTGACTACTGTTGCCTTGAGAAAGATTGCAAATGTGGGCATGTTTTAAGGAACCTAGACTGAAAATTAAACCACACTGCACTCTTTCTTTCTGTGAATCACATTAAGAAGCAGCTACTTGAGCATGCTGTCGAACTGCTCTACTGTGTATAAAGATAAATAATATGGTTTCTAACATGCAGCATCTGAATTCTTCACAGGATATAAATTTGACTTCTAAATAAGGGAAAATAAGGCTGGAGGAGCAACTGAACGCAGCAGAACATGAAACAGAGGCTAACAGATGCTAACAGAAAGCTAGAATGAGCAGGACAAACACAGTGAGGAATAAAATATAGAATTTGCTCTGCTGATTCCAGCGCTGCAGCCTCTGATTTACTCATAGTCAATCCTACTGCAAACAGAAAGACAGTGAGTGATATAGATACTTAGCAATGCCACTTTCTGGTTCACCACAGTCGCTGTCATGAATTTCAACTGAATCATTATTTTTAGTTTGATGTATTTATTAAGAAAAGCCTTCGAGGCAGCCAGAGATGATTTTTTTTAAAATGCAGGTTTGTCACTGACTTCTTTGCTGTTTTTCTACCAACATGTTACTGACAGAGATTACATGGTGAAAAAAGTAGAAAATATTATGGGAAATGAAAGACGCCACAGCTAAACAACAAAACAGCAACAACAATGAAAGAGAATCCTAAAAGTGAAGTATAGAATGTCTAAATATTAATTATAAATGATGTGAATAAAGTATATAAAGACAGAAAGGATTTTTTAATGTTGTTTGTGTGTACATAGCGAGGACGGTGAAAGCCACAGATAAAAAAATGTCGCTTCAGTTCAGTTTTCTTCTGGTTTGGGTCTCTGTCTATAAAAGGAGCTGAAATGAGACCACAGCAAGCTGATCTCTGTCGGTCCCTCTACAACCGCTTTCTGTTTTCTGTCTCTAACATTTATTTTTGTCTCCGCACACACACACACACACACACACACACACAGATTTTAGAAGTGTAACTGGAACAAATCATTTTTAACTATGCAGTTGAACAGACTGCTCAGCCTCCTCGGGCTCCACATGCAGCACTCAAATCCACCTACACAATCTGGACTATTGACAGGCCAAAGTGGGCTTGAACAAATTAGATCGCTGTTAGTTACCACGTGGGTTAAAACTAGACCTAAAGTGACCCACTGACGAGTAGTGGTTAAACCATGACGTAACCAATGCATAGCCCAGCAGTGATCAAGTCTCTCCCCTATAGGCCCCACATGTAGCTCAGTACTAGGACGGTTCTGGTCACAGTCTTTAGGTTGAATTCCTGCTTCAACTTTTTTATCATGCTGGGGCAGTCCATGACCATGTTTTATGACCACGTCCTCTTCATATTTGGTGTAACAGTTAAGTCAGTGGGTTTAAAATTGCCAAAAATAAGTCCTGGAAAATATTAAGTTGGAAATTTTGTCTAATCAGTGGCTGCTGACATCTTAAATGTTCCCATTAATCTTCTTGTCCATTGAAAAAGCTGGACGCCAGAGTTCTCTACCAGTTTTCCACATGTATTTGTGGATCAGAAGTTGTGAAAAGTCTCAAAACTCCACGTGCAAATGTAACTCAACCCACAAGTGTCAGGTGATCCGGTTGTATGTATATTTGTAAATACTGACATTCAAATTTTTTTGTGAAATTGTTTCACATTTGTTAAAACTCCATAAATTATTTATAAATCCTGCATGCACATTTGCAAAATAAGTTTTTATTTGGCAATCATCAAACACCCATATTTGTGACAAGTGTTAAAACTGTTTTCTCTCCAAAAGGGATTATTATATTTGAGTGGGTATGCAGTCACCCAGATATACTTCTGGAGAGCATCGTGTTCCCAGATCCTAGCTATTAACTTGGCGAGGACAATGTTATTGTAGCTGACAGAAATGGTCTGAGTTGTTAAATATCCTACTTTTCCTTCTGACATCCACAAAGGAAGATGAGAGAAAAAATTGATTTGATTTGCTGTTGGAAAAATGAGCAGCGGTGTTTGTTTTTGATTCCACAGGTTAGTCCACCTGAACACTGAACAGGCTGTGATACTGAGTTTCTGATGTGAAGGCAGCATCAGTCCTGGCAGATGAAGGAGACTCATCCTGTTGTGTCTGCAGCGCAAACGAGACCACTGAGAGAATCAACACCGACATCTAATGTGCTGCTGTTGAAGAGAGATGTACAGCTGCAGGGGCCAACATAGACAGAGAGACTGATGAGAGAGAGAGAGAGAGAGAGAGAGAGAGAGAGATTGATGAAAGAGGTGTTTGGAGCTGTGGTGCGAGCTGCAGCAGGCAGTGTCTTGGTTAAACTGGTCGTCCAGCATCACAATAAAGCTCCAGTCAGGACAGAATACTGATGAGGACGGAGGACCCGCCTCCTCCTCCATCTCCACCACACTCCTCCCTCGACCCTCTCCTCCCTGCATTCCTTCATTTCCTTACTCTCTGTGTCCCTCGTCTGTCGGCTCACTTTTCTTTGCACCTTTTTCCTGCTCTCTCTCTTTCCTTTCCTCTCCATCCAGTCTTGCAAATCTCCTCTTTTTCCTTTTTCATCCTTCCCTTCTTACTCCTCCCACTTTATTCCCATAATCCCCTCCTCCTTTCTACCTCTAACCTTCCATCCCTGATACTCTCCTCTCTTTCCGTTATCCTGTCTCCAGCACCTTTTAGCCCCCTTGCTCATCCCTTTCACTTCCTCTCTGCTTCCTTTCCTCCTCTCTCTCTCCCTCCATCTTTTCACATTGCTCTAATCCTTCACCCCGTCTCCCTTCCTCCCTCCTTCTCTCCGTCCCTCTGCGGTCCTCTCATTGTTGATTAAATGGCGGTTGGTTGAGGCTCAGTTCTGTCTCTGCAGTGTGCGGGTGGCAAGGCGAGGATGAGGCACTATATTAACGGGGATCCCACCGTTAACAAGCCCTTTTTTAAAGCTCTTATTAAAAAAAACCCTCCAGCTGCCTGCGACCATAAAGTGACAGAGAATTCAGCTTGTCCTGGCATGACAAGGCAGAAAGTGTGTTAGTGTGTGTATCGATATATATCTGTATGTGTGTGTGTGTGTGTGTGTGAGTGTCTGTCGCTGTTGATGACCTTGTCAGAACAGTAATGGGTTTAGTTTCTGTCTCAGCCCTCAGGGTCTCAGCTTATCAACTCCTGACTGTCACATTACAACTCCATGTTAGACTGTATATCTCTAGAGAACTCCACGTGAGTCTGTGTATGTCTGCTGAGCTCCAGATGTGTTTTCACATATCTACAAAACTCCAGAACTAAATGAATGTTTTCATTTTTATAAACGTGTTTCTGTATTTATACAGAATTCCAAGTGAGTTAACATATTTCTATAGTGCTCCAGGTATTTTAACATGTTTATACAGAAACTCACTAGATCACTAGATCACTATCAGACTCCAGCTGTGATTTCAGATTGCTTTTCAGTGTCCAGATGTTTTTACATAAATCTATACCACTCCAGAGAGCCTACTAATTTCTAAATATAATCCTCTGTTCAATTCCAGACATGTCTATGTATTTCTGAAGAATTGTGTCTGTCGGAGTGACCTGACCATGACCCAGTCTGCACAGTGCTGGCAACTGACTACAAAGATATTACCTGACAAGAACCACGTATCCAACTACATCCCCACCACCCCCTCCTCCACCTCCTGCCAGCATGAGCGCTGAAGGCCAGATGATTAGGAGTGAGATTAGTACCCCGCGTTTAGTATTTACTGTGCATCAAAGCTGTGTATCAATCCTTTGTCTACCAGCAGTGAAAACCTTAATACCTCTTCCACAGATATACTTCCAGCTGTCAGCCACGAAAAAGACTGTATGAAACACACAAAAATAACATCATCATCATTTACACAGTTACATAGTGGTTGTGAAATTCAAATTCATCACAGAGGATATATAAACAAATTTCCCCCTGTATCTAAACACACTCCTCTTTTTCTACGTTTTTGCTCAGATCTCACAGAAATGTACATCAGTCTTTGACCATTTTGCTACCACCACTCCAGGAGAATGATCTACTGCCCTTAAACCTCTTTAATACTCTTTTATTAGACACCATTTATCTTGGCTTGCCAGTTGTCGAACACGAATCGTCTTTCCAGAGATATTTTGTGCAACGGGCCATGCATTTTTATGAATTTTTATAGAGCTCCGTGTGTCTCTTTACCAACAAGTTATGACAGAATAGATAGCTCCCGCATTTATTCTAAAACAAATCATAAGTGCTCTGCTGACCTGTCTTGCCCATCAGTCGGGTAAAAGCCACAGCAGTAAAACTTTACCCAGCTGATTTCACATAGTCTGATCCCTGATCTGCTCAGTGTGAACCTGAAACACTTTTCTTTACAAATCTTCACGACCTTGGCTATGTCTATATGTGTTTGTATCTACATGTGTCTCTCTCTCTATATATTTTAGATTTTCTTTCTTTCTACATCCCACACCTCTCCTTCTGTGTCCTTTTCTCTATTGTCATGTCGCTTTTTTGGTTCACTTTCCGCAGACTTTCATCAAATGTCTGTTTCTCAGTCTCTCTCTCTGCCCTCCTGTCTCTCTCAAGGCTCCATTGTGTGACCTTCATCTGCACTGCTCATTCCTAACTATTTCTTTTAAAGAAGTTTAAAAAAAAATTTTTTTTGCAATGTTTCACCATAAAAGCCTCCTGTAAAGAAGGTCAAGAAGTGGCAGTGAGCTGGATGATCTCTGCTGCTGCTTCTTCATGTGGCCATCATCACATCACGGGCGTCAAAGAACCTCAGAAATGTGGTGTTTTTATTCGAGTAATAAAGGATTTATGTCAGCTGCAGGCTGCAGGGTGAGCAGAGAAGGGCCGACTGTTTAATTCATAAGATGAAACTTGGCTGAGAGTTGGATGTGTTTCATTTATCTCACTTCTACAGCCCATAGTCTGCGGGAAGAGCTAATGAGTCTCTCACTCTCTTTCGCTCACTCTCACTCACACACACACACACACACACACACACACAGAAGCACATACCATAATAAGAAATGTTTGTAAGCAAAGTGAAAATATAAATATCCACACACACCTGCGGTTCATGGAGCACATGTTACATGTTAAGCACACACAGACAGCATGTGACTCGTGTGTGAACATTTTGGTCATAAAGAATATTTTAGCAGTCACTGCTGTTTGATTCAGATTGAGGCCTCACTCTCAGACTTTCACTTTAAAGTCTTTTCTACTGAATCAAAACTTCAAGAAATACTTATCACAAACATCAACTCAGACCCAGCTGGGGAAGCAGTTTATACTTATACTTATGAAACTGGCGAATTCTACTCTACATAACTGCTGCCGCTGCAACTACTGTTACTTAATTAATGCTACTAAAACTGTAACTCAACTACTGTGGCAGCTAATAGCAACCCTGCAGCTACTATAGTTACTGCTAAGTCTGCTGCTATTAACACTGTTACTCCTTGTGCTTCTTATAATACTGTTAAAATATTGACACTACTAAAGCTAATTTGTTGTCATGGTTACCTGCTACTGTTTTTACTCTGATGCTGCAAGTACTACAGCATCCTAACTACTAATATTGCTAATACAAGCACAGCTTATGCTATAAGCATCAGTACTGATGGCACTGATTGTACTATTGTGACTTCTAATAGTTACAAATACTATGGTCACATCATCATCATACAGTCAAACATAACTGCATTCTTATTTTTTCCATTTTCATATACCACTGACACTGACATTGCACTCTGGTGTGTAACATGTTATTACATCAGCTACATATCACTTGAGGGTGTCAGTGTCATCAGTGTCTTCTGTTTGATCATACCTGTCAGAGATCGTGTGACCGCACTCTCATACAGAGGAACTCCCTCTCCGGCATTGTTGAACGCCTTCAGGGAAATCACGTAGTGCGAGCTCGGCTCTGAGAGAGAGAGAGAGATAGTGAGAGTGACAGAGAGAGAGAAAGAAGCATTAGGAATAAATTATTTAAAAAAACATTTGTCAAATGCGGCAAAGTCATCATTGTAAGATTTATGTTGACATAATTCACTTTTTTATACTTTGTCTTCACCACTCCACAGTTTATGCTTCAACTACACATATTTATTTAAATGCAGAAGTGGGAAACTATTAAGAAAGCGTAGCCCAGTTTAACTTTACTATGATGAACTTAAAAATATTACAGCCAACAAGGAATGAACGTGTGACTGGTTAACATATACTGAAATTATTTTACTGAAAGAGAACAATAATATTGTATTTCTAAAAATACTAACTTGACATGACCACTGATTATGGCTTAATCTTGGTAAATTACTGTGGCTGAGATGCGAGAACTTTCTTTTCTGCCGTTTTTTCCCCCATTGATAGTAAAACAAGAGAAAGGTGTTTCCTCTGGGGTTAAAGGACATGACGTTCTTTTCTCAGTCCTGTCTTTGTCTCTTGGAAATGCTACGACTGCAGACTGAATGAACTGATTGCCATGCATTGGATCGTCCTGCTGCAACTTGTCGCTCTTGATGTGATGATGCTGCATGTTCTCGGCATGTAGTGTCAGACCCTCACATCAGTTAAACAAACACGCCCGCTCTGCTCCCCAGACACCTCACCATATGAATTAATGATCACTATGAATTATAAATGCCGTGTACATATGTGCACTCGCTCCCATGTGTGCATGCAACACAGCGGCTGGATCTTATTTTTTCATTACTCTTTCATTATGAGACCTGAGACGGGCATTTTCATCTGCGTATAGAAATTCACCCAATTTGTTATTGTCTTCTTTGGAATGCAAATTGCTTGTTGCAGTCACTGGGGAGGATGTTTTTCTCTTTTTCAACCTTTCACAATTAGATTTCCACCTCAAGCTGATTTCTTATTAAATTCCTTTAAATTATTGATTGAAATTAAATGGGGATTTCATCATCATAATGATTTAATGCAACGGGGGAGCATCATGTCAATATTGGCACTTTTTGGGGGGGAGCAGTTGGATTTGTGTTGGCTGAAAATGTTAAATATTGGTGTTGATAAGTACATTGGAAATGTGAATTCACAGAATGATGAATTATTATGCTGGTGATAATACTGGGATGAAAGAGAACCTAAGAATGAGGATTTCACTGTGATGGAAAAATATATCTGTGGTTAATCTTCTGCTCATCCTTCGCACTCTCTGCAGGCAACTCTGTCTCTGAGGGCTGCTGGACTAGAGTTACATCAAAGTATCTGACACCACTTCCACTTCGTCCTTTAGCAAGGCACTGAGCAGATACAGTGCATTTTAAATTCACAGCCGACCGGCTTAAAGAACAGTCCGCTGAAATGAGTCAAAATAAGGTCACATAACTCACTCTTCAACGTGCTGTTTGCTCCCCCGAAATATACATAGAAACTTTTTAACTTACTGCACAGTTCCTAAAACTGTGACCTGAACCTGGCCTACGTCTGTGTCCAAGAGAGACTCAGCTTAGTGATTCTTTCACAGCCTATGGGGGAAGCTCCTTTTCCACATTTACAGTAGAAAGTGCTCTATCATATCAGTGTTAATTTTGGCAGCTATGTTAGATATGACTGTGTTTCTTTATTCTTATCCCTTTAGTCCACAAAAAGAAAGTGTTTTTTCTTTTTATACAACTTCAGTCAGACTAATCAATCAGGAATTGCAATTATGGTGGTAGTATCAAGTGTTTGGAATGTGAGTGTGTTAGTAAAAGACTCATATCGCAGACTCAGAGTTCAGTCCACTTGGTAAAAAGTCCGTTTTTTATCCACAACCACAAAACAGTTAATCTCAAATCCAGATCACAAAAAGAAACACAGTTCAAAAGTCCACCAAATTTATCATATTTACACGACTCTACTGTAAGCTCATCGATGTCTCATTATGTCCCTAATGAACAGTTTTTGTTCATTCTGTTTAGATTTTTAAAACATCTGAATGTTTCTATAATTTGTTTGTGAGAATTTGTCTGAACTAAAAATCAAATTAAGGTTGAGGATGCTGTAGTTTTTGATGGCGCTAGTTGGCGGTTTCCACCTAGCTTAGCAGAAAGACTGGAAGCAGTAAGCACAGTGTCACCTAGGTTTTCAATGGAGTAGTATCTCTGCTTGCTGTCCACCCGAACCGTCTCAGCGTAGGGACTTCCCACTCCGTAGCCGATGATGTAACCTCGAACTAGGATGTTTGGGCTAAGGGGTGGAGTCCAGGACATGATGATGCTGTTGGGCAGTGGTCTGACGTGTAAAGAGCTGGGCTGGTCAGGCACCTGACTCTCTGCAAAAACACAAACGACAAAACATCAGGAGGACAAACAGGTGGTGGTGGACCTCTGAGCTCAGTGTTTCTGTAGCCCCCAACCTCTGTCACCAGCCGCTCTAAAGCTAACCCTGTTAACAGCAGCAGTAGCAGGTACTTAGAGCAATTGGGCTAACAGATGCTAACCCTGTTAGCTGTGTATCAAGCCCTAATAAGCCCTGACACTTTGTGTTATTCCTCAGGATCAGATTAGATCAGATTAGCGTGCTCTCAGTCCTCGGGGGGGAGACGCCTCTTATAACTTTATTGAGTGATAATCCATTGAAATGAGATTTGTGTTTCTGTCTGTCCCGGCCTGGAAATACAGTTAGCATGGATGTGTTTGTTTTTTTATCTCAGCAGCTTCCTGCTGACCAGAACATCCTCCTGCTGAGCTCCAGCCTGAGGTCAGCTTTTCTAATTATTGTGCTAGAAATGATTAGGTGACCAAACCCAAGAGCTGCCAGACCATTTGTTGGTTGTTGTTGCTGTGTTTTAAAAATCTATTTCCATTCATTTCTTTTTCTTTCTTTTCTTTTTCTTTCTCCAGTCAAAAAAACCCCCTCATTTCCCAGGTAATCACTTGCTGACCAAACGTGAAGTCATTTGCCTATTGGTTTGGCTGATGTTTGTTTATTTCTAGCTTTTGTAAAACTGTTCCCATTAATAACACATTATTAAATTTGCAGCGGTCAAGTTACCTACCCCTCAATTTGGGGCCCAATGATGGCCCTGCTTCACCAACAAAATATTTTGTTTCTCCCTCTTTTTTTTTTTTTTTTAAAGCAGTGGCAGTAGGTGAGACTGTAATGTTCATTAAACACCAGAAAATTAAACTGTCTGATGGATGAACATAAAAATAAAGAAACAACAGGCCTGTATTTCGAAATGAAAAAAGTAGAAATTGTTAAGTTTGACTTGAGGATGGTGCTTTACATCTAAATAGTTTGTCTTGGTGGGAGAATGATTTTAAATACCGAACATCCGCTTACTGCCGTCTCACATTTTAACATTTTAGACTGTCCTGTACTCACCATTTATAAAGTACAGTATACAGCCCTTTAATATGTAGTGTATAACACATTATAATGTATCTATAAGGAAATTTTAACGTGTTTATTAATGTACAGTATTTGCTGACAGATAAAACTCCAGAGCATACTAAATATCATTGCAAGCATGTGTTTTAATATATTGTCATTCATTACGTATTTACTGCTGCCATTCACCAGTGGCTGTCTGTAGGCATTAGAGTTAAAGCTGCTTTCAAATATAAGAATAAACCCCGAAATTGTGACTACAATGTAATTGTGTAGATGTTTATTCAGTCTTAATGTTGTTCTTCATGACAGCATCTATGACTTTAGGGGATTTCATGTATGTTACATAGTCAATGCACCACTTAATAGGGGGCGGTACGGCCTGTGTGTTTCTCAGTTACATTACAAGTTAAAAAAACAAAAGCAGAGTTCATGAGCTTTTTAATCATTTATTGAATGTTTGTATACTGCTTATAAATATTAAATAGGAGAACCTAATTAAAGTGTTTCCTTCAGTTCTATTAGGTTTTTTTTTTGCTAATCATGTCATTTTATGATTCACAGAATATTTCATGGAAATGCATTAACTCAGTTTTGTGCTCTGACAAAATCTCGTCAAGAACCTTTCCTTTCTTTCCGGTCCTCTCTCTACCACCTTCCCCCTCCTTCTTCCAACCTCCCTCCCCCTCCCCTGAGGCAAATCTTCCCTCCATCTATCCATCTCTGCCCTTAACCGGTTAAATATTTATGTGCGTGTTGGGACAGTGGAGATATTTACATGCTGTTGCACAGATCGCTGCTGTCTAGCACTCACACACACCACACACACACACTACCACTCTCTGTTCTTACCATCCAGGTCATTCTCTGGCGTCTCAGCAGTGTACCACTCACTGGCCGGTCCTGTTCCATTGGCTGTCATGGCTGCTACCTGGAAACTGTACTGACTGCCTTTCTCTAGACCTGGAGGGAGAGGGAGGGAGAGAGAGAGAGCGCGAGCGAGCACATCATTATAAGTGACAAATATATACAAATATATATAATAGTTGTGAAGTTATATGTAACTACATAGTTATCTGTCCTGCTATACGTGGTCTCTATGTTTACAATAACAACAGATGTGTTATTAACATTACTGAAGTGAAGAAATGGACAAAACTGTTCCTGGATTTCTAGTCTTTGTCTAAGAACTTGACTTGGAACACGCTGGCTCCTTGTGACTTGTAAAACAATGACTTTGTCCTACTTCTGTAAATTTACAGTTGGTTAAAACACACCACAAAGCCACAGATCCTCTTATTCCATTGCACTATTCAGAGTGCATCTTTAGCATGACTGGCTTTGCCAAACAGAATCTGAAACTGGCTGATTGGACGGTTTAATGTGTCGTGCTTTAATCTCCGTGGTGAAGCTACAATCCTTTATTTAATTTAATGAAATTCAGTTTCTTCTTCTCAGACAGTGAAAAAAGGAGTGATTATTGCTGACAGCCGGGTTTGCAGCGGGCAGATCAGATTCAACACACACATAAACACCTGCCACTGGGGAATGAAATCATGTGCAGACAAACAGATGAAGATAACCATCAGTGGAAAATAATGAAAAGGAAGATCAGTTTCATTCAAATCCTGCACACCTCAAATTGAAATAATAGCTAGTGGCAGTTTGAATGCACAAGCACGCGCTCACGCACAGAAACACGCTCAGACGCGAGGACGTAAACTCATGCAAATGCAGATATTCTCTCCCAGAAGACAAAAAAAACCACATATACACATAAAAAGATACATGCAAAAAAAAAGAAAACATACAGTCCAGTCGCGTAACCCACCCACGCACACAAACAGACACACTCACACTCATACACACACCACACCTTGAGAATGCAATTCTTCTCTTTCCTGAACGCACATGCCAGACAAACTTTGCCAGCCTCAGGAAATGTTTAGTTAAAACTTTAATCTGTTTGCCTTAAATCCCCACATATGGAAACTATAGTCTGGTTAAATGTAGGCAAATTTTCAGAATGGAGAGCCAAAACTGTCAAAACAGCACAAGTAAACCAGTACATTTATTTGGAAGTGAAAATGAGGGCAAATATTCAAAGATAAGGTTTGTAATACTGTATATTTTTGCATTCATTTGTATTCTCACTAAAATAGTCCCTATATTCACAGTACAGTGCCCTCATATAAGATCTTATTAATCACTTAAAAAACTTCCTTTAAATATTCCTTTAAATATTCCAGCCTTACCTGTGAACAAGTACCAGAAGTTGTTGGGTTCAATGGCCTCTTGGTCTCCACGGCGACCGGTCTTTCTGTATTTGATCTTGTAGGCTGTGATGATACCATTCTGGGCACTGCGTGGGGGCGGCTGCCAGGACACCTTGATGCTCTAAAAGACAACATTGAAAACAGTAAGTAAACAAACTGAGCTGGAAAACATCCTCTGACTGAGGACAGTGATGGATAATGAGAAAATGGTCCCCTGGGCACAGGAAAGTAAAAGCCCCGCACGAAGGATGAAGATCCCCAGACTGAAAGAGACACAAAATGTGACTACATTGCTTTTTGTAGTCGTTTAATCATTGTTTTGCATCTCTCTGTATAACAATTGTGTATCTTTGTTTTCAGTGGTATGGTAACTTTTAGAGAGCTTTATTTGGGTTGCTTGTGATGTGTTGTGGCTATCTGCTACAGCTACTAAGGATGTTGGCTACCACATTCTGAAGTAATTAAGTATGACTGGTCATATTATGGCTTTATTTGAAATGTGAAGACTTCAAATTACAAACAGTACAACATATTTCACATGGTCCCTGAGAGGTTCAACTGCCCGTTATCATGATCAGTAGGGTTTTGGGGTTTTTTTGCAGTGCTGATGCTAATGAATAATTATAAAATAGGATAAAAATAAAACATTCAGCAGTGTGTTTCTATGGTTTTCTCACTCTGATGCTGCTACACACTGCTACATGTCACTTTGATCATCAATCGTAAGCTATAATAGACTCTTCAGCACCATGGACAGCGCCATCGTTTTATCAATATACAGAACAGCTAAGCTGGATCCACCAGTACAAGATAGAAAGAGCCTTCTGATATTCCAGAGCCATGGTCAGGCCACAGATTGTCATTTCTAACAAACCTCAGTCAGACTAATGATCAATGAGTCAGGCAGTCTGGACGAACATATTTAACTGAACAATCCCTCTGGGTGGCGTCACCCCAACCCCCTTTTATTGACCACTTATGACAAAGATATGGCATTATATTTGAGTGTCTCTGTTTTCCTCACAACAAGGCATGTAAAGAAAGTGTAGATCTGAGCAGCAAACAGCAGCAAGGCCCATTGAGTTTCTGTTTTTGTTCAGATAAGTCTGAGGCAGAGCTGGTGTCTGTATTTCTCAGAGTTATTGAATCATTCTCGTAAACTGCTGTGGTGGTCATGTGGTAATTTGAATTTTACTGCAAATTTGTGTGTGCATGCGTGCATGTGTCGTGTGTGTATATATATATCACATATATTTCTGCAGTGTGTGTGTACGTGTGATGGGCTGTGTGTTGCATGAATTTTAATTGCTTTATTTGCATGTTAACAACCCACCTCTGACACAAGCACACGCACACACACACACACACGCACAACAGATGTTTACTCAGCCCCCAGTGTGCTCTGCTCTGTGAGGCACCTGCTATCAACCATTCTGTTGATATACCCAGTCTGACCCCGTGTGTGCGTGACGTACTTGGGCGCACAACATTAATAAATGAAGATTAATGAATTAGAAATTAAAAAAGAGATCCATTTACCTCCTTCAACCTCTCTCTACTTTTTGTCTCATTGTGTATTGTCTCTGTCATATACCCTGCTAGGTGTGTTGATGTTTTTCTACTGCTACTACTAGAACTCCTTTTAATAATCATAATGTATAACCATAATGTATATTACAACTTTTGTACTTACTGATGATTGAGAAGTTTGGGGAGAGCTGTTAATAAGTCAGGTAATTTCTTATCGAGCCAATCAAATCTAATGTTTATTTTAATATTTGACATGCTGCAGCACAAAGAGATCGTCTTTATTTTAATTTCATTTAACAAATGTATAAGATCTCATGGGTACACACTGTTGATGAGAAACAGTGAATGTAAGGACAGTTGTTTGTACTGTATCACAGTAGGTGTGATAATAGACACCCACCAGCAAAACAGAAACTGCTATTTTCTGTTGCTGTAGTAAAAGTTAACATCACATAGTGCATATTAAAGTGGATTCTCATTTGTACAAAACATACACAGCTCGGAACCAGACAGCCACTTGTGTCACACACAGTCACACATCTGTTGTTGCTGTCATATTAGTACTTGCACACACACACACACACACACTCACACGCTCAAAATGATGGCGTGTGTATCCCTCCATCAGCTGTGGTGTAAGTCATCGGGCCAAACGAGCAGTTTAAATATTCAGCCGGCGTTACTGTGACGACGGCCACAGAGGAATTCATTAACATTTAGCTGCACCTGTTCCCTCTGCTGCTCCTCATCCTGCTAATTGATTACAGCAGAACTGATTACTGAGAGGGAGGAGGGAGAGAAGAAGAGATGCAGAAGGATGGAGGGAGAGAGAAAGAAAGGGACAAATTGAATAAATGTGTGTGTCGGCCAAATTCCTTCATACACTCTCTCTCTCTCTCTCTCTCTCTGGTCAGGCGTCACCATGCGCTTCATTAACTAATTAGCCACTTTGACAGGACACAGTTGGATGTGAGGTCTCCATGGAAACGCTATAGAAGTTAAATTCATGTTGGAACAACTCCCACAGAGGCACAAAGAGGCAAACCATCCATGAAGGATGACACCACACCACCACTGCCGCACAATCTCTATGGGGAGGGAACTACTCCTCCTCAACTGCTACAACAGCAATGACAACTGCAACCCTTCGTGTTTTTTTTATATTTGAACGTTAGTACTGTTAATAATAGCACTGTAAACAAATGTATCACCTCAACATGTACTGCTATAATTATGATTGAGTCTGCTACTGCTAATACTAATGCTACGACTCCTATTACTGTTGCTACTTCAGCTATATTGCTTCTGCAAATACTGTTATTGCTGCATCTGTTACCACAGTGATGCTACTACTATTACAGCTGCTGGCACCGGTGTAATTACTGCTGCTAATAGTGTTAGCAGCACTTGTTACTACTGTTATTACTGATTCTACTGCTATTACAGCTCCTAGTGATGTGAATGCGACTGCTGCTCCTCCTGATAGTACTGCCAATTCTTCGATTACTGCTGCTGCTACTGGTGTCATTGCTGCTGTTCTTACTACTAAAATTGCTGCTAATACTTCTATCTTTTACATCTTTTACTTTTTATAATTTTCTAATACTGCTGCTAGTATTTCTATTATTACTGCTGCCACAACTGTTATTAAAATGACTGCTATTAAGGTTAATACTGCTGCTAAAATACTTCCATCACTGCTGCTGCTACAGCTGTAAATAATGCTGCTACTTTGAATACAAGCACTGCTACTACTGTTAACACTGATGGCTATTTCGGATTCTGCTGCAGCTTTCTATTGCAATTTAAAAATACTACAGGTCCTTTGGCTGCAGCTACTATTAGAACTGGCACTAATATATCTGCTGCAAATACCAATATTATTAGTGCTGCTGTAATACTTTACATCAATAACATATTTCCACTCTCCACATGCAGCTAACATACCAGCTGAACCCCAATGCGCTGTATTCATTAAGTTGTTGAATTTCGTCTCCTTCACAATGCTCACTAAACTAAATGGGCTCTGTGGATCAATTAAGCTGGTTTCAGATGTACTTTCTTTCCTTCTGTAAATTAGAGGTGAAGTGGCCTCAGGCTGTACTGTAACACTGACTCATTTCTCTGTTTTTTTCTGTTTGAGTGGAGCAGAAAATGTCGGGAGCAGAAATCCCTCCTGCAGCTGCTTTGTATTCAGATGTAGTTGACATTGTAAAGCAGTGGGGCAAGTGAAGCCGTGGCCTCGTTCACAGCCTTCAACAGGCAGAGAGCCTCTGTCTTTTTTAATTTTCTCTCAGTGGACACGAGAGAAAAATGCAGGAAGGTCTGCAGCAAGCTGATGCAGATAACACTGATAATGATAAGTACAGATAATAACCAGTGATAATCACAGAAAGCAGAGGCATTTCAGGAAAACATAACACAGAACACAGAGAACAATACTGCCAGGATTACTTTAAAAATTAACTACCAATGCCACAACAACACCATCAACAGTGACACTGCCATTCTTATAAATATCCTGGTTCTGCTCTTACTGTGGAGGAAATCTCTGTAGGTTATGATGAACCGTGCAAAAGAATGCAAATTTAAACAGTATTAATCAGTATAATAAAGGAATACACACTTAATTACTATATAGTAAATTCTTAGTTTGGACCATCACACATCTTGCACCAATAAATGAGTGAGTCCTTTTTTGTCTTTAACTGAGATTCATCATAAAGTTTTAGAGTTATGTTCTTACGTTCTACAGTGCAGGAAAAGCAACTTTCAGACATCAGTCCACTTTTATCTTATTATATGCGTGGGAACAAGGAGTTATTTTAACTTACAGAGGAGAAGATTCAAAGTTAGACAAACTCAAAGACAAACAGAAGAAGTGTCTATGTGTCTAAGTGTTGTATTGAAATTTTGAGTTGTATCACTGTATTTTTTACAGTGCGTGCACTTCCTATGTTGAGATTTATATGGATTCTGGAGGAGCCACATGTATATATAGGACAATACATGACAAGTAAGGCATATGGTGGTTTGTGTCTGATTTGGAGTTCTCATTAATATAAAATAAGTTTAAAATACAATTGGCATGGATTTCAATTCATCTATCCATTTTCTGCTACTTATCCTGGGCTGGATGGCTACAGGCTTAACAAGGTAATCCAGACATCCCTCCTTCCAGCAACATGGCAGACACATTCATAGCACAGATGAGATATATAATCCCTCCAGAGTGTTCTGGGTCTACCATGGGCTCCCCTACCAGTTGGACTTGCCTGGAAAACCTCCAAAGGAAGTTCCCATTGAGGAGTTAAAATTTTCATTGTTGGTGGTTGTCACAAAAATAAGTAGCTCCAAGATCTTAAACTAAGCCTCACTCTTGCTGTAGGTTAATACTGGTGCATTAATTTAGCAAAACTCCTGTTATACTTCCATGGCACAAGCTGGCCTATACATCCAGGGACAAGCAAACATCAAAGTTTAATGCAACACACAGCTGCAGGGTCAGGAAGTATTTGAGGAACAATAACTGGAAAGTCATAAGATGCATACATTAAGACACCTCCAATGCAGGTGTGTGCTGATGTGTTTCTCTTTTTAAGTGGAAAAAGAGTAAAGGTAGTGATTCTGGTCCAGATTCAGGTCCTAATGAGTCCTTGTTCACTATGTTTTCATTGGCTACCTCAGCCCATCTGGCAAAAGCACAATGTCCGTTTTGGTGCCTGATCAATCTACTGACCAAACAAAACTTGGATCATACGTATTACATTTTCCCATGCACACATGAAACTGCTACTGCTAATCTCCTACATGCATACAAGAGAAGGCATTTAGAAGCCGCTGTGCTGCCTCTGCAGGACAGACTGCACTGCTGATTTTCTTTTCTTACAGTCAGTGTTAGTGTATTTCCAGCTGTTCTTCTAAAGAGTTTGTCCAATCGATGGATGAAAATGTTTTGGAGAAAAACAAAAACTTTAAACTGAATCTGGAATTAATTCACTGGGTTTCTCTTTTGTTTCTGTATGCTGAGCTGCAGTGTGAGAGCTGCATACAGAACACCTCATTCACCCTGTGACCTCTACACACACACACACACACACACACACACACACACACACACATAGAGTCGATGTGGTTGCAGCTCTCACCCAGAGGACATGAACAAACAATCACAGATTGAATTCAGGGAGTGTTTACTCATCTGGGCCCATGTGTGTGTGTGTGTGTGTGTGTGTGAGTAGGTGTGTGTGTGTGTGTGCGTGCGTGTTAATGTCCTCTGGGTAAAAGGAACAATCACATGGAGGGCAGACTGTCTCTATTTGCTTGGCAATAGAACATGCAACACCATGCTGCACCGTGTGTGTGTGTGTGTGTGTGTGTGTTCAGAAAATAAACAGCTGTTAGGTTTTAGAACAATATATTAAAATACTCATGGAGGCATCTTTGAGCAGTTGGTTCTCTGTGTACACAGCATATTTAAAAAACAATTGAAGGATTTTTTCAGAGGTGTCTGGTGGATATTGAAGCCGTGGTGATTCAGTTCTAGACTAAAGTGCACAACACAGTGGAAGAGATTAACAATTCATGACAATCATTTGTGTATTAATGAAGTTGTTGTTGTGATAATTTGTTTGCATTAGTAATTTTGCAAAAAAGGGCAGCAAAACAGGAAGATATTTCAGTTGTTGTCTGATGACAAGTTTAGTTCAGTTGGTCTGGGTAAAGTAAAAAAAATGGCTGTAAGTAATTTTCATTATTGATCTTTACATGTCTTTTTCCAATCAACCAACCAGTCAAAACCATAAGATTGCTTAACAATTATATAAACAGAACACTGAGTAGAGCTAATACAGTATGATAATATTTAATATAAATATATGGTATAATACAGAGTACTGATTTATTATATTTCTATTTATCAACAAAATGCTTAATCACACACACACACACACACACACACACACACACACACACACACACACCTGAAGGGTGTAATTCCCACTAGGGAATGGGGACATGGCTTCAGTAGTTGTATTTCTCTTTATATTTTTCTGTTTTGCTTTTATGGAAAACACAGTGACCAGTTTCATCATAGAAAAAATTATCATTGTTTCAGCTTTTGATTGGGAAAAAGATGTGTTCTGGGATCTGGTCACAGGATCCTCCTGGGTCCAATCTGAGCTTGGCTGTTTACTGCTTTGTCTAATTAAAAGACGTCCTCCTGATGAGGTGGGTGGAGCCTCAGGTGAAGTTGGAGTGATGTTTGATTCAGAGCAGAAGACGTTTTGAGGGTGAAACAGAGCTTATGAACGACAACAAACTGATGATTACGTTTCCGTTTTTGTATCTGAGGGTGTAATCATCCCGTTACCACCACGACTCCACACAAAACATTAGCGCAAGTGAATCTAAGATGATTAACAGTAATTATCCGCTGTTCAGTGACATCATCACAGGTGTGTGACCAAGTGAGATGGAGGCAGAGAGAACAGCTGGTATCTCAAGCTGTAAGAATAACATCATGAATGAATGAATATGATAAATGTACGCTTTCACAAAGAGTGAGCAGATCTGAGATTAGCGAAAAACTGCCTGACTGGCTGAGAGAGGGAAAGAATGAGTGAGTGAATCAATGAATCAATGAATGGATACGTATGTGGCTGAAAGGAGGGCTGACTGGCAGAATGGATTGATGACTGAATAAAAGAACAACTAAATGAATGAGTGATGAGTGATGAGTGAGAGACTGAGGAGACCTTTTTTATTTCATTTGTCCATTTCTTATCTTTTTTGATTCTATTAACACACTAATGCATGTGAAATGTCAGTAAAGCCTATTGAAACGAATTGAACTACAATGAACTGAAAGACTGCGTATAAGTGACAGTGACTGTGTGAGTGTGTGTATAAGTAGGTAAGTGCGTCAGTGTGCGAGTGGTTGAAGGGACATACATTTTTGTTTTTTTGGTTTAAAATATTTATGCCCACTAGACCTCAATCTGTGTGTGCAGACAAACACAACACACATATTAAAAGTGTGTATTTATGTGTGTGTGTGTGTGTGCGTGTGTGTGTTTGAGTTTAAACTGGCTAAAACTTTATAAGTTCAAACTTTTTTCCCTCCTCTGACACAGTAAAGGTCACATCCAGCGGCTCTTCATGGATCAGAAACTTTATTGCAATAACTCTGCAGCCAAACAGCAGCCTGTGACATGAATATGTTATATCACAATGTCAAAAACTAACATATTATACAGAGATTAAACCCCGGAGGACGTTCAGATCTTTTCTGGACTTTTTACACGAATGACCACAAATGAACCATCTAAGACAATGTTTTTAGTGTCTAAGTGTAAAGTCTGTCCTTTGTTTCATGGCTGAATGGTGGCCGATTTCCACATTAGAAACTAGGTGTCAAAATCAGATGCACTGTTACTGCAGATTTATGTTTTAAACACAGTTTTCAGAAAACCAAATCAGAAAGCAATTATACCCTCACCTCCATTTCTTCTATACAGCATTTCAGAATTAAATCACAGTGAAAATATGTGTACAAGAACATGAGAGGGAAAATTTGCACACTGCACAGGAGTGAAAATAGGTCTATGTGAAAGGAGAATGAATGCATGTGTGACGACCAGAATGAATTATGACTTGTTCAGCCTCTCATAGACAGACATTAACTGAGAATTTTCATAATGGACTTTGTAAAACCTCATTTCATGTCCCCAGAAGTCAAATGAACACTTCATGCTGAGCTCAGCTGGACCCTTCACTGCTGGTTCTTTTAATTAATGTCTAAATGAGTCCCCACGTTCTCCAGAATAACACATCTGACTCCTGCAGAGACTCACTGGGAGGTTTAATCGCTCCAATAGGAACCCTTCCAAAAGCTATTCTTAGACCAATAGTTGGGGCTAAAAGTTTGCAGTGTGCTAAATGTTCCCACAATCCACTCCTGATCCTGACTCTGACAGCCATAGAGACAGTGACCCTGGCTCTGGACTCTCTGGAGAATTCTGGGTAAAAAGCCCACAGACTGACATACTGTAAACTCTGGCTCAACCAAGCGTTCAACAATACACACACACACTGACAGTAACGCTCCACTGACTGGAGGAAAGTTGAGGAAATGTCAGATTTGTCTGAAAAGTTGGTTTGACAGCAGAAACTTGACGAGAGCACAGAGATTCACTTTTTTTTTCCTTCAGCAAAAAGCTGGAGAGAAACTGACGGAGGCCGGACCCACCCACACACACACACGCACACACATGCACACACATGCACACACACTGTGTTTGGGTGGCAATTAAGGATGGTGCAGAATTTCAGCAGTTCATATGCAGTTTTTATAGATTTTTCCATTAAAAAACACACACACACACACACACACACACACACTTTAGGCTATATTTACTTTATCCATCTGCCACAAAACAACTTTCACAACTATGACTTCTGTTAACTTGCTTCTAACTACTTAAAAATGCTAATTTGAATGGCTAATGGTGAACAATAGTGCAACCTATATTTAGAATGATTTAAAAAGCCACTTACAGCACTTACATCAACACCACTTTTTAACATAAATAACCCCAAGCAGGCTATGAGAGAAGCCTACAAGCTCCTTCAGGAAGTCATCTTGAGTCTGCTGCTATCCATGTGGGATATTCCCTCTGCAACAAGCATCCAACGCATCTATTGTGTGCAAATTATTCATCACTCCCTGCTGTGCTGAGCCTGGTGCTTTCTTCTACATCTTAATATTAATGAAATTAAATGTTGCTAATGCTACTTAATTTCCCCTTTGAAAAAACAGTTTCCCAAATGAAGGCAATGGTGATGAGCTGACTGAGATCCTTTCACAGCTCTTCTGTTGTATCCTTAAAAGGCCACTGCAACAAGAATTTTGAAAAATTCCAGTCTGGTTCCAGAGCTCTTCAGAGTACTACTAAAGTAGTACTACAGTAGTATTACAGTACTACAGTTAGTACTACATTTTAGTACTACATACAAACTAAAGACTAACCAACTTTTAGCTGTTTACTCGGGAAAATGCCCACTTGCTCCTAGATTTAACAGCAGCATTGGACACGGAGGGTCATTTGATTCTCATTCACAGATTAAATCAATCGGCATGTGTCGCTGATTCTGCCTTTAACTGGCTGTCTTCACATTTAACCAGCGGTGTCTCTCTTAGCAATTTCAGTGTCTTATGACTGCTTCAGTGTGTTTGGCATTCAGTGGCTTTCAGCGTCTCGATTAACGATTCATCATCTTCCCCAGCCCCAAACTCCTGTGGTGTGCCCTAGGGTTCCATAGTTGGTCCACTTTCCTTCAGCAAATCAATCACAAACATTGTATATTTTTCACAGTTAAAATACAGATTTTCCTCCTCCTTTCCTCAGCTTGATAAGAATAAAACTAAAGATATCTGGACTAACATCCATGCCTTCATATCCTTCGATCTCAGTTATTACAACTTGTCAAATTTCTGCAACACTAGGTCGTGTTTATCATGTCTACAACTAGTTCAGAATGCAGCAGTTTTAATAAGGTCAAAAAAGGGGAGCGCATTATTGTCATTCTTGCCTCCCATAAGAGTTATTTTACAGAGATCATGTTTCCATATCACACTGAGACCATCCCACCTTCAGAGCTCTGTCTGTCCACAAGATCCAGTGTTATGAGAACAGGGTATTGCTCCCCCCTCCCACCATCTGATTCAAATGTCAGAAAGGTTTTCTTTAAACATAGTTTTGTGCCTTAGCCTTTAACTGTGCCTATCTTATCCCCGCTCGGATATTTCCCCCAGAGTCTCTGTAGGGTGGTGTTAAGTTGAAAACTGTAAATTGTTCCAATTGGAAATCCAAGCTAAATCTTCCACCACCAAGAACTCAAGTATATTTTATCCCGAGCAGCTCCCAGTATTGTAGAACTAGTGAATAATTGCTGTCTTTGTCTTTATGTAGCATAATTGACAGCGGTCAATTATGCTACATTTCAAAAAATCTTTGGTTTATGAAAATAGTCCTCTTTTATAAGGTCGTACCACGAGGCTTTAAACTGTCAAGCAGCTCTGACATCAGTGCTTGATCAGCCCTGACCGGAGAGCCGATCAGCAGAGAAATATCAATCACATGCAGGAAAATGAGCAGACAGAAACTAAATGAGGTCAGCTCTCCACAGACAGTTTGAACCGCCTCTTTATGGACATAAATTATGTGCTGTTCACATTGACTTCGGAAACATTTATAATTTCCTCTGCTGCTGCTTTCTGAACAAGAAAAAAAAAACTGATAAACAGCAGAAACTTCACACGAGCAACTGATGAAACAGGTCAAATCACTTAAAGGGATAGTTCAGGCTTTTCAACGCTGGGTTGTTTAAGGTACAAGCATCCGCACTCAGTGTATTATTTCCATTTTCTATAATCTGTGTATACATTATATATGCTTTTCTCCTCTCCTTGTGAACTAATGCTCATAATGTTAACCTTGTATTGCACAATTAAAAAACAGAGCATTTAAAATGAACATATAAATACTTTTATGACTATTTAGACAAAGAAAAAAAATAAGCAGATAATACACACTCTCATGACTTCCACAGAGTAGATCGATTGACTTGCCTTGACTGCCCACAGTGTGCACAGGCCCTCCTGCTAGCATAAGGCAAATGATCTATTGGCTGTGCGAGGCCTTTCTTCTGAAATCACTATCACTGTTTTTCTATCAAGAGCTCAAATAAAAGATGTAAAAATTGAATGAAACCTTAATATCCATGCAACTGAGCTACACCTGTTGTGAGTCAGTATGCAGAGTTAAGTGGCACAATCACCAGCAAGAACGGACTTGCCCATTTTTGCACTATGCGGGAGTTCAGTGCCAAGATGCCAACAGCGCATCCACCCACAACGAGCACCAAAACCAGTCTTCTGGAAACCAGTGTGTGACGTCACGATCACTACGTCCATTACTTTTATACAGCCTATGGTGTGAAGCTGCATCATGTGAAAAACAAGGTTGCGGCTGACCCAGCTCATGGTGACTGTAAGCAAATATTGATGCACACTCACAGCTGTTTGTTGAATGTACACCTGTAAGCATCAGCCGCAGGATCGCTGTGTAAATCTTCCTGCATGACACCACAGTCAAAAGGTAATTGATTTTCTCTTATCATGAGCTGTTCCACATCGACTCAAAGTTAAGACAGTGAGATCATTTGCAGTGTAGCAGGTTATTTCTTTCTTTTTTTTCTAAACGAATTTCTTAAAACCCTATTTCTTCTGGATCACCAAAATAAATTCTGTGTCGTCAGCAGGATTGGAACAGGGAGCTCCCAGTTTTTATAAAAAGGGGCTCATGGCTACTGGAATTGCTGTGCATGTGAAAATGTGCCCTCATATGACCTGAACGCAGCCAAAAGGCAACAATTAGTGACACGTCTTTAGCAACACAATCGTCCTTTAAAAGCATATTTGGGAAACTCAATTTGGGTGTATATGTACAACATGTATGTCAGTATATGAAATTCAGTGCATGAATAGTTTAGATATTTATATGCTGCTCTACGTTGAACTTTGAGTCACTGTATATTAGTGCATAGCAGAGAACAGTCTCCTGCGTTTTGGACTCTCCTGCTGTTTCGTTAAAAACTGCTGCTTTTTAAACAGCTAGAGTGAAAAGAGCTGATGTGATTGGCTGGGTTATTGATCAGCTTATTAACCAACTGTTTAACCAGCTTGCTACAACCTACCCACTGTGTCGTTTGTTCCAAATCTTTGGCTGTTTTTGTTGGTGTCCATCTGTTTATACCTGTGCTTTATATAAAAATACACATTTTACATGCATTTGTCTCTTTTCTGCTGGTTTTAATGTCTAGTGAAATACCAGTAAAATCAAGTGATCTTCTCTTGTCCTCATTTTTTTCTTTCTCTCTGAGCTTTTGATCCTCCCAGTGTGGAAAAATGTAATGAGTACACCAAGTTAGCCAGTAGCAGTTCTCAGCTTTCTAGGTGGAATTAATGACATCTGTTCACAACGGTGGCACGTGGTGGCATCCTAAAAGTACATTTTTTATGTCTCTTTGTTAAGATTTGAGTTATGACTCTGTAAAGGCGTACGATTTGTAACACAAATGGCGACAATTGGGCACTAAATGTTTTCAAAGACCATAATTTGCTCCATGAGCTGTGTGTCACAGCTACTGCTGCTGCTGTTCCAACTGCTGACTGTGTTGGTAAATCAGAGGCAATTACTAATTTCCTGCTGTTTACAGAATACCTGCATGCACCTGTCTCACTCATTTATTTCACCTAGAGCCCCCCTCCCCTCACATTTTGAAAACCTGGGGTGTGTTTTTCTGTCTCAGAGAAGTAGAGGGGGGCTGTGTGTATGTAAGACACATGAGAAACACACACACATGCACACATTTGTAAATCACATCAATCAGTGAAATGAGGCCAGATCACCAGAGAGCAAATGTTGACTGATGGCAGTGTCACAGTTTAAATGTGTGTCAAAATAATAAGCCATCAGTCACTTCAGGAGTTAAGAAACCTGGAAAATCAGCCGTAAACATTCATGTAGGCGACAGATGGAATAACAAGCTCAGATTGTCTCAGTGCAACCACGCATAACGTTAAAAAGTCCCACTTGAAATTTGATAAAAATGTGACAGGGGCACATGTGTCAGTTTTAGAGCACAGTAGTTTATATCAACAAAATTGAAGCAGTTTGTCAAAGTGATAGTGATCAATGATGGTGTTGGTGCAGCGTGGAGATGAGGATGGAGAGAAACTCACCCTGGACAGGACAACCTCTAACGTGATGTTCTGAGGAGGAGCGCTGGGAACTGCAGAGACAAGCAAACAACATGTATTTGCTGTAGATCAGGTTAATCACAAGCCTTTTACTCAGTGTAAATGCTGCAAAGAAATCTGTACAATTCAACTTTGTTATATATTAAGTTCATGTAGCCTTTATTTGTTTGTTTGTTATAAAATTATGAAAAACGACACGAGCAGAAAGCGTCGGTGAATATTTTAGCTACCTGTAAATACCAGGAACACATTTCTTTTTCAGAGAGGCTGATGAGAGAATCACTCATATATTTCAGTGAGTTATATAGAAGCTAGTGGTTCAGAAGTGAGCAGAGATGTGTTGTCAGGACCTGAGCTCTCTAGATCGCAGGAACAAAAGGAACAATCTGACATTTTGAGGAGGGTAGTGTAGGGTGTAGAAGTGTAGAGTGTAACACATTGAAAGATGCAGATCAGTTTCACAAATTAATCAGATATTGAAACACATTGCTTATCCTTATCCTTATCATTTTTCTTGTATAACCTGTTGAATGAAATACATCTAAAATGTGTTTGTTTCTCTTACACTACAGACCTGATCGCCTCATTAAAGACGGTGTTATTAGTAGTTGGGTTTGTTTTTTTTTTACAGTGACAGATTGTTGGCTGCATGCTGGGGTGACTCTGTTTGGTGTCAAATCACTGCTGTCAATCAATCATCCTGATGACATCAGCACTGACAGGAAGAAGACAGAGCAACCCTGTGACACGGTTCAGCCTCCAAGATCTGACTGTGTCAGTGCTGCAAAACGGGATTACCACCAAAAACATGACAGGTGTCATTAAAAACACACACACACACACACACACACAGAAAAGGCAACACCCACAAACACACACACACACATACACACACACACACTAGTCTCTTCGGTACTTTTAGCTCTTAAATTTCTGACTTTGAATCACAGAGACTCTCAGCGAGCATCACATCAGACAATGATACAAAACAGAGAAGAAGTAAATGAAGAAAGGGAGGAAGAACTAGAAAATAAGAACTCTCACAATTAAGATCAAGGAAAAAAGGGAGAACACGAAAATAATTAAAAAGAAACACAAGAAGTAAAACCGAGACAACAAATGAAATGGATGAGTGAAGATGAAGGAAGAAAAGAGAAAGAGAAGAACATGAGGATGGAGCCATAAGACACATAAAGTTAGTTGACAAACGCAAAGAAGAGGAAGCTGAAGCAATAGAAAGTAGTAATAGAAAAACAAATGTACAGAATTAAATCAAGATTCTGAAATATGAAGATAAATGATTGATGGAAAATAATGTGACAAAGGAAATGAACAAGACCATGAAAATAAAATCAACATGTATACATATGAAGTGAAAAAAGAAGAAAATGAAAACCTGAGTAACAAAACAAATATGAAAAAGGAAATAATGGAAAATAATGGAAATGGAGGGGACAAAAACCCAGGAAACAAATGCAAACACAGAAAGAGAAGAGAGCGAGAACATGAAAACAAAGAAGATGAAAAATAAGACAATGATGATAAAGAAAACGATGCGGTGAAAGTATAACAGGAGGAAGAGGATGAGCAGGATGATGAGGGAGAGACGGCAGATGTGTGGCTCAGTCCCGTGAATCTGAGACAAAGTGTGACGTTCAAATTGAGAATCAAAGTGTTTTGGTTTGAATGAACTCTGCATCTGTCCAAGCAGACGCCTGATTAACTGTCAGCAGCTTATCTATTGATTCAGCTGCTCACTGTCTGAGCGTGTGTGTGTGTGTGTGTGTGTGCGTGCACGCGTGTGCGTGGTTTTATTGTGGATTCAATTAGCCCACAAGTCATTGTTATCATCGAGACGCAGCCGGAAGACTCACAATACAGCCACTCTGCATCTGTGTGTGTGTGTGTTATTTCAGATCATTTTTATGTATTTATGGTGTGATTGCAGCTGGACAGATGCCTCCATTCTCTCTCACTGTCTGCAAATGGAGGTTTAGTGACAACAACATACTGAGCACCAGTCAGCTGCTGGAGCCCCTTTCAGAGCAGATATTATAGTCTGTTGTCGAAATGTAAAGCAGAGTGCAGCTCTGACCCCAACAGAACACTGACAACAGGACAGGAAGCTGTCACTTGCTACCAGATCGAGAGCTGTTTCAATATTGACCAAAATTTCAAATTTACAGATTTAAACTCTGAAATTGATCAAACATGATTGTAATTCTCATCCGCAACTACTCGACCAGCAGTGGCAGCTAGTTAGGTCAAGTCAATTTTGTATGGTTTGATATAAATCACAAATTAGCCTCAAGGGCCTTTATATGCTGGCTTTAAGAGCTGCACAGCATACAACGTCCTTAGACCCTTGATTCAGATAAAGAAAGAACAGGGAACAAAGGAGAGATGCTCTCCATCTATGTTGGATGTGACTGAGTGTTTGTTAAAGCCACCGCCTCTTTCACATGTGGACTGGAGTCAGGACAAGCCACATTGCCAGGTTTTTCTCCAAATGTAACTCAAATGGTAACTAAATTTCAAAGAAAATGTAAAATTAATTCACATTTCTTTTCACTACCATGTTCTTCACACACAAAATGATATATCCAACTCTCTCTTTCTGTGTGTGTATGTGTGTGCGTGGACTCCATTAGTGTGTGAGGCTAAGAGGCTAAAATGAATGAAGCAGCTCCTTCCTCATCCCCCTGCTTAATTAAAGACCCTCGAGTCCCCTAATGAAACTACTGACAGCAGGAGAGCAAGAGTGAGGGAGAGAGAGAGTGTGTGTATCAGAATGTGTGTTTGGGAGAAAGGGATAAAGTGTGTGTTTTATTTCCTGCTCCCTCATCCAAACTACTCACACACACACAGTGACAGGTAATAGGCAGCACCTGGTCCATCGGTTCTCTGGTCTCAGCTGAGCGGCTGCAGAGCTCAGACTGGGACCAGTTCAAACCAGTTATACTGCAGAGAGCAGACGCCCTCTCAGCACAATTAAACAGTGTCTCTGCATTTCTGTGTTGTCAGTGATTTGGAAATTATTACAAGTTTAACTTAAACAGCATCAAGTAACTTAAGATACAAATGCCACTTTGAATATTGCTGCATTGAATAAATGAGGAGATGCTAAGGTCGAGCTCACCGTCTGACAGGGTGGTGATGCTGGCGGTCTCTGACGTCGTGCCTGGTCCATAGCGGTTGATCGCCAAAACTCGAACTGTGTACTGTGTGAACTTATTGAGTCCGTCCATTTTGTAGTTGAGTCCGCTCACCTCCACGCTCTAAACACACATACAGAAGAGATCAGAGTCATTTCACATGACATCAGCAGAAAGAGTAAGTTTAGCTAATTTCAGCAGGATGGGTGTGATATCAGTGTTTTTCAATGTGGCTAAATAATCACTCTTAGAAAAGGTTGTGATCTGTGATGAAAACTGCATTCAAAAGTATGTTACACCACACAGCGGCTCTGACAGGTTTCCACCAGAGCAGTGATGGTCCTGACCTGCTCCTTGCCAGACGGGCTCTCGGTCCATAGCAGTCTGTAGCCCAGGATGGGGCCGTTTGGTTGGCTGGGAGGCTCCCAGCTCACCTGGACTGAGGTGGGTGACAAAGCCTCTGCTCGGAGAGACTCCACCCTGCTGGGAACTTGGACTGTAAAAGACACACAGAGACCATGGTCACAAATAGTGATACTACTGCTGCTGCCTAAACACATTCTACTAGTACATCTACTCGCATTACTACAGTGGCCCTGACCCCTACATAACAGTGTGAGTCTGTGCCATTAAAAAGGCACTCTGGTGATTTAGCAGTGGACCTGCGTAATACTGGGTGTCTCAAGAGAGACACATTAAAAAGCAAATGGTTTGATATCCTGTTATTTTTGTCTCTAGGATGAGTCAAGGTCCAAAAACACAGAATCGTAAAAGAGGATATTATCAGGGTTAGTTTTTCAAAATTAACTTTATATTTTATGAGCATTACATAACTGACTAAGCTGTGCCGCTAATGATGAGTGAACTGGCCCCTTTAAGAGTGTCCTCCATTATGAGTTGTTTGCAGCCTTTTTGTCACTAGGCTGGATAATTTCTTTGTTTTCACAGTGTGTCTCTTAGTGTTTCTCAAGCCCGAAAGGGTTTCATTCACCCAGTTTTGTTCCTGATGGCTTGTGTAATGTGTTGTGTTTGTTTATTCTTATTATTTTAAGTCTTACAATATCTCATAACCTCAAAGATGGTCTGACAACAGGTTTCTCATCTTAAATATACAAAACAGATTAGACATGTATTTAACATATTTAGATACAAAACAAAGAACAGATTATAATATATATAAAATATATAAATACATTTGTGCATGTGTATGTGTGTGTGTGCATGTATCTTACGGTCAGGCTTGGTGGTGATCCTCAGTGGGGTGGAGCTCTCGCCTGGCCCGATGTCATTGTAAGCAATGACTCTGAAGCTGTAGCTCTCCTCTGGTTTCAGGTTGGAGACTGTTAGCTCCAAAGACTCTGGTTCCGACACATTCACTGACCTCTCCCTGACACAGGAAAACACAGTGTCATATATTGAACTATTTCCTATATACATACAAGTCATTTGTACTATTATGTCTTTGATTATTCTTATTTAGTTTATTAAGAAATTTAGACTCGTTTTAATCAGGACTGCAGTTCAAAAAGGATCCATTTTTATTTTGTAACAGCAGAGATTATCAGAGCTGTAATCATCTGTAATCTGTGTAATCCCACAGTGACTGCAGCTAATCCTCAGATTACAGCACCTCTGCAGCCCCATAGTCCTAAACTAATCACTAAATCACTGAAGAGACAGCTGTTCTCCATCAAACATACACTCGCTCTGCTCAGCTCACTGCAAAGAAAGCTGACAGTGGAAACGTACTGGAAATTATTTTTGTGCTAAATACTGAAGACTATCTGCTTTTAAAGTGTTGAAAAAATTATAGGAAACTTCATCCTGATTGACTTCTGTTCCACTTTGACGAGAATCAATAGAAGCATTGTCTGCGTTTGCTCACTGCAGTTTCCTCTCGAGAACATCAAACACAAACACTGCTTGGTTTCCAAATTGTACTTGATTCTTAATTTAAACAGAAGAGGAATGAAACCGTACAAATCATTTAAAAAACACAAAAAAGAAAAATTGCGTTCCCACTAAATAAATTACTGCTGCCAGGGAGTGAGAGAGTATGGTTCAAAATGAGCAACAAGCAATGATGAATTAATCACAAAGTCTGCTGGCAAGTAGCTTCAGCGTGCATGTCTGCTCATTTAAAAAAGGTTTTAAAAAGTGTAACGCAGAGTTATTCTTAAAGGAGCAGTTCATCATTTCAGGAAACATGCTTATCAATTTGCCAAGAGTGAGATGATATGATGATATCAAGCTCATCTCTATACAAAAGCTGGAACGAGGACACTGTTAGCATAGCTTGGCATAAAGACCAGAGGAGTCACTGTTAGATTTGATTGATGAAGATGACAGGAAACCATTTTTTCATAAATAGACCACTGCAATGAATTTGTAGATAAGGTTTTACAGGATTTATTAGACTGATGGACTGTCAGACTACTTTCTCAGACACCAGACTTTGTATCATCTACTGTAAATGACACTGAAATTGCAAGTACAACAGCCATATGAGTATTCACCATCGATACATTGATTACAATAAGAAAGATACATCATGTAAATCAGACAGCCTGATAAGAAAAAGTTCAGTGGAGACATCACTCAATCCTTGGACTGAACAAAGTGCTGTTCAGACCAACTGAGCAACACATCAGTCAATATCTTTATCATCATCATCTGCAGCAGCAGCAGCAGCAGCAGCAGCAGCAGAGAGACAAAAAGGTTAAAGAAAATACTAAAGGTGAGTGAAATTCCCAGGGTTTCTGAATCCATACTTTCCTCTGAGCTGCTGCGTAAAATGGCAGATATGCCGAGCTGGATGTTGAGTTAACCAGTGGGTCTGTGTCTGTCACACAGTGTGAATTCGCTTTGCCCTTCAAAAGGCCACAGTCAGAGGGCATTCAGTCAGTTCAAAAAATAAATTATCCACAAACACAGAGGGACGGTGCTTTCTCTGCTCACATTTTGACACATTAATCATCTAATCTTTTTGGTTCTCTCTCTCTTTTCCCCTCTAATGTGTCTTTTTTATTCTTTCTTTTAAACTTTGCTATGTGATACAGAGAACACCATCAAGAGATGCATCCTCATGCACATGGTTGCTGCAAAGATCTGGCAGTTAAAATGTTTTTGATTATAAATTACATCCATGTAACAACCGATCAGACCAAACATACAAGGCTATCTCTGCTCAGGCTGCTCCAATAACAAGAGAAAAACTGTACCTGATTTAAATTTGGCCACTATCCACTTTAAAGTAGGCCCCTTGTGCAGAGATACACTGCTCCCAGCACTCCTGCCACGCTTAGATCACTTCCTGGAAGCACCGTTATGTAATCTTGTAAAGCACCACCTTCTGTGTGAAAACGACAACCCTTCAGCTTGAATTTCATTTTTGTAAAGATTATGTTGGTGCAGCCAAAAAAAAAACAAAACCTTAACCTGCTGGACCATGATGTAGAATCAAAGCCACATTGAGCACAGGTTAGGTTGTTTGTGCCAAGTTTCCTCCCTTAGATGATGACAGAATGATAAAGGTGAGCTCGCTGTGACAAGCTGACCGTGACGATCCGATCCACCAACTTCCCTCTTAAACACTCGGCTTTCCCACTTGTAAGAGTGGTGTTTGCTGTTGTGCTGTGTACACCTGCGTAGCACCTGTGCACCTCTGACAGCATCAATTTACAAAAACATGTGTTGTCTTGTCACTGCTAACTTTGTCTACAGCGCCAACATCTGGTGATGTTTATGTACCGCTACAAAAAATGTTGGTATTTACCAGAAGCGTAATCTGAAAATAAGGCAAAGCAGTGTGAAATGCCCAGCTATGACATGCAGTGACTCTGCAAAAAAGCCCTTAAGTGGAGAGTGAAAACTCCTTTTTCATTCAATTATTTCTGCTTTCCTTCTTTTTCCTTTGATCTCTCGTCCCATTTCTCTATTTTACAGTCAATGTATTTTCTCTAAGTCATTACAACAGACAAAAATGTCATCCTCAGTCTCCCTTCTTGCCATCTCCCTTACTCCTGTAATCTTTCATTGTTTTCCCTCCTCGACTCTTTCCCTCCCACCCTCCTCTCTCGTTTTCTGCAAAGTTATTAGTGCTGAAAAAACCCAATCTTTGTATTTTTCTCTAAGTCATTAGAACTGACAAACCCCTGCCTCTGTTCCTTCAGTAAGTCATTAGGACTGGCAGAATCTCTCTGTCGTATCATTTCATGATGAAACTTCAGTGGCTCTTTTGTCCACCGTACCGTTCACAACACTAAAGCAGTGCAGGCTGGTTAGTCCCTGAGGTAACAAAGCTTAAAAGCCTGGATGTGAAAGCCTTCAGCTGGAGCCCCAACTGTCAGAGGTTACCATTTAACATCAGCGGGGGACTCGCCAATATGTCACCCAGAGCTTTTTCTAGTAAACGTTCAGAGCTGCTGTGTGCAACAGAGCTGTGATCAAAGGAAAGAAGTGCTGTCTCTGACACACTGTTAGTATACAACTTTAAACCATTAGTCTTTTTATACAGTAAGTCAACAACATGGAGCTTCCTCTCATACGATATTATGGGTCACACACACTCAGGTCTACAACGCTCTCTGGCCACAGTGTGGCTCTGTGGCATTATTGGTTCTGTTGGACTGTCGATGCTCCACTTTAGCCCAGACTGAAATACGTCAGCAGTTGCTGGCAGCGTACCATAAAACTTTATACAGACATTAATCGTCCCCAGAGGATGAATCTAAATGATGCTGGTGATCCACCAATTTTTATCTAGCTCCAACATAAATTTCAGTGAAGCATCCCATCAGCTGGATGGATTAGAATTGATTTTGATGTATACATTTATGATTCCATTCTATTTATTGTAAATTTCAAATGCCTTTAAAAGTAAAGACATGCCCATCAGCCTGAGCTGCAATCTGTGTTTAGTTTCATTCAACAATTTAAGCATGAAAAAAACACTAATAGATGGATTGCTAATCATCATCTGTATGTTAGCATTGTCACTCTGAATCTGTTAGCATGCTAATGAAGGCCTGCACCTCAAAGGACCTCAGAAGCCAAGATCAAGACTGATCTCTCACACTCAACAAAAATAAAATTATAAAATAATACAGACTAGGTATTCATTTTAGGAGATTGTGCACATTACAGCAGTTTGGTGTTTGGTGGTGGTTTCCAACTTTTCCGCCTTATGATCTGCTGAACAATGATAACTTTGCATATGGCCTCTCGTAAATGGTTGCATGTCTTTAGGTTGTGACCACAAAAAGTACACACAGACTTAGGGGCTGTCCTAACCTCCTGCTTCGGAGCATCTGCCTAATGGAAAGAAAGAAAGTCCTGTCTTACCGCTCGACCCCGTCCTGGGAGTAATAAATGCCATAGGTCTGCACAGCTCCTCCCGTCTCCTCTGGGGGCTGCCAGCTGAGTCGGACAAATCGGCTGGACACTAGGACAGGGACCAGGTCGCGGGGGGCAGAGGGAAGGGCAACGCCTGGGCTGGGGGACACTGGTGGGGGATCAGAGGAGGAGGAGTAAGTCAAGGGGGTGCCAGAAGGAGCAGGAGGAGCAGGAGGGGGACGAGGATCAGGAGAAGGTGTGTGGGCAGATCTATACTGAGTGGGTGTGGCCTCTGTTAACAGTTCATCCAAGGGAGAGGGAAGGGGGGGAGGAAGGGAGGAGAAGCAGGGGCAAGGACAGGGAAGGTGGTGGGGAAGTGCAGGAGTTGAGCAAAGGAGGCGGAGAAAAGAAAAACACACAAGGAGCAAATGACAGATGAGATGAGCAGATAAGGAACGGAAAAGACGTGGAAGAGACAAGAAGGAAGAAAAGGAAGAAGAAGAGTGGTAAAGAATATCACAAGCAAGAAGAAAAAGCGACAGAGCATCTGAAGAGTTTAGTCATCAATCAACAAGTATCAACAATATGAAAGTAAAGACTGCTGCTGCTCTCACATTACATCAAAGCTTGGAAAATGCATTCTTATCAGTGACTGACAGCTCAGCCCTGCTGGATTAATTCAGACATTTCAAATAGATGGACTTCAAAATTAGGATTTTGTTCCTTTGGTAAGTTGATTCCAGGTTTTATCACTTATATCGACTTCAATAATACTTGGTTCATTCTCAAGCCAGAGATGTGAGCAATTCCTGAATAGCTAATGAGATAAAAATCGAAGGCATATGGGCAACACTACTCGAACATTTGAAATAATAGTAGCCAGTGATCTGTATCTGGGTACTCGGATACATTTGATCGCAGGCCATTATTTAACAACTGGTCAATTGACAAATATTCTAGTCATTGTGAGCCCACATTGTGATCACATCTTAATATACAAATCAGGTAGGTGGGGTTGACTTGTCACCAAGCCCATAAAGCAGGATTGCCCCTGTAGGTGACCTTATCAACTCTTCATCTTTACTTAAGACTGTCACTAAAGGGTGCAGATGATGGATTAATATGTGTTGTTCCCAAAACATGTAAGATATCCACATAAACATGGGGCCACTGCTACAGCTTTAAACCACAAATCTTTTAAATTTTCCATTTGAAACCGCAAAGCTAGCAGGTCCTGGTCAGTGTGTCACACACTCACACGTCAACAGAGATATTGTATTGTGTTTTTGATTGGGATGAAAATGTTGTCCTGACTATTGTTCAATACTTAAAACACTTATGTATAAATAAATAAAAAAAAAGTGATGAAAATGAAAAGACAATGTCAAATGATGATTTCTTATCTTGATGTGCAGGCTGATTATTACTCAAATCTGTTTTATACCTGCTTACATTATTTTATAGATTTGTTATTGGTCATCTTCTGCAATCAGGATCATGTGAAACTTGTTATGAAAGACTTCATTATATGCATGTTACATTCCAGTGGACTCAAACTTTTGACAGGATTAAGTTCGCTCCACAGACTGTTTGTTCTTGAGCTGCCTACCTTGACTAGAACCATTCCTCTGATTGACATACCAATTCACCAACAACAAAACATGATTATAGTTCTACACAGTTACTGAATGGTTTTATTGCTCCTTTTGCTACTTGTTTATTTTTGCAGCCAAGGAAGTAATACGCTTCCATACTGAACAGTTCCTCGCTCCCTTACATTGTTCATTTCGTCTTTATTTCCTTTCTTCAGTAGACCTCATTCAGAACTGATTTGACAGTGGTGATTGACAGTGCATACGATCATTAAGAGTGGCGTTTTAAACAGCATGATGGAAAAAGCGTAGGCCTTTCTAACTGCTGAACAGAAGTTTGAACTGGCTTTCTTTGAAATTCTGACTAAAAATAAATATGTAGGGATCTGTGATATATATTTATATAAGTGATATATATAAGTGGAATGAGCATAATTACATTTCAACTAATCTATATACCCGATGTCATCCTTGAAATGTTTGTAAACAATAAATTAAAGTCTTTTACACTTGTATATATAAAAAGTCATACATATTAATATACAAGTATGATACACTTACCACACTTCCATACAAAACAAAAAGTACAGGGAGGTAGCACACCTGCCCAATAAAAACATGGACCTGGACTTTACAACCAAAGTCAATTTGGCAGCAAAAAATGATATCTTGTGTTTAAAACACTACAGTGAATCCTACAAAGGACAGTAACAGTTTTGTGGGGTTGATAAGAAATGCACAATGGGATCTCTGTCTAACCCAAGTTTACACAAGTAAAACATGCAGAGCAAAAACACTTTCAGGTGGTTGAACTGTACTTGTCTAAGTCAGGATTTAGAATCGTTAAAGTTCCCACGTGAGTCCATAAGAAAACAAGGGCTGACAAGAATGCAGATTGGGAAAGGCCAGAAGCTCCCCGAAGAGTGTGGATGATGCGTGTGATCAGCAGTGTTAAGAGTAGTTCTGGCTTTTAAGTTGCGCCAATTATACCCTGCTGTAGAGAACAATTCCCAAGACAGAACTGAGCAATAATGAATGCACCACACACACACACACACACACACACACACACACACACACACAGCCTAACATTTAGGCAGTTGGATTTTCTGACTCCAACATAGTTTTTAAAGTTTTATCTGCTCCTTGTGTGTGTGTGTGTGTGTGCGTGCGTGTGTGTGTGTGTGTGCAGGCATGTTAAAACAATATATTCCCTATATAAAAAAAATGCCTTTTAATGGTCATCAACAAGGTGCCACACATGTGTAGGTCAGGGTAAAAAGGCAAGCAGTAACCATAGTAACAACAACAATTATGTGACAGGGTAACAGAGACTCAGTGCTGTTGGTTTCGGACATAAAAAACAGAATGCCTGTCAGACTCGGGTCAGGTTCGGACAGAAGTATGTGGCCTGAGTTGCACTTCAGCAAATACCACATCTAATGAGTTTTCTCACTTTTTAGTGTTGACTCAGTGGTGTGTGTGTCTGTGAGGGTGTGTGTGAGTGTGTGTGTGTGTGGTGGGGGGTAGTTATTTGAGGATCTCATCTTTCAACAAAACAAAAAGAGTCACAACTCCTCCTCTCATCTGTTCTCCTCCCCTGCATCATAAGCTGACAGATATCCAATTTATCCCGGAGTTAAAGGTTATGACTCTCCACAGAGTCTTTAAATGCTTTTGTCTGTCCATACATGTCAATAAAGCTTCACTGAACACACACATGCATTTCACACTTCTTGATGTGATGAAAAGGAAGAACGACAGCAGGGGAAACATGGTGAAAAGAGAAAACAGAAGAAGTTAGAGGTAAAAAATGAAGAGAAGGAGCAGGGGATGAGGGAAGAGAGAGGAATGAGTGAGATAGGAAGAAAAAGAAGGCAAGATGGAGGAAAAGAGCAGATTAGGAGGAGTATGATACTATGATAGATGGGTATGATGGTGGTAGAGGGGAAGAAGAAAAGAAAAGAAAAAAATAGAAAGGAAAGGATAAACTACACCAAAAAAGGGAGAAAGGATGATCAACACGAAAATAAAATAAAATGAGTAAGAAAAGAAGTAAAGATGAGATTTTGTAGCAGGATGTAGCAGAAAAAATGGAAAGAAATAGGAGGAGAAACAAAAGAAAAAGGGGAGTAGATGGAAACAGAGCACTGTTAACACACCTCCTCTCGTCTCTGTGAGATGAGATTTGGGGTGTGAAGGGCGGATTCGTTCCTGCTCGGTGACCCGGCCAAAAAAGCCGAGCCGACGCTGAGCAGTAAAGCGTCACTCTCTGCCGAAAATAGACAGGTAGGGTAAATAATAGAGTCAGGCACCACAGAAGAAGAGCTGGAAAACAATCTGAATAAGTGCTGAAAATTACACTGCAGTCTGCCCAACGATATCTGCACACACACGCACGCACACATCAAGCCTCCATGTTTTTTCCATCACTCTGTCCATTTTCTACAAGCTGCTCTGCATTTATATTGTTTCTGCTGCCTGAATGATCTTTAGCAGAGTTTGGTTTCAACAGCAAAGAAATGTGACACTGAATTGTAACGTATACCTAAATGGAAGGTTTCTGCTGACGGTAAAAATATATACACAACAACGAAGACTCCAGATTTAGGCACGGAAACAAGTAGATTTCTGTAATTTAAGATTTATTGTTTTCAAAAACAAAGGTTTATGTACCACCTGATTTCAATATACAGAAATACATTAAACCCTGTCTTGGTTAATATGTAAGAGAAATTACACGTGTGGCAGATATGTAAAATTGGCCTTCCAATCCCAGCACACTTCCTGCAAACAGGGTAAAAGTTTGAACTCCAGTGAAATTGCTACCCATTGTATTTACCAACTAACGCAGATTTAGCCAATGCTAATGCTGATCATCACCTGAACTACCCGAGTGCTAACTGCATCAAGGTGGAACAAGATGAAAACAAATTGCTACATAATGCCACTGCTATTGTTGCTGCTCTCTGCTAATGCTGCCCGGCACTGGTATTACTGTTGCTGATCATAACTGCTTCTGGTGCTGCTGGTATATGTAACTGCTGCTCCCCTAACTACTTATGATGCTGACATCTGTGTTTGCTGCTGCTGCTGCTGCTGCTGCTGTTACTAATTCTTACTGCTGCTACTGCTTTATGTCATTGTCACTGCTAAAATCTACTGACACTTCTGCCAGTTCGTGTTTACACCTAGTGCTGCTGTCCATTTCGAAAAACTACTAAAGCAACAGTCCCTCATAACGCTGCTGCAAACCTACACTGTTGCTGTTAATTGCTGTGCTGCCATCACTGCTAGGTGCTGCTGCTGTTCCTGCTAACTGCTACTGCTAACCCATCTGGCAAGAAATGCACAAGTCAAAGTGCTGTTTCTCAGTTTCTGTGTGGGACATGTGTTATGGTAACAGCCAACCAAACCAGAAGCAGGTGTGAGCAAGCGCAAAAAAAACCGTGCCCGACGTGCTACGCCTGTTGCTGTACTGCCAGACCACCTTTAAAAGTTTGACACAATCTAAACGCATTACTACAATTTCAACCCATTTGTCACGGCAAACTGGTAACCCATAATTGAAAATTCAAGAGGTGTGTGAACACTCAGACGTGCCAGATCAACATTAGCTGTTGTAAAAATGTCATGGCAGGAAAAACTCCAGACTATTGTAACCTGCATTTTGGCAGGTACGCTGCTAACTAAGGGCAGGTAGCATTAAATAGGTAGACAGCAGGGTCTCTGCAGTGCAAATGAAAAAATAAGTAAAACTTTGCTCACACTGCGAGGGCTTTAACATACCCATACATATTTATCTGTCTGTAGTAGCCTACTAATGCAGTATAAATACATTAAGGAGGGCCTCTGATATGTAGAACAGACAACTCGCCCTCCTTATCATTTTGCCTACAAATATTCTCCATATTCTTCCCTCCCTCGCCCCTTCTCTCTCTCTCTGTCTCTCGCTCTCTCTCTTTTTTAACCTCTATTTATGCAGAGGAAGACTGCTGAGCCCGCTCACTCGCTTCAGCTTCACTCTGCTTCACATTCATTCTGCCTCTCTCTCTTTCTCTCTCTCTGCACTCAATTTCAGGGCTCATTTCAGCCAGCTGCCGTTAAAAACGCCTGTACTACACACACAGACACACATGCACGCACGCACACACACACACACACACACACACACCTCTCTGCCCTCTAGTTTTAAATTCCTCTAAAATGGATATTTATTCCAGTAAATCTCCACCATTGTGGGGCAAGTGAGCAAAATCTCTAATATCTTGTGTGTGTGAGTGTGTGTGTGTGTGTGAGTGTATACTGTGTGACCTAACTGACCTGAAGATGGAAACTGACTTTAATGGATGAAAGCTGAATAAAGGCACGTAGACACACACAAAAACAGCAGATACCACAGGTTGAATGGAGCCTAAACTGGAACCAGATGGCATTTTCTTCTGCCACTTGGGGCTGAGGAACTTACATATTGTTGGTTTTTCGACATTTAGTGCAGTTATTACGATGATGAATCTTACTGACTGGGTGTTTTTTTTCATGTATTTCTCTACTTCACAAACCACAGGGTTTTTTTTTTTCATTTCGTTAGTGCAGCCTTTATACCCAATATATGAATAAAACAGCTCTGGGGTAGCTGAAAGGGTGTTCTTTAATAGCTATGCTAACAGTTTCCTTGTATCTCTGTACTGGATACACAGAGATGAAACTGAGATCCAACTCTGTAAAGGGAGAGAGAAAACAAAAAAATAATAAATGTTGTACTGCTCCTTTACTGTCCCAGAGGCTGTCTGAGGCCCTGTGTTTTCTCATTTGTTGTGAAAGCTCTGTGTGTGTTTGTAGGTTTAAAGCTGCTCGTGACAGTGTGTGTCTGTGTTTGCAGTAATTTACTGTGAAAGCTGAGTGTGTGTGTGTGTGTGTGTGTGTGTGGGTATACATTAATTTACCCTGAAAGCTGTGTACGCTATGGGTGTTGCGTGCTGACAGTTACACACTGTGAAAGCTGTATGTGTGTGTAATTTTCAGTAAAAGCTCTGTGTTACAGTGCAGTAATTTTAGGTGTCTTTCTGTCGTGCGACATGGCGTTCTCTGTGTCTGGAGCTCTGATGTTATTACTGTGAAAGCAGGAGACGCAGGTCACATGCTGAACTTTAAGACCATCATCACAATCAAACCCCATCACCGCCCAAACACAAAGAAATGACCACAGAGAACTGACCTACCAGTCTGACCAGACTGTAATAATCAATATTTCTGAGTATTAATCCAAGCTCTGAGAGTAACTCAGCACCGTGCCCGTATGACAACCAACTTCAACACAACATAGCACACTAAAAGTCCAATATACCAGCCTCCAATGCACAGTGCAGTGGCAAAATGTAGTGTGGGAATGTCGAAAAATATATATTATCTGGCTTTTATGCTGATATAGATGAGCAGCAAACAAACAAAAAAAATCCTGATCAAAAATGAAATCTATATACTAGTTATTTGAAATTGCAAATATTTGTCAAGTAACCCATAATACAACAGACAATCTGTTTGTACTACTCAGGTAGCTCAAAAAACTTTGTGAATGTGCTGTAAAGGCGGTCATTAGAAAAAGAAAAGGTCAACACTTAATTGAATTACGGCCTAAACCAGTGTTTTCCCAACCAAGTGTTTTAGTAGCTGGGATGCAATTTCATGCATTTCACTTACTTAACTTTTAAAAAGAAGCGTAATGAAAGGTCCATTTAATAGGAGATGATGGTCCTGGATCCGGATTCGACATCTCCCATCTTGGGTTGCTATGAGGTAACATCTCAGACGCCTGTGATCCCATTGAAAAATCAACAATGATAGCCAAAGTTATGATTATTAAATATGATTACTTAAGCTTGCCCTGCTTAGTGGTTCATCTTCACTCTTTCCACCAGTCAACTCTAGCTGGTGCTGGGGCACAGTGATTTTGCCACTGATCATAAAGATACTAATGCCATTTAAAGGTGGTCACTGTCAGATTAGCTATTCTTCAAGCCTCACCCAACAAGAAGCCAAAAATGTGAAGTTTGCATGAAAATCTAAAAGGGTTCATCCTCTGAGGAGCATGAGGATGATTTCATGACACTGTAACACTTCAAATGTTGCTCTGGACTTAGCAGTGTTCTAAGACAAACCCATGTTAAATGATTATTGCAGCCAGGTTTCCCGGAGTGTTACAGCTGCATGAAACCAGATTTATGCAGCTTTATTTCACTTCCTCTCATGTTTTTCCTTTAGACTCTCTCTATCTCAGCTTTCTAGCAGATGTGAAGCCTTCACCTCTTATCTCTTTCCAGTTTAATACCTCATGTTTTGAATAATTTTGCTACAAAATCATAGAGTGATGGCAAAGATTAAAATGAAACATAGCAAAGACTTTGAGTTACTGGCTTCTGCAGAAATGTTAAATTTTTCCATATTCTGTGAGCATGTCATGTTTAGATGTGTCACCAACTGAGGTGCACACACTCAAAGATTATTTTAACCTAATTTCTTTTATACATATTAACATGGTGAGAGCCTTCATGTGTGCAGCACACATAAGATGCTCTCATGTTCTTTCGATCTAGGGAGCAATTTGGTTTCCTGGTTAGTGGGCTGACATAGTTGAACCAAAATTGGGTCTCCGAGCATACAATCAAACATCTGCAGTTCTGCCAACTGAATGCATCTATTTCTGTGCCCTTAAGTATGGTTGTAAAGGATCAGGAGCTGCTGTTATCCAGGATTTATCCACTGTCTGTCACAAATGCCTTGTCTACATGATCACAAGCTATTCAAAGAGGAAAGGAAAGATCTCCTGTCCTGTTTAAATGAGCACAGGAGGTAGCCATTAAGGAATTACAAATTCAGCCTGTGCAAATAAGCTCCAAACTCCAGGTGAATGATCCTCTCTTCTGTATAAATGAGAAATGGCTGTAACGAGAGAACCTCCAGGGTTACAGAGAGCTACTAAACTGTGTCAATTTGACAACAGAAGGACAAGGAGCCTACATACATCAACATTAAACATATTTTTGTGACATTTTATCTAGCATTGCTCCTGTAATTAAGATAACTGCACACATGTGCATGTGCCTGGTGTTTAACAGTGACATGATTTAATTAAATCCCTCCCGTTTCCTTGAGTTCTACTCTCTTTGAACGGCAGGATTCATTCAATAACTGGAGAGGGCATACAGACACACAATGGTAGCTTAATTCACACACGCACACACTTCCTCTTTCTTCCTCCTCCTGCTGAGTGATGATGAAGGGGCTGATGGGAAGGTGTTTCATCACAAAGGGGATCAATGTTGGAAGTGACAACACACACCCACATAAACACACACTGACACATGCGCACGCACACGCAAAGAGCATGGTGACACATTTAGGCGTAGGAGGTGAGGTACAAACCTCCAACCTCTAACCAATCGATAGGCGAGGACACGGACACACACACACACGCACACACACACACACACACACACACAGACTATATGGACGACCTTCCACTTCCTCAGATCAATAGAGGCCGACATCGCAGAAACATCAGCACTATGAGAGGAGAGAAGATAAATATTTCCCTCGTCCTTCATTTTTTCCTCTTTTTCTTTGTTGGTTTTTATGCAGAGCAATAAAGACTCAGACAGTATAGAGGATCTAAAGAGAGATGAGGACTGCAACGTGGAACAATTATTATAAAGGAAAAGTTGGAGGTTTAGAAAACAAACCAAAGCAGAGGACAAAGTTATTTTTGACAGAGGCCCCGTCAAGCCTCAAAGAGCAGAACAGGAAGGGTCAGGAAGTCAGAAATAGGAATGACATATTTTCAAATGGAAATGGAAAAAAACTAAACAAAACAACAACAACAACAACAACAACAGCAAAAAACAACAACATTTAACTACATAGCCTCCTTCCCCTTGATAGACACAAAAAAATCAAGGACCAAATCAACAAGATGATGGTGAGTCAATAACATCTGACAGGTAAAATGTGCTTTTTATTTTCATGGACACAGGGCCACACCACAGTGTTACTGAAAAAAACAAATTCAAGAGGGATGACACTGACCCAAGAACTGAGGTGAGCAGTGCTCAGTAAGCAGCATTTTAGAGACAATTCATTTTCCTTACGGGCCAATGAAAACATTATCCACTGTGTCATTGCCTACTCGTTTTGTGTTATCGCTTTAATTAATTTCATTCACAGTTTAATTAATAACTATTAGAAAAAATATTGAATTATGGCTGAATTAAATTCTATTGGCTTTGGAACACAGCATATTGTGACAAATGGATGCGTACTGGATCTTCCCTATTCTAGTTTGCATAAACGTATATACACATAGAGGGAACCTCAAAGTATGCTGTGACTATCTGCCTCCCTCTCTTTCTCTCTCTCTCTCTCTCTCTCTCTCTCCATATCAAACAGGTGTTATTGAGCTGAATTTCATTAAATTCGTCCTCTCCAGGTGCTTTGAAGCTGTTTCTTGGCATCCCTAGGTCGCGGCTCGCTGCTCGCCGCGGATTGAAATGACACTCAGCAGACAGATCGCTGCTGTGTCTTGATTTGTTTTGTTGTTTTGGAGGCGAGGGAGAGAGTCAGACCAGCACCTGTCTGTCACTAAAAACCTGTCTGTCAGGAAGAAGAGGGACATGAAGAGGAGGGGAAAGAGGATGAGGAGGGTAGAGAGTGGATAAAAGAAGAAAAGGCAGATGAGGAGAAGGAAAAGCAAGAGAAAGATGGGGGGAGAAGGGGAGGAGGGGATGCAGAAGAATATGATGACATAGAAAAGACAGGACGTGGTGGAAGAGGAAGAGAAAAAGAAGAAGGAAGCTACTGGGATAGGAAAAATGCAGAGGAAAATAAGGAGGAGGAGGAAGTGAAGGAGTAAGAGGAAAGTTTTGCAGAGGAACGTTCTGTCAAAGTCTTCCAGGCACTGATGGGCTGCTGTATACTGACATACATTTCAGAGAGTTTTAAAATATTTCTGTGAAGTAATCACATCTTGTTGATTAAAACTTGTAAAAAAAATAAACTTTGTACTTACAGTTGCCTTAATAAATGACGGGTCAAATGCGCTGATTTGGGTGATTTGAATTATCACCTGATTACCACTGTGGGGGCTTTTAGTGTCTCATTCTTGAAAGGCAAAGACAACATGACTAGTCTAGTTCAGTCATGCTCATTAGTGTCACTTTCAAGCATGGCAGACAGACAGCTGTTCATTAGATTATTATAAGACTGTGACATTGACTGATCTGCCTGTTTGTCTATCTGTCTACTCAAGACAAATCAGAAGATACGATAACTGTTTATAAAACAGCTCTAAATGCTTCATACTGTACAAGGCGATAGCTGTTGGCAAATACATTAATAAAGGAACAACTTGCATAATTACTCACTCTCTGTAAATGTTGAACGGTGTAATTACAGAATTTGTGAAGGTCAAAGGATCCAACACTTCAGAGTTGACTGTGAACACTGCGTTCACAGACTGACTTTCTATTAGAAAATCATTTTTCCGATGCATCTTATCAGACTTATTGATCAGTCCGGATGTTCAGCTCAATTCACTCACAAAGGAAGACACACGTACCAATATTTGGGTTTTTATCACATTGTGTGATACACTTGCATACCTCCACCAGCATTGCTTTCTCTTTTTGTTTTATCATTATGTGATTAGAATATATTCTATCAACCAGTAAATGTGTTAACAGGAGGGAAAATGCTTTAAAGAGTGAGACCTTTTCATTTTGAAAATCCACTAAATGTTTAGGCATTTTGTGTGTGCGTGTGTGTGTGTGTGTGTATGTTTTTGGTCAAATGAAATTGGAAAAAAGGTCAGATCACACAAACAAAACACACACACCCACACACACACACACAATTCTTCTTCTTCTTTTGCTCTCAGGCAAACACTTAATATGTATCTCTACCTGTCACACACACACCCACCTACACACACACACACAAACACACTCATTTGGTCCTCACAGGATAGAGAATGGGAAAGGAGAGGAGGCTACCATCACCATAGCAACAGACAGAGACTCCCACACCCCCACCTTCCCTCACATTCACACTCCTGTTGTAGAGTGGGGGTATGGCGTAAAGTGTGTGTGTGTGTGTGTGTGTGTGTGTGTGTGTGTGTGCGTGTGTTTTTGCTAAGAGAGTGAGAGTGGAGGTGACGGAGTTAAAGCATTTCTCTGTGTGTGAGAGATAAGGTGTGTGTGTGTGTGTGTGTGTGTCTGTGTGTGTGTGTAAGGAGGGGTAGGTGGGTAGGAGTGTGCATGTGTGTGTGTGTGTGTGTGTGTGTGTGTGTATGTGTGTGATGGGTTTGCTAAGGTCAGACGCTCACTGTGGAATACAAATCTGTCATGGCTGACACACTTCCTCTCTCTCTCCCTCTACACCTCTCTCTCTCTCACTCGCCCTGCCCTTCGCTTGACCCTCCCGTCTCTTACTCTCTCTTTTCTCTTCTTCTCTCACTCTCCCTCTCTCTTCATCCATCCATATCCTCCCTCCCATCTTTTCTCTTCCAGCCTCCACAGAATTGTGTCGGGCGATTTCATTTCATCTCTTATCCTCTTCTTTTTTTATCACTCCCCTTTTCTCTCTCTCTCACTTCATCCATCCTGATACTGATGCTCCTTCTACCGCTTTTCTTCCAGCAGCCTGAAAATGATCTCGGATGACAATCTCTCTCTCTTTCTTTTTTTGCAGATGTCACCTTACTTTCACAAGGGGCATCAGAGCAGAAAACATGAAAAGAAGTATGACAATATAAAAAAGGCTAAATAGAACAAAAGAGGACAAAATAAGAGAAAAAGAAGTATTTCTAATCACCACCACATTCCTTCAATCCATCTATGCATTTGAAACTGCTTATCCCTTTTGGGTTTGTGGGGGTATGGGAGCCTATCCCAGTGGTCTTTGGGCGGGAGGCATGGTACACCCAAGACAGGTTGCTGGGTCAACACACATTGGCAGGAAAATGCATTTGCACACACATTCACCAATAGTCCGATGTCTAGAATTCCTAATTCACCAGGTTTTTGGATGGTGGGCGTGGCCGTGGTGCCTGGGGGACCCCACACTGACATGGGAGAAGCATGCAGGCTCAGAAGGGACTGGACCTAGCCAGAAATCAAACCCGGGACCATCTTGCTGTGAGGCACCATGTTGGCCACCATCACCACCACACCACTCACCATCATGCCGCCCACCACCACCACATTTATTTGTCAAATTACGTCTCATCATTCATCATTTTCTTTATGCACTGACTTACTTATTTGATAATATATGCACTTTTTAACAATTGTTAGCAAAGGCTAACAATGTGTCCCTACAAAACAGTGCATATATTATCACATCTGTGTTCAACATGTGTTTACTAATCCATATGAATAGATAAAAGGGTGTCTGTGTTGCAGGAACAGAAGAACTATGTTTATACAACATTCTGAACCTGAGAAACCTGAGAAAAATGAATATACACATTTACACATCAAATTGACACCATTAAAATGTACTGAAACAGCAATTAGCAGTTGTCGCACTTATGGATGCAACTGTCATTGGTTACTTTGGTACTGAAAGATCAAAAAAGATACATAATATTGAAAAATTAATGATTCTCAGGCAGGTTATGGAATTATAGAGTTTTCTCTATGGTGTGCAATTGGAATATTGGACATTTATTTATGATGGACATTGGAGAAATTCTTTGATCCAGTCACATAGACAAAAGTATAACTAAAATGTGTAGAGTTGCAATTAAAATGGAGTTAAAGCATATATTAAAGCAGGGTGTAAAATGCTTGGATTTCTATTTGGTTGACTCTACTGTGATGTGGTCTAGCTAAAATGGACCTGCAGAAGCTTCTGATTATTAGGAATCAAACCTGCATGTCTAGTCTTCAGTACTGTTCCCCAAAAACATCCCAATAATAAAATAAGATCTAAATTAAATTGCACCTGAAGACTTGAAGACAAAACAGCTATTGGCTGAAGTTGGGAACGATGGTGGTTTTGCGCAATAATAGTCTACAGTAACTAGAAGCAAATGTCAGAGTGTTTCGAGTGTCTGTAATACAGTACCTAAAGTATTTTATTTAACAAAGCCGGACAAAGTTCTAAAATGCCAGTAAATGTTGTCAAACATAAGCTTCTATGCTTTATAACAGGAACTAAAATGAATAAACAAGATTAGGAATTCAACCAAACATTACCACAACAGACACCTTTGGTAAAAAAGTACTGAGGCAAACAGTAGATAGTGTAAAAGGATGGATAAAGAAAGAAGAGAAGCCATCAGTACACAACAAAGAGACTGGACTGAGTCTGACTGACACACACTGTGACCCAGTTTGGTCTCCCTCAGGACCAAGATGAAACATCGAAACAAACAAAGCACAACAAATACTGTGCGTACTCACACATAAACTACCAGGGGAACAACAATAAAAACAACAGCACACAGAACAAGAGGAGCTGCTACAGCAGTGAGCGGCTCTACATGACGGAGTAATGTAAAAACCTCCCAGTTTGAATGGAAAATGCCAGTTCAGTGATCACTGTCTATCAGTAACAGCCTTTATATACTGAAAATAACCCACAGCTATGAATTTAACATATGGTCCCATCAAGACATTACTAGATGAACAAAGCACTGCTCAATTTCCTGTATTCATGTCTCATATTCTGAGGGCTGTTTGGGTCCAGTAGCATTTATTATTGCCCTGGCAACCAGGTGCCTGTCCTCTCAAGAAAACTGACAACATCAGTAGATTCAGCATGAAAAAATCAGTTTGTCTCAAAATATAAATCATGATGAAGTAGCAAACTGTGCTTCCTGTATCCAACAAACAGTCATTGTTTGCATCTTGTTATCTAATTGGGACCACGATTGTTCCCTCCCTATAAACTATAATGTTAGAAACAACTCATTTTAACCAAAACCAGACTAAAACTCAACTAAAACGTTTCAATCACAAAGTCATTGAGAGTTCATTTGAAAGTCTTTTCACACCTTCCTTTTCATTTTACCAAATGTTCATCATTTTCTCTTCAAAAGGCGTAATCAAGCAAAAAAAAAGAAGCTATTGCTGTTGTAAGTTGAGAAAGTTGTGGTATGAATGAATCAATCCAGTCAAATTGTCAAAAATCATGAAACAATTCAATCGGGCAAACCAAAACGGCAAAACGACATGACAGGTCCATGCCAAGGATAAGTCAAATGAAAACAGTATACAACTGAGGACAGCATGGCAGAGAGTAAAAACACAGGAGGCTGGTTTTCTTTCAGGACTGTCAACAGGACGATAAAACACACTGTGAGGTCCAATAAAAATACCATCCTATTCAGTGAAAGACAGCAGTCTGACAAGCTGCTGCAAAACCCAAAAGGTTGAGCTGCTCAAAGAGGGAGGAAGAAAGGAAGGAAACAAGAAAGAAAATACCATTAAAGACGACAGAAGGACGGATGAAAACAATTAAAAAGCAAAGGAACCAATTAGGAAAGGGTGAGACAGAACAATCCGTGTCCTGAACATAGGAAACCATTGGGACATGTGAAATAAAACAAAAATGAACGAGGTGACCAAGTTACAAAAGACATCAACAGTAAAGGAGGTAATGATAGATAGATAGATAGATAGATAGATAGATAGATAGATAGATAGATAGATAGATAGATAGAAAAATGTAGTAGTTTATGGGTAATCACAGTGCACATGTTTTTGTGCAGATACATATTAAAGTTCAGATTTTTTACCACATTTTTGCCCTGAATTCTTTATTCCAGCATATTTTGTCACTGATGAAAGAGAAGAAAAGAGATAAAAGGAGGAGAAGGATTGGATGGAGACGTGATAGAAATAAAGCAGATGAAACCCGGGTTATCCCGCATGAGATTCTGAGAGAGAAACGAAGGAGGATGAATAGATGGATGGAAACTAATGGAGGGAAGAGGAGTGAGACGGACAAATAAAAGAGGCAGGGGGTTCAGTAGAAGGACAAGATGAGACCAAATGCAGACATCAGATCAGTGGTCTGAGGTTTAAAACCCTGATCCAGCTTTTAAATCAGATCCAGACCAGGATTTTAGAGAGACTGCACTGCAGAGCGGGAGAGAGAGGACTGAGGAGACTTTAAAACAGAGAGAAAGAGAGAGAGGAGAGAGAGGTGGAGGGGGAAAAGTGTCTTTCACTCATATATGAAGATACAGTCCAGATACACACACCACCAACCTCTCTACCTCCCTAACAACCACAAACTGATTCAATGAAAATTAAAACTGTAGTAAAATAATCTGACAAAATTATTCTTGTTTAAAATAAGACTGAACACACTGAACAAACTAAAGTAAAAAAAAAAAAATGAAGTTCCCCACAAAGGTGCTTACTGTTGGGGTTTTTGCTCGACGTGTTACAGAGCAGTTAGCTAACATTTGTCGTGAATTACATTACAAGATATAGGATATTGTCAAGAATTATATAAGAGATGTTGTTTCTGTATGTTGACTTGCAAAAGCCTGTACAGCACATCTCCACAGTGTGTAGTGTCAAAGCTGTTTCCAGTGGTGACAAATCCACCGGGAAATTCTTCCGAGTCTGCACCTTAAAAGAGCTTTGTAGCCCCGTTTAGCTCCTAGTATTACTTTTACCTTATGGCTCAGTTTCACAACTCACATCAGCCTGTTTTTCAGCTGCAGCAGGCAAAATAAATACATTTGGTAAGTGCCATGTACCTGCTCAGCAACAGACTGCCACTAGCTAGTAAGAAAAACCAAATACATAGCAACTATAAAGTCTGATATCTTCTTTAGGAGTTGGTGGCGACCAAAACAGGGCAAAAAGCAGACTGAATAGTGGATTTGCATTTATCAGGTGGAGACACCACACCACACCAGTGGTATCATAATGCTACTGTGTGTTTGCTTTTCATGTGGTAGAAATGCTGTACCTTGGGTTTTGTGCTTTTGTGCTCTGTGGTCACCAGATTACCCCAAAAAATCTTTAATGCAGGTTTAAATCATTGTGTAACGGTTACCTGTCTGATCTTCTGTTTCTACTTGCCTAATTAACACTATCATATGAGTGAGCTGCACGCATGGGCAGTTTTAGTTGTATAGCACATTTTGTACACTGAGGCATTTGGGAGTGCTTTATAGAATTAAACAGAAAAGTAAGAGGAGACAAGAGATTAATGAGAAATTATTAATGAGATAAAAAAAAAAGGTAAAACTACATTGCAAAATGATCAGCTGCAGTAATGCTATCATAAGCTAGCTAACATGATACGGATACAAAAAATCTGTCTAAACTATGATGAGTGACAAGGGAGAAACAGTCAAACAGCATCACCACCTGCATGTGTTCTACATTAATGAAACTACTCAGCTACACTGCCTGTGTGTGTGTGTCCGTGCGTGTGTGTGTGTGTGTGTGTGAAGAGTCACTCTAAGGATCAAGAGGCCTGGCAATCGTCAAGGGTAACAAGGTGGTATGCTGACAATCACACACACGCACACACCTACACACACACACACACACACACACACACAAACGCCCGCCGTGATTTCTCGTGGGAATGTCTGATTGGCCACTGTGAGCCTGCTGGGATGCTCGGTTCCCGTGGCGATAGTAACCAAGCGATAATACCAGCCATCTGACCCTCTTAATGTCTGTGTGCATGTGTGTGTGTGTGTGTGTGTTGCCATCTGTGCTGCTGGCTCAGGGGAGATGCAACACACTGAACAGTGATTAAAGTGGAGACAAAGGAAGAGAGCAAGAAAAAAAAGAAAGAACGACCAGTTTAGATGAAGACGTACAGGTGGAAAGCAAAGGTTCTTCACATCTGCTGGTGATTAGCACTACATCTGAAACCAGTGTTGACACACACATCCACTAAGCTAGCTATGGTATACTATGATTGTCAGTTAGCTAGATAAATAGTGTGTCCATCAGTTAGTTATCCAGTCAGCCAGTCAGCTAGTTATTTGCCAGTCTCAGCCAGTTAATCTACTATTAAATACATTTAACATGATGTTTGTCAGTTTGATAGTTACCTAGTTTATAGTTTTTTTTAGTTGGCTGTCCAGTGCCTTAGTTCATTGGTCGGACAGACAGTTACTCAGTTCAGTCAGTGCATAACACAGTTGATTAACTAGTCACTTAGCTTAGCTTAGAAGTAGTTGGCTAGTTAGAAACTAGCAGATAACAGGTATTCACTGTGCTGTGCTGACACTGAACAAGGGTACTACTGAATGTGAATTATCCAAGTTTATGTAAACAGGATCCAAGCACCACAGTCACAATAATATACATTGTGAATATAAATCCTGTACTCTTTAATCCTCTCTCTCTCTCCCCATCTCTCTCTCTCTCTCTCTCTCACACACACACACAGTTGCTGATGCAGAGGGGCTCTATTGTGCTGACTCAGATGTTCTGCAGACTGGCTGTTCACAGCTTCATATCTGTGTGTGTCTGTGTGTGTGTGTGCGTGTGTATCAGATGGTAGAAGCTGCTGTCACACCACATGACTAACTGAATTTTAACCCCCGACACAAACAACAACACAACACAACAAACAATGACTTTGCCAAATCCAGTCAACTCCTGCTGTTGTCTCAGCTGTGACTCAGTCTGACTGAAACCCAAGCTGAGCACCAGAACAAAGCACATCCTCCTGGGAACGGCTCAGCGAATCATTGCTCAGTCTCAGAGCTCAACTGTAAACTCAGGTGGATTCGCCAACCACTTTGTGATGTCATTAAAATATGGAGGCACATGTGGCAAGACTGGGAGTGGTAAACAAAACAGCGACAGCAGAGAAAACAATTTTAAGATCTATTTATGTCATCCCTTGTCACTGCAAACTGCTCAGTTGTGACAGAGTTGAAACAGTAAAATATCTTTGAATGCAAAAAATGATCACTTTAACTTATAAGGCTGTACCATGTAATCTTTACTACCACAACTTTTAATATGATTTCTATTGCAAAATATTGCTTTCTTGATACATAACTCTGAGTTCAAACTAGAACTGTATAGTGACTTCCATAATGAGAATATATGTCTTCTTAACTAAGTCAAATTATGAGATGTAAAATCACTGTTATATGTTATGAGATAAAGATGTCATGATTAAATTAAGGTTTCCTCATTTTTACATACACATACCTTTTCGTGGCCTTTTTCAGGCTGTTGAATTACTTTATTGTAAAGCATTAGTTTGAGAACAGAAAAGTCTAATTTGCATACACACTGAATTTCTCCTCTATAATTCCATAATTTCTGCAAAACAAATAATAATTTGTTCTATTAGCTGTTTCTTTTTTAAATTATTATTTAAATGTTTGTCCTTTGCTAGATGCAATTTTCTTCAGTAAGTTATTGATCTCATAACTAGCTGACTGTTCATGTACATCACAAACTATTAATTGAAATCAATAATTAATTACACTCTTTTATCCTTGCTATGATTAAACAGTCAGTTTCAGTCTGTTGTCAGTATCATGGTCAGCGGCTTCAATGCTGTCTTCACTGGCAGAGCAAAGTATTATCCAAATTTACACCATGTAACAGATAATTCATCGCCTGCACTGAGTTATGGATGCATGTTGATTCAGCAGCAGCCACAGTGGTCAAATGTTAATATCAGTAAGATGATGAACAGAGGATTGGAAAAACTAATACTGAAGCTGATTCCTGTCTGAACTGATCTGCTCTTCATTACTTAGATCAAACTGAGTTTAGACTCCAGACAGGTTTATTAAGTTTTACACTATGTGAAAACTGGAAGTATAAATTTACATCAATCAGGAGTGTAAAACAATGCAAGAAAAAGAATAAAATTGACTGCAGGAAGTTGGAAATCAAGTGATGTCACAGGAAATACAGTGAGGTCAGAGACAACATGATGTCATGTCAAAATAGAAAACAACAGGTGATGATAGCAGGATGTTTTTATTGATGCGCAGCAACAAGGTTGTCGCATGTACCAGCTGTGTGTGTGTGTGTGTGTGTGTGTATGTGTGTTCCTACCTGGCTCTCGGAGCAGCAGCTGAGCCATCGCCTGCGCGCTGCCAGCTGAGTTTTCGGCGACACACTGATAAAATCCTTCATCTGACTTCACCAAACCCAGAATCTGCAGGTTGCTGCCATCCTGAAAAAACAACACAAGTCACAACGTGTCAATAAAACCTTTCAGACACACAACACACTATACAAACAAGGAGGGCCAACACAAAGATGTGTAAGAGAGTAAGGCAATGTGTGTGGGGGTGTTTGCATAGGTGTGTGATCTCTTAACAGTAGATTATGGGATTAGAGACTATGATTGATATCCAGATTATCAGATTATGCAAAGTCATATCAGAGATAGTTATACCAACACTGCTGCTCGCATTTTATATCTTTATTTGTTTTTATATTATATTATATATTATTAGATTTTGGATCACTAACATACTGAATATATCAAATAAACATTTCCTGCAGAAGATTCCAATTCAAAAATCATATTAATTTTACTACCATAAATAATTTGTAGCTTCGTAATTTGACTCATGAACTTTGTTTAAAATCATTTTCATTTATTTCATTGTCTTTTTCAGATTCTTCATCATGAATACAACATTTTGTGACTTTTATGATCATTCCAGAATAAAAAAAAACTTTATGTGGACAATATTCACAGTTCTCCACCCCTCCTAATGTTGGACAAAGCATAGTTATTTTATCATATTGATTTCAGAGTGTTTCCAGCTGTAGATGTGGCAATTTATATTCAGCCACAGACTGTCTCCACTGTTCTCAGACTGTTCTCAGAAGCAGGTTAAAAGTTCTTTTCTACTTTTCAGATGTAAATATAGACAGCATCAGTGTTTGTATGGTTGCTGGCTTCTGTTTGACTCACCACTATCTGGAAGTAGTCACTGGGGATGACTTCCTCTCCGTTCTTCATCCAGCGGACAGTTGGCGGCGGGCTCCCTGTCACGGCACACTCCAGCTCGATGTCTGTGGACTCGTAGGCGTATGTGTTGGTCGGGTAGTTGAGGAACTGAGGAGGCACTGGAGAAATACACAAAACAACGCACACACATAAACAACAGAGAAGCACCTGAACACCCCAGCACACCTCTTTTCTACCTGCTGGAGCCTCTGGGTGACGCACTGCATCAGCTGCAGCAGTGTTACTGTGAAGTAGAGCTGTATGTTGTTCTGCACTTTCGTTTGTTTTCCTTTGGGATTGTGTTTCACATTAGCAACTTTCTGTCACGACCTCAGTTAATTACAGACTAATTAACACAATTACAAACTGAGTCCTCAGTTTATTACTGAGGAACTGAATGTGACTGATCTCATTAGCCTCTGTGGCTCATTATATGTTTATCTCCTTATGGTCACTTGAGATTTTCAGGTATTTCTGTGGGTTGTTAATTTTGCAGATTTAAACATCGACATCTGACAACAGATTACAGTAGATTGACTATGCCGTTTTTGTATGAACATAATGAGCTAAGAGGAAACTGAGGGTAACTCTGCACCTGGTTACAAAACACTACCTGATGTTAATGTGAGAAGCAGCATCTCACATGTTGAACTTAAGCTTAAACACTATGTTTGTTTGTTTTTTTCATTCTTAAAGTTATGCAGTATTTTTACTCTCACGCCTTGTCCTTTCTTCTTCCATGGGGGATGTGATCATACACAACAAAACAAAAATGCAAAATGAAAACGCCAGAATTAGATCCTCCTTTCAGCACCACGGATAGCTCCACCGCAATACCTCACTGTTTTGTCAGTGTTAAAGTAAAGTAGGCTACAGTATGTGCCCGCTTTCCTGTAACTGTTTTCTTTGATGCCAGTCTTCTGTCTTCTTTTTCTACTTTTCCAGTGAAGAGGTCATCTGCGGCACGTCACCCCGCTTTCACCCAAATCTTTGCAAATCTCCAGGCAGGGAAGGAGGCAACGCCTGGTCTAATTACTGAGATGAACAGCGGGCTGCTCAGTGTGAAGACGTTCAGTCTGTTTCTGTGTTTCTACCATCTCTAGTTTTTGCACTGAAACAGACTATCAGAGCCAAGTGACCCTCTGAAAAATTGTGCATGGATCAAGGTAAGCGAAACCAAGATCATTATGTAGCCTATAGGCTCACTAACACTGTGGGCGCAAATTCAAATTCAAAAATTCAATGAAAGCACGACAGATTTGACAGACTAGACAGGGGAGAAATCCACCCCAGGTAAAGCAATGAAAAAACTGACTCTGGGGTTGAATGTTTCATGAAACATATGAATATTTTCAGTAAACAGCTGGGAGAACATGATTCATAGCATACAAAGGCTTGTCAGACAGAGATGTGAAACAAAATCATTTTTCCATTTTTCAAACCCTAAGGCTGCCCTGGCCAATATTTTTATATCAACAATGGGTTAAATTAAGTTGTCAGTGGTAGTGGGAAAACCCACCAAATACAACAAATTATCATCTGACTCTGCAGGTCCTCTCGGCTCTACAGAGCTTCAGCGAATCTTAGTTCACTGTTTTGTTTCAGTCTCACTGCTCTCATCGCTGCTCTTTCCAGCAGCAACAAGCAGCTGTTTTAACTGAACAGGCTTTCATAAACACCATGTACACTACCTGCTCAGCACCAAACAGCAGACAGATACAGTAAATGACTTGTTAGTGAGGTAAAAGGAATATTTAGTAGTTCAGGACCAAGCCAGAGCTGAAAGCAGAGTAAAAATCAGATTTATATTCACAAAGTGGATGCAAAAATGCTAATGATGCTCCATGACTGCTGGATGTTTTTCAGTGCTGGATTAACAGACTTAAAAAATCAACTTTGTAAGGTAAAAATGTGTCAGAGCAGTCTTGCTCGCGGTGCTGCTGCCAATCGACCAAAAACATCAATTAACTCAGCTTTAAAGCTTTCTAAATGGAAAATGAAAGGGAGGCTGCTGTTAACATCAAACATGTTAACAAAAAATAAAATGCTGAGTACACTGGTCTAATGCCAGACCAATGTACTCAGCGTTTTATTATTTTTTTTAACAGAGGAATCTTCTTCAATGTGACTGTTCTTTTTTGTTCTTTTCTTCACCTTTATCAGCTTAGTCTTTTTTTAGATTTAGTTTATTGTTGGCAGGTTTAATGGCACTTTTAATTCATCAAGGCGTCAGGAAATCGTTGCTCCCAGCCAGAAATAGCTCAAAACGCAGCACCTGAAAAGCCAAAACTTTTACTTTTTTTCATTCTTACACTCACACTCCGGTTTTTGCGGATTAAACAAATGCAATAGCTTTGGACAGAGCCAGCTGTTTCCCCCTGTTACCTGTCTGTGTGCTAAGCTAAGCTGAACGAGCAGATGTCTATAGTTGTCTATGAGTGGTATCGGTCTTCTCATACTATCCAAAAGAAATTTAGTTTGTGTTGCTCTTAAAAAGGCTCCTTTTAACTCAGGAAACTGAGCACCACAAACTACTAAGAATTGATTATTTTTAATCTGAGGAACAATTCTGGAAAATGTGCAAACCTTAATCTAAAAAAATGGAAAATCATTTGACTGAAGCAGGAATCTGGATTGAGTCTAACCAGTGACAGCAGCTTCAGCTGTTGAAATGTGAAGTCATGGGAGCAGCAGACAGACTAAAACATGTTGAGGTGCGAGCTCACACGACTGCAGGTAAACTGTCTGCAGGCTCGCTACATTGTAGACAGGAAAGGAGGGTGAGGCGGGTGAGGTGGCTGCCATGTTTCAGCTCTGTTGTCACTGAGCGTTGCCTTTGAAAATGTGGCGGCAGCTTGTGACTGTGAAAGCAGAGATGTGAGACAGAAGCCATTTTGAGCCTCAACAGAGACGAGGACGGAGCCTGAAGGGCCTCGTGTAACACCGAGCGCCACAGTGACACTGTCAGCGCTCCAAGACAACAAACATTCTGCCTGTCAGTAAGCATACACACACACGCACACACCCAGGAACGTCCTGTAACTGTCAACAAACAGACACACAAACATATTCATGAGGTCACAGCTTCCTGAGTACTGTTAAATATGAACACAAGCAAAATACGGCACAGGGCCAAAAATATGTGGACACCAGAATGTTAGACTCATCTGGAATCTTAACATTGCATATCTGAGGACAAAGATAGGAAATAGGAGGGAAGGAAGGGAGGGAGGAAGGATAGAAGGAAGAGGGAAATGAGATATGATGGAAGGAAGGAGGACAGAGAGAGAGAGAAAGAAAGAAAGACCAGGTAAACAAGAAGAAAGAAAGAAAATGTAAGAATGTATGAAAGAGTACAGCGGAAAGGGAGAAAGGTAAGATCGAACAGATGATTGAGAAAGTGAAAAGACCAGAGAGAAACCAACAAAAGAGAAGAAGAGAAGACAGGGAGGCTTGGGAAGGACTGAAGAAGGGACTGCATGAGAAGAAATAGAGAGAGATACAGATGACGACAACACAGTAAAGGAGGAATAGATGAGAACAAAGGGAGTAAGGCAGAGAAGATGAATGATGAGAGTAAAGACAGTCAGCAATGAAGAAAGAAGGGGAAAATAAAGATGGATGAAGAAAAACAAAAAAGAAGGGGAGAGATGGATGAAAGAAAAATAAGTGCAAGAGAGAAAGAGAGGAAAGGTAGAAAGTTAGTTGAGGAGGTAAATTGTGTATGTGTGTCTCCATCAATACATCATTATCTGGATGTGTAACTTTATCACTGCAGTAATGCTCTAATTAAGAGCTAACGATTTCCTTTAAACTCGGTGCTGCTGCAGCTCCACCACGCCAACATCTACACAGTGACACACAAACAACACAGACAACGACACGTGTCCGGGAATTAGTCTGAGCCGCTAAACACTAGAGACAAAGGAGATGAGATCTTCGGCGGCTGGCTGTGTGTTCAACCACTACCTGCACTATCTCCAGGAAACTCTGACTGTATTTCTCTAGAAATACAAAGTCAAACTTGTTTTTATATAAATATTGTACTATATATTATATACAGTAGTCTATGTTGTTATTGTGGTGGTATATTGTTGGTATACTGTTTTTTCAAACCTATGTTTTATTGTTGTGTATCGACAGTATATGATGTGATACATGCTCACAAGCATGATTCAAACACGATGATTCTGGACTGTATAGAGGTTTGGTGTTGGTTTTATCAATAGAACCAATCAGAGTCTTAGAGTTAGGCGTGGGTAAGGATGCCATGTTGAAAACACAGCTCAAGTCATGGAATGAGCCATAAGGTCATGTTAAAGGGTCACACCGGTAGTGATCAATACTAATGTTGAAAAGTGGATCATTCTGTGAGTAAGAAGAAACAAAAGCGTGAAAGAAAAGTTCAAACCCTGCTTTCTCACCTCCACATGTCTGGACAGGCTGGTTTACAGAGCTTTTTACAGATCTTTAATGTATTTTGTCCATTTAACAATCCACATTAACCTCTGTTGCACCAGGATACAACAAAGTTAGCAAAAGACACAAAGAGAAAGCTCAGTGTTTCCTCAAGACATTCCTCTTCTACTTGTTACTGTGGAGGACGGCTACTCTCTGAACGAATACCCAGCAGCTTTTGTTGTGCTTGAGGAATTCCCTGAGTGTCCACTGCTTGTGTGGATGCCTTTTTTTCTGCAGAGCCACACTGATTACCTGGTCATGTGAAGAGACATGTTAACAAAGGAGTTTGTGTTTCCAGGCGGCTCTTTGTGATACAAACGGCAACAGGTAAGACGCTGCGTAAATACAATTATACTTCCTGCTGGAAAACAGCAACCTTTCGTATGGTAATGAGATGCATGCAACGATTGGCTGACCTCTGCTAGGCACAACAAGTCTGACTCCACCTCGTGTGGACCCACACACCCTCACCCTGATTATCACTGAAAACTGACATCATTTCTTAGAACCAAAAGTTAATGAAATCTGATAAAACAAACACAATTTTAAAACAATGAGGAGAGATTGTGCTTTTGTGATGTCTCTCTTTCTGCCCTTCACTGGGTACTATCATCACACACACATACACACGCGCACACAGTATCAGTAATGCTGCCTCTCTATAGCGGCACCATAATAACTTCCACTCGGCATTCAAATGGAAATCAGCTCCGTCGTTCATTTTCAGTGAACATCTGCTGTGCGTGTATGTGTGTGTGTGCGTGGCGATAGTACCCGGTGAAGGACACTCACACATAGCTACATCAAACACGCATACACTCCGTCTGAGTTAAACTCTCTTTGTGTGAACAGAAACTCGTTAGCAGCCTCTTTATATCTGCACTTAACCACCAATTATCTGTCATTAAGTGCATCCATGGAGACTCTACGGACATGAGGTCTGAAATAGGTAAAAGGCTTTGGAGCCACAATCATTCAAGAATGAAGGACTAACACTGCTGTCAGCTGAGCCTCAGAGAGACTCATTTCTGTCCCATGTCGACAACTGCTGACATTAAATTTATGTGACATGTGCAAAGGGTTGCATCATAGAATCCTCTATGTCCATGTAAAAGGGTTGCTCCTGCAGTCAACGTCATTTTTCCTCAACATGCTAGACACTTAAATGTTCCTTAAATCACACTCCAGTGATACAGTATTGTACGTCTATAAAGTCAAGAAACCAGACAAAGTCATTTGAGACTAATTATTAAAAAGAGCGGTCAAAATAGAATCAACAAAGGCCGAGATATGGAGATGTTTAGTTTTGAATATGCGTCTCCAAAACTCAAAATAATAGTCAAAATAATTTAAATAATAGTATTATTTCACTAGAGCCTCTCTTCCTGTTAAAATGTTTTCTCAGACTTAAAGAAGCTGTTTCAGAGCATTTTACAACTGTTTTCAAAGGCTGAATAGTTTAATAGCTCTTAACGAGTTAATGGACTTTTATGTGTAAAATTAGCGCCCTGCATAACATCTGACAATATGAATGAGAGGCAGGACATCCTACTTATTTTATACACATGACCATTATTTCAGCTGTAAGATGAATGCAGTGGAGGAGAATGTGTCTGCATTAAATGTAATGGAGTATAGAGAGGAACATAGCGTAAAATTAAAAGTACATCAGAATTGTTACTTTTCTCTACACAGGGAGTCGACTTAACTCAACTGGTCACAAACTGTGTGATATCCACATTTGACAGTCCAAAAATTAGGTTTTTAATGCAGTGCCTACTGTACGTGTTCCTAAAAGCTGTTGATTCAGTTTTACTCAGCAGAAGAGAAAACTAGAAAACTTCTTTTTTCCTTGTCAGTGAAAAACTGTGTTTTCATACTAAAACTGACACTAACAAATAATTTTCCATCAAACTGAGACACTTTGCTGCCTTCGTGTCTCAGCAGAGGCAGAATGAAAAACATTCATTTCAGCACTAACAAAAGACTCACACTGTTCACACTGAGACCTGCTGATCTTTCTCTCTGTGTGTTTTTCCCTTTTTTTACACGAACACTTATTCTCGACAGAACTGAGAGAGCGCAAAACTCTAATCTCATCAGTAATCGATCTGCAAATCAACACCTGGAAACAGGCAGAGACAGATCTGTCAGAGCCATGAGTTAAAAAAACAGTTGGCACTGCCTTGATATAGCATCTACTGCATAGAGAGGTAATTACAGACTATATATAAATTAATGCAATTAATGTAAATTAATGCAATTTGAAATAATTAAAATTTCAATTATTATAACTTTGACAGTGCTTAGTAACACTTAAAGCTGCAGGAATCAGCTGTGTTTAGGGTGAAAATCAAAAACAGACTTTTCCATTGTTTTTTTGTTATTGTTGTTGTCTTTATGTAAAACGTCTAACAACATGGACATTTGGGAGTCAGTAAGCATTCACTCTTTTAAGTCCTGCTCCTCTGATCCTCCTGTGACCCAAGCGCAGACAAACAAGTCAAATCTCATTTCAGAGCAGAATTAAGGTGGAATGATTTTTCACCGCAAAGGGGGCAGCGAGAGGAGTGATTACAGCAGAATGGCAGTAATCAAGGTCAGAACACCAGGGAAAAACAAAAAAAATATTCCCTGTGTATTGGAAAGTGGTGGACAGGCCTTTAACTCTGAATTTACTTTAATAGCAGGAAGAAGCCTTCATTTGAAATTGAATGACAGCCAGAGTTTTACCTCTAATCCACTGTTTTATGAGTCATATTTTGGTAAGAGGTCCTCCTGTGCTCTGCCTTACGTTGCCGTCGATTTTGTTTGCTCCCCTATGGTGACCTGATGTTTTAATAAATTTGGTGTCACGAACATTTCCACAGCACCAGTTCCATCAGCTGTGTGTTACACTCACCAGCCTGCTATTATGAATTTCTTGCAGTGTTTTGTTCACTTATTCTCTTTTGCTGTTTTTTTTTTCCAATCAGCTTCAAACAACACGATCCCTGGTTTCCTAGGTAAGATTTTAACGTGAAACATCTGCAGGAAGTTTTATTGACAGAAGCTAAAATATGAATCAAAGGCACAAAGAGAAAGTGATGGGAAATAACAAAAGAGTGAACTGTCAAACTGAGAGGAGTAAAGCAGTGATATTCTACAATACAGAGTAGTGATGTATAGTATTGTATAGTATACTGTGGTGTTGTGTGTACCCCCCTAAATATCATATAGGCTAGTTATCTAAGTTATCTGTAAGTATTTAACGTGTTGTGTGTATGTATTAACATGTTCATGGTCAATATAAACATACCTTGCACCTTTATATACCTTGTATTTGCAGTGTACTTGATAACTTGCTGTGTAAAACCATTACTCTGCTTGTTTTAAAACTTATAAATGGTTATTTGTGCATCTTTGCACTTTCCCTGTAATGTGTTGTGGGGCAGGAGCAAGGGCAGGTGAGCCAGTGGCAGCTAAACGTGGAGCTCAGAGAAAAGCGGGTGAGAAAGAGGATAATAAATTGAGATTACACGGTGTAATTTGCCATTTATAAATGATATCGCTGTGGAAACTAAAGTGTGTTAAGGCTGAAGCTTTGTGTGTGTTTGTGTGTGTAGTTGGTCTTTCTGTCTAACTGGTTTAGCTGGCCACAGGGGACAGTCTGACCTAACCAGACAGAGCTGCTTTGGGGAGGATAACGCCTTGGAGCTTCTCTGATGTGGCAGACAGTTGGTGCACAGTAGCAAAGACCCTGCTGTTGTACTCAAAATATAAATGTACTTTCACTTTGTACTGTTTACTGCTGTTTTTAACACTGATAGAACTTCTTGGACTGATGGTTTCTGCAGTCCAACCAAAGAAATAAAGTATGTCTGTGTTCGGTTTTCTTCCACGGCTCCAGCTCACAGCAGGCAGATAGATTTCCAGCTGGTTGCCATGGCAGCAGTTTAATGGGCAGCGGTGGTCATGGATGACACAGCAGATGCGTATGATGTCTAACCAGCTCTGCGCGGCCCTTGCTGACCGACAGCCCTGACCCAAATCCTATCAGATAGGTACAAGTTGCGTTCCTGCTGCGAGACACCGGAGGCCAACCTCACCTGTCCGTCCCAGCTGGAGCTGCCTGTTCGGACGAACAGATGAAGTCAGCATGGAGGTAATTGCTGCAGACAAAGGGGTGAGGAGGAGGAGGGAGGACACTGACGAACTGTGACACTGTAGCGAAGGAGATACCGACGCAGGCTGAGAGAGAGCAGCACAGGGGTCAAAGGTCAAACAAAGTGCAGCCTGAGGGATGATGGTTAAACTGCAGAAGCAGTTCAGTAAAGAGGGGAAGAGGACAGGGAAGAGAGAGCATTGGAGTGTAAAATCTGCTATAGAACAATTTATGGTAAAACTGTAGGGCCCATCAGAATAACCCCCCAATTGTTAAATCACCTCCAACCATCAGTCAGTGCTATTTTACATAATAACAATTCCCAAACAAAGGAGTACACAGATGGCAGGATTAAGGACGGCAATGAGAACGAAACAGAGGGCAATCTGACTGGCGAGAGGGAACGGGAATCTCCCAAGATTCATCACAAACATCCAAACAATCAGCAGCACCCAGAGAGATGACAACAGATGGTGAAAATGAGCAGATGCCTGTAACTGATCACCTCACACTCTTCACTTTCATGAAACGTGTTTTCTCTCCAGGAGAAGCTGAGGAAGATGTTTCTCCGCAAGGTCACACGTGGCGGGTGTTCAGCTGTTGACTTACAGCTGGAGGAGGAGCATGATGGGTAGTAAATACTGAGCAGGTCAGTCCTGTCAGGGTCACGTCCACTGAAAAGTCACGTTAAGTCCTTTTCCCCTCCGTGACTTGATTGAGTTCAAATCCTGGATTACAAAGCTTAAGAGACAAACGCAGGTCAAATTGATTTGATTCGTGGACTCGGGCGCATTAAAAACCTGTGATCAGGCACTAAGAAGTGAGCAGCAGCAGCGCACTGGACAGACTGAGACAGATTAAACAGTCTGAACATACGTGACTAAACAGCTGGTGACGCTTTAATATAAGAGACCATTGAGCAAATCAAGAGATGTTCATTAACTGAGGCAGGTGTGGATAGACTACTGAGAAATAAGGAAAGATTTAGAGAGAAGAAACGATGAAGAAACAACCCCACCGTCATTTTTTAACCACTGCATCAGCGGGGGTGCATCACATAACCTGGGTCAGGGGCTAAAACACTGGATGTACAGACAGCCATCACTGGATCTAATGATAATGACAACAAGAAAAGATCACACAGCAGCTCCGAGAGACAGAGGCAGATTGATCGCTATCTGGTGACCAGATGCAGTACAGGTCATAACCTCCAACCGTCCATGTTAGTGGACAGGAAGCACATGTCACATAAATTTCCCCTAAAGATAGTTTCTGTCATTTTAAGTGGTATTTATCAGAGCGTGTATGTTCAAATATTCGTATTGTGTTGTTTTTTAAATTAGTTGTTTAGTGCGTCATGACTGGCAGGTCATAATTGCTCTGGGCGGGTAAAGAGCCGATGCCTTGATACTGCGGATCCATGCTCCCCCATCATAAATGCATAGACTCTGGCTCCAAATGACGTCACTGCCACAAGATGGCAGCGCCTTGAGGTGAGGAGACTTGTCATTCATCTTTACATAAAGTCTATGGTTAGTACTAAAGACACTGTCTGACATTTACATTATGAGCCGGGAGATAAGGAGCAGTTTTCATACGTGTCATGAGAATAACGACTTAATTTGATACACACATTACAGCAATTCAAGATGCTGTTCGAATCTAAATGATGTATTCTTCAAAAAGTCTCTTGTATAAATTTCCTCCTCCAGTTTCATATCTGCCTCTTTCTTGTCTCCTGTGTCATCAGACTCAGTGTTTAATAACACAGAAATTAATATGTCAAAGTTAAATCGAGGCCAAAGTCACATCAAACAGATCCAGCTGTGACTCAGATATCCCCCGCAGGCACCAAAGAAGTTTTATTGAATCTAATCAAATTAAATGCCTATTTAAAAATCACTTTTTTTTTTTAAACTACGACCTACTTAAGGAAGAACATGCAGAACATGAAGTAGGAAGCATGTGAGGAGAAATAGGAAAAAGAGGAAAGACTAAGAAATGAAAGTAACTTCTGACTGGGTAACAAACATCTGTTTATTTCTGTTCAGAGACATGTTAATCAGATCTTCTAGCAACTCTGAAGCTTTGCTTTCTAACAGTCTGTCTTCGTGCTAAGCTAAGCTCATCCTGGACCTGTCTCTGTTCTGAATAAATGAGACTACTGAAGTTTTATTTTATCCTGGATTTAATCTGATAGAATCATTACTGTGAGGTGACAGCCTTACTGTTGAGTTTCTTGTCTTATGGTTCACTTAAAGAAATGTATTCATCTGTTCTATTCAACTCCCCATGACAAATTTAATTCAGGCTGTTTCTGTATTAAAAATAGTTTCAGGGACAACATGGAGCCACAGAGAGAGAAAAATACGCCACCATATCGGTGAGTGATGAGCTCTTTTGGCACTTTGTTCACTCTTATTGGCTGAAAACTCCCCACACTTGGCTGGACTGGTGGACATATTGACAGACTTAAATCCTCCCTCTGTATTAGTGGAGACTTCCCTCTCTCTACAGGAGCTCTGTGACCCCGCCCCCTCTCCCTTCTCTCTCTCTTTCATGTCTTTCAGTTGTATTGGGCGAGCGGTGGCAGGCCGGCCGGCGGCTCAGCGGGGGAGTTTGGCAGCTTGTTAAATGTTTTCTAAAACACCCACAGTAATTCACAGAGCCTGTAATTAATCAGGAGAGGAACCCCGCAGGCCATAACCAGGAAAGTGCGTGTGTGTATGTGTGTGTGTGTGTGTGTGCGTGTGTGTGTGCGTGTGCGTTTGTGAGTGTTATCTTCTCAAAGAAGTGAGACAATCACCGCAGACCACAGAGACTAAATCAGTCTGTTTTACTGCTGTGAATTCGTTAATGTGTGTGCGCTTAGTGATGTGACTGTGTGTGTGTGTGTGCGCGTGTGTGTGTGTGTGTGTTTGTGTAATCCCCAGTGGAGAAATTTTAGTTGCATTAGCAATGTATCAATTAATAACTTACAACTCTTATTTCAAATACATGCAGGTTGAGTGTCAGTCCAGATGCAGTTGCTCTGCAAGATGCACTTTTGCAGCAGTGTTAAATGTGTCACCCTGCCTACATCACTGTATCAGGGGCAACAAGAGACTATAATTCAGATTCCACCGATTGAAGGAGTTTTAACCATGAGTGTGGTTACAGTTTACCTGATAGTAACATCGCCACTTCACCTCTTTGATGGACCAAACATAAGCAACGGCATCTTTGTCTGCAACTGGTGCGTTCGAAACGGGGTTAAATTGGAGCTCAGATGAGGTTTAAAGTTTGACTAATTATGTTAAAATCAGGTCAAAACATTTTGTAACTTTTATTCTTTATGACCTAAAGTGGAGAGAGAGAGAGATAATATTTTGAGATGTTGCATCAGGTTTCAGAGTCCACCCTTGTAAGGTCTGGCTAAGGTCTGGACACTAAAATCCAATAATGTAATACATCTGTGACTAACTTTAAGGCAGTCTAACAATAAACCTACTGCCAGTGTCTGTAATCAGCAAAGATCTTACGTAAGGAAAGAAGCTCTGCAGCACCACTGGACAAGTGTCCTTGAAGTCCCTAAAACTCCAACAATGTGACATTATAACATAGTTCAAATACAACAACAACAGCACTATAACAAAGATATAAATCACTATAATGCCATAATAACACTGCAACACTCGCATCAAAATGCTGTAAAACTCTTAAAATAACACTATAGCACAAAGCAGGTGTGATATGACCGGCTGTGAAGCTGTAATGATGGGATCAACCCTCGGACTTTGTGGTCACAGGACATTCATTTGACCACCCTGTATGTTTTTTTTCTTTTTTCATTAGCATTGAGAGCTAACAGCAGCAGCCAGCGCTGACAGCAGCACACTGAGTATAACTGATAGCTGCAGTGCTGCCTCTGTTTCTCACTGCTTTCATTAAACTGCTAACAGGAACCAGCTAATGAGCCGGGCTGCACTCATTATTATGGGAAACAACACACACATTCGTTATCCTAATCATCTAATCATGGTCACTGCCCTGTGGAGTCAGAACACACACATCTCCATACATCACCACCCTGTGCATATTCATCAGAACCTAACTGCCTCCATTTGGAAAAACAAAGTGTAATGGAGCACATTAGCACAACATATTTCTTCTTTATTAGTTTAATGTAAATGAAAGACACAGACTGGGGAAGTGAGCTTGTCACATGTCTAACCGCAGCCAACTTTTCCATCAAAATGCAGTTTTTAATGTGTTGTAATGTCTAATGTTAAATATTTAACAGTATTAAATCACCCTGAATTGTTTTCAGCATCCACAGGTAATGTAAAATTTGACTTTTTGAGGTTGCTAACATTGGGATTTGGTTCCAAAATACTAGCTTTCTGCTAAATTTAAAGTAAAAAACAGACAGCATATGGATATACTTGGTGACAAAAAAGCTTTTCAAATTTCAAAAATTTACATTTTTATAAAATAAAATTCATGAAAATCTTCATGAATATAAAAAACTAACCTAAAGCCACCAACCAAGCAAAACCTTTACCTTTTCTCTTGACTTCTCACAAAACAAGACTTTCCAGCTTGTATCAAAGTATTATATACCATATAAATTCATATAAAAGCCTGCATTTAAGTAGTAGTTTCAAATAATAGCCCCCTCAGGTTCTATGTCTACGAAAATCCTGTTGCACAAACACTTCCTACGGATGTCTCAAGCTAGTAAAGGGGTTTTAATGTAATGGTGAGTAAGACATGTATCATGGATCCTCGTTCATGGTTGCTATACAAAAGTCCATAAATATGCAAAGAGTCTGTAAATGTAGCCTGTTAGTAAACTGTTCACCTTATCAAAAATATTTAATTTGCAGATGAGGCAGAGGGAGATAAAAGGCAGACAGATGGAGGGATGAATAAATAAATCCAGAGTACATTCACAGATAGCTGCAGGCACGTCATGATAAGAAAAAACCTCAGTTTAAATCCTTGTCTGCTTCAGCTCTGAAACGTATTATCAAAGACCACTTTGACTGAAATGCATGCAGTGGAGAAAATCTACAGCACCAGCCTCCATGTGTTTATCATAAATGCTGAAATTACTCAGAAGGGTCATCCGATCACGTCAGCCTCACATCGAAATTCTGAATTTCTTACAGGTGATTTACATTCTCCTCAATTTATCAGCCTTCCCTGTTCTCTTGTAACCACTTGCATACGCGGTGATAAGATTTGCAACTCTTGCCTACTGACTGGTAGTGGACTGTAGAAAAATAACTGTGTTGGGTGCGGCTGTTTCTTTTCTGCAGGAGGCCAGAGAAGACAGAAAACTCATTCTGGTTAGAGTTTGAGTTTAATGTGTGCTAAAATATTTAATGTTTGAGGTCTGGAGAGTTGCATGGATATTATAGAGGACACGCTACCCTGCACATTGGCTCGTGTCTATTCATCAGGACAGTTTGTCTTATTTCTGCGTGTCAACATGTGTCAACTCTCCAAAAAAGATAAAATCCTGCATTATTTGCTTAGGGATCCACTGTCAAGTGTGATGTGTGGGTGTCTAATGAGATGCTGCTAAATGTCTGTTGCTTTTAACTCATTGCCAACTCATTCTACAAATCAGAGTGAAATATCATGCTAACTGTGGCTGTTTACAGCTTCGAAAATATTTATAGTTTGTTCTTAAGTGCTCATGTTCTTCAGTCCCCTTCTGTTTGCTAATGTGTGCTTTGTCTGGCTATTAAAATGACTGTTTTATTAACATTATGTGGTTTTAATCAGGATCAGTATTCTAAATGATTTCTGCTTTGCCTGTTTCAGTTATTAATGAATGATTTAATTGCAGTGAATAACACTGGTGGACCTTTTTTAGTTGATTTTTTAATATAATTTCCGGGCCCATACAAGTTTCAGGTTTCAATACTTGAACACATGAACTTGTGAGCAGTAACATGTTTCGCAAATTTAACATGTCAGAATACAGCAGATTTATGATCAGATCTCAGGCGTGACATACTGAAGACACACTCCTCCTGTTTATTGTAAACATCATGTGATCTTTGCAGGCAGCGACTGTTGAGAGCAGAGTGTAAACAGAATATGAATGTGATGTGAACACAGAGACAGACTCAGAGGGGACACTGAGACAAAGACATGAAAGGACAGGGACGGGCAGGGAGGCCCAGCTGGAAGGAGAATGAAAACACCGGAAGGTTAATTTGCAGATTTTCTCCTGAGAGTCAAACAAACAACAGCTGCTTCTGTTTGATTTCAACTCTCCGCTTGCAAAAAATACTGTCTTCTGTTTTGTGATGGGTAAAAAAAATCTGTTGCTGTCTGAGTCCAATATATCAATTTAGGAGTGACAGCTACAGAGGCCCAAGGTCTCAAAAGAAAGTACTGTTTACCTTGGGTACACAAGACAATAACGCCATGCTATTCATATGGCTGTACAGTCCTTCCTTCATCACAGGAATCCATGAAATATGACAAAGGAATCATGTCAGTGTAGAAAACCCAAACAGATGTTTCCTCAGCTAATTTCTCTCAACAAATCCCATTCAATCCATCATTTTGTCACTTTAGTCGTTACATTTGGCATCAAATTGGCATCAGAAGGCCAAATGAGGAGGGATACGTTACTTAGAGACCTGGATACATGTCAGAGGAAATTTCTCTGCTTATTTTTATCTCATATAGGCCCCTTTCAGACACTTTCGTACTCTGACGTGAAAAAATAAAACAAAGCCCTTTAAATCATTTGAATAAAACCAGTCCAAGATTACTACAGTAGAAAGGAGGCTTGTTGCACTTCAATATAACACACAATACAACATCACCGAAGCAGTGGCCAATCAGAGAGGTAGAATCGCACATCCATGGTGGATTATTTCTTGACTCTTTTACTCGAACTGGCCTTCCTTGATTGTATTTCATGCATCACTGGTATCTGAAGCCACATGACACCAACAAGCCCCAGTGCCCCCCCCTTGTTGTTTCAATGCATGACTGTTTTTGATCTAAACCCTCTCAGGCTGAGCTGGATGACTTCCTGCCGACTACCCACAAACACGAATGGCACAATAACAAAGTGATGTAAGAATCATGTGCGACTATTTTTGAATTAATTCATTGTTACTTTAACTGTTTTCTCTGCTGCTTATGTATGGAGAAAAAATATATTTAGTTAACATTTTTTTTTAGAATGTGACCTAATTCTGACTGAGGCCTCATAACCCAGCACTGTTCCACAAGGTGAAGTGATTTTGAGTGCCTTTTTGTACAATGAGCTTCCCCTACAGCCCGTGCCGACTCTGTGCTTGTCTATAGCACGCGTCTGTGCAGAGAAGATCAAGGAAATATGATAATCCGTTTCCTCCTTGTGATTATAAGCTGCTATGTTTGTAGCTTTGTAGGGACTTATTAATTTCCTCCCTGCATAATTCCACACCTGCGCTGTAAACAAAAAAGCTTAAAGGAGTTGTTGTTACAGGGTTAAAAGCGAGAGTGGTGTAGAATAATATCCTGATGGGATGGTAATACTTATCATTTTACGGTAAAAATTCTGTTGTTTTGTATTTTGTTTGTTATGCAAATCAAAAAAATATCAGCTGTTGTTCAGGTGTCTGAATACACCTGAACACATGAATAGCTTCAGTGTGAATGCACCAGCAGCTGAGGAGCAGTCAGACAATAAATACAAACATATTTTATTTATGAAAACCTCCTGAAGCAAACAGACGGCTCCGATTTTATATTTCATGACTGCATTTGATTCGGGATGTGATTCTCAGTCGCTGAGAGTGTCTGCAGACAGGAGGCTTTTCTGTCAGCAGAGGGATGTGGATGATATTTAATTCTATTTTATTTTATTTCTATAGTTTTGGGGACGTCTTGCTGTTAACAGTTTTCAGTCAGAATTTTTGTTTTTTATTTTCTTCCCCCTGGAGCTTTGAATGGTGACACCGTTTCATTCTTTTTTTTTAAACACATAACACTGAGCGCTCAGGGTGTGTGCGTTTGTGTTCATGTTATTCTATCCTATGTGAGGATCTATGTGAGTTACGAATGTGAGGACATTTAATCCTGTATCTGCTTACGCTGTGAGAGTGTTTTACTGTTGACATTGTAATGAGCTTTAGGTGGAGGCACCCCCTTTGTGTGGTGTTTTAAGACATCACCCATGCAATCCCTCAGTTGATTCTAGCTGAGGACTATTGTTACATGTCCTCTCATCTCTTCTCTCTGCCCCCTCTCTACTGTTATTTCTAAGATTTAGGCAAAAATTAGTGTTTGCTCACCCAAGACATTCAGCTCTGTGTGCGCAGTGATGTTGTGGTTCTTGTTGGCGGCTGTACAGCTGTAACTGCCAGAGTCGTCGTCAGTGACACTCCTGATGATCAGATTACTGCCCGCCAGCAGAGAGTACTTCTTATTCCTACAGAGAGACCAAGAGTGGCGTCATTTTCTTTCTCGGCATGTTTGTTTTGTTGGAAACTTAAGATAAAAAAAAAAAAATGAGATTAGCTTTGATACTGGAAGGATTAGTCTAGTTAATTCCATATTTTTCTTATTGTAAACAAATCCTATGACAAAACCAAAAATGTGTTTATCTGCCCCTTAATACTTTCAGGATTAAAAACTTGAAAAATGCTCTCTCTTGTTGTACATACTACAAATTATTTTCTCAAAAACATTCAGGAATTTAAAAAAAAAACACAAAAACAAAAAACAAAAAACAGCTGTTCACAGTAGATTTTAGCCAACTGAAAGCCTGTTAACCAAGAGGAAATAGTGAATTTGCTGGGGACTATTTTCAGCAATGCCTTGGTGAGGATTTGGGGCAGCAGGACCATGTGTGTGGGACTCAAAATTAAACTACAGTGTGTTTGTTCAGGGTAATGACAAAACATATCATCCAGTGCAACAGTCTGACTCATCAAGTTTTTAGACACCAATGGAGCTCTCAGAGGAAGAAGATATATCAGGCATTAACAATACTTGATAGTAGGAGACGGTCATTGGTTGCCTCGTTCTGTAATGGGATTGGTTAACAGGAGTATCTATAAATACATGGTCACTAGACTTGTTCTATAGGATAGATCATGCTGTAGGGCTCTAATAGACAAACCTATTCTCTGAGTAGATGCTGTTAGTTACCAGATGGATTAAGAATGGATTATCAGAGGGTGGTGTGTCATATATGCACATTCAAGCAGACAGTCAATCAGACAGACCAGCTCTGGATCAGTTCCTCTCCTCTCCTCCACTGGATGCTTGGAGTTGGATATCCAGAGGCAGAACATTCCAGCACAGCATCGGTTCCCAACAGAGCCGTTACTCTGGACGGACGCTGGAGGAACTGAATATTTCTGCTCACCCCAGGCTCTGCGAGGCAGACACAAAGAGACACAAAGAGATTAGGGAGGTAAAAGCTGAACCCAAGATCACAATCTAAAAAAAAACTATATGGCCAAAAACATATAGACATCTAAACACTCACTGTTCAACAATCATGGCTCTAGGTGATAGATGAACATGTTCTTATAAAACAATGTTGGCTGATTAATCTGCTGCTATAACAGCCTCCACTCTTCTGGTTTAAGGCTTTTCATCAAACGTTTCAACCTGGCTGCAAGGATTATCTCCCAATCTCCCATTCAGACAGAAGAGCATTAGTGAGCTCCAACACTGATGTTGGATGTCATGTAAGGTCTGGCTCACAGTCGATGATCCAGTTCATCCCAGAGGTGTTGGATGAGGTTGAGGTCAGTCCAGTTCTTCCACAACCAACCAGGAAAACCATTTCTGTATAGGCCAGGCTCTGTGTATGGAACTCTTACAGATGCACACATGTCATCTGTCTCTTTCTTTTCTCATGTGACAAGTGAAGTGTAACACCATTTTAGTCACACAAGTGCTTTATACTTTCTCTGCATTGCGAACTTTATATATCACAATCAATAACACCAGCTGCTTCACTGTGAGCACTCACCGAGGGCATGTGAAGCATCCAAGAGCAAGAAATAAAGTGAATGAATCAATAGATAAAAACAACATAAACAAGAAGGACGAACATAAATACATGCTTTCTCGACGACTACTCAAAACTGAAAACTCCACGTAACAGATGGATAGTTTTGGTGTTTTTTTGACCCAATTCAACTTGGTGCAGACAGTTGTTTTGGTCTATGTCCATTGTCCTGAAAGGATGACAGTGACGGAAGAGATGGACACCTCATCTGAACTTCAGCAACACGGGTTACTAGGACGAATTCACACATAAGACGACGCTAAACCCAGTTTCCAAGTCTCTGTGCCGCCATGATTGTAATTGGTCAGACGTGACAAGCAAACAGTTGGACAGATTAAAGTTAAGGGCAACTTTTATTGTGTGGAGATGTTGTGTGGAGCAGGGCAGGTGATTTCACCACTGCATCATCAAACACGCCACAGTTGAACATGTTTTTTTGTAATGGCACATTTACTTCTATAGATGGTGCTAGAGAAAAATAAACATAAACATATTGTATGTTCTAGCTTCTCTTGGTAGAAGGGTCTCCAATAGCCATAGAGGTAACAAAGATCAAGGCCAACATTGTCATCTGAGGAAAAGAGCTGTTCAGAAGAAACCAATTTAAAAAACTGTGCATTTTTGATTCCCTGACAGGAGAGTGGATACAGTGGAATGATCTATTTAAAAGATGAAGGAGGATGTTAAAAATAAAAACAAGGATCACGTTGTGTGTTGTGGAGTAATTCAGGGGGGATACCATGCCACTTGTCAGCAAGATGACCAATATCCATCCCCCTTGTTGACCTGCTATCTCTTGTCTAGTCTGTCTGATTCATCGATCCTTTATTTGAGTTTCGTTTAAATGTATGGCTCTAAATTATACATAACTTTGCTATGTACGGATGAATCATTAACCCAAGCTATTGGGCCACCTGAGGGTGCTGTCCATGGTGCTGAATTAGAAGAAAGATTTGTAACAGCACTCTTTTCACTACTATATATTATAAATATGAAGTCCTGTACTATATTGTGGCCCAGATAATCTGCCACATGTAGTCACTAAATAGTGAGAGGATAATAGAGACACACAGCTGCCTGTAGTATTCCGATACAGATGTGGTTTGTACGGTTAAGGGTTAGGGTTGTTAAAAATGAACAAGTCACCTACTTCAATAGTTTGGGAAATGCAGTGGAGTCACAAGGAGGAACTGACTCAAAGTAAACCAAATACCAAAGTCTCATAAGGTTCTTAAAAGTACATGAAGAAAACACCTGACATTTCCACTGATGGACAAACCAAATGGTGTCACACTGTCAACGTGTCTCAGTACCAGCTTTTCTGAAAGTTGACAGTGGTTGAAGCTTTGATTCTTTTTCAACTCAGATTTTCTATCAGATCTCAAGTGAGAAAGACAGAGGACGCACATACACACTCCTGCAGTGGGTCAGGTTGTGTTCGCCCTCAGGTCGGCCCCAGGGCTGGAAGGTTCTCAAAGAATGACGAGACGGTTTTCTTCGGAAGTTACATCAACAAGCCCCACGGCACTGACACACACACACACACGCACACACACGCACACGCACACGCACACACACACAACTTCAGCCAGAAATTCTCTGGTATTAATAATGAAAAATAATAATTTGGTTATTTCACTTATCTATCTATCTATCTATCTATCTATCTAGCTAGCTAGCTAGCTATGTATCTATTGATCAAGTTCAACAACTCACATAAAATATTAATCAAATCAATTTCATAAGATTTAGTGAGGTTTTTTTTGCAGCAGGGACAGATCTGTTTGATTTATATACAGCATCACGCACATGCACACACAACGTAAAGCTGTATGACCTCAGGATCCAAAAAAAGAGAGAAATAGAAACAGAAAACAAGATAATCAGCAGAAACCTGCGCAGCGGTGAACACGGGGAGACAAAAGAAGCAGCAGGAGAAATGTCTACACAGCAGTTTTGGTTGGTCTCACAGACGAGTAAAGAGCGAAGGATCACAGAGATAATCACTGAGCGACAGCGTGACTCCTTAATGTTTTCATAGACACGCCGCCAAAGGAGGCTGTCAGCAAATCACATGACACACCTTTGCAACTCGAATCGCAATGAGAAGGAGGTGGAAAGACACACTCTTTGAGTCAAACACACACACACAAAATATACATGAATGACAAAACTTAAGGCGTTTTCAATAAAAAATGGATTAATGTTGGTAATTTTCTCTGCTATTTTCTAAATTATTGAAGTAAATTGAATTCTTACTTTTTTGCTAATTGTTTTATTTATTCATTGTTGAAAGTTATATTACCACGCTATCATGTTATCATGTGTACTCATCTGTCCTTGAGTACTGGTCCTTAGAGATCCCTTCCTATCTTCATTTCAGTGCTAATTGTGGACCACAATATCAACAGTTCCTGACTACAAGTGTTTCAGTCAAGGTATGCCTAAGCACGTTTCAGAAGTGTCTCTCTGCACTGAGGAGATGAGGAAGGCAGGAAGTCAGACATAGGAACAGCAGAGAATATCCACTCAATTTTCTAAATTAATTACAGCCTGTGAAGACTGCTGATCATAAAAACTGACAAAAATATGAAAACATTTAACTACGTAGACCCTTGGTTACCCATTAATCAGTCAACAAGATGTAACATAGCTGAACTGTAAAGATGCTGCCACATGGATCTTGTTTCCTTTTGGTAGAGCCAAGCTAGCAGATCATATCTTTATGCTTAGCAAGATAACCAGCTGTGGCACTCATGTCTGTGATGCAGAAAGAACCAATCACAAATCTTCAGGAAACTCTGGCCAAGCAGGTTGTTACACTTTTCTCTCAGTTTATGGTTCCACCTCTTGTAAAACGCTTACATCTCACCTCCTCAGTGATTATTCTTATCAGGTTATCCAGATTCACAAACAGCGGAACAAAGCAGAAAGCAGGACAGAAGTCCACGGCTATAAAGATGGTGATGCATTATCTGGAGATGACACATGGGAATTGGATGCTGCCATCTGATAATCCCTGACCTTTGACCTCTGAGCCCCTCTGATGGCTCCACCTGTTAAAAACTTTATAGAGTCAAAGTTCATAAAATCTTTATAGAGTCGGAATCATTAAAGATTAATCCAGCTGTTCCATTAAAACTTCATACAGATCAAACAGAAAAAGGGATTAAAAAAGGATCAAGCTGGAAACCATGTCGTGTGAAACTGCATGGCAACAGAGTGAGAAAATGCACTGGCCGTTTAACAACATGGGGTGAACGTCATTAAAGCTTTATCAATCTGATCCAGTAAAAGTTCATAAAAATCAGAATGAACGAGCTAAAACTGGAAGCACAAGAAACTATGTAACTGATATAAGGAATGTTCAAAAGATCCCAGAAAAGTCTGAAAAAGGAGCAAAACCACAACATTTAGCAAATTCCTTTTCCCCAGCAGCAGACAGATTTCTATATTTTATGTTATTATATCTTGTATTTGTATGAGAGGTGAAAGTGCTATCAGAAGTGAAAACTACACCTTCCAACAGCACCAAAGCTTAATTTACATGCTGGTTTTACGTTATGGGAGAGTGTTGTCAGGCCTTTACCAGTCGACAAGGTCTTCATGCAGCCAGAGAAGCAAACTCTATTTGATTTACTGATGTTTATTCAACCAAAAGATTTCACCACGGAGCCTTCATCTGTCTGTGTTACAGTGTAAATTCAAAATATGCATGTTTCTTTACATTTTTATTTAGTTTTGTTTAATTTGACTTGAGATGTATTTTTAAAACATTTAATACTGTTTATATTTTTGCATTAATTTTATATTTTTTTCTTTTTTGAATTAAATGATGATGAATTTTTCACATTTTATTTAGCTTATTTAATCAATTACACATGTAGCTCTCTATTCACTATTTTATTTATTATTTTTATTTAGTACAAGGTTTAAAATGTTGTATTTTATCGTGCAGATTTTTTTTTATCGATTAATTGATCAATTGATTAGTTACTGTATGATATTTTTAACATACGGGTGAGCTTTGAGGTTTAAGAAAGACTCTGGTTTGTTGCCACTGAGCTTTCCTCTCACTCTTGACGCCTGGCCAGATGAGGATTAACTGTTCAAGTATTTTAAGATAAGATGTGTGCGAGGGTGGGTGTGGAGTTTGAAATGCAAAGTACATGTGATTACCAGGAGATCGACACTGGGGCTGCTGGGAGCCCCTGCTGTGATTGAGCAAAGAAGCGCTTCACAAGCTGGAGTCAGAGTGGTGTTTAACCAGGGGGAGAGTGAGCTAACCTGTGCTGTAATCTAAGTGATGAAGTGGACAGTGTACGGACTCATATAATTGGACAGTGTGCGGCTGACAGACTCCCTGCAGACGGATGAGAAGCCGCTTCCTCTCAGCACAGACACATTATTAAAATCACATTTTACGCTCTATATATTCATTACATCACATTTCATTTTAAAATGAGACATCCAGCACTGGGAGGAAATGAACAAAAATTACTACCTGACAAAATGATGACTGCAGGAGATGTAGAGCTCACCATTAAGTAAAGTGTTGGTGCAGCCGGCACAGTACTTCACTGTAACAAGGCTCGAAATCGAGGTTTTTTTAGGTTAACGCAAAAAATATTTTAAATATGTTGAACATTTAATGGCAGAAATAGAAAGTTAGGTTTACAAGGGCAGAGACTACATCTACATCTACTGAGATTCAGAGCTTTAAGCGAGATAGACTTATTGATAACTTGATATGGACCTTAAATGAACATGTGTGCCACCCAGTGGATCAATAAACCAGGCAGCCGTGTGCCTACAGAACATAACTGGTCAAACTGTTACCTGGGAGTCTCAAGGAAATTGAATCAAACGCAACTGGACTTGGTTATATGTCTTTGAAGACGTTTCGCCTCTCATCCAAGAGGCTTCATCAGTTCATGCTCATTGGACTAGTCCAGCCTAGTCCGATCACATATAACCAAGTCCAGTTGCGTTCGATTCAATTTCCTTGAGATAACAGTGACCTGGATGAATGAGAATATCCACAGGCTTGCTACCTGGGAGCACTCGCAGTTCCGCGTCTGTCCCCGTCCTGGTGCTGCCGGGGTTGTCAGCAAGACAGCGGTAGGTGGCTGAGTCTGGTGGTTGGACGCGGCTGACCTGCAGCGAGCCGGACGGCAGTGCTGCCAGACGGGAGTCTGGGTCAAAGGTCAGCGGCAGGTCTTCCCTGTTCTTCTGCCACCGGATGACAGGTGTTGGGTCACCTGAGACCTCACAGCGCAGCAGGGCAGTGTCACCGAGGTATGTGGAGACAGACTCAGTGGGTACAACCACTTTTAGCGGACCTGCAGGGAGACAAGAGAGTGAGAAATGAAAATGTACTGTTACTGCACTGAACTTTACTGTACTGTAAAGTTCTAAACTCCACTGAACTGAACAGTGATTAACTGAAATGTACTGAACAGTCCTGGGAAATCACTAAACATGGAAACTATCCGACACTACAGAAAAACCAGTAAGTTACACTATAACTGTCTCACATCACAGTTTTGTTTCAAGTCGCCCATTCTGCTATTTTGAGTCCAATCAAAAAAAAAAGAAAAAAGAAAATAAACACATAGCAAGCAAAGTGCAGTTTAACCAATAGCAAGACATGGTTGGTTAAGCTAAGCTAAATTATCAAGCATAAACACATGAACCCAAAGAAAGAGGATAAGGATAAGATAATGAAGATGTGCTCTACAATCACAGTATGATCTATACTACAGTAAACATCACCACAGCTTGTTACATGTATTGTGACTGCAGTGCAACTGGTGGCACTGGTATCATTGCTAAATGTGCTACTTGTACAACTACATCTAAGAAAATTGTGGCTGTCAGTACTGCTGTTAATGCTCCTGTCAGTACTAATAGTGCTTCTCTGTCAGAAACAAAAGACACACAGGAGCATTAGAGGTGAGGAGGAAGATGTGAGCAGACAGTAGAAAAGGATGACAAAGGCAGAAATGGAACAGGAAGAGAAGTGAGGCACAGCAGGCGTAGATGTGTGTGAGAGAGAGTCAGACTCTGCACAGCAGGAGGACAGATGAAAGTCAGAAAGAAAGATAGAAGGACAGAGAGACGGTGAGTGTGTGGACAGGCACTGTCCAGCCTGCTGTGTTTAGGACCCACGCCGTTTCCTGTCTGATCAGATTCACTTCAACAACAAACAGCCTGTAGCCACATAAACACACGACCCTGCTGACTGCCAGCCCCAGTCTGCTCTCACACTGAAAAGCCGGGTTACATTATCATCTGAAGCTCGTGTGTGGTTATGTTTTAATTTCAACACGGCTGCCGGGGCCTTTGGGCAGATTAACTAGAATCAGCAGGAATCTCAGGAATTCAATAAAGAGAAGTTTATTTTCTCCTCCATGTTGATGTTGTTCCGAGATTTTCAGTGGAGTTTAACAGGTTTAAATTATTATATGTGAATATTTGCATGGCAGAATATTTGAAATATCATGTAGTTCCTGCAAACATCTTCTCAAAGCCTGTTACAGAGGATTTAGACCTCCATGAGAAACTAAATTAAAAAATGGTTATGCGATGGCTTCCCCATGCCATTTAGTCCTCTACTAAGGGTTCACTGCTCATCAAACAAAATGAACAATTTAATACAAGCACATAAAAACATATAATAAAGTTACACATTTCTGTGAACAAACACTAAACAAAGATGCAGTATCTTAATTAGTTAGCCTTTCATTACTGCTTGCGAAATGCAACAGTGTTCACCAGCAGGATTTGACTAAAAACAATGCGGTTTGCTTTGGTTAAAAAAAAAAAAAAAAAAGGTCTGACAGAGAAGCATTGTTTATTTTCACGTTGTTGCTCATGTGTTTTAAAATTTAGGTTTAGGAAGAATGGTTTTGAACAAGTTTCCAAATCCCATGAGTCCCAAATTTCAGAAGATCTTTCATCCGAGGAAGCGACAGAAAAATAAATGCAGTTTGGTCTCGGATTTCCCTCGCACTCTGTGTTTCTGTTATTTTGTTTTCATGCTGGTTTGAATCACTTTCTGTTTCCTGTTTAACATCCACACACAAACAGCTGGGTAACTTCAGCTCCGACACCAACACTAACTTTCTCTTTCTGTTCTGTAACATTAGAAAAGTTCACTCTTGAGTATTGTAGGCGAGCCGCCGCTGGGTGCAGGTCTGTGTGTCTTCACAGCAGCAAAGGACTTGAGCCGCTGTGACATCACACAGATCGGAGGTGACGGGAACGCTGATGCGGATTTGGTTCGTGTGTCTTATATAAGTTCTGCTGCTGTCTGTTCGTGTATGGATCACACTGCTGCCTGCAGCTGCACAATCACAAACACAAATATAAAACATACACTATTAGTTTTGTCACTTGTGGGGACACTGTTCTGATTCCGCTTTAATTCCTTGAAGCTTAACCTTAACAATTCAACTGAAACATGTTTAATACAGAAATCTTATCTCATTATCAAACCTTAGCCTTCTCCCTAACATTTCTGATTTTTATTATGTAGGGAATGTTGGTTGGTCCTTATAATGTCAGTTCGAGAACAAGCAAAACTGACCTGGGAGTGAGTGAATTATCTCATTTACCTGGCTCATATTAGTCTATGAAGTCAAGTCTGAAGATTACACTTGCTAAAGATAAAAGTTGTTTTAAAGTACAAACAAGAAGATTCGTAGTTGTTCTGTTATTTTATGAATCACAGTGGCATCATGTTCCTTTTTACTGGAACTGCTCTAATAACATGTTGCCTCAGTTTGGTACAACAGAGTCAAACGCTTCATGAATCCAAAGTGTGGAGAAGAGACTTTACAGTGATCCTCAGTCAAAAAGCAGATCCTGATCACAGAGAATGAAAAAAGCCAAGATGAAGGAGAGCAGCACAGCGTGAGGGGAAGTCAGAGAGGAAGAGAAATGGGTCAAACCATCAGGAGGGGAGAATGAGGAGGAGGAGATAAGGGAATAAGGAAAGGAGGGACAGGACTCAAAAAAAGAAATAAAGAAAGTTCAACATGGCTTCACTAAAACTTCCTGTCTTACGATTCAAACCAGCAAACTCCATTTATCCACTTAAAAATACCATGTTTTTGATTTCCATGGTGACGTTGTCTCCCTGTTTTTTTCATTCTTATTAGACAAACGGACCAAAATAACTCAGCTGGTTTATAAAATGCAAATCACCGCAAATAGGCAAGGGCTTCACAGGGACTTGGGGACACTACCGCTCTGAATCTTCGCCTTGGGAACGATTATTATCTGCTTTTGTGGGTCGACTCTAGCTCCTCCTAACTGCCGTTAATTGGGATTTGTCCAAATCCTCAGAGATTTGACAGCTAATTGGGAATGGACAGACAGAAAGCCTTTCCGTCTGTCCCTCCAGTGCTGTCTCTCAGGACTGTCCTTCAGCACATTTACAACTGTCTTTAGACACACATCAGTACAAGTGTGTGTATCATTCAGCTGGTAACTAATGTGCCGTAGTCACACATAGCAGTGTGATCCATCTTTTGTCCTTTACACTTCTTTTAATGAGACAAACAGTTGCTGCAGCGTCTGTCTGACACGTCTGCCCAAATGTTTGCCTGAATTTTCTCATCTGAAACTACTGAGTTATGCAGACTCGGCACTGGATTGCGTTCAGGTTTTGGCCAAATGAATAAAAATGGACAGACGCCTCAAGTCTTAACGCTTTTCCTTTATCCAGTTCTAAACCTTGTTCAAAGGCGGTTTGCTTTCATTCACATTGTGTATTAGAAAAAACTGAGCATAAGATTTTATGGGATTACGTTTGCTTCATTATAATCAGATTCTCACAAGAATATGATATAAACATATTTATTAAAAGTGAATAAAAATAACACCAAAAACCAATGACTTGCTGATACCAAAAATGTCCTGTACAGGACATTTGATTATAAAATGCTGCACTTTAAAATCATTGATCTATTTTTTTCACTTTCACTACTGATTTTATCTTCACTTGATGAGCTTCAAGTAGGACGGCATTAAACTGGATAATTCAGCAATAAAACATAGAAAGGGACAGGGAAGGATCAATCATGACCAGGAACAGGAAAATTAGCAGTTGCATGTGCACAGGGAGAGTTGAGCTCATGTTAATGCCACAAGCTCATGAAATAAAAATGGTTTTGAGGATGGTTTTCTTTGGCTCGCTGAAACTGTTCTACGTACTCGTACCATGTCACGTTTTGACACTAATTAAACCCCACAGAAAAGTGTGGCACATCAGGAAACCACGCTCCACAAATTGTGCCGCAGATGGAGCAACACACCAGAATCATATCGCACAGTACGGAGAAAGTCAGCAAACGAGAGCCACAAAAGCGCAGCCGCGTGCTCCAAACCGCAGATTCAGACACTGTGAGTGGCTTTTGCCGGCGGCCCAACATATGAACCAGGGTTTTAATGAGTTGGTGATAACACTTGTATTTATATACCAGTGTTTATGTTAGGCCCGTGTCTACTTTTGTTTGCTGCTCCAATTCAAACAGTTCCACCGTTAAAGCGTTTTATATGTTTATTCTCTCAGTCTTTGTACTTCTATATACTCAGTGTTCAGTCTGTGCATTATTTGTTCCGTTCTCTCATCATTCAGCTGTCGTCTCTTTGCCTTTATTCTCTCTCTCTGCTCATTCTCCAATAGTCTGTATGTTTCTCCTCTCCTCTGTCTTACACACTCGCTCTCTATCTGTCTATCTGAGTGTTCAGTGTTTCTAATTAATTCCCAGTTTACAGTCATCTCTGAACACATGCACTCACACTCACACATACACACTCTCTCTCTCTCTCTCTCTCTCACACACACACACACAGTATACTAATTGAATTTTTAAGCCTCTGCTGTTCATTAGCATTTTGCCTTGTAATGCGTTGTGTGCCGACTCTCTGTGTGTGTTTGAATGACATGCAGGCAAAACTGATTAATATTTTAAATAATGGTGGGATCTGGGGGATTTATTTCTGATTGTGCGTGCGTCTGTGTGTGGTGTGTGTGTCTGAGAGACAGAGTTTAAACTGTTTAACACACATGATTCAGCTCCTGTGTGGATTCAACAGGACCAGAAGAGAGGTGGGAGGAGAGAAAGCGACAAGCTCAAACAACGATGTAGCTCGTACATGCAGGTTGGTGGCTTTATAAGAATCACTAGAACAAGCACAACAGCAATAACCACCATTTTACTCATCCGCATGTATTGACCGCTACAACCCATGCCTTAAAAAAGGAACAATAGAGAACAAATGTTGAACAAACCAATGTTTCAGGGGCCCTCATTACTACCTTAGTAGTGGAAGCCATTCAGAGGGTGGAGGTGTAAGTGTTATGAAGTGATACTGAAAAACTGCCAAATGGTCCGACCTGCTGAATAACAGCCTGGGGACTAAAAGGCGTCTGCAGTGCCCTGAAATCTTCATTAGCATATAAACTTACATGTTAAAAGCAGCACTTCTACTTACTTCACTCGCTGGCCAAAGAGACTGTAAAAATGGAGAAACGAGCCCAACTGTCTGTTCTTTATTTATATACCACCAGAATCCTCCAGGTTGTGAAGTAAAATTGAGGAAAGAAGAAACTAGTGTCAAAGCCTCACAAAGCAGGACTGCATTATTAGAGTCTGGTCACCAAAAGTTTCTCCTATGATCTCGTGTAGGATTGTTTCAGATCTCTGACTCACATCGTTTTTAAGGATGTGAGTTAGTTTCAATTTAATTTCACTTTTAAGACTTTAAGACATGTCATTCACAAATATCAGGCAGGCCTGTTTTATTAATGATTTGGACTTGGATTTACATATTAAGTCCTTGGTGTGTATTTCTTAAGGAACATGAAGCTTTCCTCGTATTAGTTAAATCACAGGTGATGGGATCAAAAATGCTAAATGTTTGGTTGTCTGAGCACTTGTGTTTTGTTTATTGAAAGTGCACACTTTTGTCTACTTTTGTTTGCTAAATGTGCACTCTTTTATTTTTCTTTTGGTCTTGGCCTTGAGTCGATCTGAAACATTGTCAAGATTCAGACTTGTCAGGTTATGGGATGTTCCACATTATGAGTTGTTAAGTTCTTGAAGTGAGGAAGGGTTAGAGGATAGTTGATGTGGTAAACCCTGAAACCACAGACAGGTCTCTCTCTGTCTCTCTCTTGCACAGACACCCACACCCACACCTCCCTGTGCTGCAGCTGGTCTCTTGTCTCTGTAATCCCTCTAACTGAGTGGGAGGATGAGAGTCACTCCAGAGACCAAAACACTCAAACACAAAGAGCTGAGCTCGCTAAAGAGACGAACAGTTGATGCACACACTGTGTTTGTCTGTGTGTCGGTGTGTGTATGTGTCTGTGTGTGTGTGTGTGTGTGTGTGTGTGTGCGCGTGTTAGTGTTATCCAGAACCTCGTTATCAGAGTCTCAGGAGTGATCAGCATGTTGTTTAGGCTTTAATTTTTCTTTCCATCTGCCACCTAAGCAAAAGTTACTTGAGTCAGCCTGACTGAAAAGTTATCTGACCTCAAGTTTGAAGTCCCATCAAGCAGTTTGTCTGAATAAAGGCAACATTGTTCCGGGTAAATGTTCATGATGTTTGACATTTTAAACAGCATAACAAAAAACAGTCACTTGCCAGTCTATAACTGTATTTTAAATGTCTACAGGCTCATTTTTCACCAAACAGCGTCATTTAAAATATACAAGTACAATCAGGGTATCACCCAAAGTTGTCCTGTGATCATATTATCTTATATGACAAATGGAAATAAAATAATGGTAATAATATTTATAAAACACCTTTTCAGAGCTGAAAGGATGAATGAAATAGTTGTTAGAAAAAACAGAAGGATCTGTTTTGACGACTTATTAGTCAGCACATAGACCAAAAAACAGCCGATGCCGGTTTCTCCACTGTGAAGACTTTCTGGGTTGTCTGTTTCCTGTTTAATCGTGTTGGTCAGACAAAACAAAAAAAAAATATGAAAGAATCCCTTTTGATTGGGGAAATTACAATTTGACATTTGGCTTTATTTTTAAAGTAACAGATTAATGATCTAAATGTCACACCGCGGTGAGGTTTTGTCTCGTCTTGGTTTTTGTCTTGTCATTTCCGGTTTTATTTTGAAAAGTAACTCTCCTCTCGTTTCAGGTCACTTGCCCTTCCTCATGTGTCGCCTGTCTGATTGTCTTCCCTGATTCCCGATTGTGTCCACCTGTGCCTCATTACCCTCATGTGTTAAATAGTCTGCGTCTCCCTTTGTCCTGTGCCAGAGTGTTTCATCTGTCGATCACCCCAGCCCGTTCTCATAGTCAAGTCAAGTCATCCTGTGCGGAAATCCACGTTGAGTATCATTGCCTCCTAGTGAGAGATTTTTTGTTTGTAATTTTCATAGTCTGTAGACCGTAGCCTCTTAGAGAGTGTATTTGAGTTAGCCTAGTTCCATAGTTTTGAGTTTGTTTTTTTGGCTTCAGCCTAGACAGTTTTTTCCTCCTAGTGAGTGATTTTGATTTCAAGTTTTCATAGTGATAGAGTTGAGCCTCACTTTTATTAGAGAGCCTTTTCTGTTCGTAGGTTTAGATAAGTGTAGGTTTTTGGGTTTTTTTTGTTACTGTTTTGTTTCTTTAATAGAGATAATTTTCATAGCCCGATTATTTTGCGAACGAGAGTCTGCCTCTGCCAAAATAAAAGCCTGTCTTTGAAACCTCACTCTTCTGCGTCTGAGTCCTGTCCATTGTCTCGGCCTGACACTAAACCTTCATTTAGTAGATTATTCTGTAATGAAAACTGCTAAATGTTTGTATCCTATACTTTTTAAGAATCTACAAAAACGTGAATGAATAAATTAATAAATTCACTTGTCAAACATAACGAGTGATTTATGCTCACTCAATTAAATTAAAATTTTAGGTAGTCAAAAACAAACATTTCCTGTATATCCTGACTGTGATGGGCATTCTGTACAGTCTGTACTGATTGGAACTGGAAAGAACTCATCATCACAAAAGAGGTGATGACAGAGAGCTTCACTCAGCTGATGGCTGCTCTAGAGATCTACTGAAGACTACCCTTTTTAAAAAATGTAATCTGCTTATAGAAATGAGGAGCTAACAACAGTTCAGGAAAGTCAAAGTATTGAGCACAAAACAGCAGTATTTCAGGCTGACTGTGTTACAGATTGACTTCCTAACCCACTGCACTACAGTTTATGCATTCATGCTGCTTTAAATAATGGGAAATAAGCTCTTGCGGAGTCTCATGAGGAAGCTGCTTGGTGTTCGTGCCATTATTAAATGAGCCAAAACAAATGCAAATTGTTACTTGGTAGATGTAATGGTCTTGATATGTTTGTTAATAGGAGATGCTGTTGCAGGGCACAAAGAACAATGTATTGTGTATTAAATTGTGTGAGCACAAACTTCATTTGTTGCAATCTGTGGCTAATTCACGATGCACCATGAATGATTGAACACGAACATTTCTCCAATTTTTCTTTTCTCACTGAACTGAAAACCCTCAAACTTGTGAGAAGCTGCCATACATTATGTTGTCTCACAGTGGAGCAGTCCATACTGTTGGTGATGGTGATGCACTTAAGCCTCTCTGTCTATTAATGTCTTCCATAAACAGTATTGATCTTAAGCTACTCTCCACTTACTAAATTACATTACAGGTGAATTACTTTGGGTCTATCCAATAATATGAACAGTAAAATAAATGGAGGAAGCTGAGCAATGTTAAGCCTCTGTGTGTGTGTGTGTGTGTGTGTGTGTGTGTGTGTGTGTGTGTGTGTGTGTGTGTGTATGTGTCTGTGTGTCAAGGGCAGGTCAAGGTATCAGAGAAACATTAATCTGACTGAAGGAATCTCTCCTCCCTTTCCCCTTTATTTCCTTCACTTTTTTTTACTTTCTCTCTTTTTTTTTTTGATGGCTGTTGAAGGCCAATGAGTGAAAAAAACAGAAAGGGACCTAAATGTGAGCCCTGTGGAACACCGCATCAGTGATGTTATTTTAAGTTTGGATTTTAAGTTTGGATTGTTTGGATCACAGACTGAGCCTTAAACACACCACCTGAGTCATGCTGAAAATAGTATGAAAGACCTGAATAATATTTATAATATATAAATAAGTGTGCTTTGAACAAACCATAATTTTTGTGTTAGAACAAAATATAATAATTTCTTACCGGCTACTGTGACCTTGGCAGTCCGGCTAACGATGCTCCCTAATCCGTCCAGTGTGGCGAGGCACTGATATTCGCCCTCATCAGGCCTATGATGCCTCGAATGCACAACATTCTGCACCAGCAGTGAGCCGTTAGCCAGCTGCAGTCGCCGCTCATCCACCACCGCGCTTAGCAGCACGCCATCCTTACGCCATGTGATGGTGGGAGGTCCTGCCACTGCGTCGGACTGCGCCTGGCAGTCAAGCTGCAGCACACCCCCTCGCACCGTCACTGTGTCCTGAGGCTCCTGGGTGAAAGTGAAGTCCACGAAACCTCCAAGAGTAGATGAGGAGGAGGAGGAGGAAGATGAGGAGGCGTCTGAGGCTAAAGGAGGAGAACAGAAGAGGAGGAGTTAGATAGAGGCACTGAAATATTAGATCAGCAGGACAGTTGTTTATCAATGAAAATGCTCCCTGTCACACAAACTGACAGAGGTGTGGCTCATAGCAGGGATGGGATATAGCAGGGCGCATGTGGTCGCAGGTGCCATATTTAATACAAGGTACAATAAATCAAAACTAAATAAATAAACCAGTAAGTCTGGAGGTAAAGAAACATCCCATAATGAAAGATCAAAAGTAATCATCACAACTGCCACAAGGCTCAAGACCCTCAGGAACCCCAGAGGCCCCATATTCATTCTGTCTCGGCAATCTGATTAATTTGTTTGTGAATATACAGCACTAATTGAGATGATCAGGATCTCAACATGTGTCCTGCAGTGCATCTCTAAATAACTACAAATTGGGAGGCAGTCATTGGAGGCTGACAGCTGATTTTGGCCCCAGGGCTCCAGAGCAGGTTAATCTAGGCATGGCTGTAAATATATAGTGGAATATAAACAGATTGTGTAGACAACATAGATCAAGTCCTCATCCTGACACATTTACACAGTGCATTATTCTTTCTATCCATATAAATTCCACAGGATTAAACAGATCAGATATCAGGACGAACTGTGATTTGTCCTGCCTCATGCAGCGGCAGTGTATGATGCTCTTTTCATTGAACGTCGCTGTCCTCAATGCTCCATACAATTTTTTACATGTGTCTGGTGTTGTGCAGAATTTTTTTATTTAATTATCTCATGTAAAACAATATTCCTCAGCAGGCTGTATTTGTGCATTTACATATCAACAGAACTTATCCTAATGATTAAAATGTTTGGATCCCACAGATTTATCTTCATAATTTTAATATTTCTGGGGCCACATTCTGGCTTTATGAGCTCATCTTCTCCAACTTGAACTGGAAAACCTCACAAAAGTGAGACAAACAGTTTTGCCGTGGTTCAAACCCACAGACGTTACTGCTGGCTCAAGATGTGAACCCCATGTGGAATCAAACTCAGAGCCTAATGCCTTTCTCTGCACAGCTTCAAAATGAAAGTTATTTTCAGCAGCAGGTGAGGAAAGGCTACAGGTTGTGTTTATTTGCCATTCATACTTTCTCTCTATTTATTCATTATTTATTTATTCGTATTTGGGTTGATGTATTTATTCATATTTGTCATTAGTTTTGTCAGATGTGTCTCTTCACAGCAGAAAACATGACTGGATTTAACCTCCGACCTGTAGAGCTTTGCTCTGCAGGATAACTCATCATCTCCATGAAAGCCACATCAACCTGTTGTATTTTTTGTTATGTTTTCATATTTTCTTTAATCTTGCGAAAAGCTCTGACAGCGGCAAGCGGTGGCAATGTCTCTCCTTTCCTCTTTGATGTCGACGCCGCTAAAAAGTCTTTTATCCTGATCAGAGAGGCAGTTTGTTCGGTCAAAGCTGCCATTCAGCCTGTGTGTGTTTCCTGGGAAGTCTGAACAGAGGCTCCGAAGAACAACCCAAAGTCACGTCATTACAGCACAAAGTCGACTTTGAAGCGCAGCAGATGTTCTTTTCTTTCTTTTTTTTTGTTTTTGATTTTACTGACGTTCTTCATAACCCTCACAGCTTTAGCTTCTCCTGCAGGAAAACGCTGATCAGACTAACACCGGGGATAAAAACTAAATACTCTCCAACTCTGTTCCCAAGTGCGATGAAAAAAACAACTGGAGAACGCTAAAAAAACCAAAAAGTCATTTTTCACTAATGGCTGGGTCTTTCCTTTCAGCATAGCTTAGTTTCTTTTCTTATTCAAATAGTAAGACCAAACAGAGAGTTTAAAGATTTAGTGTGAACCAGTATCAATAAGCACAGGGCTGTTGGCAGGAGGTTAGAAATACTGAGGTGTTCATTTATACTGCAGGTTTCCCCTGAAAATCAACTAGACTGTAAAGGCTCATGCACATCTTCAGCTTCTTGTAGACCAGTATTTAGGGGGAAATACCCATATAAAGAGAGACAGCCTCTTCGCACTGCCATTTTACCTGCAATTAACTTAATTTGAGATACATTTGGGTTTGGCTTCATCCAGTTTACTCAGTGAATCCTCAAACTGAACTAACATATGTCATTCATAGCATTTTCTCTATTGTTGCCTTATTTAGTTGCAGATTAAAAAAGTACTTCCAGGAAATTTGTAAAGAAGCTGAAAAGAAGTGAAGAGAAGCCCCACAAGATCTGTTTCTTTCACTTTGTTTCATTTATTAAACAAACGCATAAAAAAGCAGTATTATAGTTCCCAACATGGTCTAAATGCTGTCTCCATATTCCAGGGGGGAATCAAGTCTAGTGGAGCAATAGTGAATCGTGTATTTTATTTTGAAAGCATGCAAATGTAAAATTAATCAGCTGAAAATACTTTACTCTACTTTCTTCACCTGTATATAAATTATCCATGGTCGGTAAAATGTTTCCAGAGTAAATGCAGGACAGGATATGACCTCAGTGTCCTCAGCTGTAGCTAAAGCAGTTAAGCAGAGTGAGACACTGTGAAATCTTCACTGTACTGTCAACCCCACCTCCCCCTTACCCTGCCTACCGTTCCTCCCTTCCTTCCTTGTTTCCCTCTCTCCCTTCCTCCCCTTCCTTCTCTCTTTCCCCCCATTTTTTCATTCCCTCGCTTTCTTTTCCTTCACGGTTTCCTTCTTATTGATTCCCCTTCAGCAGTCCTCCCCCACTCTCTATCAGTAAATCACTATCTTGACAGCTCTATCTGTACTCACTCCCACCAGTCACACACACATGCACGCACACACACACAGAGTCACTCAGTTGATCAGTGTGTCCTTGTCCTTGTTGTCCTGCAGTTTGATGCTATCACACCCTGTCTGCTCTCCCACTGTCTCTACTCCCTGCTCTCTGTTCACAGACTCTTAGTCTTTCCTTCTTCATATTTCCTTGGTAACATGTTGCAGGTCTTCACAGTCATATTTTACTGGTCTTTTATTTCACAGATTCCCTAATAAGACAGTAATGAGGACGTTTCCTGGTACACATACACATATGGTTAGCAAAAAGAAAGAGCCAAATATGTGGTGTTCATCTACACAGTCTGCAAACACATAAACACAAACACAATTTACCTGACATTTGAGCTATCAAGCTTATGTTCAGTCAGTTTATAAGAAAAAAACACTGAGCCCTTATTCATTGGTCCTTTAACTGACAGCGTGATTTTTGTAATCTCTCAAGTCACTACTTATGATTTTATTTTACACATGCTGTCAGTCTTCTAATTATCTTTCAGTCTGTTATAGAAAAACAAGTCAATTAAATAGGCAATGGCAACTGAGCAATTGAGTCAATAATGGGCATTTTTCTTTATGTCTAACATTTTAGACACTAAATGATTAAACAATTATTTGAGGCAATAGTCTAGCATCAAAAAAAGAAAAATTTCATAAACCTTGAAAACAATTCAAGGAAATACATTTAATTTTCAAAGACAATGTCTTTTCCACCAGCTAGTTGCTCATCCAAACCAAAACCATGATGTGGCAATGAAAAGTACATTTCTAAACCTGACGTGCATGCATTTAAGCTTTTCAGAGATGTCCATATCCAGAAGGCAGTTAGCAAAGGCAGATCTGGTCCAGTCCTGCAGATAACTAGAACAAGAGCGAACACTATCAGCAGCATGATGCTTTGAGGCTCTGGGAGCTTTAAAAAGAGCAGCCATATAAGCATCAATGTAAAGACAACAGGACCACTCATTGGAACCCACTGTGACTCTGGTCTGGGTCAAGTCTGTATCTCTAGGAACAGAGTGACCACATGAAGACCAGCAGACCAGCAGTCTGCATAACAAATGTACTGAGCCCACACAAGTTGAGAAGCTCTGAGACCCAGACTTTACAGGAGCAGCAGAGAAGTAGAGGGATATAGAGCCATCCAGGAGTTTAACCGATAAAATGAGAGTCAGTGACAGCAAGGTGGACAACAGCCAAAACCATCTGAACACACACACACACACACACACACACACTTGCACAGTGGCTGACACCACGGGTTAGTGTCTGAAAAGCAGACTGCATTAAGACTCTGGGTAGCATCCAAAAACGTGTGTGTGTGTGTGCTTAAAGTCTGCCCACTGCTGCCTGCCAGCAGAGAAACATCTTGACTGAAAGGAGGAAACGGGAAGAAACTGGAACGATGACAAAAAAGAGTAAAAGGAGGAGTGAAATGATGTCCACGAAACTAAAACCCCCAATCTGTCACAGAGACACCATGAAGACTCACAAACAGCAACCTGTCAGGAAATAAACTACTGACATGTTACTATAAAATCCTAGAAATATCCAGAGGATGACAAGACATCATCCTGAACTCATTCATGATCCTGGAATCAAAAATCTGAATAAATGTTAAAAGTCTGAAGAAGAAGATGAAGAAGAAAAAGAAAAAGATTATGATGATGATGATGATGATAATGATAATGATGTTAAAGACAGAAGAAGAGGACGAAGATCATGTCCAGGAAGAAGAAAATGGTGATGAAGAAGAGAACAAGAAAGATGGGGAGAAGGAAAATGATGGTGGAGTAAATTGAAAAGATGAAAAGAAGAATGAAGAGGATGACAAAGAAAAAATATAATAATGAAAAAGAAGGGGGAAGGAAGATAATGGAAAAAAGAGGAAGAGGGTAAAGAAAATGAAGAGAAGAGAAAGAAGGAGAAGAGGAAGAGAAGAGAAGTTGGGTAATTTTTGAGTGAATGTGATCAGTGAGTTGGAAATATCTACTTAAAAAGTTGAAAAAGTTGTAGCAGCTGGAGGAATGAACATCTGGAGCAAAAGAAAGAAAAAAGAAGAAGAAGTGCTAAGCAAGCAGGAAACAGGAAAGGGTGAACGCAGGAAAGAAACGTGCGAGGGTACAATGGGAGCTGACAAGGGGCTGCATACTAAACTGCACTTATTCAGCTCACCACTGGAAGTTCAAACCTCATGTTATTAGTTGCATCATTGCACAGTGAGGGAAACTATAAACTCTCAAAATAACTCAACTGCAAAGTGAACATTTCACATCACACACGATAATCACAGGCACAAAAACACAAGTTCCAACCCCAACACAGACTCCCAACCCTGAAGTTCTCAGTCCAGTTTCAGTAGATGTCTTTCACCTGTAAATCATTGACAACACACTGCTAAACTGACTGTGCAGCAGCTCCAACAAAAAATGGGGAAAAAAAAGAAAGAGTTTCACACAAATCATTTCACAAATCATTAAAAAAAGACTTTAATCCATCACGCAGCCTGCCTACATATGGCCAACAGCGCACCGTAAACTTGGCCTGGCAAGTCGATATTCCATATTTTAAATCATGTATTTCATGTTATTACAATGCAAGAACTAATGCATCACAAGTTTAATGATTTAAGCTAGCACGTAATGCCAGATGGGGTTAATTACTCCACAGCACTTTCACATCCAGAGAGTGGAATTTGTTTTTTTTTTTTCCCCAATGATGTGAGCCATCATTTCGGACTCTGAGGCTGCTTTGAGCTTAAATAAGTTCCACGTGAACACAGACTAGCTTTATCTGTTGGAGGGGCCGACTGCTGAAGGAGGAAGCCAAACAGTTCTGCTTTCACTGTCAGCGAAAAGGCTTTTGAAGTCTGTTGACCATTTAACTGAATGTCAAGTGTCTGTGAGTAATGTAGCTGAATGTCGAGTGCGCGGTAATAGTCCAGTATGAAAACAAACACACACACTGAAATAATATGAATCTGTCAGTTGTTTTTTGTACAGTTTAAGCATCGGTTTCTCCAGGTGTATTAGTCTACTGACTGTTGGAAGTCAATGAGCTGGACTGCTTTATGGAAATGTTACAGTTTTATAGGATTTTTAAGCATCAACATGATGAAGAACTGTGATTTGTCCAACGACCAAAAAAACAGCACAGATTTTCCATAAAATTTACCATATCATGGTATATTTTGATAGAAAAAGACATTTTATGTAATAGAGGATTTTACCCACTACAACCCCCCCTTCATTTCAGCTGCCTCTTGCTAGATTTCACAGTAGATTTGTTGATTTGAGTTGTAGAGTTATTGCACATTTCCAATTTCTATGCAGAGGAATTTACAGCCACACTCAACAACAACAATAACAATAACTCCTCTATCTACATTCTCAGAGGAGATTCAGTGTCTCGTCCACAGAGTACACCTGTAGATGTTTTCCTGTTATTGTGTCTGCTCCCCTCTGAGTTCAGGGTGAAAACCAAAACTACAGCCCTGCTGTCAGACACATTTAGCAGCCAGACAGCAGCAGGCCAATTACACACACAGACACACACAGAGGTGTAAGGTCCCATCTGCATTAAAGTCTGACACCAGCTGGACAACACCAGTGTCTGTGTGTGTGTGTGCGCGCGCACATGTGTGTGTCTGTCTGTCTGTGATGTGCGTCCACATATGTGCATGTGTGTGTATATGTGTTTAGCATTAAGCCCTCATTAACAAGTCTCACCTGTCGTCCACCCTCTGAGTCTCATTGAACCATAACTCCCATAATTCGGTTCACAATCTCACAGCTGAGCTCAACACGCACACACACATACACAAACACATTAGGAGCAGTTCACATTTGTCATGTTTTAAAACCACCATTTTTCCATCTCAGAAATGGAAATATAATGTCCTGAGTCTTAGTGCGCTGTACTGCTGTGACTGGTTGAATGTTTTTCCAGTTGGTGAAACAGACATCAATGAGCACAATGCCACACTTATTCACTTATTAGAATCTCTCTTAACAAATCAGAGATGTGGGTGGAAATTCAGAGGTTTGGGGCCACCAGGCAACAGATTTGTCATATTAGGACTATCAATAGACATGGCAAATATTATCTGACAATTCCTTTAAATAGCACAAGAGACTAAGCATCATTTCAAGAAGAGCAGGAGGCAGAAACAATACAAAGACAATGTTCTCTTTCTGTGACTGGTTAATGAGTTGTTGAAACATACAAGAACCAACAAAAAAACAAGTTGCATCTGTGGTCTGTTGTGCTAAACCTCTTTTGCGCAGCTTCAGGTCACACACTCTCAGTAAAGATCACTGTAATCTGAATTTGCTGTTCAGAAAAAAACAAGCGCACACGCACCCGCTGTGATATTAACACCAATTGGTCTTAATTAGCCAAGTCTCATTCAGCCTGCTGTATTTCCTGCTAATTACTCAGTGGGCGTGTGTGTGTGTGTGTGTGTGTGATCACCATCAATCGCAGCCTGTTTGTTTTTAGTGTTTAAATTAAATTAACAACAGCAGATGTTTGGATGTTTTAGAACAATAATAAAGATCTTTTACATTTCTTATTTAAACTGCTCCACAAAGGGCTCAATTGGCATCACTTGTGATTATGTGTCACCCTGAAATCAAACAAATCCTGAGGTTAAAGAGAGATCACTAGCAGCTTTTTTTTTATCAATAACTTTGCTTATTTTAGAGATTTTGATCAGTATCTAGGTGCATATGTTTTTCTTATTTTATTGGAGAGCTCTATTGATTTGTTTAGTTATCAGCTTCTGTAACTATGTTTTATAATTGGTACTCAAAACTGATGAGGAAAAGAAGTAAAAAGTTAAAACAGGTGTGACAGAGCATTTAATGACCAGCAGAGAGCAAAGTGAACAATTAATGAAAAACAGTTCAGGATAAAGAATGAAAGAAAGGAAGAGAAAGGGATTAGGAACACATGCACACACACTAGGGTGTATGTGTGTTTTTCATTTGGTCCTTGTCAAAACGCTTCAAGAGAGAACAGTGACACTCCATCCCCTGAGACAGATATGATCATATTCTGTGAATGTGTGTGTGTGCGCGTGTGTTTGCAGGTTAAAACCCCAATAAGCGTTCCGTCTGCACGTTTTTAACGGAGACCTTTACTGCTGTCAGACACAATTACCCACCGGTCAACAGCAGGCCAATTATACAGACACACACACAGACACACACACACACACAGACACACATACACAATCAGTGAATGACAATAACAAGGTAGCTTACTGTCAAAGAGGCGAGGAGGGAGTAGCTGTCATACTACACACACAGACTGTGCACACACTAACACAGAAATTCCTGAATGACGATTTTAAAGTAGCTTTGTGTCAAAGCGAAAAGGGAATAGCCGTCATACATGTCACTGCAACACGCACACGAACACAATGTGTAGTGATATCTCAGGTTCACACTGTGTCCACTCCCACAGCATACCCGTCAGTTTTAATATTCACTGTCAGATCAATTATTAATGGTAAGATATATTCATGTCAAGCTGATCAATAGCAGTGTTTTCAAAAATAGGGCCATAACTTTGTTATAGAATAAAAAATAAATATTTGACTTGATCGTGTTTATTTTATAGTATAGCAAAGCTATTATGCATGACTTTGTCTCCCCTTTCTGCCAGTGATAGTACTGTTGATGTGTTTTTAACATCATAGGCTCTGCCATGCTTCTAGTTGCTGCCGCCTACTAATGAGCTAGCTATTTTCAAAACAACCAAAAGCTAACTGTCCCGCATTTGCTTCTGCTAACGCCCTACTTAGTTACACCTAAACAGCTAGCCTCAGCATGTGATATCCATGACCACAGTTAAAGATAGATAGCCTTAAACTCTGCAAACAGTCTTAGACTAGGGCTGTCACTGCTAGCACCCTGTTACACAGCTAGCATTAGCAAATGAACACAATAAACAGTTCTCTAATTAAAAAATAAATAAAATTCAGATAAGGTCAACTCAAATCCAAGCAGATGTAGCACTGACTTCTTCTCAAAGAAAGGAACTTTGGAGCCCTCGCAAACAAACAAGATATAAAGAAAGACCCCTTTTAGTTAGTTTAACTGACAGAATAAGAGTTATTAAAACTTAATTATTTTGAAAATGCATGACCTTAAGTTAAACATCTTATCAACCAGCAACAGACAGTTATTGTAGCTTTTCATTTTCTGTCTACCAGTTTCACCACAGTTCATGTGGACCTTTCACAGTTTTCCTATGCACTTGTTCCTTCATGATGAAAAATGATGAAAAATAATTTAACTAGACACAATCTATGTCGGTTACCTGCTAAGTGGGACAAGGCTGGTAATCATCCACAATCAATACAGGCTGGCCGATTAGCCAGGGCATAGCGTGATCATAGACAGGGTAATAGTATTCAGAGACAGATTTGGTGTGCCCACAGCGGGATGATATCGGGGATAAAATCTGCAGGGTGAAGTGAAAATGGTGTCAGAGCAATTCTGTTGGTCTTTGATCACAAATTCACTTCCTAAAAACCCTGAGAGTCGAGAAATAAAACACAGCAGCTAAAAGCAGGAGGATGAAAGGAAGGATCAGGATGAAAAGAAATAGCAGTGAGGGAGGGAGGAGGAGTGATAATGTTCAGGGTTTTTATTTTAAAGCCACTAATTCCCTCTTTCTCTCTCAGTCATCAGTTTTCCTTTAATCTTCTCTCCATTCCTCTTCCTTTGTTTTCATTTTGCTGTTATTGTTTGCTAAAATAGTAATCGTAATATATATGATAATGTTTTAAATGCAAGAATTTTTAGGGGGAGAACAGATAAAAACATTACATAAGTACACAGTCACTTTAAATATGTGGAAGTTATTATCTATCATAATTTTCTCAAACCACGATGGCTTCAGAAAGATCTCCTCTCACAGTTGAGTTTCTGGGGCAGATGTTTGTCTTAGAAAACTGAACAGGAAGAAACACAAATCGGTTCCATGTTGTTGAGAAAATGTCTTTCAGCTGGAAACCATTTCCAGAGGTGGAAGGTCAACGCTGTGCAGCTCAACCTGACAGTCCACCAATCTGCCTCCAACTGAATGCTGCCACAAACCGCCAAAGTCCGGTATAAAAGGTTAGTGTTGCGTGACTACAAAGCCTAGAACTTGAATGATGATGATTAGAAGGCCAAGAGATACAACAAACACCATTTCTAAAGCTGGAATAGTGACATACCTGAGGGCTACAACAATAAAGCCTAGATCTGGAACAACTACATGATGTAGAGACAGGCTGGCTAGAAGGCAAGGAGCTCAAACTATAAGGCTTAGAGTGAGGATGACTATACGATCTAGAGTTAGATTCAAAAGGTTTCAGTGTAGAATAAAGACAAAGCCAACAGCTAAAATGGTAAGAGGACCTTGGTCAGACAGTTTATGGTCTAAATCTTCAATGTTTATGGCTAGAGTTAAAAATTAAGCCAACAAAGAGATGAAATAGGAGGTGTAAAACCTCCCCTGGACCAAAAAGCCAAACCTTGGACATTTTGAGTGGACGTCTGGACCAAATGCAGGAATTTGTCTATCTACGATCTCAGAGGATATTTAGCATCTCCCCCCAAAAACTGGAGAATGGAAGAACGAGCCAAAACAAAAAGGACCCACCTGTCTAAACCAATCAATTGTAAGTATAAGGAGACACAGCCAGTAGATGATGTTCACAGAATATGCCATGTGCAGTTCTTTGGTGTCTTCATGACTGCAGTTTAAAACTAAAACTTTAACTGGGGATTTGTAATAACATTTGATCAATTATACATGAAACAGAGGAAATTAAAAATGAAGGCCTGCCTCTAATACAAGCCTGGCTCAAATAAAGGTCTGGCACATTCTGCAATTGATATAAATAAAGGGTAATTTAAGAAAATATGCTAAGTGAAGCTAGTCAATAAAAGTAAGTAAACTGTTTCACCAGCTGGTCTCAGGTGTTTGAAGAGCCTTCTTCTTTGAAATGAGTAGTTGAAACTTAATATGTAATATAATTTTCTGTTTGTCAAAACAGATCTCTAAACAATCTAAACAAAACTACTGTTTAGGAATCAGTATCGAAGTCAAGCTATCGAAAACAGAATCGACAATTTCACTCACTGGAAAGTTGGTAACAGTTTAAATGTTTCAACAGTGTGTAAAATGATTTCACGCAATAACAGCTGTTGCAAACATTATGACTGTAGACAAAACCTCACTGAAACAAACCCTGTTGCCATGAGCTGATTTCATAACAGTTAATATCACACATTTGCATGTCTGGATACTTTGGCGTTTATACTGAATGTCGTTTGCATATGTTATTCTGTCTGCGTAAGTAGCTTACACTGCATATTTGAAATGTGCTTCAAACTAGTAATTTGAGCATCTTTTTAATCAAACTGTTTTTTATTTCCCCACTCAATACTGTAATGTTGAAAGCTTTTCTTGGATTTACATTAATAAATCTTTTGATCTACTATGTTTTATTTTTTATTTTCTAATTGCAGCAGGACCTGATAATGATTGCTGACAATCATTTTGGTGCAGAGTGAATAAACTGTAGAAGTATAATACTTTGTTTAATAGTTCATTGTACCTCTTTCTTTCCCTCTTCTCCCCTCTTCATTCCTGCTGCTAGCCATTATTATCCTGAACTGCTTCTTTCCTTGTGTCCCCTCTATTCTCCTTTTCTTCCTGTCCTTCCAGCTTTCTCTTCTTTTCCTCATTTATTTAACTGCCTTCACGTCAGTTCTTTCTTTCATGCCTTGGCTTCAGTCTGCTTCTTTCCTCTGTCACGTCTTTCCCTCCTTCATCCCTTGCTCAAATCAGTTGTTTCCTCCATCCCTCTCTCTCTCTCCTCTTTTCTTATAGTCCCGGCTCGCCCAGTGTGCAACTATAACCCTGATTACCTCACAGTGTCGGCCTTCAGCATCACAAGGCCAACTAGGATCAATAATATTGATCAGGAATTCAAGTCTGCCTCTAACCAGCATTGTGTGTTTGCATGCGTGCTTGTGTGCGTGCGTGTGTGTATGTGTGTGTGCATGCCTGTTTGTGTGTGTCTGAATTTACATATGTGTAAGTGCTGTAAGTGTTTGTTTGCATATTGATTTCACCTAGTTCGCTGTTTGCATGCATTGACCTGTTTGGATTTAATGAGAATAAATGTAAAATGTTCAGATTTGACCTTATTTACACAAAGACTCAAACGCGCGTGTGCACACACACACACACACACATACATACACAGAAATGTAAATCAGTGTTTGTTGTCTAGCTCTCTTGCATGAATGATTTATGTAAATTCAACCCCCCTTGCTTTCTTTCTCTCTCTCGCAACTCAGTGCAAGTTGGTTTAAGCGTACACCTCATTGCTGTTGAGTGTTTTCACGCTCTAAATAGAAGCCCATAAAGCACTTCACACTCAGCACATTAACAGAACCTGTCAGTCAGGGCTTGTTTAATCAGAGCTGTGTGTTAGGGCATGTTGTTATAGGGTGGCTATACAGTATAAGCATCAAGGATTCCTGCAGCATAGATAACATCACATAACAAACATTTCAGCATTTTGTATGGCTTTAAAACTGTCTCCTAAAAGTACATTAATACTCAACTAATTTGTTTTTCCAAATACCTTTGCTGTATTATTTTAGGTATCGCTGTTTTCTCTGATCCAGCAAGTGTGACATCCTGACTCCACACAGGAGGCAATCAGGAATGCTGTTCTACATATATAGGAAACTTTTGTTTTAAAGGGCACAGGTTAAAAGTGGAGTTTTATTTTGCTAAAGTGCTGAAATTAAAAATGGCACCGTTGACACATTTCCTACTGAGCTCCACCTTTTTCTCACACCAGTTAAAGTGGGAGCTGTAGTTGATATCTGTAGATGCTAGTTGGCAGCAGAGCATGGCAAAATTAAACATAATTAACAATTAAAACCAATTTGCAACCTGAACAATACCATTGAGGTGAACCAGTTATGTCGATTCCACCCGCACTTTACACCATTTTTTGACACAGCTTTGTTTCATTAACTACGTAAGTAGGCAGGGAGAGGGAGTCCTCATTCTAAATCCTGCCCATTAGGATCTGATTGATTAATTGTTTTTCTGAAAAAGTCAGATGCCAAAGAGCACAATACCAGACCTGCTTCCATCGCTACACAAATGGGAGATGTGGGAAACAAGTGAAAGGTCTGGAACAAAGCAAGGCATTACCATCTGAAACAGCATGTTTTCATCAACATCACTGCATCAACACAAACACATGGACACAATTCACATCAAACATCCAACAGCATTTAAAGACGCAGCACAACAGTTACACAAAAGTGCAATTCACTCAGGAGCAGTCGATCAAGAGTTCAGGATCTGGTTTGCAGCTGGAAAAAAAATAAAGATTGTGTGTGTGTGTGTTGCGTAAATGTGTGTGTCTTGTTGCTTTTAAGCCTGCGTGTGCATGTATTCGTGCTCATACAGATGTGTGCGTGTGCTTAATGATGTGAGGACTGAGGTCAGCAGAAAGCTGGAGCTGTAGAAATAAACTCCGCAGGTTTGTGCCCTTCACTAACAGCTGTGTTGGATTTAAACTCGGCACATCATCAGTAGGTCTTCTGTCTGACCGACTGCTGTGAATCAGTCAGTAAATCATATCACTGCTCTTTGTGTGGGAGACTGCTGCTGGGAAAAAAAAATAAAAAAAAAGGAAAACCTCTCTGCACTGAAGATGTTTTCTGCTCTTTGTGTTAGAATAAAGAAGGGGGTGAAAGCTCAGCTCAGTCTGAATGATGAAGTGAGTGTTTTGCCTTTTTCTTTGCAGGCTTCAGATGAAGAAAATTCTTTGCATTGAAATACGCCGACAGTGAACTTTACTCTGTGACTACTATACAATTCATGAAGGAAAAACCTGCGACTCCCACTAAGTGATCAAATATTGGCCTTGTAGGGATGTTTGACTTCAGCTGTGTTAAACTATGCGTCAGACATATGTGAGTGGAAATAGCATGGATTGCATCAAGAAAGAAACTTGTTTTCATCAAGAAATTCATTCCAGTCACTTGCAGTTTGCCATATTTTTAGCACTGTTAAGCTTCTGTCAATGAAACTGACATCCTCCTGCACAAATAGAATAAAAAGTCTTACAACAGCTCAAAGGACCTACTCCCTCTTTTCCGTTAAAGGCTGTTATTATGACCAATCACTGTCCAAAATCAGTGACAGTATATACAGATGGAAGACATGACAGCTCCCCCACAGTGAAGTAAAACCATCTTGATCGCCTTCTGGTGACTGGCTGCAGTTTAGATAACACCGCCCCCTGCCAAGTTAGCAGGTGCGACATGGGCCGAACTAAAAGTACCTGTCCAATAATTCACCAAATAACAAGTCACCAAAAAAGATGGCAGTGCCTGTATCCAGGATATTTTGGTTTTAATGTGTTGTCCAATGCGTTGTCCAACTTTACTCCTCATATAAACAGCAAAAGTGTCAATGTGATCAAAACACATGCGCATCTCCAGGTAGTGAGCATGAATAAGCCATGAAAAATACTGCGAAATGTGAATAGAAACAGGATTTGTGTTTAAGATCGATTTGTGTTAAAGATCGTGCGACCAGCAGAGTGGTGAGCATTACATGACTGCTGTTGCATTGAGGGAACGAGTGCTGTGCGAGTCCAGGCTATATTGAATTGACCATGTGAGCCTGTATAATGCAGGTAATTCCAGACTGCGTGCAGCAGACATCCAAGCATGTGAAATTCACCACACTGAATCAACCCCCCACACCTCACCACCATCACTGCCGCCGACTCCCCCTCAGCTCTCATCCTCCTCTTTTCTCCTTTCTTCGCTACATTCCCCAGAACCAGTCCGTCTTTACACCATCTTTTAGCCTCTCTCTCTCATGGGAAACCTCTCCTGTCATCCTCCTGATCTGAAAGTATAAACGCTGAGACCCGTCTGATACTGGCTGTGCGTGTATGTGTGTGTGTGACAGGATGGGGGTTGTGCAGACAGATGAGGATTTCTATCGACTGACACCTTATCACATTTTCTGTCAAATCTTGACAAATACTGTCAGCCTGTGTGTGTGTGTGTGTGTGCGTGCTATATGTAAAACTTTCAACTCATACTACTGGCTAGATCCAACCACAAGCAGCTTTTTGTTTACATTTTACCTCACAGAAATCCAAACACCAAAAGAACCTAAAAGAAAGGCTCATGGATTATTATCGAACATGCCTGCTTACTGTCTCACCATAGAGGAAAAAATATCCCAAAACCTGGGACAACCAGTGTCGAAGGGACACCTATTTCACACATAACAGATTACAGACTCATCAGTGCTCTGATGAACTTCTCAAGTCAGCGAAATGGACTAGGGTGACATTATCCAGGTCTCACATTGGACTTTTGTAACAGAAACCTTGCATTAAAGTATTATTTTCCAGGCCAGGGGTGGTCTGATAAACATGATATAATTGGTTGCATTATGAGAAATGTAGTGACCCACGCTAAAAGTCAGGATTTCTTGGCCTCTAGAGCAACTGCTGAGCACCTCCATAGTTTAGCTGTAGCATCTGCAGTATTGTGTAGTGCTCAGTATTACATGTCTCAGTGGGTTGTAACTATTTTAATGACGTTTTTAAATGTGACTCATTCTCTCAGATCCCCATCTTCTCCATTTTGCAATGTATCTCTGTGTAATTTTACCAAACAATGTCCACACTGCGCGTCTGTGTGCGTGAACACAAACCACTGATGTGTTTTTAATGTTTATTCTTTATTTATCAGATTGCTTATTTGACTGCAAACGAGGGCTTTTGTTGCTTCTCACAGACGCTGAAGACTCATCAACGCTCAGACACATCTGCTGCTGCGAGGACACCGCAACGCCTTCACAACACACTGCACACCCTGGTGTGTGTGTGTGTGTGTGTGTGTGTGTGTGTGTGTGTGTGTGAGTGACATCCGTGACCAATCAAGACAGAAGCCACAGGCTTTCCAACTGCCGTCCCTCGAGACAGAGCAGCGGCCAGCCAATATGTCACACACACACATGCACGCAGGCACGCACACACTCACACACATGCATACAGACACACACACACACTCTGTGTAAGCCTGACAGATTGGTAGTTTATGGGTGTTAACAGACAGAGGGAGCCTCTTTCTTCACCATCATCAGTCATCGACTTCAGACCCTCCTCCTCCTCACACACAATAGCATGTGTGTGTTATGTAGTGTGTGCGTGTGTGTGTGTGTTAGCCCCCTTGTTTATTAAAGCAGGAAACAAACAGGGAGCGAATGGCGGCTGGGGGTCAACAGTGCAACCCCCAAAAAACAAAGCCTGTGTGTGTGTGTGTGTGTGTGTGTGTGTGTGTAAAAAGGAAATTAAAGGGGTGCAATTTAAGGTCAAAGGTCAACAATGTGTTGACCTGGGTTGGAGTACAAGGTCACCATCTAGGAAAGAAAAAACATTCGAGTGGTAATACAATGTCTGGACAAAAGCAGACATCGCTAATGAGAAATCGAACACGTTAATGACACAAAATCAGCCGGTTGGATCCACCATGTTCTCCAATGTGTTCAAAGCTCCACCCAATAGATTCCAGCCATGGAACACGCCCTGTTGTAAACTAGTAACACTCTTATGTAAAAAAGATATGTGCACATGTTATATGAATATACAAATATATAAACAACCTGAATAAAAGTCTACATGTAAGTCAAGAATGCTAGCTTGTACTACTTGCAGGGCAAATAATTCAGTCACTTTAGGAAACAGCATTTTGACCCGCAGACTGCTGCAGCTGAAAAGTAGCTGTGATAATGACCGACGAGGCTGGTGTTTAACAGCGGTTGGACAGACGACATCAGAGGGAAGCGTTGGTGGATGGAGGATGGGGTTGTATTCTGGCGATAGCACAATGACCTGCCCAAGCAGCACTCTAACAGTTTCCCGACCTTAAATGTCTCTTTGTCAGGGTAGTACTTTGTATTTTGAACAGGCCTGCTGGCAGCAGGCTCAGAGCCATTGTTGCTTCATCTCTCTTTTTTGGGAGAGTAATTTATTTTTTAAAACAACATCGCTCGAACAGTTGTTTTTTTAACTCCCGCTGCTGAAATGTCAGCGTTGACTGAATGTAAAAATCAGGTTTTGTTCTTCGAATTGTTCTCTTTTATCGAGCTTTGTTTATCACGTAATGACATAGATTGTGTCACCTGAAAGTGCCTGATAAAAGCGTAAAATGTCTGCCACTGCCGTCAAATTAAAATGATTTCATTAAATAGAAAACTGTTTAATGTGGATCGTTTGGTTGCTGGCTGTTGCCCAATCGGCTTATTGCGCTCAGTCTGGTGGTAACAGATCAGTACCCTTGCTGTTGGTATTACAGTGAAAACTTGATGGAAGTCATAGCACGAAGAGAACAGAAGAAATCTAAGGACTGGATCTAAAAAACACACTTTATGTTGTCCGCTCTCAATCTGGGAAACTGTCGACAATGGGAAACTCAGTGAAAGCAAATGCATGCAACACCAGAAAAATGTAAAAACGTTCAACACTGACCAGGCTGTAAAAGCTTAGTACAGTTTGAGGTGTGTTGTCTACATCTTGGAAAGTTAAATGTCTTAATGAGTAATTTTAGGAGTTTGGTTCAAGGACCCGAGATCTGACTTGAACTTGTCACAAGAGACTAAAAGTCACTGTAGAAGAGCATTCCTTTAGTACTGAATATGGATGACAAATCTATGTTTCATGTGTCAGGACACTGGAATGAATCTTGGCTATTTGTGATGAATGAAAAACAGTCTGAACTTGACTTGGAGCAGGAACAGGTCATTAACACAGCCCCAGGCTGTATTGTTTCATTTCTATCATCATTTCTGGAAACATCCAGACTCTGTCATAAGACATATTTTATGACAGAGTCATACATTAATCTCATTAAAATAAAATAAAAAAGAGTCTGTAAAACGTCTGTAAAGAGCTAATGGCCCTCAGTGCTACACCTGCAGCGAGAATACACGCATGCACACACACACACACACACACACACAGATGAACAAACATACACAGATAAACAGTCACACACACATACACACAAATAATCAACAGACCCCCTCAACAAACACCCAGAGGCCTGTGTGGTTTATATTTAGTGTACGTGTTAGTCACTAGTGTGTGTGTGTGTGTGTGTGTGTGTGTGTGTTGGGGGTTGGTGGCTGTCAATCAGAGTCAGCAGAGCATGAAGATGGAGGAGGGGCGTTGCCGTGGGGAATGATTCTTTCCTTCCCTCGTTTCCTTCTTTTGCCCGATTCTGTCCTACATCCTACTTTGTGCCTTTTCTTTCTTCTTTTCACCTTTTTTCATCCTCATATCGCTGCATAATTTCTTTCCTCAATATTTCCTTCCCCTTGAATTCTGAATCAACTGTTATGTTTTGCTTCAAATATTGAAAACGTTTTGAAAATGTATTATATGGGTTAAATTCTTATTAAACTATTTCCTCTCATTTTTTACTCTTAAGTTTTATTTTAACAATGATTTTTACTTTCACTGACCCTCTTTGTAGTTTTCTTTAATATATACAAAATAAATGAATAATACAGTTGCCTAAAAGTATTTCAACATTCAAGAAACGAAGAAGTGAAACCAACTTCACTGATAGTCCTGCAGCTGAACGGCCTAATCAGACGCGTTGTGTGGTTTGGTTTTGGGCCAGTTTCAATGAATTTAGTCCACTTTAACTCAGACCAGTTTACTTTGGACCAGCTGTACTTCTGTTTCCCTCTCCCCCCAGCAAACTGAATATTAATACACACACACATGCATGCACACACAGCCCGCAGCATACGTTCAGGGGTCAACACGCCAACGCCGGCCACATTTCTGCAGGGGATTATGGGTATGCTGAACAGTAGCTGACAGCAATGTGATGCCCTTACTATCTCAGAATCTCTCTCTCTCTCTCTCTCTCTCTCACACACACACACACACAGACACACACAAACTAGCTGAATCTCTCTGGAGTTCTATAAAAGATGGTGCGTCCTTCAAGCTTTGTGTGTGTGAGAATGTGTGAATGTGAGAGTGTATACACATGTGTATGTTAATGCATGCGCACACACACACGAAAATATTATACACACACCCATCAAAGCAGTGCTCTTTGATCAATACTGCCGTGTCTCCCAAAAAATTATATTTCTGTTTTAATAATTGGCAACTGCAAATACGTTGCAGCAAAAGAAGCATAATTACATATGTATCATTGTGACAAGGAAATGCTTTTAATTAATGAATCCATCTGCAAAATGTTCAATGAGAGTAATATTTAATTAGTTTCCTTACAAAATCTATTTGTGGCAAATATAGCCTGATAAAACTTTTGTTACAGTTATTCTGTTATGTTGCGTTCACTCAGTGCTTCTGGTTAAGACAGGGGGTGTTTTTTCAATACTTCACAATAAACGTGTCTGTGGTTTAACCCTAACAACAGGTAGGAAACAGGATGTCCAGAGCTTTCTTTATCTAAACAAACATCCATCCTACACGGTGTGACTATTCTGCAGTATAATGTACTTACATTTGCAGAGACACACTGCCAATGACCATTACACACTTGAACACTTAAAAAGATCTGACTCGTGAAGACAAAAATACAATTTCAAGGAGATCATTAAAAAGTGCATATTTTACTCGAGAAGTACCACTTAAAAGTTTCCAACAAATACTCAGAATTAAATCAACACTGTTTTTGTCAGCTGAAGCTGCATTAACCTTGGTCTTCTAAAAGCACTACAAATCATTGATATGTGACACATGATGTGTCCAGGCTGTGGTTAATTTTGAGCTGGGCTTGGATACAAAAAATTATTTAGGTCCAGGAAAAACATCATGTTTTGGGTTTAAATGCTATTTCGTTAAGGTTAAGGGGACTTTCATCGTCATGGTTACAACAACCTGGTGGTCATTGGTTGGAAATGGGAATTGATGCTGGTTTGTTGAGTCGTTGTCAGACGTGACCTCTTCTCCATGCACGCTGTTGCTCCACAGCATCCTGCTTTACTCCTTTGATCCCAACATCACTCACTGATCGCAAGAGAAAAAAGGCTTCACGGATGAGAATCATCTTCTCTGGGGACTTAGGGCATCTTGGGAAAATTTCCTAATAGCCTGATACTGTATTTTGTTTTTTTCCTTTTTCTAGATGTTGGAAAAGGTAGGTCATCTTATATTCAGGCCAATACAATATATAAAGATATATGAGAGAGCAGCCAGACATTTATAACCAATCAGGATGAAGCAGCAGAGTGTGGCGCCCTAACCTGGTTATAAATTATGACGAAGTGAAGAGGAGGAAACAGTAAATTCACTGTTCGGTAACAAAAGAGCTCAGCAGCCCCGAATGAAACAGTTAACACGCTGTGGTCCATATATCTGCTTTATAATTCAGTGTATACTGCTCAACACCACCAGGAAAAAAACTCCCAAAAAACACAAATATCTGCAAGATCCTCATTCATCCAATAATTCAGACAATAAAACACGGAGCAAATAAAACTATTAAAAATGAAATTGTTTTCCAACGCTCACTGCTGCTGTGATTGAGCTGTGTCCATGTGAATGAGGTCAAGCCGGATGTGAAATGAGTTGATTTAAATGTCTGCAGTGAGTGTGCATGATGTTAAAGACCTCCTGAGACTGCTGTGATAATAATGTAGCCTACTAATGATGTCTCAGTGTAAGTACTGACGATAACACTCCTGATGATAATAATGATGAAGGAATGTGACCTCTGGAACAAGGACTCTATGTTCTGTTAAAATGGGAATAATGTGAATTAAATGACAGTGAATTAGTAAGCCAGTCTGTTAAGAGCAGCAGGAGGACGAAATGGAGCGGCCCAACCAGGTATATTCAATCAGCCAATCAGATTCAGGGGAGGAAAATGGTGCAGTGGATCAGATATGTAGTGCTCTAAATCACAGTCTGAAGTTGGAATATGTCTTGGAAAGGACACCAAAGTTCACCATGCACACCAATGGATCGTCTGAGCCTTTTGCATGCACCATGTTGGCACATAGATAACATAACTTTAGACTTTCAACTTGAAGGCAGTGGATATGTAAAAGTGAAATACTGTGTGAAGGCGATACACTGATCCTTTCCAATAACTTCTAGCATCCAAATACCACTTAGGTGACATAGAAGATGAAGAAGTTTGGATAAAGAATAGGTCAAGGTGAATGGATGGGTTGAATAAACAAAGGACTTTGACCCACTGTTCCTGGCTCACGTGAAACCAAAAATCGACATTAACTTGTTTTAAAACATGTCTGTAAGCTATGGGAAGTAACCCACTTTATGGACATTCCAAACATAGATAAGTGTGCTCATTTAAACTACAGCCATGATCTTTTCCTAAACATAATCAAGCGGTTTTGCTTCCTAAACTGAATCGCACTGTGAACACTTCACCTGATCTCCTGAATACAGATGATGAAAAAGGTCACTTGACTATGGATCAGCTCTCCACAGAGGTTAATGCGAAGGACTGGAGTATCGCTGCATGCAAGATTTGAGACTGTTGAAAGCACTGTAAAAAATTTGAAACAGTAAAATTATTTTATTTGTAAGCAGACTGAAGAGACTGGGTTGGGAGTAGGACAAGGCCAGTTTATGCAATCCTTCTGGTTCATCATTTTTACATTTCATTTTGATCTATGGCAACACTATGGCAATCTAATTAAGATAAGAATATCAACATGCTGAACATTTTACCTGTTTTGGATAAATATGTGTGAATGTGATAGCTTCCGGCACCGCTGTGCAGACGGAGCCAGGAGGACTGTTTTTCCTATGAAAATGATGTTGATCCTCCTATCTCACTTTCAGAGAAAGTAAATAAGTACCAAAATGTTTAAATATTAAGAAGAATTGGGTGGTGTAGAGAAAATAGACCTCCTGTTTATTCATACAGACCTCAGACCCAGACAATTAGACAGACCCCAAAAACTCTGACATTGACAAGTTATATGAGGTGAAACTGTGGCTGCATTTTCAGGTTTAGTTTTGTAAATATCTGCAAGTACAGAGACCAAGAGCTTCTGAAGCCCATAATAAAGAAAAGTAGCAATAAGGGCAGCATCATTAACCTTATTGATGATATTTTCTTACTCTCTAAAGAAGATGTGTGTTTCTGAATTTGTTATAATTTTTCTTATTAGTAAAGTTAACAATGTGTTGAGAGATCTGGAAATTTGTTCTACCAAAATGAATTGCACGGTTAAATTTTCATGCAGCCCTGATAACTTTTATTTATTTATAAGTTTTTACCTTGTAATACTTTCTGGTGTGATTTCTTTTGTACATGAAGGAAGGAATATTTTTGGCTGATATTTTAAATCTTATGTGAACTCCAGATGAGAACACCTGACCGTATGAATAAGCAGATCAAATGCTTTTATTTCACTTCTCTTTCAGCACATCTAAGTGTGCGTCACTCAGAGTGACCGATCAGTACTGATTTCCTGCTGAGTTGCCCCAGTAAGACCTACTTATTTCCGTTTGTGTGTATTTAGACATGCGTGTGTGTGTGTGTGATGGATTATTAACAACAGCGTTCATCTAACATAAAAGTCAGTGTGTCATCACATTTGTTCCGTTTGTCAGTTTGTGTTCATGCTGTCTTACACAGTAAATAAAGCAGTATGTGTGTTTGTGTGTGTGTGTGTGCATTTCCGCTGTATGTAGGTCAGAAGCTGCCAGGAAATCTGTGTTTTCTGTTCCTGTGAAGCAAAGCCGTCTGCTTCCTGTGTGTTCAGGTCGCACTCGTTTGTCGGCCCACCAAGAAACAGGCTCATTAGGCTAATTAGTCAGATTAATGCAGAGGTGACCTGCATGGCGGAGAGGCCCCGGGGCCAAACAGATGGGACGGTAACACCACCAACCTGTCAGTGCTGAGCTCGCAGTCACTGAGTCAACAATTCGATACCGAACACAACACAACAGCAACACCTACATGGAGGTCTCAGCCTCAACATGTAACAGGAACAGTAAGACTGAAACAATATGATGTGACAGATAACCACAACAACACAGCAGTGATTAGACTAAAACCAGCTATTCAATCAGATCCATCTGATCACTATAACAAGTCATAGAATTGATACATTTGTTATAAAAAGTGAATACTATTTAGCCACCTCACTATGTCGTAACTATGTTCCCTGTAATATTAATAGTACTCTACAAGATGGTAAATTGTAAACATATTTCCTGTATATATGCATTTAAAACACTGTCATCAGAGCTTCGCAGCATCTGAATCTGAAAAACACAGTACAGGCATTCATGTTTGTGAGCCCAGGAAAACACACACACACACACACACACACACACACACACACACACACCAGCGTTCACTTCTAACAATAGATGTTGGAACGACATGACAAGGACACGGTGATTCAGAGCGGGAGACAAACATGTAAACAACTGTGTGATGTTAATGTTTATTCTCTGTTACTGAGAGCAGGAGGCATACAATACATACCGGGCTGAATTCTGGGTAATTACCAATCTCATGTCAAAGTCATTTCTTGGTGATGAAAGATCTCAAGGTCATTTTTTGTAGAAATGATACTGTTATCTCATGGCCCTGTCCATTATTAAGCTACCATTACTATGCTACTTCTTAGAAAGTTTAAGCTCATCATTACCAGTGAAAACAAGATAAAAATTAGATTTTCTAGCCAAGCCAAGTCTACCAACAAAGGCCACAAGCCACCAAGAAGCTCTACCTATGTGACCTTTCAAAGCCTTTTCAAACAGTGCCAATCTCTAGTGTCAGCAGAAACAAGTTGAAAACACAACACATATTATCACCTCAAAAAGTTGCCAATGTGTTAACTGCAGTTGCTAATTTACACAAAATACAGAGCAACATTGCATTGCTCTCTGATAAATTTAAGTCCAACATTTACTCTCTTTTTAGTTTCATCCTCAGCCGCTTCTAGAGACAAATATCTGGCTTTTTAGCTGCTACGTTCACCACCTTGTTGCGAAAGTATCTGTCTGCTGTTGGCTGCTGAGCAGGCAGCGTACAGCGGGTTCATCAGAGTGTTTTAGCTGAAAACAGACACTCTGCTGGAAACCAGGTTGACGGGAGCAGTGAGACTGAACCAAAACTTTAAACTTGTGCTGAACAAAACAAAGATCTAAAGGGGCCAAAACCTCTGTAGAGCTGATGGGAACTGCAGAGGAGATCATTCTCTGAGGGTTTGTCATTAAAGCAGCACGTTACACACTGCACTTACACGATGGGACCAGCGATGTTGTATGGTATAGAGACAGTGGCTTTGAGGAAAAGACAGGAGGAAGAGCTGGAGGTAGCTTAGCTGAAGATGTTGAGGTCTTCTTTGGGCATGACCAGGACGGATAGAATCAGGAATGAGTACATTAAAAGGGCAGCTCATGTGAGATGTTTCAGAGATAAAGTTAGAGAGGCCAGGCTGAGATGGTTTGAACATGTTCAGAGGATGGGACAGTGAATATATTGGTCGAAGGATGCTGAGGTTAGAGCTGCCAGGCAGGAGGCCTAGAGGAAGACCAAAGAGGAGGTTAATGGATGTAGTGAAGGAGGGCATGAAGGTAGGTGGCGTGAGGGAAGAGGATACAGAGGATAGGGCGAAATGGAAGAAGATGATTCACTGTGGTGACCCCTGAAGGAAACAGCCGAAAGGAAAAGAAGAAGTTACACACTGCACTTACACAATCCATTTAATAATATGATAATTGATTAGGGTAGCTGTAAAAGTTTATTTATTGGGGAATCAGCCTTTAGCCCTCTTTGCAAAAAAGATTTTCAAACTGTTGTGACCAAAGTCAGCATTTTAAATGCAGCTTTTATGATCTGTGTAATATAAATTTTAACTGTATAGAAGCTATGGCCTTTTTGTCTATGCACCCTGAAAATTAAGTTTCAACTTTCTAAATTTGCACTTAGGCCTCTTCCAGCACATCTGTCATCCATCTGCACACCACTCCGATCATTTCCTCTGTGGGACGCAGCTGCAGTGCTGCAGTGGAACTGCAAAATAAAACCCGGACCTGTGTGGCTGTTCTCCAACATCCCTCGGCAGGTTCAGAGGGGTATTTATTATTCAGCCTTTCTGAGCTCGACTCCACTGCTTTTTGCAAGCTCGTCGCAGAATGCCAACAGAAATCAGTCACATCACTGATCAGACACAAGCCTTCTTCAAAAACAGCTGAGATCTAAATATGTGAACCACGTCCTACTGGTCCAGTTGTCAACTCCGATTTCCTTAAATATGGTTTTAAAAGACCTCGTGGGCTTTCTCAGTCCCAGCAGCACATGTTCTACTCCTGTTCTTAGGTTACAGCTTTTTGTAACTTTTTGATAAACTCGAGAGAAAACCCCCACAGCAGCACGAGGTTAATCAGCTCTCAGTTTGACTGCACCTGTCTTTGCATCCAATAACATGTCAGAATAGCACTGTCAGGTTGTTAATGACTAGGTTTGATGGACTGAGGAGGAGGATGCTTGACTGGTTTCAACATTAATATCCAGCGTTTGAGGTGTGTAGGTGTAGCCTTCAGACTGACACAAACCTCCTGACATCAGTCATCGCAGTCGCCCTTGCTTCCTGCATGTGTCACAGATCGGGTATACCATACTTATATGACATTCATATAAGTATGGTGGTTTTTAGAGAGTTTTGGTCCAAACTGTTGTGATTTTCCACTAATACACACAAAAAGGTCACAATGAAAGCATGGTTGCACCGGTTGCTGCTTGAACAGCCATTTATCCAAAAACAAGAGTAAGAGAAATGCATTCTTGGCCCGCTTTGATTATACAATAGCCTGCATACTCCTCCTAACCCAGTCATCCAATCCAAGCCCAAACTGCAAAAAGGTTGTGGTGGAATTTCATATGTTAATACCAATCTCTAAAACATATGTCAATATGTATTAAAAACACCACTGATGAAATTGTGTCTATGTAAAATCTAGTAGTATGTAATAGTTCAGATGGATTAAAGTCTTGTTTGGGTATATCTTCATGTTAGTGTGTATGGTGTTGCATAATGTAGTTTAAACAAGACAAAGACTACATAGCCATGCTAAGAGCAGTGCTTTGAGCTACATGCTAATGTCAATATAACATTCTTATAGTGACAATGCTTGCTAATTAGCAGGTAACATTATCTAGCTTAAGCATTTTAGTATAGCATGTTAGTGTGTTAATATTTGCAAAAAAAAGCTCATCAAGACATGAATCCCTTTAGAGTTGCAGGTTTTTGGTCATTACCTTAAATATCAGGCAAATTAGATGAAAAGTCATTGGATCATCAAAGTTAGTTGCCAAGTTCATAGCAATCCATCCAGCAGTTGTTGCATCAGTGTGGTACCAATACACTATAAAGCATTTTGTCCTTGGGTGTGATTTATCTAAGCTGAGATAAATAAACACGTTTTTCATCATTTCATGCAAGAAGTATTTTGACGTCTCTTGCTGTTTTGGGAAGTTTACTGCTATTTTGCTGTTAGAGTCATGATGAAAACAGGGGCAGGTAGCTAAAGCTAAAACAAAGCTGTAAGCACTGACACACTGACAGCGAACATGAATCAACAGCTCCTTTGCTTTGATCTCTGCTGCGGTTCAGATTATTATTTTAAGCAGCTGAATGTGAAAAGATGTCTGACAACTCATGGCATAATAACTGCACTGTCAACCTCACAGAAACTGTACAACTGTTAGGATAGAACAGTTAAGAGTCAGGGATGTAACCTGGAACTGAATGAGGAAGATCTTTGGATTATATCTGTTTTAAAAAGCAGAGAAGAAGATGATGTGGATTGACAGGACATCCAGAGCAGTGAGATGATAAATCGGCACCAAACTTTCTGCTTCAGGGAGAAACCATTAGAAACACAGACGGACTTCGTGTCGCTCATCAGCCCTCTTGCATAAAACATATCTGTCTGTCAATCAATGTCAGCTAACATCTGACTCATCCTGCAATTATACAAAAAAAATAAAAAAACAGTATCCTGAACTTTGCCCCAATATTTATTTTCTGCCCTGTAATAAATGTCTTTGCATTTGTTTAAAAAAATATATTTGAGACTGATCTGTGGTGTTAGACCAGGCTTAATTTTGTTTGAACATTAGTCATAAAAGTTAAACAGACCTAACACTGAGTTATTTAAAGCATGAAGGGTAAAACATTTTCATTTGCCCAGAACTCATGGTAAATTAGTACCACCTAAGACAGTTAACAGCTTTAGGGCCATTTTGCAGCTGATATAGTTAGACATTTATCTGATTTCTGACAGTTAGTAGTAATACTAGTGGTTAATAGTTATTCAGTCTAACTTTTGACTTTTCAAAACTAGCCCGAGAACAATAATACACAGCTTCTGTTATCTGATTCTACATTTTTCCTAATGTTAGAGATACACACTGCATGAGTCCAAACATCCAATTTATCTTCCATTTTACCAGCACAAAACCTCACTTCAATCCTTTAGTATATTAGAACTGAACAAACTGAACTTCACTGTTTAGCACCGAAGAAAGGAAGCAAATTCTCAGTAAACATTTCCCGTGAACACGCTTGGAGCTAAGAACCCTGAATCTCTTGTGTTTGTGCCTCAGTGTAAACTGCAACTCTACACAGCATCAAACAAGTGAGCATTTACCCTAGTGGGTGTTTCTGGGGAAAAAAAATGATGGAAAATGAAACATTCATTGCAAAAATCCTAAAGGTACAGTAACTTCCTTTTTTTGTTTCTTCCCCTGAAACTAGTTCCCTGCATGACACCTCTACTCGCTTCTTGAAGACTCCACCACCCCCACGTTCCTCAGGACTCCCATGTCAAATAAAATGACAATAATACAATAAAATAAAGCTGCATTCAAAGTGAGGCAGGGAGAAGGTGAAGCAACATTCTGAGTTGTTGAGAGTGTTAAGATCCTTTATGTGAGTAAAAGTACAAATCCTGCAACATAAGAGTACTCCCATACTTCCAATTTGACTTCTCATCTTCCCCTGTGCCACAGAGCTCCAGCCACACTGTGGCACTGGGTGACATGTTCCTTCATTACCATGAACCCACACACTGTAATTTCTTTGGTTAAACTGAAAGCAGGGGAAAACCTGTAACCAGGCTCTCTCCCAAGTTCAATAACTAAAAATCACCAGATCTACTTTGGGTCAATGTGGTTACGACTGGGTTACCCAGTGGGTGGTCTTCTATCTTCTATCCAAACAAAAAAAATCCAAACTAAAATATGGTAATGTGTAGACAAAACAAATGAAAGTTTTATGTTAAAATTGATACAAATGTATACTGTATGTTTGTAGCTGTATGAACTGGCATTAAAAACTAGGTACATGTATAAGTAACAATCAGTTACAAATAACATGTAGGTTAAAAAAGAGCAGCTGATAATAGTTACCATGTATTATTTTGGCCAAAAATCCAACAGTAATATTTGACATTGAGTCAAAACCAACCAGTTTTCCTCAGTTGTTTCTGAGCCATAGGTGTTTGGTTAAAGCAAAAAATGATTGTGGTGATGCTATACTGATGCAAACAGTGATTTTTAGTATATCCCAACACTCCAAACCTTAATATGTAACATGTATCTCTATTTATTTGTAAAAACAATACAACAATATTGTGATCTTGAGGAGGTCTGCGTGCTGCAACTATTTCTTGACAAATAACCAAGTATCCATCCTCCCAGGACTTCTGTACATCATCTTCTGAGACAGTTGGTGACCACAGGTTTTGCTTGTGGTCTCTGTAGGGACACAGCCTGAAAACAACACTGTGACGACTTCGGGAAGACGCTTCAATTGACAAAATCTCCCTCAGTACACTACACTCTCTTCCCTGGTGTCCAGCTGATGGACATGACATCCTACTGAAGTTTGCGTCTCCACTCTGATGTGTGTATATGATCAATTAAATGCAATAAAGGATTGATAAGACACATTATTACGGAGCGTCTACAGCTCTGTTTTATTTCTCATTTTGATTTCTTTCAGCACAAACACACACTGAGTCTGATCCATGGTCAGTGTAGCAGCCATTAATTTCACACAGACTGGTTCAGAGAGAGAGGAAGAGAGAGAGAAGCTCTCGGCTCATCCTCGGCTTCACTCTGATTCACTCTCGATCCACCCACCTCTGTCTTTCTCGCTCTCTCTCTCGTTCTCCTTCTCACTATCTGTGTCTCTTGTCCCTCTTCTCTCTCTCCGGTGTAGTCTCAGTGATGTATGGCTGCCATCACTGAAAATAATGACTCGTCTGCCTGTAATCTTTTATTTCACTGCAAGGCCGAGGAGGAGGAAGAGGAGAGCGAGAGAGGAGGAGAGTCAAGGAAGAGAAGCAGGAGAGAGGGAGAGAGGAAGAGGATAAACTGGGGGGAAATGACTAAGAGTAGGAGGAGGAAGATACTTGTCTCTGGATGATGATGAGGAGTAAAGGAGAAAAGGTAGAGGATAAGGGGATGAAAAAGGGGAGAAGGATGGAGAAGATTTGATAATAAAAATTGGAAAAAGGAAGAGGGGGAGGAAGAAGAGTCTTCATCTGTATGTGGATGATGAGGTGGGAGATAAGCTGTCATCTATCTGGAGGGGAAGCAGGAGGAAGAGGAAGAGGAAAAGAAGGGGAAATAAGCAGGAACTGAGGAGGGTGAAGATACTGCAGCAGACAGTCGCAGTTCACCTGACTTATATTATGAATGCAGTTTTTTTACATTTTATTCTTTGCAGTCATTTAGTGTTTCAAAGTTTTCTCTAAATTTCATCCACTTATTTCTATTATTTTGGTTTTGGTTTTAAGAAAATCGTCACTTATTTGTAGAAAACAATGTAGAAAAAGCTCCGTTACCCCTGTTTCGTTAAAGTGCTTATTTAAAAAAAAAACAAGTTGTGTGTTATTATCTATAATAAACTTTGTGGACTTGACCTTTAAGCTGTGTTTCATTAGTGACAAACTGCACAATCAGTCATTGTCACCTTCCTGTTGTCTCGATCCAAAACTGGCACGTCAGACTGTAAGGCTGCAGCTCGCTGGACTCGTTAACATCATCTCCTTCGTTAAGGATCTCTCCGCTCGTTAAGCTTCTCCTTGCTAACGAGCTGTCTCCTGACCTTGGACTCTTGGTTTTTGGCACACAGCTGAACTGGTGGGCTCAGTGCGTCCTGTCAGCATATGGAGGGGCCGGCCGGGTGTCCTGGACCAGGACTGAGACTTCACAGGAGGAGCTGGATCCTCTCCAGAAGGAGACATCCCGCCAAAATAACATTTAACATTTGATAAAATGGTTTGTCCTCTTCTTTGTTTTGTTTTTTTTAATTTTTTTTATTTTTCCTTTGCTTATGAAAATTAGTGCATAATATTACCTAATTTCATCATTATTTAATCTAACTCCTACATGTTGAGTAAAGTATTATCTTATGAGGTGCATTGTCTGTTTTTTTACATACAGACTAAACCACTGATCTGACAACATCTAACTGTGGAGATCGTTCTCTGAGCCCATGTCAGTACAGACAACAACCAAGTTCTTTAGTGGAACAAAGAGTTTAAAGCTGCTGCAACACAGTGAGTTTCCTTCAGTGTTGACAGGCTGAGAGGAGTCTGTCCATACCCACACCGTATGGTGAGTGAGGACACACACACACACACACACACACACATACTCAGGGCTGCGTGTGTTGGCAGTAGCCGTGGTGTTGTGGGTAATTTGGTCAAATCTGGCAGAAGTCGTGCCAATGAGGCTCAGAGCCTGCAGAGAGCGGACAGGAACTAATGACCTTCACACACACATTACACACCAACCATATGTTTCTGTGTGTGTGTGCGTATATATGTGTGTGTGATTAGGGAGAGTGATCTGGTTGCCATACATTTACTTTGTTTTGTTTTGTTGGTTTTTTTTGTTGCTTTAAATATTATGACAACATTTTAATAAAAAATATCAAAATGAATACAACTCTTCACTGACAGACTGTCACATGTTCATTCTTCCTGTTCTTGTTCTACAAGAAGAACACACAAAACAAAAAAAGAAAAGAGCAAGAAATGGACAGTTGTAAGAACCCTGTATGAAGCATTGAATTGAATATATAGTAAAGGTTGAACATCAGGCTGTAAAACACGTTTAGATGAAAGGGGGCAGTGTTTGAAGCTTGCGGTGCTAATGTATCTCTTGATCAGATCAGATCTATTGGTTACATCACAGAGGAGAAAACGGGTCCTTCAAACAAAGTCTCCAACACAGAATGTGAAGTTTTAGATGCCGACCACATTTGTGTGTATGACTGTTAGCGCTGATCATTTTTTAAAATGTAACAACTCTTTAAGGTCCAAGATTTTTTTAAAAAGATGAATCACTGACAAGCATTTAAATATACTCTGTGAGGCTGCAGACAGTTTGCTGCCTGAAAATTCAACACTAGGCTGCGTGTACATGTGTGTCTTTATTTTTGTGTATTCATGTGCTTCTCTCTCTCTCGCTCGCTCTCTGATCAATACATCTTGTCAGGCAGTGGTTGATAGATTATTGATTGTAATCAACCTGTCCTCTGTATGTGCAGACAGCCTCTAATTCCTCTGTCAATCTGTCAAACCACTCATCCATCCACACACACACACACACACACACACACACACACAGTTTTAGTCCCAAAGAAATATGGTTTTAAATAAATGTACATGTAAATCATCCTTTGTTCTTTGAGCAGATTCAGCTGTAAGTTGACTTTATGAATTCCTCTCATGTATGTCCTCAAATCTCACAGTAACAGATTGGGATCTTCCTGGAGAAGTGTTCAAATCCACATAAAATGTTTCATCTACAACACATTTTCCTGAAATAGCATCTTAAAATTTCCCTTAAATGGGCTTTAAGACCTGGAAAAATCACCCTATAACACTGAGAATTCTTACAGAAAAAAGGCCCCACTTTCACTTTCCTCTATAAGCCTGGAAACGTCCATTGAAATCTTCCTGCAATAAATTAAAAAGTCTTCAAAACACTGTCAAAATTGACAAAGATGCTGTTTAACATCCTGAAATCTCTCTGAAACATCTCCCAAATGTTTCTGAGACACCCCAGAAACAGCTTTCTCTGCACACCATCTCTTAAAAATCCCCCAAATAATTTCAGTCTTTAAATATGTTATCCACGTCTACAACATCCTAAAGTTATCCCTTAAAATTCCTGTAAAAAGTATTCCAGGATCTCCCTTAAATCAGTGCCCTTTTCTGCACATAGATAACCATCAAACTAACAACTATAAAATAACATAATATATAATATATACACTTAGCAGGCATGGCCTGTGAACTCTGTTGAAACAGACACAAACGCCATCAGCTGCTTTTAGAGCTGAACCTCCAAGATGGCTGCCACAGGGTGAAGGAGTGTGGATGGGGGTGCTGGAGGGGGTTCCTTCACCTCCAAGGCCTTTAATAGACAGGCTGGTTTAATTCTCAGTCTCTCCAGAATCCATTAAAGTCAATCTGTGATATCCATTACCATCTCATCAACACTCTGCATTTACATAAACACGCATAATTAAGCAGAGCAGCAGAGAAGAATCAGAAGCTCTGATTACAGACGCACTGTTTGTTTATTTATTTCTTTATACCTTTAACCAATCAGAAGGCACCTTGCAGCCTGAGGTCTGATCTGATGACTGAAGCAGCCGAGAGACGTGTCACACAGCTACACACGCAGACACACAAACACACAGACGCACACACCTATCTCCATTTCATCACTCTCTCTCTCTACCACTTACTCTCTCTCTCTGGGTATTCAATCTTCATTCGTTGCTGCCACTGATGTGTGGAGAGAGAGAATGAGCTACAGAACCAATGTGTGTGTGTGTGTGTGTGAGAGTGAGAGCGAGAGAGTGTGTGTTGATGCGTGTGTGTGTGTGTGTTCTGAATATCAATGCTCCCTCAGGTTGACTGGTCTTTTCCATTTAATCGCTTTCACACTTGGATCCTATGTTTCCCACACGCTCACCAGACGGACGCCAGACCAAAATATATTTTCATCTGAAACAAAATCCGGCACAAAATTTCTATCTGACTCAAATCGCTTATGACACACCACTATCGTGTCACACGTACACTTTATATAAGAATGGACAGTGTGTCTCCACTTCCTTCCACTGTACAAAAATGGAGCTAAAGTATCGCTGATACAGGAGCTGCCATCTTGCGCTGTTGATGTCCCTTACTGCTAGAGTTTGTGCAGTAGTGATCAGGGTATGGTGCTGCTTATTAAGACCCCATCCATACAACCTCCTAACATAAGAATTACCTAAAGAAACCAAACCATCTCTGGGAGAAATATATTTGACCTGTGCTGTGATTAAGTTTGTCCCATCTGCTACGCCTGCAATATTGAGGAGGCGAGGTTTATGACCTACTGTATAATACAGCCGGCAACCAGGGGACCATCCAGATGTTTTGGCATTACTTTTGGGAACCTGTCATGTCATAAATCCTTATGCGAGGTGCAATCAAATTGTTGTAAGACTGTGTCTGCAGTTCCTGAATGCAAATCAGCACAGTGATGAGCAAGCAGCAGCTGTAAGCAGTAACTGCTGAGTCAATCACCAGAGTCAAATGCTGTTATGTGAGAAGCAAGTGCGCCATTGTGATCTCACTATGGACCTTAAACAAAATTGGTAACAAACTCTGGAAATCCACAACAGAAACTTCTGAAATACTCGAATGAATCAATGAGTTGGGTGAGAGGACCTCCTTCATGAATCATGGAGCAAGGAGCCCAGGATCATCACCGGTGAAAAGATTTGAGTCTATGGCTATGATCCAGTGAACAGTGGCCATTACAGTGAAAGCACCCATGTCATCTAGGACAGATGAAGAATCAAGACCATGCACATTGTTGTCTTTGTGGGAATGTGCACCATGAAATCATCTCTCAGGGTTTTTAAGGTATCTGAAGAAGGACATTCGTTCACAAACAACCTGAACTGTGGCGCACTGGAACTCAGATGCTACATCATGTGAGGCAATACACATACCCATGGTGCATTGAAGACTTGCATGTTTTTTGCCAGCACAACAAAATCTTCACTCTCAACTCGCCCAACTGGCTCTCTGACTACCACCTCTTTGACAACATAAAAAAGGGTGTCAGTTTTGACACAGTGGATGAGGTCCAGTGCATGCATCAGGTGGTGGTGCTTGACACACTTACAGAACAGGGACAGTTGAAAGCATTGCAGAAGTGCTGGGAGCTGTGACTGCGCAAGGTAACTACCTCAGTAGGGATGCTAGTTATGCACTTTGAATCTCTCATGCAATCAATGGTCAAGAGCTGAGATAGATAGATAGATAGATAGATAGATAGATAGATAGATAGATAGATAGATAGATAGATAGATGCCCTTGAAACTAATGGCTAAAAGTCACACTGAAGAAATAAAACTGACTCTCCTCCCCCTCCTTTTTTCTTACTCTGCTGCATTAATCTACATTCCAGGATGTTCCTCTTTGTCACATTGAGTCTGATGGATGCGTTAAATCAGCACGTTATGTCTACCTGCTCATGTGTAAGTGTATGTGCATGCGCATGTGTTCCTGTGCGTGTGTTTCACCACGAGACGTTCTGACTTTCATGTCCTACATTAGCATTAGCGTCGACAGCAGAATCACCATTAGCATCTGCACAAATATTAGCATCTCCTCTGTGACTCCAGCTCAGTGTCCTTCAGAGTAGCTGACAGCCCGCCTTCGTTCACATCTGCATCTCTTTAAACACGCACTGAAGGTGGAGGGATAGAGTTGAACACAGTGTAGAATATCAAGAAGCACAATTATCGAGTTTTAAATTATATGGCTCCATTTTAAAAGAGTTGTCTCTAAAATTAACAGTACATCTAGGTAAAATATCACTCTTTGTAAAAATGAGAGTGGCAGTCCAGCACTTTGGTCCAGACTAAAATATCTCCACAATTAGATGGACTGCCATGACATTATACCTGCTAATTGCACCAGCGTGTTAGCACTGTCAGTGCATTTTAGCACAGTGGCGTTAGCATCCACCTTACTGGGCCTCCGTTTTGAAGGACGGCTAACAGGCAGAGAGAAATCAAAGCAGACAAACAGCCTCGGTATGTCCTTCCTCTGTCTTTATGACTCTCTCCACCTTTTTGCACCTGATTTGTCTCACAGTTGTTGTATTAGAATTATTTGTATGGACTGTACAAAACACTGTGATTGATTATTCATTGCTGGTTTGTCCTTGCTGAAGCTTTTAGTGTTTTATTGAGTGGAAACAGTGAAAACATTGTTTCTACCGTTCCTTGGGAGAGAAATAAAACCCTTCAGCTGGCGAGGGAAAAGCTTTATGTTTTCTGTTCTGCTGCTTTTCACTTTTGCACTTCTGGGGATTTTTTCTGCCGGCAGCTTTACCGACTTAACTACGCTGATTCTCTGTCTCTCTGTAGCTCTGTTCAAGGTAAATCAGGATAAATGAGCGCCAGCCTGTGTACCTTTAAATCTGTGAGCCGTCCCAGGTGATAAATTAAACGCACCTCTGTGTTTGAATTCTAATCAGAGCTGTTGGATGCAGAGTCTCTGAGGTTAAATGAAGTCTGTTCGTGGTTGGATGTAATATTAATTCTGCATATTTCAGCTCAGCCTACAACACAGAGGACGGATGACAAGAAGGATGAAATAACTGCCTAATAAAGTGAGCAACACAAAAATTAGGCAAATCCCAGAGGAGAATCATGCATATTAGTGTTAAGACACAGTAAAAGATGTACAGGACAAAATCCACAGTGCTCACTCTGTTTAAAAGTGCATCTCAAAGTTTAGCTGATGCTAATATGAGGCTGAGTTAGACAAATCTTTGTGCTAGGCTCAGCTAAACACGCTCAGCTGCTTCATTAACTGTCCTCCCCGTATGTCATGTAGCTCCTTGCTGGGTTTCAAACACAGGCCATAAAACACACATCAGGAGACACGCATCATCTGCCTCATAAAACATACTGCTTTGCGCTGCACTGACCGTCACTGACTGTGTCCACGCTGCCTGTCACTGACACATTAACTGAACAATACAGCCGCAGCAGTGTGTGTGCGTGTCATCACACTTTGTATGATGCATCTGAGTAAACTATATAATAGACACTGAGGGCATTCAGTCATTCTCAAAGTTTACTTTTCCTTTATTCTTTATTTATTCAAGTGCTCCACCCAGAGCCAGGCTGTGTTCAAGGTTTTTGCCTATTAAAGGTAAGCTGCCGCTGCTGTCGCCAAATGCTTGCTCATGATGGGAACTGTTGGGTGTAGATTAATGTAAAGAGAAAGGTCTAGACCTGCTCTATATGCAAACTGCTCGGATATAACTGATATATGATTTGGCACTATACAAATACAATTATTTTGAATTAATGCATATAAGGGTAACTTTACTGGCAAATAACTCTTCTGTAAAAGAATATCAGTACATCTGGTACAGACTTACTGTGAACCACTGTAGTGCAAACCAGATTAACTACTGATTTTTCTGGTAAACAACAGGTAAGCTCTGTGATTCTTTGCTATACATCGTGTAAAGGCAAATATCAATTTCTGTTTCTCTTTCCGTTTAGTTGTCATGTTTTTGCTTCTTACCAAGCTTACTCACACAAATCCACTCAGAGTCAGTCGACTCGCTTGAAGCTTTACTTTCTACTTTCTAAGTTCTTCAAGTAGACGGTAATAATCCTCCCTCTCACACAGCTGGAATGGATGTTGCAGAAGCTTTCGGTAGCAAAAACAGCAAAGATAATCCAAACCTGAGTGACTCAAAAAGGCTGTATTAGAGCTGAACTAATAATGAGGAAGGCTCCTTCCTTCAGTAATAGAAGACCTATGAGCTTTCATCATCTACGTTACTAGCAGACCCTGGTAATAACGAAAAGGATTCATAAGAATATAACCATTATTCCTATATCAGGCATGAAGAATGTTCTATTATAACAACATGGATCTTACAAATGATTTATTGCTCATCAGGTAGATATTTGCGCTCTGTCAGTATGTCCAATCCTCCAGAAGTAACAGAGACAAAATGTCCTGATCCCTTTTAGATTTTATGACTCACTGACCTTTCTGGGGGTCAGTTGCAGGGCAAATTTGACATTATTGGCTCTCTTACTCTATTCTCAACTCTAAATCATTGACTAAATCGTGAGTATGTTGTCTGTTCTGTCCAACAATTTCTTGCTGTGGCTCTAACTAACACTGTAGCCTATAAGACACTGGGGCACGACTGGTTAGAAATAGCATTTCTGTTTTTATCACACTGTCTATGGCACAGACCATTGGTCATTAAAAGCTTTTGTTGGAGAGAGAGTGAAAGGATTAAGAGAACAAAAGAAAGGCTGAACACTTCTTGCTCTCTCTCTGTCTCTCTCACACACATCATTCAATCAGTGTGTCTCCATATGGACTAGTCCTCTATCCGTGAATTCAGTCACATTTTGATTTGATTTGAGCACTGAATCAGATAAAAATGAAAACCATTAAATGGACAGCTTTCAACAATATAATATCAATAGGGTTTAGAAGTAAATTCAACAGTTTTCACAGTGGAAAAATGAACAAAACATTCAGGGAAACAGCTTTTTGATGTATCGTGCTTTGAGACACTTCCTTTAAGTAAGAAGAGACAGAGGAGATATCCAGGTGGAAACCACAGAGAGTGCAATAAAATAGAATAACTATAAAAATATAAATATTTCAATTTACTTTTCTGCCTTTCCCATCTTGCACTGTCTCGCTACAGGATCAACTATTAAATCAACTGAATGAATGAAACAAACAAGCTACTGTAGCCCGAGGCCTCTGTAACACACACATACGCGCACGCACGCACACACACACACACTCTAGTCTTTTTCTAACTCACTGTCTAACCACTTCTCTGTCCTCTGGAGGGTTTCTGTCCTAAAGAAAAACTACTTACTGAAGCAACATTCCCTGTGATTTTACGTTTTTTTAATTATTAATCAGAGGAGAAGAGAAAACACCAACTGTAATTTTCTTCAAAAGCTGAGTTTCACAGCAAAGTGAATGAAAACCAGCCAATTGTAGGTCACATTTAGAGCCAGAGAAAAAAATTCAGAAGGAAAAATATCAATAACAGAAAGCAAAACAGAAGTTTAAACTCTAGAAATGTATAAACAGAATATTAGAAGGACAAATTATCTGTTTAACATTTAACTGAAGTGAAAGTAAATTAATGTTATTTGTAAGATGTCTTGTGGTAAAGAAGATACAGCATTAATTGTAATCAGTGCATTAATATAGATAAAACACATTTATGAGTTTGGTGCTTTTAATTCATTAATATGTGCAGCCATTGTACTGGGACATTATATTACAGTAAGTGTTGCCTGTCAATGTGTTTGGTGCAGATGGTTTGAGAACCTCCAGAGGGTTTAGGGGATCATCGCACTCAGTGTGCCCAGGAACCTGCTGCACTGCTGGGCTTTATGAGTTCAGAGGCTCCCTGTTGTCTCTGGAGCTCCACCAACACAAACAAAAACACACAAACAAACCGTTCATGACTCGACTCTGGAGATCATCTCTATCGTAGCCAAAAATGATTCGATTTTGAGCTGTTGGACAGAACAAAACAGTACAATTTGCAGTCTTAGATAGCAGTGCATAGTATAGCATGGAACAGTCTGTTGAGAATTCATGGGACCTGCCTACTCAGCATGCCCAGGAACCTGCTGCCCTACTGGTCTTTACCACTCTAGCAGCCCCCTCTCGCTGTCCCTGGAGCTTTACCAATACAGGCACACACACGCACACCAACATTCACACACTAACAAGCCTTTCTCTTAGTTTTACATCCCACTGTCTACTGGGGATCTTGATGTAATTCGCTGGGACCAAATCAGTTTCAGTTTACTGAGAGAAAGAATATACTTCATAAGGCAGTAAAGCAGAGAAGAATATATATTATAGCATGTTGTAACAAAGAGTGCAGATGGTCAGAGAACCTCCAGAGGGTTCTGGGGGCTTGCCTGCTCACTGTGCCCAAGAACCTGCTGCCCTGCTGGGTTTTAGAATCCCCTCCGGCCCCCAACCCCTCAAATCCCCCACTGTCCCTGGAGCTCCTCAAACACACACAGACACACTGGCTGTGACTCATAATAATGCTGCTCATGCACAGAGTCAGAAATTAATCCCCCCGCACACACACACACAGTAAAGTCAGCAGTTTGCAGCCACATGCACACATGCACACACACACACACACACACTGTATTTCAGAAGGTTTCTTATTTAAATTCACTAATTAAATTATAATTTACATGAGATTAAAGTCTTATAGAGGTTCAACACGGTTTAAGGACATTTTTAGAGAGCTGCTACCCCGCCCCTATTGTTGTAACACACACACACACTCATGCGCGCACACGTGTATGCATACACATGAGTCTAGTAAGCAACTAATCCCCCCAGGCCACACACACACACATACATACATACATACACACACACACACACACACACACACACACACACACACACACACAAAGTCAAGTCAATAGTTAATCCCTCATATATACACACACACAGAGTGACAGAAGTGGTGTTGGAGGGAGTGTCAGCTTTTATAAAAGACTGAACAGATGTCGATTGTCCAGCTGCCTCCTTCTGCTGTATGTGTGTGTGTGTGTGTGTGTGTGTGTGTTTTGTACTTCTCTGCTAGGATCAGTTTGAGTATAAGGACATTTTGTCCAGTCCTTGCCTCTTCAAATGGCTGTTTGAGGGTTAAACCCAGGTTGTAGAGTAAAGGTCAGAATTAGGTTTAGGTTAAAATTCGGCCAAAGGACAAGGATTTGATTATGTCGGTGAGGGTCCTCACAAGTATATTAGTACTATGTATGTTTTACGTAGTCTAACTCATGTTCATATTCATACTGTGTGCAGCAGTGCTACACACTGAGCATAAAAAAGTATTTAAGAAACATTTATTACACTCATGAGTCTCTGTTCTGCTCTGTGGGAACAGTTCAGACAGCAAAGTGTTTGCCTGTGTGTGAGATAAAAGTTGGTGTGTGTGAAGTAAAACAGAGAGTCTGGTTAACAGACTGTGTGCCCTGTTGTTTTCAGATATAATGAAGCAGAACTGAAACTTATTAAAAGTTCAATTAAACCACGGGAACAGAGAGCTGCTGTAGGCTGATGCTCCTCAGCGTGGACTGTTTTTTACAACAGAGAGAAAAAGAAAAACCTCATTTTGACAAGCAGACTAATGAGCTTTATCCTTTCAGTGAACATAACTTTAATACATTTGGTGTTACACAAGTGTACAAATTATGCCACTTCTAGAGCTCTGGTTTGCTGACATTTGGTGCTATGGAGTCTTTTCAGTGTTTATTAATGATCTAAATGCTCTAAATGTTTGGGTCCCACACATACATTTAAATGGAGCAGGTGCATATAATCACTCAGCAGGAAGCAGAGACGCTGGTAGTAAACTTCTATTCTGGATGTCATGAGTAAGTTTGAATATGACTGAGCTTTGCTTTGTATCCCACAAAGTCAAGGTTCAAGGACCATTTCATATCTTAACATAAAGAAAAAGACTTTTTCGGCCCCGGGCTCACTGTCTTAGTTTCAGCTCTCCAGGAGACATAAGTAAGTTAAGGCAGTCTGTACTAATGTGATGTAACCTGTATCTAACCAAGTTAAATCCCAATCATCAAGCAACTGCATTGATCTGCCTCTAGAAGCAACATAAGTATGTGCTTTACTCATGTTTTGTTCTTTTTGTAAACCCACACTTAACCAGCATTAAAATGTGTCACTGTGGATGATCTCGCACCACCGTCCTACTGACCTCCTCCTCACATCATTATAATCGTCATTAAAACTTCAACTAACAAGTACTTTCATTATTAATTAAATGTGTTTTCAAATATACTGTGTTTTACAGCTTGAAATCCTCCTGATGGCAGAAAAGAATGAAACACTCAGTCTTTTATGTCTGTATTTGTGTGGCACCTCACACACACACACACACACACACACACACACAGATGAAAGGATAAAATCAAAGGATCGCAGCTGAAAGAGGCAAAGAAAGGTAATGATGCTTTCAAATTGCATGAAATTACACACACAGCCACACACACAGACCCAGACACTCAGACACACGCACACACATGCACACTCAGTCAGCTGGGTCCAGTCAAATACTGTGTTGTCAAAGTTATTTTATCAATATGACTGTTGGATTGAACTAACATCTGCATCTGATGAAGAAGAATATCATTAAGAAATTCGGTACATTAAAAATGTTGAATTTATTGTCTCCTCATTGTGTGTAATCAGTCTTTTCTAAAATCAGCACTTTAAACCAAAAAAGTTAAGTTTCTCCTGAGGCGATTGGTGGTTGAAATATGAAACAGAGAGAAAAGAAACTGTAGAGACAAAAGCGGACGCATCAAACACTGATTCTATTAGTTAATACATCTAACTGCTGAGCTATGGTTTTAATCTCATTGTGTTAGTACAAGAAGAATATTTTGTGATTCTGACACAACAGCCAGATTTGTAGTTATTTCATAGACAAGTTTGATCCTATTATTCTGTGATCTCAGGGGGGAAAAAAACAAGCTGTCAAAATCCAAAAGTTCACACTTTAATCATCAACTCTAAATAATATCTAAAGGTTTTGTTGAGATCAGCGTGAAATTGTTTCATAATCTGAGGTGAGGAGGGATCAGCTCAACAGTAGAGTATTGAAACTGAAATTAGCTGCAGAATGAAGGAGGTTAACCCTCTAACCTTTATACAGTGTTAAATGCATATATAGTATCTGTTGTGTTTTGCCCTTTGTAAGGCAAGCGCCCTTTTTGAGAGAGTGACAGCTACCTAAAACTTCACTCCACCAACCCACAACTATCACACATCACACATGATGTTGCTGCCAGTACAATGTCTGTTTGCAGATCACACAACCCTCACAACATTTGTAGTTATTACAGCTGCAACTATTTCTGGCCAAATAACAGTGTATCCATCCTTCCAGTACTTCTGTGCATCACCCAGACGCCGGTTTGGTTTTGTTCTCTGTGACACAACCTGGAAACCACACTGTGGTGAAGCTGCACTAAATAATTTAATCCACCTCAACACACTACCATCTCTTCCGCAACGTGTCTGAGTCCAGACACATTTTCGGTTATATGGGATTTGACTCCTTGATAACATTTAAAATGTCCCTCAAACTCTATTCCCTGTTAAAGAGTGTAGGTTTGTTTTGACTGACAAAGAGTCTGCATTCAGATTATTCTAACTACACTTAACCAAAAGTCAAGCGGCCATGTTCAGTAATATTTAAGTTCAGTTCAAACACCTGCACTCGGATATTTGGAAACAAACTGACTGCTCTCTCTAAAGAGGAACAGTCAGTTTATTAGTCAATGCAGCAGTCTTTGTCTTAGGAGAGCCCATCTGCTGTATGTGTGTGAGTCAAAAAGCCAACAATGACCTCCTCCTCTCCTAACCCACTACATCTGCCGCGACCCCTCGCTGTGTGTGACTAACAGCACGGTATGAAGTCACTAAGTGTGTGTGTGTGTGTGTGTGTGTGTGTGTCGGACAGATGGGGCATTGAGTGTTGATTGTCATGGAGATGAGGGCAAGCCCTTTCAGCGTGCACACATGCGCACGCGCACACACACACACACACACACACACACAGGTCTTTAATTCAGTCTGTCTGTATTCCCCCCGGTTTCATCTCGACTCTCTCAACACAATAAACTACAAATTGTGTGTAAAACACCTCTTTTTCTGCTCAAAACTGTCTTTTATACATCTCCTTAGAGTTATAACCATAACAAAATAGCCAAGACCCTGAGGTATATTTTGTTGACTGAGCCCCCAACTGTGCTAAAAGTAACACCGGCTGATCCGCAGTTTTCCACTGAGAATATAATTACAGCTGTCCATGGTCTGAAAGTAAGCTTGTCTAAATGACTAGTAAGGAATTCATCTTAACCTGAGGAGAACCAACATTGGCTTTAACATTAGCTTTGTTCCATTCCCTGATATCTCCTCTACAGGACCTCCATGGACGCCAGCTACTGCCTCGTGATGGAGGCTTCAACCCAGCCACAGGTTCACACTCTTAAGGCTAAGAATCTCGGTGATCCTCTGACTCAGGCGGTGATGCTCATCCACCTTGTACTATCCTTCTATGGACAGTGACCAGAGTCACTGCTGCTCATGCTAGCTAAAAGTGGCCAATGTGACAGTGATGGCCAATGTGTCCACCCAACTTTGCTTAATTCTTCGTACTGACTCTATTTTTTCCACTTAAACCAAAGAGAAGAACCTTGTTTTTAATGTAAAGATACTTTATTTCAACAAGTGACTGATGTTATTCAGCCGAGGAGGGTCTCATTCTGCCTGGAAAGACATTAGTGGATGTAATTGTATCCACTTAGACTATAAATATAAAACCTCTTTCTTTGGACTATAATGCATTACATATGTTACAGAGTCATTAATGTCTGCTGTAGTTAAACACACTGAAGCTACAGTTTCTGTGTGTGTGTGAGAGAGAGAGAGAGAGAGAGAGAGAGAGAGAGAGAGAGAGAGAGAGAGAAAGAGATCTGCAGTGATAAATAAATCATTAATAAGTATTCCATTTACAATATTGTACATATAATGTACATGCAGTGACTGGTACGAACATGTATCTGTGAGAAAGCGGACAAACAAAGTAAAAGCCAAAAGCACGCTCCACTTTTTCCTCTTCTATCATTAATGAGGCCGGTTGTTGATCTGCCTCTGCCTCACATCATCCACTTAGATCAGAGTAAAGTAACAGTGGGAGATATGGGCAAAATGAGCGTTATGAAAGGTTTATCCTCAGATCAGCTTGTCATGGAACGTCAGGACTGACACTGCCAGTTTTCTTGATTAAATGTGCAACACAAGTCAACTGCGTTGGCAAGCATCTTATGTTATTTGATGTGCATCATCAAAAATTTGCAGACAGACAGGGGAAGAAGTCACTACGGAGCAGTCGGATGTTGCTGATCCATCTGATGTGGGTCAACTTGCATTGATTCAGCCTCTGAACAGTGCATCATTTGTTCACTCTTCAAAACAACTTTTTCCATCACATTTTGGGTACAAACAAGTGCAACATCATGGCTGCTTTTAAAAAAGACACTGTCCAAAAGTGTGTGTCATTTTGCCAATTATTACCATCCAAGACTACAAAGAAACAGAGTTCCCAGGAAGGCAATGGCAATATAGCTTGGAGGAGGTCAGGAGAGTCATGGTTACCTGATCGGATGATTTCATCTGTTGCAGTTGTTAGTCTCCTCAGTCAATCTCTTCATCTACATTTGTGTATGTCTTGATTTATTCACTTCTTTTCATTGGACTTTGTCTTTTGTTTCAATCGGTACACCAACTTTACAGCCTTAAGCCAAGCGCAAATCCTTTTTTGCAATATATTGACTTTAATGCATTCAAATCTCAAATTTGAAACTCAAAATATTAATTTCTAATATTAATTGATGATCACAGATTTTACCACTCTGGTTGTTCAGAGCTGATAAAAATAACAGGTAATGTCTAATCATTATAGGTAGAAATCATCCAAATTCCTAGCTGACAACAGAATCACAGAATTGCTTTGCTCCATGGTTTTCTATTGATGTGGTATGCACCAGGCTAATGATCAAATCACACACATCTTTCCATGTGAAGATGGCATTCACAAAGTTGAAAACAGCAATTTTTAAATGAGTTTGTGCCCCTCAGAGGGTTTTCTGAATCTAACTTGAAACACTCAAACCAAGTAAGGAAGTTTTAAGATAAGAAAATAATCTCACACGAGGCTCTGAGGCACTTCTCTGCTACCTGGGACACATTGCCGTGGCGTAAACAGACACTTCATTTTGTCACACGTAATTAATACTTGAAAGCAGAAATCAGTTCTGGCAGCCTCTCTGTCACCTGCTGTGAATGTCTCTCAAACAGAAACATGAAAGGATCTGCTGGCTAAAACGGAGGCTGGATCGCAGCCAATCAGCTGTCAGAGTGGGAGGACGATGCCTCAGACGCCGAGTCTGCACAGAAAACCTCGTTAGTCCGTCCAATCTGTCAGAGGGAAACCTTCAGACTGAGAGATGACAGTCTGTGTGTGTGTGTGTGTGTGTGTGTGTGTGTGTGTATGTGTGAGTCAGAGCAGAGAGGGGCACTTATTGTGCCTTGTTAATATAAATACTGAGAATATCTTAATTTTAATGTAAGATATTGTAAATACCAGAGTTCCAGGTTCAAATCCACCCAGTATTAATGTAAATAGTGAAACACTCAGAGGATTGAGTCTTTGAATTGCAGCCAGCTGCACATATTTAAATAAGACAGTGCAGCACTGAGTGAAATCTTAGTGTTACTTAGTTTAATGGGATTTGACTCCTTGATAAACAGATTTTCATTGAGAACGTGAGGAGCTTCCTCACTTTACTGGCAGGTTTTTGCATTTTACCTGAGGGAAAAGAAAAAAAATTAATAGATGTCAAGGCTGCAGAGTTCATTACACCAAAAAAAAGTGTCTCAGGGAAGTTTGTGAAAAGAACGAGGAAGTCATCTTCGCTATGTTGTTTTTCATAGTTTAACAAACCTGAGAGGCTACAGCCATGCTGGCAACTCCAGGACAATGATGCCTTAAGCTAAATGCTAGGTTTCACATGCAGATATGCTGACAACCACATACCGCTGAGGCTGACATGGACATCATTAGTTTTGGAGGTATTTTCCATGAAGTATTGGACAAATTAAAATGTTCTGACCTGGTAGTGAACATCCCAATCAGTATGGACCAATGTCTTTCAAAGACAGGCAGACTGACTGGCAGTGCCAGCTAAAGGGAGCGTGATGGGGAGCTCTAAAGAACACCTCAGAAGCTGTTTAGCACCACAGCTGTGTGCGTAAATAACATGTGTATTTACAATTCTTCTGTGATACAAGGTGGACTTATGAGATTGGATTTCATATTTATTGCTTATTTTATTAGTTTTATTTTATTGCTGCAGCCACAGTAATAAAGCTTTTTACTGTCTTTATTATTAATAGGTTTTCAGTGTTATTGAGATTTCGTCTTCTTTATCTTTAATTTATCTTTGTACTTTCACTTTCTGTTTTTATACCACTGCTAAGATGCAGATGAAAGTACGAGACAGCGGATTCAGAACAGCAGAGTTTTTACTTCCTGTTTCCAAGGACAAGCTACAAAACAGACAGTTGACTGGCGGCTTAAACCTCCGATATGAAACAACTTTTTAAACTGCACTCGCCAGAGTAATAATATAATCAGTTAAAATAATTAATCATTCTGTGATATCAGCAGCATGTCGTCCTTAGGCTGTGATGTCGCCTCCTGCTGCTGATGCAGTTTGACATCTCAGCTGCAGGCAGTGAATTAACATCGTGACCGAACATTACACGCAGGAAACCTACTGATGTGGCTGCAGGCGTCGCACCTCTGCTACTGTGTGTGTGACTGTAGCTGGTTAAGCCGATGTGACATTTCTCTGAAGTTCGGTTCTGTTGCAACAAAATGGGATGGGAGAGTTTTCCAGGTCAGTGAAGATGTTCTCGTTGTAAACACAGTGACCGGTTCTCTGAAGGTTACAACCTCTTTGACACTTCCTGGGTGATAAAGACTGACAGAGTAGAGCTGACTGACACAGTGATGTCACCTAACCTTTATTCCTCTGGGGAAGGACAACAGAGGAGTCAAACGGGCATCAGTAAAGGACCATTGCAATAATTTATCATGGGTTTTTAAAAAAATTTGTTCTGTGTTGACAAAGTAACTGCCAACGCACAAGTAAAACACAGGTTTAGACAGAGTTGTCAAAGCACAAAGCTGGCTAAGATACAGAGACAGCATCTGACTGTCGACTTAAGAGTATAGAGAGAATATTCTGTACAGATGATCAAAAACTTCATTTAAACATTAATTTCTGCTTTAGAATGTGATTGCTTTGAAAAGAAATAACTAACAATAGTTTGTTTCTCTCTGTCTGTTCACTGTTCACACACACACAGACACACACACACACAAGCTCTCTCTCTCTCTCTGTCTTTATCTACCTTGACTAGTTGGTGAGACAAACAAACACTACACAGGACTTCCCTTCATCCACCCTTCATCTTAGTATTGGAACCAGAGTCAAACAGGGCCTGTGGTCTGGAAACACTGTGTGCACCGACCACACAGACACAAACATACACACACATACAAAGCACACTAAGCACATTAAGCACATTCTGTCATTTCTTTGCATCCAATCAGCACACGATATCACTCGTGTTTAACTATTTAACACCAACACATGTTCTCCATTAGAACCACAGAAGAAGAACTCGACCTGACTCAGTGAGGCCTGCAGCAGAGAGGGAGGGGCCAGTGTGTGTGTGTGTGTGTGTGTGTGTGTGTGGATGGGTGGGTCTGTGTATTTACATAAATCATCGCTGTCAGGCGAAAACCTTGTATCTTCCCGCTTAGTGGTAAAAATCTCCATCCCCAGAGAATAAATCATCCAAACAAAGACTTTACATCATGGAGGTAGAAGGTTTTCATCTGACAACAGTTCTGTGTGTAAGACTGCATTTTCAATGTGTGTGTATGTGTGTGTGTGTGCATGCAAGAGAGAGAGAGAGAAGGAGAGAGAGTGCTGCATGCAGGACGCATCACTAATCTTTATAAGTGGCTATAAATCCAGCTGGCTGTGCTGCGGCACTGGGCGGCGTGCTGCTGCTGCTGGTGGGAGGGAGGATGGGGGAGGGAGTAAGGGGGTGTTCAGCAAGTGTTCAGGGTTCACTAGTTTCTGGAGTCCTCCTTGCTCACTCACATGATGCCATGCCTCACTGTATGAATATTTATGAAGGAAACTGCTGCAGTTGAGGCGATTCATCTCATCTGGCAAGAGCTGTGGTGCTGCACAGGAAGTGATCGTGTCTCACGCTGTCCTGGATGTTTCTGGATTTCTGCCAAACACGGCCGACGCCGTTTGTCATTTCCCAACCTCAGTGGCTTGATGCTCCTGTCTGTTTACAGCAGAGCAGGTGGACTTAACTTAAAAAAAGAAAGAAAATCTCAGTGGCCCTGCATTGTGGTCCTGCTGCATATCTGCACCTGTGTGGCCACACCCACTGCCCTGTCGCCTGTGGATAGGAGTTAAGACCACACCACTTCTGCTCTGTTTCCCACTACATGTGACACCTAATCAACACAGCTGTATAAAACAGCACCTGCAAGAATTTGCTCCCAGACAGATGTTGGTTGCTGGTCTGGCTCTCAGTTGACGATACAGTTTATCCCAAAGGTTGAAAGGATGAGTCTGAGGTTGTTACTCACTGGCTCCTTTTATCTGCACTTATTTGCCAAGAATGGAAAAGGTGATTGACATCGTAAATTGCTCTAAGTGGTTAGAATAAAAGTAAGGCTATAAATGCACTCCATTTGGTATTTACTCATGTGGGTAAAAATCAAACGTGCCAATACCCTGTGCTAGAGCTAAAGATCATTTTTATTACCAATTCTATCAAACTATTTTCCAACAATTAATTAATCATTTAGCCTGCACCACCTCATAAAAAAGCAGAATGAGCCTCTTCCAACTCTTTAGAGCTCAAGGTGACATTTTAACACTGTCTGTTTTGTCCAACTGAGAGTTCAAAACCCAAAGATATTCAGCTCACAAAGAGAAAGGATGGCAAATTTTCACATTGGAGATTCTGTGAAACTGTGAATTTCACCTTCTTTTTTTTTTTGGCTAAATAAATGACTTCAACAATGGTTAACCAGATTTTAGAATTACAATTGTCTGGCAGTTAACTGATTCAGAGTAATCATTTCAGCTGCACCAGGGAGTACCAGACCAAATCAAGCTCTGGGTTCTAACACCAGTGTTTTTATAAAGATCACCGTCCACATTGAAACATCTAAATGACAGGAAATCAGCATTTTCTTTCCCCGGAATCAACATATGAGGATTACCACATCCAGCCACCAGATACATTCAAAATAGTTTATGTGTGTGTGTGTGTGTGTGTGTGTGTGTGTGTGTGTGTGTGAAAGACACCAGCTCAATGTGGACAGAGGGCAGAAACTGAGAAAAAGATGCATTTGCAGATTGTCTGTAGTCTGTGGCTCCGAGCTGCAGCATTAAAGTCCTGTAGACGTTCAATGTCTGCGTGTTTGTGTGTGTGTGTGTGTGTGTGTATATATATATATATCATGCCGTTCAGTATACAAACAGTTTTCATCCTGAGGCCAGAAAACTGCACGCCTCTGCATAAAAACCTTTTCATTTGTTCTTCACTTTTTAATCAGCTCCAAATTTCACTGCATACAAAAAAACAACTCCCACAACAAAAAGCAGCAAAGCGCAAAATAAAAAAAAACAGCAGGCAGAGAAGAATAAGTAAAAACCAATTAATGTAAAAGCCTGCAGGAGTATTAATGAGGGGGATTTAAAGGTGAGAGAGATGTAGTGCTCCTCAGGCAGGTAATGCAGGTTGCCAACATGAATAATGTATGAATGTCAAAGCAGCTGATGTTAAATATAGACAGCTGAGAGCACAAGACGTAAATGAAACGCTAATGTTCAGAGCTGAGGCAAATTATCTTTCTGTAAATTACTCACAGACCTCTTTCTTTCTTTCTTTTTTTTTTTTTTTTTTTTTTGCAGAGACAGAAACACATCCAGAGACTTAATTAAGATACACACTGAGGCTTTCAGGCTAAAAATGCTACAAATCCAGTTTGGTAAAAAAAAATAAAAAAATAAAATAAAATAATAATAATAATAATAATAAATACATAAATAAATAAATAACATGTATCACTTTCTGATTTAAAAAGACAAATTTGGCACTGCTGAAAAACAGGAGCTGTGTTTCTTTTTGTTCAGTCAAATGTGCTCAGTTGAAACACAGTGGAGTCAAGTTAGTGGAGGTGTTAGGGTTAGGGTTAGGGTTTAGGTAGTCAGATTTTTTAAAACAGCCATAATTCACAGATTCTCAAAAGGCTCTACAATCTATTCAATATAAAACATAAAGAGGGATCTGTCTCCGAGGATGGACAAATGCAAGTCCCGTTTAAATATCAAACAAAGTGGGAAAGTGACTGTCAGTCTACCTTCTGTTGTTTCTGATTTAATCTGGTTTCATGAGACATCCAAACCATTTTGACCCATGAAGTGTATCATTATGGTCTGAATGAGCAAACCACAGAGCGAGTGAAGACTAGGGTTGGTTATTGAGTATCACAATGTTGTGGCTGTGTTATATATTATATTGATTCACAAAAACATTCTTATTGAATCCTTTCTAAGCATGCAGATGTAGGCAAATGTAAACTCTTTTCTAAGTTTACAGAAGGGGTAGTGCTATGTTGGATGTTACTGGGACTGTGCTGAATACAAAGGCAGATCCCACTGTTCTGATTGCAGAAAAGGGTTTTGACAGATTTTATGCATTAGGTGATGTTTCATTTAAACATGAACAGTTTTCCTTAAGTTATGTTTTTCCAAAAAAAAAAAATCTAAATATATCACCTTGTTTGCAGTATCGTAAAATATCACAATATACTCGCTCATATTTCTCATATATTACTATTTATTCTTGCTAATACACAGCCCTGTGTGAAGCGAAGACAGACTAATGCATCTGCACTTTCTTTCAAAACCCCACAACTGGTCAAAAGCTAGACTGAACACCTGAAATATGTCGGTGAACACTTCTCTAAATAACAGAGTTTGAACAACTTTAGGGAGAATACAGAATTTCATTTGCAGATAAATATTTTATAATGGAGTATTTTCAAAATGTATATTTGTCCTTTTTCATTCGTGCTGTGTTTTGCTTTAGGTCGACCACTGACTGATAAATGAAGCTCTGCTGTACAAACACAAAGGAAACCTCCACGTGTTTCTGTTTGAATTATTATCTCAGATTTGTAAATGACTTTCTGTCCAGCGCAGGAGTGAAAAACCAAATTAAACTGAGCTGAGCAGCAGCTAACATGCCGTTTTCACTCATCCACCTTATTAATCCACTGCTCCTGGCTGTGATTACACACAAAGAGTCTTTTTCATTTGGCCGAGCGATCAACCTCCCAGACCTCTGCGACACACACTTCATCTGTTACAGGAACACAGTGAGAGTGCAGAGCTGCAGCTCCACATGTTTTAAAGGGTCCAACGTGGTTACTGCATGTCTATGTAAAGGCCAACAAGCCTAAAATAAAATTAATCAAGCCCCAGTTTAAGACCAACAGGTCCAGAGGTCAGTCCCAATGAAAGTCTCAGGTCAAGACCAACAAGTGCCAAGTCAAGACCAACAAGCCTGTCTTGTCGGTCCCATCTTGTGGGGGCCCTGTGTCAAATAAGTTTAGTTTTAAGATCTCAATTATTTTACTTTTTTATTGTGCTTACATGGTGCACATTGGTCCTGAACCAAGTCTTACTTAATCAAATTACAAAAAGTAACACAATAGCAGCACTGGCTGCACTGGACTAAATGGGAACCTAATGATTGGGAAGTCAAAATCATGACTTAAGAACTAATTAAATATGTAGGTATTTTTCTCTTCATAGACAATTAATACATACAGATGATGGGTGGGTGGATACATGGAGGTGTAAATTAACATCTCCTTAGTGTTGAAAGCCTGCTGTGTCTCTAATGGTTAGTCTCTGACTTTATTATTCAGGTCTGCTTATTAATGAAAATGTTTTACTGCTTTGAGCTTTTAGCTTTAATGTGATTCTTGATTAGATTTAGCTCCTGTTGCCTCCATTGTTTGTTGTTTTTCTGCAGCGTTTCGCTGTTGCTGTCGGCTGAAAACCTTGATGGTTGAGGATTTTTTTGATTAATGCATCTCTTTCTCTGCACTTTCTAAAAGCAGAGGAGAGAAACATAAAGCAGACATGCAAATGACTCATCCCAGGAATGCTGTGTTACTGTAGTGGGGTTGAATCGACTGTTACCCATCAGCCTACTATCTGTCGGACCTCTGTCCACCGCTTCAGGAGACAGATAACAAATGTCCAAAACAGGAAGTGAAACAGGTGAGAGTCTAGCAGATGTTCAGAGCAGACAAGCTGAAGATGATTTACCTGATGATTGTCTTCATCTGCAGAAAATAAAATGCATTACTATTTCATGCTATCCAAAATTTCATGAATACTGGTTTTAAGTTATTTCAAAGACAAAACTCAGATTATCATGTCACAAAATGATCAAAGGCAAGCGGATTTTCTGCATTATGTCTGTCCATTACTTCAAATGAAATGTTGTTTTTTTTAACCAAATATTAAAACATTAATATTCTTCACGCCTCCATTTCATTCCTAAGAACATCATCTGAACATCACATCATACATACGTTCTGCACTGGAACATCACTGATCACACTGATTGATTCTGTTGTTGGACTTATAGAAGGAAGATGGTTATGTGCTGCTGAACTCGATCAGTCTTCGGTCTCATAATCAATATCCTAATATCAGTGGAGAGATTAGGAAATATTTTCAGTAGTAGTCAGCTGTGTGTGATCATCAGACTCTCCATCAGCTGATCAATAACTTATCACTAATAGAAGGACAGGGTTGCTGCTGTTCTGGACCTATTGATCAGCACAGAGCTTTCATTTATTTCATTTAAAGCAGAAATGGATCAATACCACAAAGGCTTGAAGAATCCTGCAGGACAAACCTGAGGCTGATACATGAGCCCAGACCTGGGGGTGTAAATCCAAAGGAGAAGAAATAATCATCATCGAGGGGTCCTACAGTGAAGCATCAAACCGTGCTACAGTAGGTGTGTATGTGTGTGTGCATGTGTGTAGCTGCATGAGATAAAATGGGTAAAAAAAAAAAAATGGCTTGAGACAATAAAGATCGCAGGCAAAATAAATTTAAATTATGTGATAAAATAACAATATTGTAGGGATACATAATTATCGAGAATGTAGACCAGGAACCTTTAAAACCAGGAAGAGACAAGCCTTATGCAATATCACAATATTACACAACATCTAAGACAATATCTTCACTCATATAGGGGGCATGGTATGAAGATTATCTTGTATGTTCTCCTACACTTTCAATTTCAGCTCTATGAGTGAGAAAATAAATTCAAGTTTATTGGAGGTTTTATGAACACTAGACAATATGAGATGGGACGGAGTTTAAGTTATGGGACTGGGGGAGACAGAACAAGACAAAAATGTGAGCAGACAAGATGGCATAATATTATATCAGACCACATGTTATTTTACATGCCACTAGGGAGGTTGTGACGATTCAAGTCAGAACAATGTGGGATAATAGATAAGATAAGATTGTGGAGAAACCCTTGGGTCGCAACAACAGAAATGACTGAAAACTTTCAAAGAGTTTACGTTCTTAGTATCAATTTAATAAATAAATATATGAAATATTGAGCATACACTATGGAAACTAAAACAGTAATACATGCCATAAATGCAGCGCAAATTTCACATGATGTGCCGCCCAAAGATTCAACAGTAGGCCAGAAGTGAGCAGAAAGTACACGCACAGACACAGAGTGAGAGTGCGCACTTCTGACTGGTAGACGGCGAAAAACAAATCCCCCTCTGGGTAACGACAAAGCTTCAAAGACAAATCTGCTTAGCCTTAATACTAACACGGCGCTTTTTCCTACAGCATTGTTCAAGTGACCACACCCACAACACACACACACACACACACACTCAACCAGAGAGACAGAGATTGAATGGGGAAGACGTATGAGGACAAAAGCACCCCGGGAGAAGAACAGATAAACAGCAACAGGATTGTGACTTTGTGGTGCAGGAAAAGAAAACAACACATAAATACAGTTTTTATTAGAGCTGCTGGTTCTTAAAAGGCTAAAGTAAAGTAAGACCTCCGCCATGAGTCACTGTTACAAAAATATGCTGTGAATATGTGCAGCGGAGTTTAACACTGGCAGTCAGTACATCCAACATTTGGTGCAGCAGAAATATCTATAACAAGTATTTTATGTACTACACCATTCTACTTTATACTTGAATTCATCATCCTTAGAAGATTAATCCCTATTCTTGTCCTCTGGCACAAATTGGAGGTCAAATGTTTTCACTTATTATGTAAAATATCTCAACATCTATCCAATGGATTGGCAATTTTTTACAACTTTGGTGATCACCTGTCTTTTCCTGCAAAACTAGTAACATCACCATCATCTCCAGCTGTTCTTTGTGAGTACTGCTAATGAGCTAATGTGTGCAAGCCAATACACTAAAACAAGGTGGTGAGCATGATAAAACGACTAAACATCAGCATGTTATCGTTGTCAAAGTGAGCATGTCGGCATGCTGAGGTTAGCAGTTAGCACCCAAGTACAGCCTCACGAAGCAGCTAGCATGGATCTGACTCTTTGCCCTCGTTTTTCCTAAGAAAAAGTTTCGTCCTTGGCCGAGGCATCTCAGCTGCTCTTGCAGATCGACATTAAATTTGTGGAGGATATTTGTCATCCTCAACACTTGGGTTAATATCAACTCGAGACATAACCAGTCCTGGTTCAGCATTTAACTGTGCTCTGGGCTACATTTGACTCCATAATGTCAGCAGTTGCTGGTTTCCTTCAGCATCTGACAATTTTAAATGTGAAAGCAGTGCTGCAGATGAACGCTCTGCCCCATCAGGTTCACTGGCCTCATGTTGAGTTTAATGATGAATCATGCAGGTTAAAGCTCGTTGGGAATAATCTAATAACACGGCTAAAACAAAAACAAAGACGTTGCATTCACCTCTGCAACACATCTTCAAACACTCCATCCATCTTCATTTAGCTGCAGACTGAAACAGCCTGGCAGCAGGAGAAGGAATCTCAGAGTTTTGAACTATTTCTCACAATCGGTGGTGTTTCAAACTTTCTGAGAGCAGGAAACCTTTTCTCTTCATGTTGGTGAAGTGATCTCAGATTGCTTGCTTCATGCACGAGTTCAGTTTGATTTAACTTTAACCTGCAGAATCACAAAGCTGTGCCAGCAATCAGACTGAACTGAACAGACCAAACAGTGCGTGAACACCAACAATGGCAGCAGCCTGATGCTCAACCAGTTAACAAACAGCCATGAACAGTGATACATATCCTATGATTCAACGTAGGCATGGAAACTAATCCCAGAGATACACCTAAATTGTTTTGCATGCTTGAAAGACTCATTTTGAAAAAAAGAAATTTCCACCTCCTGAACCTACAGTGAACCATTCTGCATCAAACTGGACTAAACGTATCTGTGTGACAACTTTCTAACCGCTTTCAATAGCTAACACTCTGGCTCCTAAACTGACCTGATAAGACTGAATATAATTTGTCCCTTGTGTAACCTGAGTCTAGGCTTAGGTCATGGTTACTAGAGACTATCTGGACCTGTGAGGACCTCCAGTGTGAGGACAATCATAGACGTTAGTGATGCTAATGTGTATGTGTGCCAGCATAGATGTTTAGTGGTTGTCATCCATCTTGGATCATCTAAAGGGGTGATATATGTGCTACTTGAATTGTACAATCCAAATCTTACACATTTAGAAGAGCCAAAATTCAAAATCAAAACTCTTTTTCACAAAGAAACAGCCTTTGAAATATACCAAGATCTCACTCCCAAGGTAGCCGAATAGAAGAATAGCAGGGGCAGCCCTAAATGACAACTTATAATTATTGAGACCAGGGTCAAACTCATTTTTAAGTTACAGAAATGGTGAGAGTTTATCAGTAAAGATGTGTTTGACTGATGTAGTGCCAAGCCTCTACCAAGTTTTGCTATTTAAAGTGCATCCTCCAGCTCCAAATGCAAGAAAAAGCCCCCTGATACAAAAAAATCCTGTGCTTAACAACAGAACATGAAGAACCAGAAAGAGTGTAGTCCAGTAGAGGTGGAGGGTTTGGACAGTGCCACTATGATGCCAAGGATCTGTTTTTATTTCCAGATATGATGGACTTGTCTATCCACTCCCAGCTGCCCACTATAGAGACAATTTGTATGTTGAGGTCAGTTAAATTGTATGAAAAGACACTTGAAATGCATCTGGGACTCCTCTGGATCTGGGTATAATTAAATACTGTAAGCAATGCTGGACTTTTTCTTGTTCAAAAGAAATCTAATAAATGGGGATTTGATGGCTCTGAACCAATTTTGAGTAAATTTAAAAGGAAGAGATGCAATGATATGATTAGGTCAAGGTAAACCATTTGGTTTTAATATTTCTGCTCTACCCAAAGAAACAACTGTAAGGCTGTCCATCTGTTAATGCCATTCTCAGTGGACTGGATTATGCAATTATGGGCAATTAAGACTGAGGATTTTAGTAAGAGGGCATATAATGTTGATTTCTGGATATGTTATTACATTTTTTTTTCCAAATGTAAATGTAAATGTAAATAGTGAGAGTTGAGTGGAATTGCCTCCTTCTCATCTTGTATCCAGAGAGATTGCCAAATAAACAGCTGCAGGTATAAAGGATGCTGGATCAGGTGGAAAACACATCACTGATATCATACACGTTAAGTTTATGAGTGTGTCCGTGGATGTTCCGTCCTTATGTGTCACAACTGGTACACTGGTGAGAGGGAAGAGTACACGTTTGAATGGACATCCCTGCCCCATCGTGTTGTAGAGTGAAGGGGTTTTTTTTTTAACATATACAGCAAGGAAGGTTATCCTCTCCAGAGGAGGGTAAACAAAAGCGGATAGTACAGCACAACAATCTATGACAGCCTTGTGCATTTTGGTCTCTCCATTCCCTCAGTCATATCATGAAGGCTTAACCTTGGTCAAACGTGTGAATTTTCATGTCAAAGTTTTTAAAAGTTGTTGCATAATTTTACCACTTTGCAGCGCTGGTGTGATCAGGTGATTATGTGCGATGGTGGTGAACCAACTACTTGTATGTTTTAATTCCAAGCAGAGACTCTTTCACTGATTATCTCTCCTTCAGGTAAAATATACTGTAGATACTCATAGCGAGACAACCTGCCGACCTGAACACACCTGTGAAAATAAACAGGACAAAAATATTCTGTCTGCTGCTCAGAAAATTTTCTGAATCAGTGTGTGACGGTTTCATGAATGAGGCAGGGGGAGGAGTGTGTGTCTGTGTGTCTGTGTGTGTGCGTGTGTGCGTGTGCTGTTGCATCCACACAGATAAATGCTTGGTGTGAGTAAAATATTCAGCAGAGGATTTTACAGCTGAGCTGCTAAAGAAATATAAGCCGCACACATACACATAAAGCAGAAACTGCTCAGCTGATCCAGCAGCTACAAAGTGTGTGTGTGTGTGTGTGTGTGTGTGTGTGTGCACGCGCGCGCACATATGTGTGTGTGTGTGTGTTCACTTCTTCTACCAATTAGCTTAATTAAAGTGTTTGGACATAATTTATTGACAGCAGGAGACTCAGAGAGAGAGAGATAGAGTCAGCAGAGTCAGCTCTCAGATTTGTTTGTTCAGTAACCAAAATCATAAAGCAAAACAACAAACATTAAGCGATTCCTAAATGATGCTTTGGGATATTTAAAGTGGACTGAACCAGTGATTCATTTAAAACCCACTCAGATTAGCTGGCCCCTCAGTGGAAGAGACTATAACATTATATCTGATAATGTTATTTCGATTTATTTATAGAATGTTATCTCTCTCTGTCTCTCTCAAAAGACAATGAGACCACAAACAGACCAAATATTTATGAGAGGAAGAAACAGAAACAGAATTTTACATAAACAGCAGCAGCATCACAGTTAAACCCAGTAGAAACCTTTTAAATCAAAATCCAAATAAAACTAATAACCCATTAAACCTACTAAAACCCAGTCAAATCAATTGTAATATTAATTCTATGATATCCAAAGACACTCCTGTACTGTCATGTACAGCATTAGCCATTGATTTGCACTAATAATGTGCACGTGAGTGTGAGTGTGACACATAAAGGCAGAGTTAAAGATTATGATCCAACCATTATGTTTTGTTGTATTTTCTTCTAAGCATCCTTCGTTATCTGTGTTTTATCTGCTTGGTCTAAAGGCAGCACTAAAAATTCCCCTTGGGGTTTAATAAAGTACCCGATGTGTCTGAAATCGAGATCGTGAAAGAGCAAACGATTAGACCCACTGAAACCGATGGAAACCTGGTAAAATCCATTTAAACCCAGTCAAATCTGGTTTAAAAAAAGAGTCAAACCTAACAGCCTAAACCTGATCTGTCGCTGTAAATCCTTTCATTCTGGCAGAGGAGTAAAATAGCAGAAACCCGCTTAAAGCAGCAGTCAACATGATAAGGTTAACAGAATGCAGACAAAACCCAGCAATGCCTCATGAAACATACAACAAAACCTGATCTGTCAGACAAGCAAAATGGGGTTTAAAATACAATCAGATCCAACAGCCTACACATGAATAGTACCAATGAAATGAACCATTTGGGGCAAACGTGTAGGTGAAACAGCAGCAGAAAACAGTAAAATCACCCAGACCTGCTCAAACCTGCTGCCTGGCACATGATCAGACTGCTGAAGCTCAGTAAAATCCATTTAAACCCAGTAAAACCAACATGATCAGACAAGCAAAGATCAGGTGAAACCAAGTAAAGCCCCATGAAACATAAAAAAACAGGCAAAATAAAAAAAAAAATCCTGTCAAACCAGAAGCCTGTCAACCTGATGGGTCCCAGTAAATTTATCATTTGTGGGGAGGATACTGAAGGTAAAACTGAAGCAAAACCCGGTAAAATTCACTACAACCGGCTCAAAGCAGCAGTCTAACATATGATCAGAGCCACTGAAGCCTGCTGAAACCCAGTGAAATCCATTTAAACCCAGTCAAACCCAGTAGAAGCCATTCAAACCCTGCAGCCTACAACCAGATCACACACAGTGAAGCCTCGCAAAACCCAGTTCAGCCCGGTCAGACCCGAGCCCCCCTGGGACAGGGTCAGGATTTAAACAGCAGTCAACAAGGAGACGCAACAAATGTGTCAATTCTCGTTTGGTCTGCGGCAACCAGAGCAACCAGCAACCCCACACACACAGACACTCAAGCACATGCGGGTAGAACTCACACACACACACACACACACACACACTGCGGGATGGAGGCAAAAACCACACTCACCGTGCACTCTGGGTTGAGCAGCCAGCAGCCAGCAGAGCAGCAGCAGGTAGAGTCCTCCTGTCCTCCTCCTCCTCAGCACCAGCACCTCCCAAACATCACCAATACATCCAACCAAAACCAGCTCCATGCTGCCCTGCTCCAGTCCCAAAGAGCCAGAGGAACCACTGGAGCAAACACCCACAAATCCTGCTGTTGGTTGATTTTTTTTTTTTTCCCGAAAAAAAAAATCCAACTGTCAATTAAAAAAAAAAATCAAAAGAAGAAAAAAAAACACCCACGGGGTGACGAGTCAGGAGGACGGTGATGATGAGGAGGAGAGAGAGGGGTAAAACAACCTCTCCTCTCCTCAAAAATATCCCTCCCGGATCGGGCTTGGATCCCCCAAAAAAGAAAGAAAAAGGAAAGAAAGATCCAAAACACAACCACTCGGGGTTAGTTTCCTTCTTTTTGGGATGAGAAATAAGTTCCAGTAACTATGAAGGCGGAGTCTCCATCACTCCTGCCCGGTGCGGCTGGTTCCCATTCACACAGATGCAAGGAGGGTTAAAATCCACGCTGCCTTCCCGGAGGTCTGCTCCGTCTGCCGGGGAAGGACGGATGGAGAGGGTCGGAAGAGGAGGAGTGCGGTGGGAGAGAGTCGACTCCACTCTCTCTCTCTCCCTTTTCTCTGTGGGTCTATACAGCTGGAGAGAGAGGGGAGGCAGAGAGACCTAGGCAGAGTGTGAAGCCATTGATCTAAAGAGGCTGGAGGTAAAGCCCGGAGCCGGAGCGCAAGGGAGCGGGGGGTTGAAGAGAAGCTGGAGCCCGGCAGAGGAGGCAGAGTAGCGGGGAGAGATTAGCTGAACTCTCCTGCCCTCTCTGGTCACACCGGGAACTTTAACACTTCAGTTACGGCTGGAGGCATCCATCAGTTCATCAGCACGGTCTCTGAGGAAGATATGCAGATTTTAGATGTTGCTTTTAAATGTGATGCAGTTTTATCAAGTCATTTGATTTACAATTTCTTCCAAGTAAAAGGAAGAAAAACTGATGAGCAGATCACGATAAGTCATTAAATTTAACACTGTCAAATACTCTAATATTAAATGTAAACTGTCAATTTTTTATTCATTATACACAGTAAACTCTCCCATCACATTTCCACACATTTACCTGAGAATGCCAAACCTTTGGACTTATTATAGGAGGAAGTCACAAATTAACCATGATGGCAGTTTATACTTCCTCATTCGGAGTCATTGCGTAGATTTGTTTGTATCTTCTAAGACTTATTTCATTTCCTGGAAGGAGAACACAAGATGATTTTTTGCAGGTTCTATAACTAGAAATACTCATATTTCATTTTCCTGCAAAGCTGCCTCAACTCACCTTATTCTCTCTTTTTTTTGGCTAAAATTGGCTTCTGCAGCTTTTGACTCATTCAGAAAAAAACATTTTCAGCTAACTAAGTCCCACACTGTAATGTGACTCACAGACCAAATGTAAATGTAATAGCTAAATGTAATAGTTAGACAGGAAAGCTGTAGTCCAAGAAGTTGGCAGGGGATTGAACAGGAAGATTGCAAACAAGCACTGAGAGGCAGGACCACTAAGGAAGAAGCACAATAGATGGTCTGGCACAGAATGAATAGAAGTGAGCCAGTTTATTAGAAGGCTAAAGAGGGAAGTGAGAACAGGTGTGCAGGTAGGTGCGGCCAGCGGTGGCAGGATCTGAACAGGAGGGAGAAACACGGCAGGGAAACAAAGCAGCCAAGGGTAGGTAAGGATGGGGAATCATCTGGTATTGTGACACACAGCAAGATTGCAGGATGAAAACTGAACCATCTCCCTGACAACTGAGCAAATTGAGGCTATGTGGCTGGAGGCTGTTAGTCTTGATTATTATGGACTTATACAAACATCACAAAGATAGATAACAGACAAGGCCAAGAAGCTGGGGTTGGGTTATACAGTGGATCAATACATAAAATAATAGTTGTGGGGGGAAAAAAACTAAAACAAAAAATGTGAATAAGTAAAATAAATGTGATAATAAAATAAAGTAACAAAGGACACAAGCAGGAGCAAATGTCAATCGCCCGACAAAAACAGAAGTGTACAGCCATGCTAGTGGCTCTCCAAGACTGCATGGAGGTGCACTGGGGCTTAAAGCTAAAGGCTAGCATCGGGATATGGTCGCCATCTTATTTTTTCATGATATTTTTGAATTATTTTACAGCGATAGCAAGTTCTTAATAGGAAATAGCTCGTTATTACAACCACCGCCGCCATATGTCAGACAACATTGACAATGTCTTTTTTTTTTTTTTTACAAAGAAGAAAGGTGAAGATGTCCAGTATGTCTGTGTGATGAGACCTCAAAGACCATTTCAAACTTCTCAAGGACTTTCATGACACAACTGTGAAGTAAATCAACCACATTAATGGAAAGTCCTGGAATGGTTTGCTGGTGTCTGAGAGCATCATGTGTAGTCATAAATTCTTCAGGTCAACAATTTAACCACCATTTTAAATCACAGCTTGACATATGTCAGAGTAAGAAACCATAGCAACCAATAGCGCCGCCACGCCTCAGGCTCTATTTCCAATTAACTGACTGCTGGAAAGAAGTTAACTTGAAGTTAAACTGACAACACACAAAGTCGAATTCAGAAACTTTCTAAGAAGTAACACTCACACACACAAATGCACACACACAAACACGCACACGTCAACAGACACACATGTTGCACAGAGATGCGCAAACCTCAGGTGGAAATGCAACAGATCATCGGTGTGGGTTTCTGCTCTCAGTGTGAGTCTGATCAGCTGATAAGCAACTTCTCTCTCTCACACCACACACACACACACAATTACCTAATTACTGATTATCAGACTGTGAACTCTCAGCAGACTAAACACTGCAGCTCTGTCTTTATGTGTGCGTGCATGTGTGTGTTGGTGCGTTTGTGTGTCAGAGTGAGAGAGAGAGAGACCCTGTCTAACAAAGCTTTTATTCCTCCTTGAAAACCCTCCAATAGGAGCCAATTAGAACACAATGCAGCTGATAGCATGTATTTATCAGGCCACTGCTCCACTCCCCCTCCACTTCTGGTGGCCATGGTGGAGGTCTGCACCCTCAGTGTGAAGCAGACTGTGTTCAGTCTGAAATATTCAGGGAAATAATGATTTCTGCGGATCCAGGTGATCTGACATCTGGCATGGACTGAAGACCTGTCACTGTTCATAAAAAAGACTTCTTCAGTTAAAGACTGCTGTGGCCAATAACAACTGTACCTATACCTGTGAGTGAACTGACCGCAGCTATCAACAGAGGCAGTCCACCCTCAATGTATGCACAGTCTCCTTAGGGGAATAGTTCCTTTTGATGGAATGAAATCTTTCCTCTCTTCTCTTAGTTCTCTGTCCCTTTCCTTTTTTGCAGCTCTGTGTGTTTTGCCACAAAGATCAGCAGCTCAGATCTACCAACACAGCAGGGCAAGACAATGAAACCCCAGAGTGTGTGTGTGCGTGTGTGTGTGTGTGTGTGTGTGTGTGTGCGCGCGCGCATGTGTGTGCGTGTTCATCTATGAACGGATATTAATGTCAGACGGGAAATTAAAAGCCAAGTTTGTGTGTGTCTGTGTTCAGTGCAGGGGTCTGTAGTGGCAGCCTGACAGATATGAACACACACACACACATACACACACACACAGTCTAGATTTGTATTCAGTGATGCAGCTTAGTGTTGCCAGACTAGATAAGAAAGGATAAACACTAGAGATGTCCACAGGTCCACAGACCTGTTCAGAAAACACCTCTCCGTGAATAAACAGTGAATAGTTCCCTTCTATCTGGCGCCTCTAGGGTCTAACTCAACATTTAGTCTAATCTACATTTAATCTTCAGTCTCTCTTGTAATTGTTGTTTGTGAGGTTAAAAAGTTGTAAAGTTTGAGACTCAGTAGCTTCTACCAGAACATGTCATTGTCTTTTTTCAGTAGATGGAGTTTGTTCACTTGAACCAGGCTAACTAGTGTTGCAGTAATGGGCTTACTTTTTCAGTTTTTCAGTCGAGTCAGTTCCTTGCTGCGTGACTGGTAGTTTGACAGACTGGTGCAGATGCTGGAGGCATTGGCAGTCAGGTAGCTTCTCCCAAAAGCTGAGAAAAGTGACTCCCGCTAACTCCAAAGTTGACTTTAGCTGGCATGCTAACACTACTGATGAGGTGGTTTTAGCGTTGGAGGGGTTTTGATGAAACTTCTACAGCTGATGTGCAAACAGGACAAACGTTAAGCTCAGTCTGTTTTTAGTTATTACCTTGAAAACACAGAGCGACTCATTTTCTGTTTCATGTTTTACGTGTCTGGTACAGAATATCTGATCATGCCTGTCTGTCAAGGATATGGAGTTGTTGAAAAGCACCTGTGACAGAGCTGTGCAAGGCAACAATAGTAATGTCATGAGTATTGTAATTACTTTTCGGGTTGAGTAATTAGTAATTGTCGTCCCATTATTGAAGCTATAATGAATCAGAAACTTATAAACCATTTAACACTGTAAGATCACCCTCAATAAAAGATCACCCTCAGAGGAAGACGGGTGGAGTGGTGTGTGATATCATATAACATCACATGTGACAGCTGTGGAGGTCAACATATCGGTGAAACATCAAGAAGCAAAAACAACTGAAACAGTTATAAATTGTCAAAACACTCACAACATCCTCTGGGAATACGCAGGAGTCAGGACATTCACCAGACACCAGATCTTTGAACAGAGACTGATTCAGCCATCTCCCCCTGCATACCACCACGTGATATCACAACACAAAAATGTCCAAACTTTGAGTGTGTGACAGGAACTGAACCACCTCCATAATGAGCAATCTGCTGAGAAAGAAAGAGGTGTTACTGTCAGCCATTGTTGGAGCAGACACATTTCTTTTCTCATCTAAACATTTGACTGCCTCCATATTAACAGTAAGTACAAAATGAAATATTAATTTGAATAGTAAACTTCAATGGAAATTCTAACATGATAATTAAGATCATTATAAATACAAATACAACAGATTTATCACCTAAAGTCCAGCTTATATATCTCGGCCAATGGCATTAGCTATTAAACACCTTAAATATTGGGGGAAAAAGCGAGAGAAAATAACTTTTCAGTGGAGAAAGTAATTATACCACGTAAAGCTGAAATTGAGTGTATTTTGGAGGAAAAAGACCAAACTTGCTCGAACCAAAGATGGCCAACTAAATGTAGGTCCTTCTAATTAAAAAGAAAATGTCAGTTGTTGCATCTTGTCAGTTGGGGTCTTGTTAGCGCCTGAAAACAGCAATGAAATTGAAACATGCAAAAAACCTCATTAAACACCAAATTAAGAGTTTAGTTGTCCAGTGGCAGAAAACCAGGAACTATCTCAGAAATGTTTGCATATTTAATTGTCTCACGTCATGCACATACACACATGAAAACTTTACTGTTTAATTTTCTGGTAATTAAAAGACAAGTTCCTCTTCAATTTTCATTCAACTTGTCCAATTTTTGAGAATGGGAAGGTTGAATATGAGTTTTATTAAAGTGGAACTCTGCACACTCACTTAGTTTGTCAAAATCAAAGTTTTCTTTAGTCTAATAAGAATATTAAGGTCACATCTTCATGTTCTGAAATTAAATTTTCATCTTTCTAAATTTCTCCAGCATCAGGTTTTGGTGGTGGGCAACCAAAATGGTAATAGATAAAAGACCTATGTTAATGTACATGTGTGTATAAAAGTGAGACGTAAATACATTAAATGAGTGGAATAAACAGGGTTAAAAATCACCCATCCATCCAAGCAACATATCCCAGGGTGGGTCGCAGTGGCAGCAGCCTAAGCAAAGAAGCACAGTTGGAAGTGGCCAGGTGGCCTTAATCGGTTGAATTTTAGATTATTCAGCTAACTGCGAAATGTCCTTGGTGCTCCTGCAGAACCCCTTGACAAGACCCCTCTGGGAAAACAGTCATAATGCTTAGATTTCACTGGTCATGTCTCTGTGACAACACATCTGAAACAGTGTTTCATGGTGTTTTGCCTGCCTGATTTTAGTGACTGGCACTAATTTTGTTGAATTGGTCATTTTTTCCAGTCTTTTGACCGTTAACCATGTGTTTTTTACAATTCTGAGTCTGCACAGAGTGTTTTCTTTTGAAAACTGACTGAATACTACAAACACTTTTGACTTCCTGCCCAGCTCGGCCTCCACAGAGTATGCACTTAGTAGGCACAGTTTTAAGGATAGCTTCTAGTTTTATGCTAGGCTAATGTAATTGCCTATATGTATGTTCTAGGACTATTTTAACTTGTATACATGGTTTGTACCCCTACTGAAACATGGTTCTCTATGCTTTTCCTGTATACCTGCAGCTAACTGTGAGTGTGTGTCATTACTGGTTTGAACACCAGTCTGACTGATATACTGCAGTGACATGCGTTTTACACATCAGTTCTGGCCCTGACATTTGGGGGTGCATGTTTGCAGTTTTGGAAAGTTTTGGTTTGGAAATGTTGCACTGTTGTCTCATCACAGTTCAGGATGTATCATTCACTGTCAGTACACAGTGTAACATAGAGTCCATGCCACTAATTCTCTTCATTTCACACAAACTCATCACCACAGTCTGATAAAGCAAAGAGCTGTAAATGTAATGAGTTCTTTAATGGAGGATAATTAATTAAATCAGCTTCATCCTCATGCAGGACACGCTGCACAAAACCACAGTGTTAGCACACAAGAAATTAAAATTATTTTAATTAACTTAGTGTATCATCAACACAAAGGCAGGGGAAAAGTAAAAAACATGAAGTGGTTCATGGTCTGAACTTTTATAATCATGATGTAATTGAAGAATTTATTACTATTAAATTTAAGTTAATTTAAATGTTGCTCATCAGTTAACTTACATTTGAGATAGTTAATTATTTTAGTCAGTTTAGAGCCTGGGACAACTCTTAATTACCCCACAAACTGTCAGATGTAAATTACCATTCACAGAACTTTCCCTGATGATGCATTTAATGACATCTGAGAATTCAAACTCGCTTGTCGAAAACTATTGAAATGTCAGGATGGTGAAAATTGTGATTTGATCACATTTTTACTGTAATATTTCTGTATAAGCATCTAATAATCAAGAGAACCAGATGTTGTAATTAAAAGGCTAAAAAAAACTTGAATTTAAGACGTGATCAACATGTCATCATTAATGATGACGTCATTATTTTTCAAAACTTCCAGTAACTAGGTAGCTAACTGCAAATGACATCAACAGTCATCATAAAGACTGACAGTAATTAAAGTTTTGTCATAAATACAAGATCGATATCATGGATAATATCTAACATGTTCATTGTTAGAGTGTGTTTGGGAACTAACCTTTCACTTCCTTTTCACAGTAGCTAATGTTTATTCATAAAATGTAGTTTTGTCCAGAAAGATGAGGAAATAGAGGTGGAATGACATTCAGCGCGGTACACAGCCAGACTTAAACAGCAGATGTAAAGATTACATGGTTTGTCTCAGATTATTGTAATTTCTTGCAGCACCGAGGCTTCTATACTGCAGCCAATATTTGGATCTCAGATGTTGGAGTATCCTTGAATAAACCAGTAAGGAGACTTCTCAAAACTGCATGTAGCCCCACTTTTAAAGGAGTTTAATTATAGCAATAATGAAGCAACAAAAAACAAGTCTAAATATTGACAGTGATGGATTATCTTTCTGTAGAGAGTGTCAAGTCTCTGTGGGTTCATTTGATTTGATCAATGGAATTGAAAAAAGTGATGGATGATGTTGGAAATGATATGTAGGCTTTATAGTTCTTGTGTTGGAATGTGTAAAACCCTTCATAAACTGAAACCGGTTCCTGATACCAATTATCGGTGTTGGCCAGACTGTGGGATGAAGTTGGCCGGTTTGAGGCCAGAATCAATACACGGAGGTGTTATCAGTTTATTAGCAGAGGTGGTGTGCCAGCAACTCCCCTGATAAGATTGTAATGTAGCTGCAGTCCAAACAGCAGCTAAATGGACTGAACAAGCTGCTGTTTGTGTCCGTCGGCTGGAAGTCGGATCGTATCTGCAAAACAAAGAGCAGCAGAGAGACGGCAAACAGAGAGAGAGGAGTTTGGAGGCTTTAATCAATGCTGCTCAGCCAGGGATGGAGGGAGGGAATAGAGAGGTACAGACAGCAGGAATGTGAGAGGTACAGGAATGAAGAGGGGGACATGGGGGAAATGGAGGGTTTTGTACTGCTGCCCAGTGAACAAAGACCCCCTGAAAACTGCTTTGGTGGCCTATCATGGACATCTTGCTAAGTCAACCTTTTAACTTTTACCAATGGATTTCAGCTGCAGAGAGCACGCGTTTTTGTGTTATTGTGGGGAGTGTGAGGCACTACAAACCACTTAAGCCACAGCAGCACAGGGCAGACACACAGGATGCGCTGGTAATGAGTTGCGTGCAGCAATTTATTCATCATTATCCCACTAAAATAGTAATTTGTGGGGATAATAACTTAATGACATGTGAAATCATTAAAAAAAAATTAAAATCATTTACTATGATAACTGCATCGACGATTTGGGTTCTATTTTACAAACAAAAATTTTAAATCTTAACAAAGCACTATTGCATGTTGTGGCAAAACAGTGAGCAAATGAGACGATTCAAGTACTAAAATCAGTATAATGAAAATAATTGTTAACACTATTAAAATTTGTTGGAGGACCAACCAAACAATATCAGCGAGCCTCTAAAAACAAAGCTGGAAGCAGGAAAATGATCCACAGACTAAAGAGGCTGCTGGCAGAGTCTGGTATATGAACCAAAAAAAAAAAAAAAAAAAAAAAAAGACAAGACTGTAACAAGAGTTTTTAGCATGCTTCGGTTTGCAGTTAGCAGTTGTGTTTGTGTTATCACCAAGAGCCAAACTGTGTCACACAAAGTTGACAGCACTGAATCATCATCTCAGCAGCAGGATACACAGCTACCATATCAGCTACCAGTTCAAGTTTTAGAGTATTCCATGGAAGCGGCGGAGAAGTGTACTGAAGTTGAAAAAGTATTCATAGAAAAGATCTGTCCATTCTTTTTCAACACCAAGGCAGAAATTAGACCTCTAAGTCACAAGTTTGGGTTTGTTTTTTAAGCTAACATCCACCATGAGCTCCTCATCACCTTTGGATAAAGTAAGTTTTGGACATGACCTCCTTCATTTTCTTGCAAGATGTTGTTACACATTTCCTGGCCACCTGCGGCAGCACTGAGAGCACTGCTGCCAAACACAATATTGCTAAAAATGAGCTGATGTGAGGTTGATGTGCTGTAAAACCCAAAAACCAAAACTAAAGAGTTGGTGATGAATCTATATGTTCAGGACTACCAGACATCTTTCATTACATTGGTTTTATTTACTGTCAGTAGAAAGGGGGAAATATCGAAAAGTGCAGATTTGAAGAGTATTTAAACTGAAATGTTACTTGAAAGCTTGTTACTGTGCTTGTTTTATTGTGCCCTTTAAACACCCGGAGGAACACTTATTTTTTACAAACTAAGTAATATAAAATGTGAGTGTTACAAAATCAACTATAAAGAGGGAGTCAACAAAAAAAATAGGTCCTACTCTGCTGTCACATGTCATATTGAGTGGTAACCACGGATACGAACCTTCTGCATGCACTTGCTGACATTTTCACTTGTTGAGCTGGAGATGTTCCTTGACAAAGAAATAATTAAATATTCTGAAGTTTATTACCCACTTAACTAAATGTTTGAACTTTTTTTATGTAACTGACATTTGTATTACAAATTCATATTAGTGTTGATTGAACTACTTTTACAAAAATATGAGTTATTAGTTTATTCTGAAGTGTGGCAAAAAATGTAGGCTTAAATGTTTTTCAAATGTACATATACAGTATGTATAAGGGGTATATATCTCGGTATTGCAACAGCAGGTGGACAGTTTTTTTCCTGCTGAGATGATGAAAATGATTTTTTCATCAGTGGAAAAAATAAAACAGGAAGACACAGAAACTTCTGATTCCACAGTGCAGAGCAAAGGAACCAAGTCCCATCAGTAGAAACTAGGCAGGTGGTTCCTGGCTGTCATTAAGAGCAGAACAGTAGGTGCAGACAAGACGAGGACGTCCTGATTTATGTCAACATCTGAAAAGATGCACACAGAGGGCTGAATATGAATAAAACACTAACCAGGAATGATGACTGCAAATAAAAAAACACTTGCCTCTGTTATCACTCTGCTGTCTAGAGCACAAACTAAAACATATTCAGATCATATAAAGACAACAAACATGAAGTTGAAGGTGATGTTGAGTCATTGTGACACAGACTGAGATCATATACGTAAATCAGGAGGATTTATGGTGTGGAACACATCAGCTCACCAGCTACAAACACACCAGACAGTAACCAGTACATAGCCACTCTGCAAACACACACATGTGCACCCGCACATGCAGGCACGCACCCACACACACACAAACACACACACACAGTGTGTCTGTTCACAGGCAACTTCCCTCTTCCTGCTTCTCAGTATTCCGGCGGCAGTGGCAGGGAGCGCTGCCAGCGCCTATCGATCAGACATTTAGCTGAATGTTCTCATCGAACAGCCGGCTGCTGCGGACGAGACGCACGTGGAGAGACTGGGAAACAGCCTCTCACACTCACACACACAGCAGAAGAAGAGGATACAGAAAATAAATGAGACTCATGTATGATGGCAGTAACAGGGAACTAATAAAGCTGTTAACTAGTAATAGTAATAATTAAATAGCAATTCACTTATATGCTGAGGGCCAAAAATATCTGGACACTCAAACAACATGTCAAGTGTGACAAGTTGAATGTGCCATTCCAAATCAATGGGCATTAATCTGCTGCTGTAACAGGCTTTTACGCCAGATGTTGGAACCCAGCTACAGGGATTTTGCTCCCATTGATGGTTGGTGATGAGTTCTGGTTTGCAGTCAGTGTTCAAGTTCATCCCAAAGCTGTTGGATTAGGTTGAGGTCAGGAGTCTGTGAAGACTGTCGATATAAAGTTCTGAGCACACCGTTGCACTAAAAGCTCAAGGTTCATCTTTGTTGTAACTAAGGGACAGTGCCCAAATCAGAGCTGTACGGTCAGAGGGTCCAGATATTTTTGCCCACAAAGTACATGTTTGACGCAAACATTGAATTTAAAAAAAAAAAAAAAAACTTCTTTAAAACTACAAAACGAGTCCTGTTGGGAAAAGCTCTTCCAAAATACGAATGGTTCAAAAACAGGATTGTTCTTATCCTCTTCTCCCGTAAAAGAGATACCGGTACATGAAATACTTCAGCAGGACCTACAGTAAATCCCACATTTGTGTAGCTTGTGAATCAGTCGGATTCTCATACAATCTCCTTATCAGACTTTTGAAAGTGGTCAGAAAGATTTTCTCTGCCAGTTAACTCTTTTCACAGTCTTTTCTTCTTCTTGAGGTCCTTGATAGCAGTAATTCTCAGCTGCTTGACAGGTGACTCTGTAAGACTCTGTAGATGCATGGATGCAAACCCTCCTGTCCATACACTGTCACTGCTGGACCAGGATAACAACTGGCAGGAGAAATCATAAACCAAAGCACAACTTCTTAGAGAAAAATGCTGTGTTAGGATTGGAGAGAGCTGCTGCAGCCAGTGTGGAAGTAATGTTAATCGCTCAAGGTATTGTGTTGAGCTGGCATCAGAGCACATGAAAGCAGGATTCATAATGTTGCCTAACAACTTTAACAACAACAGTGTGAGTCTGTCGGTGGCAAAAACAAGCACTTTTAGCGGATGTGCACTGATGGGATGTAACTGTCCTATACTGAGCACTGTAGCCTGTTTCCAGGCTAACGACTCGCTCAATACTGGGTCACTTTCAACAACTGCCGTCCTTAGTAGTCATTCAGATGCAAAATATGGGAAAATGGGTCCACGTTCAAAAATACTTAAGTTTTATTCAATATTCGCATGTAGACGAGCCAAATGTCAACATTTTGTAGGCTTTGTGAAACTGTGAAATACTCTGATTATTTGAATACATCAATTACAGCGTTATCTTGTTTTTTTCATTCTGCGGTCCAATAAAGAGGAAAAAAGTATACATATGCACACACACACACACACACACACACACACACACACACACACGCCTAGGTACAATATTTTCATTTCATTTATTTTTGTCTGTTAAAACAATCAAAGTTAATTGGTGTTCACTCACTTCAAGCTTGTTCAGTGTTACATCAGGACTCCGCGAAGAGGATTATCAGCTGCTACATAAAACCAACAAAAGGCGACATCGACTTCAACAAGATCAGCATCAGCTGAGGAGAAGGTCAACAGCCAGTTGAGATAAGCATAAGACTCATTCAGCTGCAACATAACACAACACAACACAACACAAGACAGCATCAGAGTGGGAGAAAACAGACAACAGACAGAGAGAGTCATGCAAGAAAGAGAGACAGAGGGTGACACCTACAGACAGGCAGAAAAAGACAAACAGAGAAACATGCAAGAAAAGAGAGAGACACAGAAAAAGAGAGACACACAGAAAAAGAGAGACACAGAAAAAGAGAGAGACACACAGACAGACAAACAAAAAAAGCAGACGGGCAGACAGTAAGAGGAGATAAATCAGAGTGAGACAGTTGTAGTCAGCGGGTGAAATGATGGAGAGGAAACTAATGGTCAACTTCCCTTCAGCTCAGTGTGTGTATGTGTGTGTTTGTGCATATGAGCATCCCTGTGTGTGTGTGTGTGTGTGTGTGTGTGTGTGTGTGTGTGTGTGTGTGTGTGTGTGTGTGAGAGAGAGAGAGAGAGAGAGAGTGACCCCTCAGGTCAGATCTATAATGGAAGATCCTCTCCTCCATCTCACTGCCCTGCCCTTTACACTGCCACGACACACAACGACACACACACACACACAGACCTAAATAAAAAAAAAAAAAAACACGTGTGCACTTACACAGACTGCAATCACAGTAGATCACAGAGAAACACACAAAAACAGTTTTTTGCTGGCTCATATCAGTATGAGCCGGGAAGGATAAAGCTGCAGTTCCACAGACTGACACTGGACTCCTTATGGGTGTCACGGTAAACAATTTGTGTGACCAAATTTCTTGATATGTGCTAGTTAATAATATATGTTTTTCAACCTGCAAAATTAAGTACGTCCATGCATCCCCGTCCAAGTTTAAAACCGCACTGACAAATTTGCTGCTGTCTCTGGTTTGTGTTGCAGTAAATTAGCTGCTACTCTGGTCAGTCAGGAAGGAGCACTCTGAGAGCTGCAGGCTGGCAGCTGTGTTTCGGTATTAAATTTAATCTAATCAGGGTGCACAAGTTGGTTATTCATGCACACAAATTAGTTTTTGTATTTTTGTGTTGATCTCCATGGCAGCAGCCGCAATGGGTGGCACCAACTGGTCTTCACTAACACTTAAGACAGAATAGATATATAGAAACAATCTAGATTCTGACTTTACACCTGCTCTTGAATAGCCTTAAGACTACACTCTGTCTTATTGAGAGGAAGGGTTTAGCTTCCATGGTGCAACCAGCTTTACTATTGGCTCCGTAACAGCTCGTTCAAAAAGTTTCAGAGCCTCTGTTGTGTTTCAGCCATTACATTTTTTTGTGATGATCTGGATCATTCATTTCACTTCTTCTCATAAGTGATTACTTTGAAAGTATGGTTGCAATAATAATATGAAATGCCACACTTATGTCACACAGTGTCACCTGAGTACTTTCATCCAAGAGTATTTGAAAGTCCCAAAACTTAACCAGGGATTACTTTATACTGCTCCCAAACAGACGGATCAACTGCCATTGCCCAAGTTAATGATATATCATTGCTAACACTGAGGGTATTTTTTTGAGTGATTGACAGGTCCTTTGGCAGTCCGCTCCGTCAGGTTTCACCTGCATAAAGCATTTCCTCCTGCTGATGTTGTACTCAGAGCACAGTATGCACAGAGCAGTACACACAGATCAGTACTCAGCATGCCCGATGTGCTCACACGGAGAACATCTGATGTTTGTTGTATTATTTAAGCAAAGAGCAGCATGACGCCTGTTGTTTCATTCACAAAGAGGAAACGATTTATTATTGATCGGATCGGTTTTGATCTAACAGCTGAAACAGCAGTTTGAAAAGAAAACTTTCCTCTGATACTTTTCTAATTTTTATAAACGAATCATTAACACTGTAAAACAACTGAACTCTAACACAGAACAGGTACACAAAGCATGGTTTCTACTGGCAACAGGGGTACAGTCATACTTACTGCTGTTACATTAGTTCTGTCTGTAGGCCTACAATTACTTGCTTCACTACTAATTACTGTCACCCCTTCTTCCCTGAAATCAGAGCTCCTAGTCTCACTCTTCTGGACTAGTGCAGATTACATTATTTTCACCAGTTTGTTTCCTGTATTTTCTGACATCAGATGAAACGGTAACGGGTTATTATTTTCTCCGGCACTTCCTCATGTTGCCAGTGACAAAACTCAAGCAGCGAGACCAGACTCATGTTCGCCTTCATCTTCAGTTTCAGAGCTGGGTGTGAAGCAGGAAGCCGGGTGCGTTTGGTGAACAAGCCTTATCTAATCTCCTCTGATCCGGGTTCATCTGCAGATCAATGTGGATTAAGCCTTTACATGTGGGCAGATTAGCTCTCACAGCGGCAGATTTTACAGTTCAAATGAGCCCCTGGCTGCGTCACAGATACTGTAGAGCCACACATAGGCAGTAATAAATCCTAGGAGGAACATATGGAGGAGAAAATGAGGGATGTAAAGCGTGGAAAATCGACCTGAAAGCAAATGAAGAGATACGCAGCGTTCCTGCAGTCATTACAGCGACGGCAGCACGACGTCTCACTAATATGAAGATTTAATGGAGAGCCTGGGGCTGCATGTGGTCATGAGAAAGAGAGAGCATGGTAAAGAATGTGTGTGAGAGAGAGAGAGAGAGAGAGAGATGAGTGATGAAGGAGAGGAGATAGGTAAGAAACTAAAACAAAAAGACAAAAATAACCAACTGGGAACATTTTGCACTAATTCTTTAAGTTACAAAATCAATCAGTGTGAATTTGAAGTAATGCTCCATTCATTTTATCAAGTCTAATTTTCGATTCTATTCATGGTTGTTAGTTTTACTTGAGAACCATTCAGTGTGATATCATGGTGTAATTACTTCTCTTTAAAATAGTTTTCACTGTCACTGGTGAAGTCTCAGAGATTCACAAAAAACAAGGTGTCACCATCAGCTGCACCTAAAACCTCGACATTTATACTTCTGGCTTAAAAGCTGTTCTGAACAGTGTTTGTAACAATGGATTAATTGACTACACATCATATGAAAGGTGTTGTGCATAGTAACAATACCCTAACACTGCATAGGACCCTGCAGCTCATTTCACCCCCCAGAGACCAAAATTGAGCTAAAACCTCCAAAACTCCAGATTCTAGTGTTGTTTGGTGGCAGATTAGGAAACCTTTTGCCTTTAGGTGCAATGTAATTAACATGTCAGTGTTGTGTTTACAGCTTATTGCAATGCTCCTAATAAAATGAAAAGTTCATTTTACATTTTTACCTTTATATCTACATTTTTTTCTTCAGTGGCAGAATAAGAAAACACATTTCACTGACTTTATTTCATGTCACATCATTGGAAAATCTAGGTTGCCAGTCAGAGTCACATATGACAAATTATCCAAGTCAGGTCAGTTTTAGTCATACAGAGTTGCCTCATTTGTCAGCCTGATCCTGAAGCATTCAAGTCAGATCACTCAGATCTTAAAAAAAAGAAAAAAAAGTAAAGGTCGTTCTTTCAGAACAATCACGCTGGAATAGTTACTCCAATAGTAGAATTACAATATGGACAGACTCTACAATGTCAAACAAGTCCAAGTTACAGTATAAGACTAAGTCAATATTAAATGTAAAATAGCTGGAATTAAAATTTTTTGATATGATTAGCTAATAAATATGAAATCAATATTTTATCAAATGAAACACCAATGTTGGATATTGTCATTATACCAATAAGACTGAAAGTATCAAACAAACAGGGTTATTGACATTGGACCGGTGTGTTTCCAACATCAGAGCAGTCCATTAGACTCAACACACACGCTGTTCAGCTCTCTGATCAGTTCACTGTGGAGTCTTGTATGCACAAGATAAAAAGAAATGGCATATTTTATAACTCTGAGGTTACCAGTACTGATAGAAACAAAAGGCCCACATTGTAACAAACTGAATCATCCTTTAAGGCAATCAATGAGGGTGTGAGTGGGTGTGTGCTGTACATTGAGCATTTTGCAGGAAACACGAATGTCCTCATTAATGTGACAGATTGTCACAAAGTGCTAAGAGCTCCAATTCATTGTCAATGTGGATTTGTTTTGTGGCTGGGAACTTCATAGGTCATATCTATCTATATATCAGAGACATTAAAAGGCCAGTCTGGGCTGAAACAATGGTGTTTTTTTGCAAAAGCTGCTATGTTATGTGTTAAGTGTTGGTTCTTTCTCTTTCTGTGAAGTCATTGTTAGACAGTCATTGCCTTTGTGCTATTCTTGTACATCTGAGCGCTGCTGTTGCTATGTTCGGTGCTGTAAACTGTCGATAAAGAAATAAATTTTATAAAAACAAAACTTGTTTCCAGTCAGATAAAAATAAATGGAAAACAGCAGCAGCGTCACACTGCGTCGCCACCGGGCTCACAGTCAGATAACTAATGTACCCATTGAATTTCAATGAGTCCCTCTGAGGAGAAATATCCTGAATAACTCAGCCTCGCTGACAGCTGAAATCCATTTTATGGCACAGATTCACTTCTTACCAATCACATATGATCTGTCCTGTGATGTTCATGGCCTTGTTAAAAAGAAACATTAATCCACAATGGAGCATCCTTCCAACAACAAAGGAAATAACACCTTCTGTTCTCTCAGGAGTCTTTAGGAATACAAAATCTTAAAACACCTGCTCTGTTTAGATAGAGGCTGCAACCATATCTAAACCTGGTATTAACATATGATATTCATCTGAATATCTTAGCTGGAACATGTTAATGCAGATGGAATCAGCACATTGCAACCATAATGTGATCATCAGCAGTAAACCTGCCTGAACATGCAGATACATGTCAACATTGGGAACTGAGCAAAAGGTGGTCAAGAGTCGAAAAAAGTAGCCGACATGCAACTCTCAAGTCTTTGTAAGGCACTGCAGAGACCTGCATATCAAGCATTTTGATTGGTTGATTCAACTTCCATCAATAGGTGGGTCCAAAAAGGTGAGAAACAAACTACTTAGAAATATTAAAGAAACAGACGCACCATGTGTTCAAGCACCTCTTATGCCTGCACACCTACATGCAATCTGGAGGACCATAATTCAAGGCTGACTCACACAGTATTGAGAGCCATGACTGACAGGCTAAATTACATCTGTACAGTTCAGTAATTTCTCACATAACTCTGCCCCTTGCTGCTATCTAAAGTTGATTGTCAAAGGCGAGGCTTTTCTCTGCATAGCAAAAATAAGAGCAACATGCCTTTTCGAGACTTTTAAAGACACACAACACAGTGCAAGATGAGGGTCAGAAGATTACGGCAGCTATCCAAAGAAGGATTTCAGTTAGAAAAGTAATGTAGAACAAGTAGTGTAGAATTAATGTTAGCCTATAGTTAGTAAGTTTACCAAACAGTAGACTATGGATGTTACATGACTGTGTGAGACATGACTGTCGTCTGCTATGTCGTAGCGGATATTCAATAATATCCAGCATCACTACCTGTAACCTGAAACAATTCTTGTCTTGACAAGTCAGCTATTGATCCAATCATGAAGGCAGGTTGAACTGAGGGACATTTTTGAGAATGTCTAATGATAACAAGTGTAAATCAAAAGGAACACAAAATATTCTCTGGAATGCCTGAAGCATTAACAAACTATTTCCTTCTCAATATTTTTACCAAATAAAGTTCTGGTGTCAGAGCGGAGAGGAGGCACAGGCCAGATAATTAGAAAGATTCCCACATTTATGGTTCGATGGAGAATCACAGTTATATGATTATAGAATTGGTTGTACAAGGGTTAAATGGATGACAAACAGGAAAATCGGGGTGGCAGGGACCCAAGTGCAGACACTGGAAGCTGACAAACAAAATCAAAAAGGCTTACATCATGTTCAGGCAGGCAGTGGTCAAAACCGGGGGTACAGTCCAAATACAACATGTATTCATAACAGACCTAAAATACAAAATCCTAACAATTTGTCCTCTGTTTTAATTCCATCTTGTCTTGTGTTTTACAATATCCATTGTCATCTATACTCGGCTCCACTTATTTGTGCTCATCTCACTTTATAGGCAACAACATAGACAAAGGATTATTATCTACCTTAAGACATCTCATCTCTTGTCCTATCTCATCTGAACTCCCTGGATGAGCTGACTACACTGTGAACTGTCTTTCGGCCTCTATTTAGACTTGAATTGCTTGTGGTCTCTGTTAAGCCCCGTACTCCTTATCTTTTCTCCTCAAAATCTTCTCTCTGCTTATAGTGTAGGATGGCAGAAGACGCCAATCACAGGATACTAACAGAAGAAGCGGTCAGGGTACAACAGCCGAGATGTGCCGAAGACTTTAAGACCTTCTGTTTTGTTGCCTTTTCATTTATCTGTTGCCATCCAACGAGAGCGAGAAGCAATCGACATTATCCACTGCAGGGGAATCTTTCCAGCTTTTGATCGTCAGTCTGTGGAGCATTTTCTCTGTTTTCCAGGGTAAACTTATGATTTCATCTTCGGCTGTCAAATTAACATATTTTCTCTTTGTGAGTCCAGCTGTGTGTTGTATGCCTGATAACAGTCTGGTTTGATTTGTAACTCTGTCGGCTTCTTACTTTGTCCTTGTGGGAAGCGGTTGATATTACACACTCTGAGACTCAAATGAAGTTTTCATATTGTTTCTCGTCCTCAGATCCATACTTCAGTAGCTCTGCAAGCCAGGCCGCATTCAATACCAATCGGTCTTCCACACATGGTCGATCACCCACACAAGTGAGTCTGTGTGTGTCTGTGCACAAACTTAACCTCTACAGTGTTTTTCAGTCTGTTTATTTTTTTTAATCCACAAACAGCCAATGGATGAGCTCCCTGACTGACAGTGCATATATCGGCTGTGACAACCCACAACAGTTCCCATGAGGCTTTGACAATGTGCCAATGCTCAGGATTAATGGGATATGTAGTTTTTGAATGCTAACAATATAACTGACATTTAGGGCCTCATTTTAGTTTCTGCGCACGCCACTGAGCACAGCCACACACCAGCATTTCCCTGGGGTGCACTGAGGTTATTTCCTCAACCCTGCTGGTTGGGTGTCCTGATGACTCACCATGCAGCCCAGTGTAAGGAGAGGCAAGGTAGAGGGTGAGGTGATCCAGATTTTTTTTTTTTTTTGGTTGGGAATGAAGAAAGGGACCCCCAGTGTGTCTTCATCCTGCCAAATGCCTGCTGTTGAATTACTGAGATATAATTACAGGCCCTGGCATGAAGCTGATTGAAACTGCTCTGTATTCTCCTTTACATCACTTCACAATATGAGGTGCTGATGGTCACAGAAAGGTTGATGAAAAGGTAGACACCAGGTAACTTGATTCAGATGTAGCGTTTCCCAGTGACACTAGGCCAAAAACCTGGGTGCTTGAAATACCCAGAACACCATGCTGCATTAGAAGCCATGCACTAGACAGTAATCAATATTGTAATGTGCTGCCCCCAGCCATGTATCCCCTCAGGTGGCATTCGCCTCAGCAGGGCATCCATGGAGGTGCAGCTGAGACAGCAGTCCTGCATTAAATAATTTTTTCTGGCAAAATAGATTCTGAGGTTGGGCTCAGTGTGATTCATTTGCATGAGCAGACCTGCTAAAGGCAGACAGAATGTACAGAGATTGTAGCCTGTACAGAGGTATCACTGTATGCATGGTTTTTCAGTCTTTCTGGATCCATTTTTCCTGGTTATTTGTCAAACAGTGGAAACAAGTGAAGCATATTTAATCCGTCACTGCAATTATATACTTTTATGTGTAATGCAAGTGTTGCACATTATTGTCTGATATGTTTAAAGAAGCAATTGTTACCTTGTGCAAGAGCAGAAAGGTGCAACAGTCTCTGGCAATGGGAACACTAGACATATCCTGACATATCCTGCTGGGGCACACAGTGACAGTCCTTGAGATCTAACTGTGAAGATATGTCACTCACAAAGCATACCATCAGGCAACAGGGACAACTGGACTATTAAGGCTGGATCAGCTAATCCATAGGCTGCAAGTCTGATTAATAATTGCTTAGAGCAGGTAACATTCAGTGACTATGTTTTCAGTATGAACATGATTAATCATGTATTTTGACAGTCGCTTAATGACAAACCTGGACCAAATGTGATTGTGTCTCGCTTCGATCATTGCACACATTTTATCTTTATTCACACAGTGCTTACTTTGACATGTAATGAGATCTATGGTGAATAAAACAGAAAACAGTTAGGCCCTAATGCTGACATGCAATTTAAATCGGGGGAAGGTTATTAGTGGAAGATTCAGATAGAAGTCCATTTGCAGCATGTCATAAGTAACTGATGTTGTTTATGAAGGGCACTGTGACCGCTTAGCGGATGTGGTTTGATTTGAGTTGTCTGCCATTGCGTCTCCCCCAAGTGTCAGGTTAGTAAAATGGAAAGCACCCACTCCATCATGAAGGAGCCAGGTCATAGTGTTTAAGTCTTTAAAATAAGTGCAAATTTACATATATTTTCATTTTGCATGAATCAGTCTTCATCAAACAGTCACAGCAAAATTCATCCACTAACACTGACTTTTTGTGACCTAATACCACCTCTGAAAACCGTTTACATTCTGTTTGGAAGCACCCTTAGAGCTCTGCTACCTAACAAGGTTTAGCAAAGTACGTTTCAGAGTTGTCCAGACCATTTAGGTAAATCTCTGGTACGGGTCAGTTGCAGATGAGAAGAGTAAACAGCTGTAGCTATTGTGCTGCAGTTGTCTTGTGAGCTAGCACCAAGTACTGATAAAATAAAGCAATGATATAAATGCTGATCTCAGGTCTCAGTACCAGCCTTCTGCTTTGGCTGGGTCAGGATTTGGGTGTGGGCCAGGTTTGGCTCTTAAGGCCTTGCAGAGAATATGTGTATGTGTATGCATTGATCTGGCCATTTACAGTAGTGTTTCTACCTACAGAATCAATCAGTGTATTTCTTTTAGTCCTGTAGCTCTCATCTTCCTCCCTTTCTCTCTCTCTTTTTCTCTGTATCCCTTAGTCGAGGAGAATGTACCATAACATTCGATATTCTGTAATAAAACACAGTCAATACTGGCCTGCTCATTCATTGGTGCTGCTGTTTGGCTCGTAGTGTTTCTTTACATTTTCTTAAATCATGCTGAACCAATGCTAATAAAGCACTAAAGTGTAAGTGTTTGTGTGTGTGTGTGTGTGTGTGTGTGTGTGTGTGTGTGTGTGTGTGTGTGTGTGTGTGTGTATATGTTTGTGTAAGGGACTCTGATTTACTGCATTGATTTGTACACAAAACCTGCCTCTCTGGAGTCTCTGTCCAATGATTACACCTCTCCCGCTCTCATTGTAAGTAGTGTTTCTCTAGATTTTCTTTTTGTCTCGCATCATTTCTCTCTCACTGTAGATAAATGTGTGTGCACATTTCTTTGTGTGTCATCTTGCATAACTTCTCTGACATCCTTTTATGTCCATCTTCAACTGTCTCTGTGGTCACAGGGTCCTTTATTTGTGTTATTGATGGCCCGTTGGAGAGCCAACTGGTAACTACTGTTCTGCAATCAAAACAATGAAAGACGAGGTCAAGTAAAGTCAAGTCATGCAAAGACAACAAGAGACAAGAAAGAAAAGACAAGGTGAGACAAGATCAAATGAATTTGAAGCAACATAAGATTAAGGATCAAAAATCACACTTGATGGATGAAAAAATTATAATGTATTTTGATGTTGACTGTATAAATTCCTGAGACGTTAAAATCATTCCAGCCTCTCAAATGTGAATATTTGCCAGATTTCTTATTTTTGTATGTAGTCCTTAGACAAAACAAACTGAAACTGGTCTCAGACACATCGTGATGACCATTTTTCACTATTTTCTGACAGTTAATCAACAATAGAGTGGAGTTAATAAATAACCTACAGTAGAGATGGCTGATTTGTCCATGATTTGCAAAATCACACAAGCATCCAGCCCTGATTTACTTCATGCCCTGAATACACAGCAGAGACACTTAGAGATCGCTCACACGGTACAAATGGTATTGCTATATCTACCTGAACCATCTCGTGGTATATATCATATATCATCCTACCCGAACCAGCAGATTAATCAATGATGTAAAAAATCATGAGTTGCTGTTTATTGTCTGATGAACTGAAACTGATCAGTGCAGCACACCCAGTATTATTAAAGTAATATATGTTTTTTGTTTTGTTTACCACTTTTGAAATGAACCATCCAGACAAAATAACTGTTTAAACAAGGTCAGTACAGCACCACGGAGAGAGAGTCAAGCTACGAACAGAATATGAAGAAAAGAAAGAAAAAAAGCATAATAAAACACAGCATCTATGTGTTTCAAATACTCACAGAAGTTTAGCACATATCTACAGGAAATACATGTGTACATGTCTGTATATCTGAATGCGAAACAACAACAGATCCGTGTTAGGATCTTTGTCAGCCTTTGGTGTACAGGCCAGAGTCTCTTTGCCAAATGAGTTTCCCCAACTCACCACAGAAACCTGTTCAGTGTACCGTCTGCTGATTTGTCTGGCCATGGCACAGGGGTGCCATATTTTTCAACTAAAAACCGTAAATTTCGCAGGGAGGTGACAAGTTTGCAGCTATCTTTATGCACAGCAGCTGTCAACAAAAACGTCAATTACACAATCCCTTCCACAAATTTGTCTTTCACAAATAAGCACTTGACTCTGGAGTCGATACAAAGCAGGTTAATTTCTCACCAAAAATTGGATGGATTCTTTTATTCTCATTTTGTCAGGACTCAGCTTTTAGACTTTGACAAAGAAAAGGAAATACACAGTTGTGAATGTAACCAAGACCAACAAAATATATTGACTAAACGTGTGTAATGGTTAATCAGTAAACTCTGTGGTTCCTGTGAGTGTAGATATGAAGCACTGTCTGGTTTCAAAATAAACAATCAGAATGAGGCTGGGGGAAAGCTCATCAACAGTCTGGATGGACTGGCCAGGTAAGGGGGACTGGGTCTATGGCAGCAACCAAATACTGACCAGATAGCATATTTTACATTTACGTCCGCAACTTTTAAGACTAAAGACAAGATATCGAATCTGAAGAAGGAGCATGCACATTGTTTTCTCTGAAATTCACAGGGCTGAGCTTATTAAAAGAATCCCTAGATAACAACTCTCAACAACTTCCTATGCACCTTTCTAAGTCAAACAACATGGACATTTGGCACAAACAACCTGGAATGTGGTATGATGGCAAAAGTTTTTTTCGGCCAACAGAATTGTCACTACCTACTACCCTACGCACCAGATTTGGCTTTTCCATAACTTATTCCCATTCCCCAAAAAGGAATTCACACAAAAAAGGCATGTCCTCTGGAATATACCTGGAAACGTACAACTGTCTTGTGTTGTTAAGGTCAGTGTTTAATTTTAGTCTATAATGTGTGCTTAAACTCATACTGCCTTTAAATGTATACCTTAAATATAGAAATTAAACAATATACCTTTAAAGTTGTATGACAACATGAGATACTGCATGTGATGGAAGGAGTCTGTTCCAAGCATTACCATAGACTTAACTGTAACAATTCACCTAGATATTTGTGATGGAAACCTCATGGTTGACAATGCACATGTCATCAGTTACCCAGTGGATTAGTAAATAGCATCATCTGGTTATTTGCTTCCTGTTAGTTAATCACTATATATCACTTTGACTATGACAGATGTAAAAACATCTGTGATCCCTTGTTGCATCATCACAAGTGGAGAAAAACAAGCTTTTTCTCTCAGCTTCTTTCTCCTTTGTGTGCTGCAGTTTGTTGCTCTGTCCACTGGTTAATTGAAATTTTCACATATTTCTGTGTTCAGCTTTTTTATTTTAACTACAAGCACAACATCATGTGTCTTGAGAGAAACTGTGGTGAAACCAAAACAACAAACAGTTCTGAAATATGAAAGTTCCCTGTTAAAGCCTGTGTTTCAGAACAGCATCACTTTGTTTTACTGTAATTATATTACTGTGTGACTTCTTCCCCAGGACAACCCTCCCATTTGGGACAATTAGGTCATGAAATTGAACGGGCCGTACACTTAAAATGTCAAAAACTATGGAGTTAAAGCTCAGAAAGTGAAAGGTCCTCATTAAGTCCAGTGCTTTCTGGATAACTTTTGTTTATTGCCATGTGTTGTTTATGGTGTTTTGGGTTCAGCTCTGTAAAATCAGTATTCCCGCCGGGACAAGTGTGATAGCTGAATGTTTAGAGAGCAAACAACAATGGACTGAAACAAAAAATGTGAGGTTTCTCTTCCTGCATTATATTTATCACATAGTTTTAATCTCAGCTAAGTTTTTCTCTTACAGTGTATTTACCATATAGTCCACTCTCAAAGCTCTAACCAACACTAATGTTCGCATCAACCTGTTTTAGCCATGATAACGACATACATCTAGTGATGGCAATGTTGGTTGGTTGTCAGTTGTCTGCTGCTTGTTTGTTCAGTACGTTGGTCAAAATATCTAAACAACTATTAGATGGATTACCACAAATTATGGTGAAACCTAATGACTATGTAGATTCCCTGACTTTTCCTGTTAAAGCCATCGTGAGGTTAAACTTCAGTCCGACAGAATCATTGGTTACATACCACGTTACATATGGTTGGGGTAGTCATGATGTTAGCCATGTCGTCAACCTACTAGCATGGTTATAGGCTGCATGCAATCTGCCTAGAACCAAAGCAGCAAACACACAATATTAGCAAACAGCTGGAGACCAAATTAGACCAAAGGAACAAAGAGGACAATACAGTGGGGATCGAAAGTTTGGGCACCCCAGGTAAAAAATTGTATTAATGTGCATGTGCAAGAAGCCAAGGAAAGATGGAAAAATCTCCAAAAGGCATCAAATTACAGATTAGACATTCTTATAATATGTCAGATTAGATTTTAGATTTTATTTCCATCATTTACACTTTCAAAATAACAGAAAACAAAAAAATGGCACCTGCAAAAGTTTGGGCACCCTGCAGAGTTAATACCTTGTACTGCCCCCTTTGGCAAGTATCACAGCTTGTAAACGCTTTTTGTAGCCAGCCAAGAGTCTTTCAATTCTTGTTTGAGCTATCTTCGCCCATTCTTCCTTACAAAAGTCTTCCAGTTCTTTGAGATTTCTGGACTGTCTGTCACGCACTGCTCTTTTAAGGTCTATCCATAGATTTTCAATTATGTTGAGGTCAGGAGATTGTGAAGGCCATGGCAAAACCTTCAGTTTATGCCTCTTGATGTAATCCACTGTGGATTTTGAGGTGTTTAGGATCATTATCCATTTGTAGAAGCCATCCTAACTTTAACTTCAGCTTTTTCACAGATGGCATCAAGTTAGCGTCCAAAATTTGCTGAAATTTTATTGAATCCATTTTTCCTTCTACTCGTGTGCCACTGGCTGCAATACAACCCCAAAGCATGATTGATCCACCCCCATGCTTAACATTTGGACAGAGGTTCTTTTCATTAAATTCTGTGCCCTTTCTTCTCCAAACGTACCTTTGCTCATTCCGGCCAAAAAGTTCTATTTTAACCTCATCGGTCCACAGAACCTGTTTCCAAAATGCATCAGGCTTGTCTTTATGTTCATTTGCAAACTTCAAATGCTGATTTTTGTGGTGAGGACGTAGAAGAGGTTTTCTTCTGATGACTCTTCCATGAAGACCATATTTGTACAAGTATCTCTTTATAGTGGAATAGTGTACCACAACTCCAGTGCCTGCCAGATCTTTCTGGAGGGATCGTGCAGTCAAACGTGGGTTTTGACTTGCTTTTCTCACAATCCTGCAAGCTGTTCTGTCTGATATTTTTTTTGGTATTCCAGATCTTGCTTTAACTTCCACTGTTCCTGATGACTGCCATTTCTTAATTACATTCTGAACAGAGGATATTGGCATATGAAAATGCTTTGCTATCTTCTTATAGCCTTCTCCTGCTTTGTGAGCGTCAACTATTTTCAGTTTCAGTTTTCTAGACAACTGCTTAGAAGAACCCATGGTGCTGATTGTTGGGGCAAGGTCAGATGAGTCTGGGCATTTAAAACCTTTGAGATTGACATCACCTGGTCTTTCCAGAAGATGACTGAGAACAATCCATGACACTGTCAGGTCTCAGCTTTCCAAAGGGGGCAGTACAAGGTATTAACTCTGCAGGGTGCCCAAACTTTTGCAGACGCCATTTTTTTGTTTTCTGTTATTTTGAAAGTGTAAATGATGGAAATAAAATCTAACTTTTTTTTGACATATTATAAGAATGTCTAATCTGTAATTTGATGCCTTTTGGAGATTTTTCCATCTTTCCTTGGCTTCTTTATGCACATTAATACAAATTTTTACCTGGGGTGCCCAAACTTTCGATCCCCACTGTACTTTTTTCTGAAGAAACCAAAGTTTAAAGTCCAAATGACTTGCATTCATCGTTCAGATAGACAAGTGTTAGGAAGCTATGGACATGTAGGCAAAAATAACCTAATGAGCCAAAGATCATCTTTATTGTATAATGAGAATTTGTCCTAAGGATTACACTGGAATAAAGTTCAGGGACTCACCAAAACCATTTGGATTTATCCTCCACACATGCTTCAATAATCTATCTATTGCTCTGAATAGACAGATGACCATCATCCTCAGAGGTTCATTAGTGTCATCATGTTTCTGCTTTAGTGGACAGAGCACAGCAGAGAATCACTGGAAACGTACAAGACAAAGGCAGACAGAAAGGATTCATTAAGGCTTTGGCAAAGGTCATGAAACGGGGGGTGTCAACCTGACAGCATGGGGAGCAGAAGGAAGGTGGAGCTTCTCTGGATTTGGACAGCACAGTGGAGACTATGATGCCTCTGGACCATTTGACCATCAAACCTGTTAAGGAGCTGATCAATTCGAAGGCCAGAGGCTCATTACCTCATCCACTCAATATAGAGACTAGCTTTGACATTTACTGTATGGATCTTGCAGAAAATTACCTCCACAACCTGTAATCAGACACTGAGCCAAACATACCATTTTTCTCAACAGCAGGAGAAAAGGTCTAATTTATTTTTCTATTCATATACATAGGAAAACAGTTTGTGTGTTACTATTTTTATTCCTTTAAGACAAAAATATATTATTTCTGTTATTTTTCTGAAGGGGCACAGGTGGCAGCATTCAGCTGCATACTAGACTTATCCTTGTGGATAAAGAAATATTCTATCTGATGCACGATGGAAACATTTTTTTGTAAGATAAGAATAAAACTACACTGCACTGCAGTCAAACCAGACTACAGTCTGGGCTCTTGTGGAGGTTAACCTACTAGACTCTACTGCGGTTAAATCAGACGAAGCTAGGTTTAAATTAGACTCAAGTGAGATACACTGAGTCTCCATGGGGGTTTAACTAAACTCCAGGGCTAAACCACACACCAATGGGGTTAATCTAGACTCCACTGGGTATTAAATCTGACTCTACTGAGGTTACACTAGGCCCTACTGTGGTTAAAGTAGACTGTATTGGAGTTACAGCAGACTACTTGACTCTACACGGGTTCAACTAAACTTAAGCGCAGTGGGACCAGACACTAGTGGAAGTCAAAGACCATACTGGGTTTAAACCAGACTTCTGGAGTTAACTTGGGTGCATGTGGGGTTAAGAAGACTGCTGGGGTTTAACTACAATGTTGTGAGGTCAAATCAGACTACACTGAGGTTATAGCAAACTCTACTTGGGTTGAATCAGATACTACTGCATTTAAAGTTAAACTGTCATGGTTATATCAAATGACTGGAGTTAAAGCACTGTACTCAAGGCTTAGCTTCACTAGGGTTAAACCAGACCTCAGTGGGGTTACATTATACTTTAACTATATTGTGAGTTATTCCAGTCTACTGGGGCTGAGCTTGTTTAAAGATACTCAATGGGGTCAAACTGAATTATATTAAATTATATTTTCATTTATTTATGGTTATCCCATATGATAACAGTGTAATATGTCTACATTTCCTGTAATTTCAATGTGTAGATTGAGTTTGTGCAGATTTGTAAAGACCAGAAGAGGAAGACAGGCATAAAGGCTAAAGGTTGGTCTGCTCTAGTTCACAGCTGAGGGGCCATCTTGTATCACGGCTCAGCTGACATAGCATTTGTTAATGACAGTTTCCATGGAGGGACAGGCTGAACAACCTCATTGGCCCACGGTCAGGAAACGAGGGGGAGGGGGACATTACAGAGAGGGGGAGAAGAATGCTGAAGAAGAAGGGTAGGGGCAGAATCGTGTGCTGTGCTTCATCAGCATCTGTCAAATCATCCGCTCATCAAATATTGAACAGCCTAAAAGAGATGTGAAGTATTGACTCTGAGAGAAGGACGAGGCTGAGGGAGGACAAAGGGCTGAAGATAAGGGACGAGTTAGACCCCCCACAGTAAATGAACACAATTTAGTACAAGTCACTTTTAGTATGTACTAATGTAGACCTGAATGTATTGTAGACATGGATTATTCTATATTTTTTATGAACGATTTTTTCAGACAGAGGACATACAAGGAAGTTGATCAGAGTTGGGGATACAGAGAGAAACTCTATACAATGATGTCACAAGAATTTGCACTGCCACAAAAAAATTCTAATAGTTTTTGACTGAACACCAACATGGTGTTTGTCACTGCTACAAGAGCAACTACACAGGCAACAACACTGAAGTCAAGAATGAAAACTACAGTAGTAGCATTAGTAGTATAGAAGTTAATAATAATGCAGGGTAGTGTGGATTCAGCCAACTCATACTAGAGATGGCGATGCATATTCAGTCAGCACTGGACTCATGTCAGGGCTGTCAGTCTAGGCAATTCATACACTTCACTGATAAATCAGAGAATTATACAGATTTGCATATGGCTAGATGTCCAAATAAAACTATTGATATGCTATTGTCTACACTTCTGTCCATATTTGCATATATTCTCTTTTTCTCTCTCTCAGACACCAGCACATTAATCATTGTTGGATTAATATTGCAAAACTTCCTAATTTTAGCAAGATCTCTAAAATCAGGAGCTATGACCAAAGCACATGTCCTATTGTGCAAAATGTGTGGCTGCAGTAATTACACTTATCTAATGTCCTCTAGCTGTAGCTGACTGGACTGAGCTCTCCCCAATGGTCTGTCTGACAGGGTGGTCAGTGCCCAAACGCCTTCAATACTTAGATTCCGTTGAACACTTAAAAACTCTTGCAAACACCTCAGCCTCAGCCTGCAGCCAGTCCATGCTACAAGGAGCAGAAAAATAGACTAGTCCATATGATAACAAATAGATAGGTCAAAATATTGTGTGACAAGGTCTATTGTGATGGCATTTCCACTGATGCGGTTTCCATCCCAGACAATAACATTTCCATGAACTGCAAATATGTTTCAACAAATTGGGAAAGTATTTTCATCATAACATCATAATGTTTTGAGCAACGGTGGTGGCCTTTCTACCAATAATGAAAGGAACATAAACTATAATAACCACTAATATTTCTACTAATTGTTTCTTTCTATAGCAACAATGTCTCTATAAACAGGACTTAATCATAAACTGCACAATAGCGACAACGTCTTTACTACCTGCAACGTTTTACTATGGGGAGAGCAACAATCTACAAATTGCAGCAAAATGCGTTGTCTCCTCCAGCAGGAATGGTTCCGTCAACAGAGACTAAGTTTCAACCAAAAGCATCAATGCCTCCACCACTGCAATAAGCATCGGCTTGCTCCAACAGCGTCTTGATCAGTCCCAACAATATTTGTGTAGCAAGAGCGTGTATTTACCAACACCAAAGACTGTCTATATCACTGGCTTGCACCACCCACACAATGGAGGTTTTAATGATGCTGGCGATGATTCTTTTGTTGTTTACAGTTCTTCCTGCAATAATGATGTTCGTAAGAACCATTTAATGCTGTTTCTTCTCACACTGTTAAAGTTTTTATAACTTTTACCAATGTTGATATTGATCAGGTTTTGTTTTTACAACAGTAAACTAAGAGTCTGCAGTCACAGTAGTGGCATTGTTAATCGTAGTGTTGACATTTCTTTTAACAGCAGGAATGTTGACTCAGACTGTTGTTTCACCCACAGCAAGGTATGTATGAAACCATAATATGACATTTCTACAGACAGTGAATACTTCTGCACCAGCAACATTTACCCAAAGTGATTTTCATGACGATGATGATGGTGTTTACATATTAACTGCCCACGCAGATTAGCTTTTACTGGGCTCTCCTTGTTTCCTTCGTTCTTTTGAACCTGGAGAGTTTTTCTGTCTCCTCTCTCTGCTGTCAGAGTGAACGAGGCCCAGAGGAGCTCTATCAATTAGCAGCCTGTGTTCAGCACTCTGCAGCAATCCTGCTATGACAGGGGTGATCAATCTGCAGTCTGCACTCACGCACACGCGCATGCACACACACACACACTGACACACATTACTCCCCCCTCACGACAGAAGCAGCCAGCAGTCACTAAAAGGCAGACATTGTTGCTGGGAGGTTTGAATCTGAAACAATGCATAAAATCCAAAATTCTTACAAGAGAACAAAAGTAGAGAGGGGAAACATTTTAGAAACATTTCAAATTTGTGCTTTTTCCTGTGTTTAGGAGCAACTGCAACAATGTTTCAAGGATCCGCAACAATGTTCCAGCAAACATTGACAAGTTTCTACGAACAGAAATGTTTCTACCACAACATGTTTAACAAAAGCAACAATTATTACAGCAGTTAAAAACACGAAAATGTTTTTCCACAAGTGTTTCAATGTCTCTATCATTTTTGTCAAACTCATTTATCACTCACAAAATGGCCATTATGCAGGGAAAATACCTTGATGTTTTATTATTTATTTCCATATTTCAGTATAGTTGAGACCAAACTACTGTGTAGACTTTGCCTGAAAGAATGACTGCATAATGAGGGCACCAAGGACCTGACAAAAAAACGCTACATTTAGATGATTTCAAGACTATTCAAGGCATTTTTCCAGGACTTGCAGGCAGATTAAATAAACAAAACACATGAGTTACAAAATACTGTGCACCCCTCTCTTCTCCATCTTCATTATTTTTTAATCACATTATCATTGCCCGCTTCTCTTCATTTCTGCATGTTTTTCTCAAAGTAATCCTTTTAAAATGGTGAGATGCTCTGAGAGTCCTGATGAAAACATCAGAAAATTACCTTCAAAACTCATTTTCAAGCCATTTGTACTATGATTACAGAGGGCGGAGTGAAATGAGTAAAGGCTGCAAATAAAATGCATTGGTACGCTCTTTGTTGTGTGAGGTATTAAAAACCACTCAGCTGTTTATTTGCTGGACTGTGTCAAAGTGTTGCTTTAGTTTTACTTAAGTGAGATTTTCTGTCAGAGGACAGAATAAAGTGAAAACGTAAAACCATGACAATAAAAGAACTTAAATTATAACGACCTGAGGGTATGAAGACACTCAAAAATGATGGATAGCTAACAAAGGAAAAGTCATGACCTGTCAGTATTTTATGGTCAGAAATGTGGTTAAATGAGACTTTACAAGCTTTTCTTGGATTGACAGCTGAATTGCATCATTTTCCATCCACAAAATTTCCAAAAAAGAGGCCATTTTCAGAGAATTTTCATTTTGGTTTTCCTTCAGCCTTCATTAGAAGACATCTTTTGAAAATCCTCATGGCTGCACTCAAAATTGTGGTCTGTCTGTAAAGGACCTTCCTAGAGACCTTAGTTTTGTCTCCCTCTGACAGCTGCAGACAGAGTTTGGCAGTTCACAGGCTTTGTCAAATCATGCGTTCCTCAATCTTTTGGGGGCCCACAGAAAACCTGGATACAATATTTAAACATCAATTTGTGGCAAATTCATTCATTCTGGTAGAGAAAGGAACAAAAGGAAACATCAGAAATGCCAACGTGTTGTGTTTAATACCTCATCAATATGAATCAGTTTAGACTTGATGGACTCCAAGCAGCAGCAAATTGGGTTTTTATCCAGGCGTAGACAAAAACAATGGTGGCATGTTGTTTACGGTAGCTGTGAAGCACAAAATACCATCCAGGAAGTAATCAATTAATGTATTTAAAGCCTTGTCCAAAAAAACACTACACAACTGTTGGGAATGCATAAAGTAGAAATAGCCAATTCATGACACAAAGTAGTTGACTATAAATGCGTTTGTATTTAATTAGCATAGGCAGTGCCTTAAAATATAACTTTTTTGCTAGAACACCAATTAGGATTAACCTTGAGTAATTCAACAGGTATTGTTTACCCACCCTCACTTTACCCACTATCTTCTTCTGTTTAGTACGGTTATTAACCTTGTTGCTTGTTTGCATTTTTGTGTCTTTATTGAACCGTGACAGTGAAGAGTATGACAGGAAATGGTGGACAAAGTTAAAGGGCTATGGCATACAGCAAGGGCAGCCGGGTGGAATCAAACCACCACTGGTTGCAAGTGCCCCCCACTTACTGACCACATTATCGCTTAATACCATTTATTTTCTTCTTGTTTGTTAAATGCTACTCGGAAAAAAATCTACATAATTATTTGGAAATAAAGTAACCTGTTCTTTCTGTCCTACAATGTTTGGTGGCAGTTTAAATACATGTTGACTCTGCCAGAGGAAAATAAATGCATAAAAATGTGGAATTCAAATGGAAGATCTGTGGTGAGTCTTCCCTGCAGAGGGAGTGGGGGAGGGATGTAGGAAGAGGACGGATGAGTGGTCAAAAAGATAGATTAAGGGGAGGAGAGTATAGGGGGAGGGAGAGAAGACGGATGAAGGAGGGGAGGGGACAGGGAAGATGGGAGGAAATGAGAATGGATGAGGGAAGGACAGAAAGATGGAGGATAGAGCCAAAAACCCTTACATGAATACAGTAAAGATAATTCATATAAAATTAGTATTTTTCTAATCACTTTGTGTAGTTAGTTCTTCTTTTCCTTTCTCTCTCTCTCTTTCTCTATCCTTCCTTCCTCACTTTATTTTCTTTCTTTCTGTTCCTTTCCTCTTGGAAAAAAGACAAACTGTTGGAAGGAAAACAAAGAAAACTCAGTACAAAGGTAACAAGGTAAAGATTAAAATAAATAAATCATCAAAGAAACAAAGCATTTAATACATAAATAAAAACATAAATTATAGCATGTAAATAAGTGTGTAAATAACTGAATACACAAATAATACCTGAGCCAAGTGTACTGGGCGGGCACACACACACACCAGAGCACAGCAGGCTTCTGATCAAATCCACCTTTACAGTTTGGTCCCAAGGACACACAACTCATCAGGACTGTGTGTGTGTGTGTGTGTGTGTGTGTGCGCGTGCATATCTATGAGGTTTTGTAAGCGTTAATGTTGGCAGCTATACAGTATTTCTGCATGTTTGCATGGCAACATACACCTGAGCAGAGAATGGAAAGGAAACAATGAGAGCTCCTTGTTTTTCCCTTAGCTGGATACACAGTGTGTGTAGTGGTGTGCTGTTGATCTTCTACATCTGCAGGACATTTTGAAAAGTGGGGACATTAGTCTGGCCTATGGGAAAAAAAGTCAAAGGGGCAAAATGCCACAGTAAATCTCTATCTCTTTGAGCTCCGTATGGCCAAGGAGAGCCTATACTGGCTAGTAGGAGTTTATTTCTGTGCATGTATGCAGATTTATCTCCCTGCAATGACAATAAATTTGAAATGGTCGAAACGAAACACGCTACATGTTTTAATTAAAGGTGAATTCGTCTGATCTCACAGCGATCAACTCTAAATAGGATTTTTTTTTCCTAAAAAGCAAATGAGCAAAAAAGGAATAAGGTAAAAATAGAAAAAAACATATAGCGTCAGTGCCGTCTAGCTCAGTTCCTCAGCATCATTTGTGATTTAAAGGGTCAGTTCACCCCAATTACATACACACATACACACACACACACAAAAAAAAAAAATCACACCAGTATCTGCTGAAAGCAGCAAGTTCAACAGTTTTTAATATTTACTACCCACAGAAGGCTTCCCTCTAAAAAGCTGTCAGCAAAACGGTGTGTGAGTGAGAATGTGTGTGTGTGTGTGTGTTTTGTGAATTATCCAAGAGGGACGCTCTCTCTGAAGAGGCATGCTGATGAAGTTTTTTAACTAAATTCACCTTTGTTGTTTTGGAGGGGAGGCAGAAATCTCAAAGACAGTTATTTAAAAACCTTGAGAAATAAAATCTAAATTATTTGCAGCTCTGTGTGTGTGTGTGTGTGTGTGTGTGTGCGTGTGTGTTGTCAGATCGCTGGGTATTGCTTTGACTCCGCAGCAGCTGCCCTGACCTCTGTTAGCTTGAATTCTAACATTTAAACTGTCTATAATTGCATTCCTAACTTCTACCAGATTAACACACACACACATGCATGCACAGTACACCCAGGGGAACAGTGCCCCCCCAGCCCCCGAAGCTGCAAAGCGACTTTTAATCATCTTTACAATTTTCAAGAATGGTAATTATGATAGAGGTAGTTAACACTGGTTCACCTCCTACTGGGATGACTGGGATGGAGGAGGAGGAAGAGGGAGAGAAGGAGAGATGAAAGGAGGATAGGAGAGATGGAGGAACACATTTATCCCTATCTGTGTGTGTAAATGTACCTTTACTCATACTGACTAAGAGGTAGGTTCCCTCTTCTCTCCTGATCCTGATGTTTATGTGTTGAGCAGACATTCTCACCTTTGATTGAACTGTTACACTTTTTTTCTAACTAAATTCTGGTAGCTTGCTTAAATTCCAGATGCATAATAGCTTCAGTATAGTGATGCATTTCCAAGTAAATAAGGATAAGCTGGCAAGACATACAGAAGAGTTTGTCAGAACAGGACACAGAGCGTTCAGCTGTTTCTGCTTAAACTGATAATAAAATACTCAAAACATAATAGTGAACTGAGTGTCTGTCTCCATACATAACTGGCAGAACGTGGCTACATCACATTCTTGGTGTACATCCTATTCTACTTTATAGTCACCGTCACTTAAGTGACTCAGGTCATTCATATTTAACTGTAAGCAGTGTCCTCTCTTAAGTGATTCTGGATTTGTAAAATCACAATGATACATTATTCCTTTAATTGCATATATTACCATATTGTATTCTCCAAGAAACAGTGCAATTGTGTATTATCCAAATGTTTTGGTTCTGTAATTCAATTCAATTTTATTTGTATAGTGCAAAATCACAACAGAGGTTATCTCAGGGCACCTTGCACATAGAACAGCTCTAGAACCAAACTCTTTGTATTAATTAACAGCCAGCAGTTTCCACTATGTGTGAGAACTTAGCAACAAAGGTAAAAGTTATAAAGCATATAGTTTAAATGCATCAAGTAGTTAAACAATATAACAGTTCTTGATGAACTGTTACACGTCTTGGGGTTAAAATAAAACTCTGCGCAAAGTACATAAAGATAAACATCGCGACCTGCCTGCAAGACAACCCTCAGGTAAACCCCCAGAGCCTCGGCGTTTGAACCTGCCGCCTTTACACCGCGGCGTGTTTTTTGTTTTTTAAGTTTTTAAAGTTGGACAGAAATCCTCAGACTGTAACAAAACATGGTTAAAACACTCTCCCAAATATAGCTCGGCCTATGGAAACAGACCGCGGTCATTTTCACCAACTACTCACCTGTTAAATGCAGACAAGAGTTCAGCATCCCCGCAAACACGGAGCGTTGAGCTCACGACTCAGTTTGAATTTGGGGTGCGCGCGGAAGTTCCCCCCTAAAACAACCTGGGCGTATCTGTTCCGGTTCCACCTGTGTACCTTTCGCTGCTTACATTTGCCATTCAGCTTTCTCATGTATGAATTAATATACAAAAAATAAAATAATGTGGTTGTCACCTGCATTATTTGGGGTAATATTATGCTCTCTAAATCAAGAATTAATTGAATTAAATTAAAAAAAAACACAGGTGCATAACAATTTCTTCAGCTTGTTGCTACAAACTGTCATGTGATCACATTAACCACAAGAATCCACTCAGGAAAGCATAGAGGAGTTGATATGACTGAACTGATCTTTTTTTAACCAGTGCTGAATAAATATTTATACAAATATTTTAATATTTTTGAAAAAAAAAATTCTTTTCAAATCTCCATGTCAGTTCATAGAACTATCTTACAAAATATTGTATTGTGCCATGTCCAAGTAGCAAAAGAGTGAATAGAAAAGAGTGAGGTTGTTCAGGCTGACTCACTGTCACATTGTCATGACTCACTGGGGGCCATTGTTAAAGTTATCAAGTACACTTATCACAAGTCAGATATCTGCTGTGGAAAATGCCAATTTTTAACACTACAGGTGACAGCAGGTAACAAAACAATCAGCTAAAACGTTTACCTACTTAGCTGTCATTGAACTGTAAACATTAAAACTTGAGCACCTCTGAGTCAGGCTCAACTTTTAGACCAACAGAGATTAGAACTGCAGCCAATAAATGTAGTGTCATACATTGAATGCTCCTTGCATCTTCTTATGCATTACAAAGATGTTGATCAAGTAAGTGAATGTCATAAAACTGGATCTTTTTATGGAAAACTGATTTTAATTTTGGGAAACAGGGCAGTACATTAGATTGCACATTAGATTAAGTCACTACACATTGGCACAAGGCAGATTAACTGCCTTTCTGCACAATCAGAACCTGTGGTTCACACAGGACGATCATCAGACTGACCCCAACGTAGCTCTCACTCTGCAAAAAAACAGCAACAAAAAATGATTTTCAGGTGGTGTTGTGTTTCTCTTCAAGTTACACTCTGGTGAAATTGTATATTATCATTATTAATTTCATAACAAATGTTTCCTCTGACCAGCTAAATTACACCAGAAAGAAAGGGTTTGGAGCTGAGAGTGCAGTTAAAACAGATTATACTGAGCGACGGACTATGAGTTTAAGTCTTGATCATGGGATGAAAAATTAAAAATAACAACAGACCTGGTTTGATCAAGAACCTAACACTGTGCATTTCAAGATATTCAAGCTTATATTAGAGGTTAATATTGTGCAGAGATGCGGTCCAGTAAAGTAGACACATGTCAGCCAATCAGAAACCAGGATTTCCTGCGGTGTGATTATTGTTATACATGAGGAGTCTGTGTGTGAAAGTCAGAGACTCACAGCAGGTGGGCTTGTCCACACGATCTATACACACACACGTACACACACTTTGTTTCACAGTTTCACACATTTTCACACAGTCTCTCTCTGTCTCTTCCTGTCTGTCAGTGTCAGTCACACTAATAGGGTGCAGTCAAGGCATCCGAGCATGAGACAGACAGAAAGAAAAAGGGGAGGAGAGAGAGAGGAGGTGGATGAGTGAGGTGTCACTCTGTTGTTCACGTGATTGATTTTCACCAACAGACCCACACACACACACAGAAAAACACACACTGCACGTATACCTGATCTTCTGAGCTCAGTGTGTTCAGATGCAGACTGTCTCAACATTGTCCTGAACTTTAATGAAGATAAATCTAATGCTTCTAGCTTCACCCTTAACACCATCCCGGCTCTGCTGCGGGACAAGCTCTCCCCACTCAGCATGCCTGACTCCACCTGTAGGTGGATCATAGACATAGCTCTTGTCTGACAGGAAGCAGCACTGGGGAACGTGTCTCTGACCATCAGCACAGGCTGTGCTCCCTTCACCTTTCCCTGTACAACAACAGCTGCACCTCCAGTCATCAATCCAGCAGAGTTCTGAAGTTTACAGATGACACTGCTCTCACTGGGCTCATCTCTCATCTCATAAGCCTACAGGTGGGAGATTTACCATCTGGTGACCTGGTCTGACACAACAACAATTTGAAGCTCAACCCTCTGAGGACAGTTGCGATGGCTGTGGATTTCCCAAAGAGCTCAGCCCATCCACAGCATCACCTTGTGTGACTCTCTCAGTCAAATCTGTGAACACCACAATCATCCACGACCTAAAGTAGAAGCTAAACTTCTGCTGCCACTAATTCTTGACTTTTGTAGTCCTTGTTTAATTCGCCATTATGTCTGTTCTGATTTCATGTTTTTTTTTTCCTGTAAAATACTTCACAGAATACTTTACAAAGAAAAGTGCTATCTGAGTGTGTTATTATTAATATTTTTATTATTATTAACCATTAACCTGCTGATGCCACATGTAGTAAACTTTACTCTTGTTGTGACCACCTGAAAATAATAATGCCCAAAAGAAGTGAAATATTCCTTTGAAGAGTCAGCTCACTGAAGAATACACGGTTTCTTCCCTGTGGTATCACTGGAGACAGTTTTGATTTTATTGGGGATATTGTATTTCAGTGGCTGGAATCGTCATTAATACAAATTATATGACATGTATTCAGCTCAAAGACTCACCTGTGCAGCTGCCCTTGGAATTGGTATTCACAGTCACAACTGTGGCATGTGTGCCTGTATGTGCATATGTGTGTGTGTGTATGTGTGTGTGTGTGTGTGTGTGTGTGTGTGCACGCGCGTGCATGCCATGCAGGTGTCGTAGCAGTGGAAGATGTCTTGTGAACTGGAAGTGAGTCATTACAGTGTTGTGTGTCGGGTCGTTGCCCTCAGCAGTCGAGGCCTTGCAGGTTAACAAATGGATGATGCCACAGATTACAACACAGGGACAGATGGCACACACACACACACACACGCACACAGACACACAAACTTGTTGAGTACATCACAGGTATGTGGGGACCAGTTTCGGCATCTGTTTGCTGTGTTAACATTCCCTAAAAAAACTTTCTATAGTGACAAAGATGTATTAGTTCACAGTTTGTGGTCCTGTGAATATCAGTTACTGCAGTTTTAAGAAGTAGCTTGTCCCTGTACTTACCCTGTACTTACAGCTGGTATTTAAAAAAATGGATCCCATAAACATCAAATATAAGAAGCTGATCAATGATTTAATACATATTTCTAATCTATCTTGATCACACTATTAGAGTTCAACTAGAATTCTTTTCCTCTTTACCTAAGTTGTATGCAGTTCCTGTTTCTGCTGATGATTTACTAATTTCTCTACTACATCAAATTAAAACCACTAATAAAATAACAGAAAATATATTTTTAAAAATGATTCAAATACAACTGACTTCCTTGGAGACATCTAGACTCAGTTTCTTTCAGCTCAGGTTAATGAGACATGATCATTTGAATAAACTGTTGGTCTGTATTGCTCTTCTACTAATCCAATATAACATATATAATAATATAATGTAATTTTAGAAACTCAGAAACTAAGTTTACACTAACTACACTGTTGTTTTACAATCTTACAATGTCTTGAACAGTAAGGTTACAGTATAGAGGACTATAATTTTACAGGACTTTTCAATTAATGGTGAGCTGCTTTCCAGTGTCCCAGGATTTCACGAATATGTAGAAACACAGGTTTTAAAAACGATTTTCAAAAAAATCCTCCCTCAGACTGGAGGTCCTGGAAGCTTTGATTTCCTCTGTTCAGACAGAGACGCTACGCTTCAGTCTGAATAAAGTTCAAACAGACTCATCAGCTGTTGTTTTCCTTCAGCGGCTGTGAGCCACTCTCAGCCGCAGGATGAAGAGCAGAAATTGAAGGTCAGACGTCTAATTGATGTTTTAATTAACTTATTAACCATATGGCTCTTTGTAATTCCATGAGGCCGACTTTGACTGCGTGACGACAATGTTGGAGCGAAGAGAGAGACAAGTCTGCAGCCACACTGGCAGCTCGGTGAAGCTGCACATCTTACTGTAAAGAAAACCAGTGTCTGTGATCATAAAAGGTCCAGTGTTTGCTTGTGATCCTCAGCGGTAATGCTGAAGTAAATGTAAGTATCAGATGTTTATTATGTAGTTAGAAGGCTTTATCAGGTTTGCAGAATGAAAGAGTCGGATGTGGCCAGCCTCCAAAAACATTGCATTCATATGCTGTACGACTAAAAGGTTTTTTCCAAGTATGTTTTACAAAAACTGTAATTGCTCTCTGGATTATGTTCTTTGGTAATGTTTTCACGACTCCTGGAAATGCTACATGTGTTTACAAAGACAACACCAGACAATACCCAATGTCAGGCTTGTCAGAAAAACACTGGAAAATATAGCAGTTCAGCTGAAAAACTATGAAAACAAAAGTCCCATCTCATCAGTTTTGAGTTTTTCAGTATTAACCTTTGTCTTCTGCTCTGACATGTGAAATCACTCTGAATTCCAGCAACTTAATGGACAGAAACGCCAAACACCTGACCTGCTGTCCGAGTTACCTTAGTGGTTTTGTAAATGCTCAGTCTGGTGTCAAACAAAAAGATTTTATTCAACCAGATTTCGTAGCTTGTGAATGGAGCTCATCCATGACCTCAAAAACAGCGCTTGTAATAAATAAATCCAAATTAATGGTCAACTTGTTAAAGCTGTCAGAGCTTTCTACCACACCTCACAGCCCTCATCAGCGTATGGAAAGAGATCTTTACAAAACATCAGAACTCTCAAGTGAATTAATCATTTTCACACACAAACAGCACTTTCAGATTGAGCCATCTTATTCTTAGCTGAACAGGCTGAAAGCAGCAGCTCCAATTTTGAATTTTCTTAAAAATATCCTGTAATTGCATATAACTATTGCTCATAATTGCTTTAAAAGTTCCACTCCATCGAAGACTACAGCCCTAATATTGACCCAAATCAAAAACGATGTCAGAAATCTTTGCTGTTTGATCACAGCCATGCTAGCAACATGATAATTACTTTAATGTTGCCGATTGTACCACTGAGTAGCAGCTCTTCACCCTACTGTTATTCTTTCCTTTCCGTGTGTCTTCTTCATTTATTCTGTTTGTTGTTTTGTGTGTTTCTGGTTTTTGATGTTGTTTTTCTCGTTATTTTCGGTCTGGTTTGAGGGTCGAGATGATTTTTTTTGGGGGGGGGGAATTCCTCCAGGCTTCGTCTATCGCCTGCAGCGTTTGCATTTATTCTCTCAAAGCTGTTATCATCTGCTAAACTGAACCAAAGGAAGGTTAATAATAACAACATGATGCTCACTGACTTCTGCAGGAGCATCTGATTCAGACTTGAGCTCGGTTTGTGTCTGTGTCTGTGGTAAAACTCCTGCAGGGGAAACATCTCATGTCATTAGTAAATGTATCACATTGTTATTATGCCATGGTATGTCACATCATACATCATGTTGCGGTACCATGACATTGCATCATGGCATTATGTGATACTGTTACTGTAATTCTATGGTTTATTATTGTGTTATCTTGCATTACAAGATTTTTACATTACATTTTGTTAAGTCTTGCTTTTTCGACTTACATTATGTTACTAAATGGTACTATGTAGAATAACAATATGTAACTTTGTTTTATAGTGTTATTCTTACGTAAATGTAATCTACATTATGTTTATTTGTTACATTATGCTAGTGTGTAAGTAGTTATTATGGTTTATTCTGTTGCCTGGTGTTACATTCATTTGTGTGTTATATTGGGGTGTGTTACTTTGTGTTACGTTACATTATGCTACTTTCATGTTAAAATGTTAGTTTTATTAAATTTTTCCAGTTTACATTACATCTCACATAGTGCTGTTATGTTGTATTTTGTTGTAAATGCAAATGTGGTATTGGACTCAGGCAAAAGCAGAGGATTTAACTGGTTGAAGACAACAGCTTAAGCTGACTACCACCCCCACCCCTGCCTCCATCAGTGTGTGTCCCAGGGTCAGACTGTCTATTTCAGTATGAAAGTCCTAGAGGCGGCCCGGTGACCCTGGAGGTTCTGCTGCCTCTGAGATACCAGCCCTGAAATTAACAACCTGCCCTCGTCTCCTCCTTCACCCCATCCACCTCCTCCTCTGCCTCACCCTGTTCCTCTTTTATCTTTTATCATTTCTTCCTTCTCTCTTCTCTCCTCTGTTTTAATTCTCAGTCATTTCCTCCACTCACCATTCTTTCTCCTCTCTCCTCCTCTAACTCTGCTCTTCTTCATCTTGTTTTCACACAGACTTGTCTGTCCTTCCATCCTCATTTTCTTTTTTGTTCTTCATCACTTTCTGCCATCGACCTCCTGGCCTTTCTGTACTCATCTCCTTTCATCTTCCTTCAGGTATTTCATCTTCAGCCATAAACAGGGAGGGCTCTCGCTGTCTTTAAACACTTTTGTTTTTTGCTGTTAAGATAATATTAAATTGAACTGAAATTAAGATAAATTTTACTGAGAAATCAGAATTTATATTCTTTGTCGTGTTCGTTTTTTTATTTTTCACTTGTGAGCTTTTCTGGTCAAACTTGTTATTACAACTGACATTGTCGGTAATGCAGTTTAATTGATGCAACATCTGTATGAAGAAACAAAAAATGATTAATATCACTTTAGTTCTGGTATGGTTAGGCACCTGAGAGCCACCCATATTGTTTTGTCCTGTCCGTGACTCCATACTACTACTTTTCGGTTTCCAAGACTACTTGTTGCTGCGAGTTTTGACCGGCTGGTCATCATCACACCTGTGCCTATTAAAAAGAGGCAGCAAACACCAGCTGTCCCTATCCATGTGGGATGAACACGACACTAAGAGTGTAGAGGCTACAGTCTTAGTCAGTGTTGAAAGCACATGAGTAAAAAGGAACATTGCCTGTGAATCACTGTTAACCACGTCTGCTAGCAATGCCAGTCGTCATGGCAAATGCTCACCCGGAGGGTTTGTTTCCACAAATGTGTACAGGCCTCTTTTATCCCCTTTTGAAAAATTGAAAAAATATGCACAATAGCTAAGAAGCATTATAGTTAGATTTCCACAAGCATGAGTGGGAATACAAATTTTATTTTGACTTTAAACAAAGAAATCAGACTGAAAGTGCAAAGTCCCATTGGAATCGTCTAGAAACAGCCACAATATGAAAGAAAAAACAACAGAGCCTCACCGGTACTGGGGTTAAAAAGTAATGTTTACAACGGGGTTCATCATCTGGAGAGCAGGAATGAGGACTATCACGAGCTACGGTATTAGGGAGCAGTAAATTTATTGGTAGTGGTCGTGATACTAGTGGTAACCGTTTCACGTTACTTCCTCCATAGAAGAGCAGGGGCGACTCAACAAAGTTTGTAATGAAGAGTTGATATTGACTCCGCACACACCCGCAGACACACTCAGATGAGCTGTGGGAGTTGAATCACACTTCACCTTTTTTCAGCTCACCCTTGTGGAACAAAACTCATCATCCCAGACATCGTTTCTGTCTCGCCTCACACTCTCTCTCTCCCTCCCCATCCTTTCTACTCTAACCACTCAGTGACACAGAGAGGGAGGTCAGCGTGCATCTCCCTGCTGAATACCAGAGTCATTATTCAAACTTTTTGGATTTCTATACGAAGTCTGAGGCGTTCCCACATGTAGGAATAAAAATAAAATAGATCTGTTTTGGAATTCACAGTGATGTGCCTGTGAGTTATTGATCATATACTGGCAATCCTGCTGAGGACCGGAATAAATCATTCACTCATTAAATGAGTCAGACAGTATTTAAGTGGTATGATTGTATTTCCAAGTAAGGCAAAAACAGATTCCTGCTGGTTGCTGTCTGATGCCCTGCTTCACTGTTGTTACTGACTTTAAATTAAAGTTCATGGAGTGTCCACAAGGCAGCTTTAACCTAAAATGTCTCAACAAACAAAATTTCAGTGTTTTGAGCCCTTGAGGTCTGAGACATGTATCCATCTTTTCTCATAACACATTTCTTGTAATTATTTGGGCCCTTAAAACTTCAATTCAACTCTTGTTCAGACACAGTTAACGTCGCTACCAGACAGAGGAGAGGTAAAGTAAGCTTTCAGGGTCCAAAGAGCCGGCTGGGGTTCATGTAGGCAGGAATAATTAGTAATAATGTATCAGTTTCAGTTTGTCTGTGTAAACTTTATCTGTCACTATCAAATAAATACATAATTAATAAAGAATGAGGTGTGGTAGAAATGTGAAAAGAATGTAAATCTCAATAAAAAGAACCAAAATAATCTGAGCTCAGTTTGGGACATGTGTTGAGATGTGTGTTGACACGTGCTGACATGTTGTGAGTGATGGGATGGACTCACCAGGTGTGTCCCAGTGAGCTCCCATAAAGCACCACATGGCTGAAGTATCAATAATATTATTAAAGTTTAGACTTCAGACCGTGCGAATATTTCAGCTTAGTGAGTCCAGCAGCTCTCAGGTGTTCTGAAGCCAAAACACCTTCAAACACAACGATTGATCACTTTAATGAATGACTAAGACACACAGCTGGGACTCTCTCTTTCTCTTCCTCTAACTAACACACACACACACACACACACACACACACACACACTGAGTTTTTAAAGTGCAACCAGTGTTTTTTGGGGTTTTTTTTCAGTGTTTACTTCCCAATCTGTGATTAGCAGGACTGTTGGAAAATAATAGATGGCATTTAACAAACTCCATTACTCTCTATAATGGGACATCTCATTGTGATTTATGCAGGTGCAACACAGTTATTAGTAGTTTTTGAAGAAATAATTGGAAATAATGAATATTTATGTTACATGTTAGAATTTGACATGCTTTGATTCAATTTGTGACGCCACCTTTCAAAAAGGGAAAACCGATTAACTTAGTCTCATACAAATGTATACTAAACCATGTGACTAAATGTGTGTGTGCATGTGTAAACATATATAACTCTGTTTCTTTAAATCTGTTTACACAGTCACACTTGGGGGATTCCAATTCCAATTCAAGTCCCCACAAGGAAAATCATTAAACTTTAGAGTGAGGATGAAGCCAATGTAAGGAAAAGGTATTGGAATCACAAAGTGTGTGTATGTGGTTGTCTACATGTTTTGTATGGCCCGGTACATTTATGCTCTGCATTCATATGACCCATGTGCACACGTGTAAACATGCATGTAAAGTCAGAAACACCGCTCTGTTTGTGTAACTATGTCTAAGTCCAATTCAAAGTAGATGTATGTGATCTGTGTATCTGTATAAAGGTATAGGTTAGGCAAGTGGATGGTTAGTTGACCCTGCGTCTGTATAACTAACATCGCCTTAGCAATGTGGTGAAGCCAACAACCCACTAACCTACAGGGGATCACAGCTCAGACTGTGAAAAAACATCTTGTTGGCACGCTGCTCTGCGAGCTGAAGCTTCAGCAGTGTTTATCTGTTTAATCCTTTCCTTAAACAGGGAGCCTTACTGAAGTCAATATCCTTTTCTCAAGAGAAAAAAAAGAAAAATAAAGATGCAGTTGGACAAAACTTGGACAGACAAAGAGACAGTTCACTGACACTCATCATATATTTTTACAATTAGGAAAAGCAAACCAAGAGGACAAGGATGTAAGAGAGAGAAGAGGAGAGAAGCATGGATGCAATATCGCCAGTCAGGCACAGAGAAGATTCTAGATTATATAATGGTCTTACAACTACAAGAAGACACACGTAACACCAGACCTTCACTTTGCTTGATTAGTGTTAACATGGTCCTTAACCCTCCTCTTATGTTCATTTGTCAGGAACAGCAATGGTGTTCCCAGGTCAATTTGACCCGGTGCATGTTTAATTATCCAAATGACGTCTGAAACCAAAAAAATCCTAACAAGTATTGTTAATATTTCATTACTAACTCCATTACTAACTATTCTATCAATATTTAGCGCAATGCTGTTCCACCTCAGCAGGGAGTTCAGCCCTGTTCTTTCGGACAGTTCCGACCATTGTGAGCTTCCTCTTTAGAAGCTCCTGATGTCACAGGTTGTCACAGGTTATGTTGTGCCCCTTGAGACCCTGTGCCATGTCGATCACGACCCTTGTGCCCTGATTCTTCTCTGGGGCTCCTCCAACTGGCTTTCCAGTGTAAACCTGCATGTTCAATGCATAGCTGGTGTTTGCATCACATGCTGCCCAGATTTTTATCCCATATTTAGCTGGTTTGGAAGGCATGTATTGCCTAAATGGGCAGCGACCTCTGAATGCCACCAGTCTTTCATCCACTGTGATATTAGGGCCTGGGTTATAGAGTAGTAGAAGTTGCTCTACCCACTTGTCCCACACTGTCCAAATAGCTGCCAGCTTGCCTCTCTTCCGTCTACCAGCCCTTGTGTCTCGATTATCAAATCGGATTACTCTGGAGAAAATGTGAAAAGTCTCCAGAGACATTGTGGCTTGAAATATAGCCCTGCCTGTCTCTGCATCCCACAGACTGGCTGTCGATTCATCCTTTGACTTATAGACCCCAGCCAGGATGAGGAGCCCCAAATATGCATCTAAATGTGTTTTGTCCAGCTCCTTCCACTTCTCCCCAAAACCACGCCTCCCGTCTAGATTAGTCATTTCCAGAATGATTTTCTGTATTGAATCTGGCACGACCAGCTCAAATGCTGACTTGATGTCAGTCACACGAGTCACTGCCATCCTAGTGGGCCCTGGCACTGTCTTTATTTTCTGCAGACAGTTTTGCCTGACGCATATTTGGGGATGAAAACCACTGTATTTCACCATTTTTTGACATGAATGTCTTGCTTGGAGGAACAGGAATAGCATTTCCCTCATCTGGTTCAAAATCAGAATCATTAGAATCAGAATTTAGCTCAAGATAGTCTTCAACTTCAGACACATACTCCTCTATTTCACTCTCATGATCAATGATGACTTCCGGAGCCTCCTGGACTGTCATCTTTTTGCTTCTGCTGCTCATATTGTAAAGGTCTGCCTGACAGAGTGTAATGTTGGTAAGACTCCCATGCAGAGAATCTTTTATATGTTTTGCCCCTCCCCTGTTGAGTGTCCACTGAATGTGGATGGAGTTTTCCCGCGAGAATATAAATGGTTCTCGTCAAAAGTCATAACACCTGCACGTGTGTGTGTGTGTGTGTGTGTGATTGGGGTGAAATATGTCTCACAGTTGCAAAGAAAGAAATAGTCTGACATTTTTGACACCCTTTTACCTCCAGTTTGACTGCTGGGTCAAATTGACCCGAACAGTATCTATGTGATATAAACATGCAGGGGGTGGTTGCAAATATGTGAGATGAACCATTTTCATATTATATGTTGATTACACAAATTAAGGCAAGCAGAAGAAGTTTCATACTGAAAAAATACTTTTAACTATTTTTCCTAGATGTTCAAACTTTAAAACGGGTCAATTTGACCCGTAACATAACAGGAGGGTTAAATGTGGCCCTGGTAACTAGCCAAAGTCCAAACTATCTCAACAGTTTCAGTGTCAAAACACTGAAGGGTTGAATATGGGCACCAAGCTGGATATAACAGCAAGCGCACATATAGTTTAGCCAGAATTCAACACAAGCTTCTGTTTAATGTATCATGAGATAAATGTAGCTTTGCAATTGTCAGATTCACAGAGGAGACACTGGCAAATAAAATAGTGTCATCTGAATAAAAATGTACATTACTTTTCTAGGTGGCCATGATGGAATTATTTATATACACGGTGAAGAAATACGGATTTTTTTTAGATTTTACCTAAAAGAGTTAAATCATGTGAGCTACAGGTGCAGCAATTAAATCAGCACGGAGGAAGGAAGGAACTACATTATCTTGACCCTTAGATTTGTTAGTTAAAAACTGACCACAGTAGAGTTCACCCAGAATGTTTTCAGCAGTTCTGTTGCAGCAGCACCGATATTTGCCCACGGTGGGAGTGGAATAACTTCCTGCTTAGAATTGTTCCAGATGAGGTTATCCATGTCCACATGTGAGATAATTTACGGGAGCATTTGACACCAAGAGGCCTCTGGAGGTGCAGATAAGTGTCACTGTAGCCTAATAAATGCCAAAGAATAAAACGGGTTAGCACAGTCGAGTGAGTTTGTGTGTTTGTCTTTGGTTCAACCACTGAACTCAGCACTCACCAGAAACTCAGGTTCTTTCTGTTAATTTCCAGTTTCTCATCTTTGTCCCCTGGTGTCTCTGTACATCCCAATGATGCATTCAAAGCTGAACAACCTGGTTGTTCAATTCAAAGGCTTAAGGAGTATAGAGTGACTTCTGTCATGCTGAATGTCTGTTTAGACTGCAGAAGGGACCCCTCCTCTGTTGGTCTCAATCACATTTTTCTCTTTTCTCCTATTAAAAGGGGGTTTTCTTAGCTGAATAGGAGGTTTTACGGATGGAGGCTGCCCTTTGATAGACAAGTTGTAAAGCAGGAGAAACCTGTGATTCTGGAAAATAAAACTGTTTCACTCATTGTATTAGTAAAGATAAATGAATTAGATTAAAATAACTCAGCGGCACCTCATCAAGAAAAGTCTTTTCTTTGTTGCAGAACTGTGAAGCCGTCTAGAAATTCACAGCTGTATCTCAAACCTGCATCCCTGCTCCATCAGTGTTTACACTGTTTTCAACAACTCCTCCATGGCTCTCTCTCCCTCGGCCTCTTTCTCTGATTCAGATGGATCCACTCTCATCTCTCCTCTCTTTGTGCAGCTTAATTGATCCGACTGCCTTCGCTTGGCCAGTTGATTAATTGCGTTCTCTGCCTGTGTTTCAGGTCTGAGATGAGACTGAGAGAGAGGAGAGCAGGCGAGGGCGTTTTGATGAAGAAGAGTCTGAAAAACACAGTGCAGCGAGAGAATGGAGAAAGTTAGTGCAGTAAATGGAGTTCAGGAACTCCATTATGAGTGTGATTACAGCTCTGTATGATAAAGTGTCTCAGAATGGAAAAAGCAGTGACAGGCAGCTCCTAGTCTCTCCAACTTCACGTAAAGTGTTGATCCTATTAGATGCTCAGGAGAATGAGCAGAATAACTCACAATAATACCTGTTAACAACGCACTGATGAAAGTACAATTGGAATCATTATTCGATGCAGCAAACACTTTCAACACAAACGCACACATGCACATGTACTTCTAGTTGTACCTGCTAATCCCAGACAGTCTCTGGAGAAAAGATGGTCAGACAATATGTTCTCATTTTTTATCATTTTCTCATTTAAACAGTTGTTCCCTTTTGAGAAAAATGTCCTCTTCTGAGAAAATGCTTTTCCGTAATACATGTCACTCTCTAAAAACTGTCTTTACTTTTCAAAATGTCAAAAATGTCCTCGACATTAAAACTGCCCAGACATTTGACTAAATGTCATTATTTTTCAAAATGTCAAAAATGTTCTCACTGTTCCCCAGTTTCTGAAAATGTCATCCCACTTCCGGCAAACATGCATCATTTTTCGAATGTCCTTGTTTTCAAGAAGTGTCCTAACTTTCGATGTCTATAGCTGTTCCCCGCAAAGCTCCTCTAACATCTACTAGACCAAGAAAACTAATGGTACTGAAAATAATGAGAAAACCCTCCAACCCATCTCTACAAATATTAAGGCAAAGCAGTTCTTACAAAACCTTTTACCTAACCTGTTCAGCTCTCTGGAGATCATTTATATTCTTCTAATGTGAGTGTGAGTGCAGATTTTCAGTACAAATGTCCCATTAAGGAGACATTAAAGTACAAAGTTGGATAATTTTAGGTTTTCATTATTCTAACAAATTCCCCCAAAGAGACTAAAACAAACAATGAATTTATCCTGCTAGTCAGTGTTATCTGTGTTGTGTCAGACTGACTTGGCTTTTTTTCCATAGAACTGATCAGAAACATATAGACTCAGTGACAAATGTCAACAGAATCAGGTTCAATTGTAATAACTGTGACGGCTTTGTATTTTTATGGATTTATTTCGTCTGCTGTTTGTTTTGACCGATGTCCAGTTTGATTAAAACATTATGTAAGAGTATTGGGGTTTTCCCGTAACTAGCACAGCAAAGTGTTATATAATTAAAATAGATAAGTTTAAAGGAGCAATGTTTTTGTGCATAGTTTAGCATATGTTAAGTTAACAGCACTTAAGTCATAAGTCTTATGTCTTAAAACCAAGACCCTTAAGAGAGAGAGAAATAATATTTATTATGCATATTAGCATAATAAATAAATAGTACAAAAGACAAAGTTCACTGGTGCTGATAACATGGGGCGATAACTCAGTGCCTCCCTTGGGCCACATCAGACTTATCAGTTACAAACACTTACTGAGTTGACAGGGATTAATGAGAAGCACAGTGACACAAATGCATGCATACAAGCAATTTGGTACACAATCCCAATGGTTTCATGCCATTTCAGAGTGATACTGGTGGTTTTATGCAAAAGGCGGTGAAGACATGGACTGCTAGCCTCCAAACATGGATGTGAACAACCTTGAGACATCTCTCTCGTTTCAAGCACACACATAATGTATTTTCATGAGACACAGTGAAGGTAAAAATAACTTTGCTAATACTCAACCGTAACAACAGTTTTCAGTCAGGTTTTACACCTGATTTTACACCTATCAGTATTAAATTGTTATGGCTTTTCATTATCCTCTTATTTTTTTCTGACAGATTTTTCCCTATTTTCATCTACCTGGACTTTTTCTTGTACTTGTCTTTCGCAATAACCTGTATTAACACACTGATAACACAATCTGCCTGAAAACAAACAAATCAACGTGCAAACACAAAAACCTTGATGTGCATGCACAGGAAAGTAAAAACTCCACCTCTTTCAACAGCTTTGTTGAAATTGGGTCACAGTCAAAGAAAGTTGTCAGCACAGTCTGAGCTTGGGCTGCTCAAATATAAAAGGATATCTAGCAGTGGCAGTGGAATCATTCTGTCAAGCTCAGAGTCCAACATGAGGAGCCTGGTGTTTCTGCTCTTAGTGGCCGTGGCCAGCGGGAGAATTTACCAGCGCTGTGAATGGGCAAGAGTGCTAAAGAATAATGGGATGGATGGCTTCCACGGCTACAGCCTGGCCAACTGTGAGTAGAAAGTAGAGTCAATGTAGAAAATAATACTTGTCCCTTTAAAAGCAATGCAACATAGTTTAAGTCTTAAGGACCAAACCAGTTTATCCACTGACTGTCACATACACTTATGTGCATATATAAATATAAATAATGTGTGTTATTAATTTTTAAAGAGCCTGCCAAATGATCTTAACAGTGTCCTTGACCTTTTGAACAATTGACAAAACAATCTTATACTAACTTTTTTGCACAGCTTTCAATCCTATTTGACAGTCTTTATTATAGGATGAGGTTGTCATGGAGATGCCCGATAGTTAGTAATGCCTCTTAATCTTTCTGGTGGTCTGTGTGTGGGTTTGTTATGTTTCTTCTGCAGGGGTTTGTCTGACCCAGCATGAGTCAAATTACAACACCAGAGCAATCAACCACAACACTGATGGATCCACTGACTACGGCATCTTCCAGATCAACAGCCGATGGTGGTGTACCGATGGCCGCACACAATCATCGAATGCATGCAACATCAGGTGCAACGGTCAGTGATGAGCCACCAGCATAATCAATGCATTTCTCTCAGTAGTTGGCGGAGACCAAAACAGAGATTAAAAAAAAAGAGTGAATTCTGGACCCACAATCATCTGATTCACTCCAATGATATGATAAAGTTTTCATGTGTCAGCTGGATGTGGACATAGATAACTGTTTGCTAACACATTGGCCACAACGATTTTAAAAACTCCTGTGCTTGGGTTTAATCTCTACTGAGAACTGCGGGGACTTGATGATGTCTCACTTTCTGAAAACATCTTTTTCTTCTCCTTAACTTTATCGTTTCAGTTTTCTTTTCTTTTTGCATTGAAAACCTTCTGGCCTTCTGAACATTATTCGCTTAATGGTCAACCACCATGAGAGAAGATAAAAATGTTGATTGCATTTGAGTTGCTTTCAACACTTGCTGGCACTCACAAAATGCAATTACCGTTCATCAGTCACTGGTTTGCAGATATGGGTTGTTTTTTTTGTCACATTCAAGCTGCCCAGTCATTTTGATGGACATTGCGGGGGCTTTATGGAGCCCACAAGTAAGATCTGAAAAAAGTACTGCCAACTTCTCTGATTGTTTGGAGGGCTAAAAAAATCTGTATGTGATCTATTTTTTCACATAGCATGTAACACTTTTCATTTCCACTTTGTAAATTATCATTCAAATCCTTATTATCCTTCTTTTTTACAGACCTTCTGACAGGTGACGTCAGTTTGTCAATCAAGTGTGCTAAACGCATTGTTAAGGATCCCAACGGTATTGGAGCCTGGTAAGATCTGGTCATGGGATACAAATCCAGATTATGATCTGTTCAATTCACAAACCTTCACATGTAAAGAGTTGAATTTGATCCTTGTTTCAGGGTGGCATGGCGCCGTTACTGCCAGAACCGTGACCTGAGTTCCTATGTGGCTGGATGTGGTGTCTAATCAACACATGGAAGCAGGATGGTGTTGTCTTTAGCTGCAGTGAACTGGAAGTTTTCTAACATTGTGTTTCTCTGTAAGGAGTAAAACTGTGCAGAGTTACAGAAGACAAATCTCCCCAAAATCAATTAAATTCAAACCTTTATTTTGAATGTATTTAGTTTATCCATCACTAGATTTAACTGAGGTAATCTGTGAAGGGAAATGTGGTGACTTCTGTTCTTAAAAAATCGGAATAAAATGTTGATTTTTACTAATGACAGTTATTAAATTGACATGTTGAACAATGAAAAGGTTCTGGTGGAAGTTCATGTCCCAGTCTTTTCAGTCTTGCCATGGCAACATACATATGCTATAGTAGCAGTGCAGATGAAAGACATTAAGATAAGACTTTGCACAAGATCATACTAAGGACTTAAGCAGATGGTAATAGGAAGAGAAAAATAATGTAATAATAATAAATTTATGTAGCTGTTCTCTAAGTTACTTACTTGTTGCTTCAGTGGACAGCTCTTTGTCCTTATGCCAGTTTTTCAGTGTTTCCAAATTCAGCTAAATTCATCTTAAGCATGATGTCATCTTTTACTGACGAGCAGTACTTTACACCCTTTCTTTTCTAAATGTCATCTGCAGTTCATTTTAGCATCTCATCGCAAACCATTCAAGCTATTTATGCCACATTTGTGCAGTGTAGAGAGTTTGGAGATTCTGATTTGACACTGCAATCTCTTAGCTCTCTGCTGTGAATCTAAACCCATTGAATGATGAATTGGCCATTGTTGGAAAAATTCTATCTTGAAGATGACTAAACTTGAGTTATGACTTCAAATTAAGCTCAGTGGAGATTAGACTGAAAAAGCACATACCATCATTTTAAAAAGTGAAGCAAATATTAGATGCAAACCATGAAACAAAAAGTAAGTAAAACAGAGATATAAGAACTGACCACTTTTTAAAATTAAAGACTGATTCATTTTCTGTTGCAGATTATTTATATTCTTTACCCTCCAGTAGATCAAAGTACATGTCAAATACATGGTTTTCAAATAAGGTTTTTGTCATTTTAGGTCTTTCTTTTCACTGTGATGTACAGAATTTTCAAGTGTTCATTTTTCTGATTTGTTTGGCTTATGTATTTATAGGATTATATAAAAAGGGGGTAAGATGTCATGACAGGGTGTATGGGCGGGGCCTGAAAACCCAGCGTAGCCCCCACCACTTTTGCACTCTTGCTCCATCACCAAGGTAAGATGGCTGCACCTGTTCTGGATGTTTTCATTTCATTTTTGAGCAGTGGGAGAAAAAAAACACATGGTGCACAATAGCTCAATGAGCACCTGCTCCGTTAGCCCAGTTCAACATCCGGTTTATTCAGAAAACTTTGAGTGCACAAACAAGCCCAATCAAGCTGCCCTGTTCAACAACTCACAGGCAGCATTCTTAACACTTATTAGACCAGTGTAAATCACACATCAAAACATAAGCATCTGAGTGGATATTCAGTCAAAGAAACATAGTAGGAATGAACAGTTGATTCATTTTGTAAGAAATGATGAAGAAATCACAAACAAGACTAAGACAACTCGTGTTTTTACTGTAAGTTAAAGCAAGGGTAGCAGAATATTAAAAAGTAGAGCATGCTGTTGTCCTTATGATTTCAGAAGTTACCCATGTAACCGCAATGTCACTGGTTGTGGCCATACATTATGCACCGTCTATATTTATCCACTAACATGTGTCTCAAAAAGAAGAAAGTAGCATTGTAGCATTGACTGTCCTGCAAAAACATTACAATGTGTAAACGTCCTTTTCGAGCTTGGGGACTTAATAACTCCTATTACAGTCACACGGTGAATAAATATCAAGCAGCATCAAGCACTTTTGTTTGTTCATATTCATTTAGACATCAAGTCTGATGTTGAATTGAATATTGATTGAGTGATTGTGTTTTTGTCCACCCGGCATGTGTCATTTAGTTAGGTCAATATGATTAACTCAGTTGTTCAGTATTGTTTGTTGTTTGTAGCTCAGTTTTGTTGAGCAGTTTCGATGGCTTGTTCACTTAATAGTCACTGCCACACACTCCATAGTGAAGAGTTAGAAGGGTTTCTCACACAGACTAACCACCAGGCTATCAGTATTTTGCACTAGATACCTGTTTGGCATGCAAAAGACTGAGAATTAAACACTTCTTGAGTGCTGAAATGCTGATGTAAATTTGATTTCCCTTGAAAACAGTCCAAGCATGCATATTTGTGGCCGAAAAGGCATCATGACTTTGATAATCTGGAAAAATATATATATATCAGTAAACTTTGTACACTCTACACTCCCAAATGCAATGAAGTGGGGTTTCCATTTTACACTTTAATTTAGATTTTAACTGCTGAACTTATGCTATACAGATGGGGTCATGTATGTGTACACAATCCACTTGTACTGTGCAGTTGTGGGTCTGGGCACTGTGACAAATGGATTTTCAGTTGTCATAATCACACTCACACAGATTTTGAATAAGGATCAATAACAGAGCAACAAACCTTTAGGTCGGTGAGATCCAAAATGTGAACAAAACATCTGAAAATTTCCATCTGCAGACAAACTGAGCTATCAGGTGATAAAGACAGATATTTTTAAGGAATAAATAATGATAAACAACTTAAAATTCACCAAACTGGAATTAAAACTAATTTAAATGATTGATGTAAATGATGCAGGGATGCTGAACTGGTTTACATGATTCATTTGATAAATTATAAGATAATTTTACGTCACAGAAAATTTTCAGTCACATGATTTTTCTGGGATTTTCTGTTTAAAATATAAACAAGCAACAGCTGTTTCTGAAAGTAAATGTCACACTGGCATTTTATTACCTTCAGACCAAACAAATCAAAACCCAAAGTCCATTTAGTTTAATGATATTTCATCATTTTAGTACCAGTAACAAACAAAAAGTTGTTTTACCATCAGAGATAAGCAGCAGGGGAAACAAAAGCTGCTGGTTTGTTTTACCTTAAAAACACATTCGGGTTGTTTGTTTTGATGGGACCAATCAGATGTGGCATTCAAAAATAACCAGAACAGATTATGATTACACACACACAAATACTCACACGCGCACACACATGAATATGTTTGTCAGATATAATGGCTTTTCTAAATCATTACCGTGTTTTTAAAGTTGCTCTAATTAATATTTTCTACATCAGTATATTTGCATGGGGTCACTCATTGTGAACACACACAGTTGATTGAGCTCATTGCAGTTCTTACACAGAATTCCCAGAAAGCACATTTATGTCGGAGGGACATCTGCACATGAATGTATCATCTACAATAGATCATAACTCATTTCTTAAGTATCTTAAGCATCTGAAGATTATTGTGAGACGAAAACCTTTACGTCAAAACAACTTTGTAAAAAGATGTTATGGGTGATGGGTGATTGTCAGACAGACTGGTGTTCTGACAGGGCTGTGTTCAGATAGTGTTTGATGCAAATTCAGAAGCTTTGAGCTCCTAATTCAGGTTTGCAAAGATCATCAAATAGGCATCTGCTCAGTAGCTTACTAGTTGGGTGACTATTAGCTGGCTGATTATAATAGCTATCTGAATACATTAGCCAGCATTATTAATTAGAGAATAGAATTAGATCATTTGAAATGCAATTTCTGAAACAATTGCTGAATAATGAATGCTGAAAAGCTGACTCTAAACTGAATTGCTGACTTTAAAAGTTGAATATCTATAATGGATAAAAGGTGTGGAATATTTTATGGTTTGTTGAAAATCCGTTGCAAAAACGGCATTGCTGGTTCTGATCTGTATGGACAAGCAGCTGAAGCAGCGTCAATGAAAGCGGGAGAATTTCTCTTTATTGTGCATGTAGCATGAATAAATCTCATAATGTTTGGAGGATGTGGAGGATAAGAGAGTTAAAATGGAGTTTCTGGGTAAAGGTAGGCATGTATTTTAGAAGGGATGAGAACCAAGATGAAGTATGCAAAAAAAACTCATATACTTTATTTTTTGTCAAGAACAGCTAAAGGTGTATGAATTATTCCTGATTTAAAAATTATGAATTATCCATAAGTTGAAAAAATACAGAATATATTAAGGTGTTTAAAGCTGGTTGGTAAAGCGCTAAACTGAATTTCTTGCTTTACCTTTTATTTTGACATCATGTCAGCTCTTTATACATATATGTACAAAGAGCTGACATGGTGTCAGTACCATGCGTGCAACAGCGAAGATGTGAGAAAATGTTAATGTCTTAAAGAGTTGGAATGATGAGATTTCATCTGAAAGTATGACAGTCCCATATGTTAAACTTAAAATTGGCTCATACTAATCAGCTGTGTCTTCCCAACTGTCTTAATGGTTGCCATGGGGATGGTGAAAGCTATGTCAGAGAGTGGCAATAATGTAGAGTCTAAGCTCTCATATGTCTACATCTTGCTCAAGAAGAGAAAATCTCGCGTGTTGGCAAACATTTTCCTTTGTTTTGGTGCGATAAGATAAATTTTGTAGACAGGTTTACAGCCTAACTGTTATGTCCTCTACTCTGGCTCTGAACATTTCATCAAATACAGATTAATAAAAACCTGAGAGGGGCTGAAAAAAACATGCAACTTGAAACTGAAATTGTGTAAAAGGCATAAATTATGTGAAAAAGTTGAATTAAGGTGAGAAAGTCCAAACAGATTTTAAAGCAAGCTGAAAGTATTAATAAGATAGATAGATAGGTAGATAGATAGATAGATAGATAGATAGATAGATAGATAGATAGATAGATAGATAGATAGATAGATAGATAGATAGATAACATGTTGACAAAAATCTCAGTGACGGGAATAATGCCCTTATCATGCTGAATTATTTGAATTTTCAGTGATGTTCTCATTCAGAACCTTATCCCTTGAATCTCAGTCAGCAGAGTCGGATCTTCTATGTGTTGAATCCAGGGTCTGTTAAGTAAAAAGAGCCTTTTTGTCTTTTTTTAGTTATTCTTCATAGAAGTTTTTTCTGTTGTTCCAACATGTCTTTGAGCAGGTCTACAGTGCCAAAAATCTGAATCGTGTTTGTGTTCTAGAGGGTTTTCATCTTCAGATCTGATAGTATTCTCACTACAAAGCAGCAATTACTCTGTTGTAGGCAGGAATTACTCCAGGATATACAGGGTCTCCCTTGTCAATCCAGAATCCAAGAGTGTCCTCCGCACTGGCCTGGTCTGTCTTATACACAACAGATGGCACAACAGTAGGCTGAGGTAGAAGGGATCCACCAAATGTCACAGCAAAAATCATCCATCTGTTTAACCAAGTAGGTTATCATGAGATATTAGATGCACAATGATTTCAAAATCTTTAAAAATGTTGAATTATAATTAGACATATTGGAGTATTAAGTACTCAATCACGCTCAGCTGCCAAACAGGAGGCATGTTATATCACGTAATGTGATGCCATACATTTAAACTATGTGTATGAAATATATAGAAACTTTGGGAAAGGCAGTTTTCTGTTTCAACATGAAAATGTCCTCATGCCCGTTATGCTGACATTTCTCACTGGCTTCACACTGCTGCTATGCACATACCAGCACAGCAGCTTCTTGACCACCCCAAACTCTTCCTCATGCAATAACTTCTCTGTATTTTTTCTGCTCTGACTCAAAGAGCCCCTGAAAGAGCCCAGCCTTTTCACCAAATATAACTGGATGACTTTCATTTCCCTGTTGGATGTTTCTCTGACCAGAGTGCTCTTGTGTTTGAATGGAAGCAAATCTTTGCAGTCAGGTTCCAACATCTGGTAGAAAGCCTGAGTGGAGGCTGTTACAGCAGCAGATTAACACCCACGGTTTTGGAATGATGTGTCCATGGCTGTAATGTTTGAGTGTGAATCTATAGGCTTTATCATGACTAACTACAGCCTCATTACCAGCAGCAGCTTCATGTCTCCAGTTTAACCTCAGCTGACGTTTTCTGATGCAGAGCACGAACAAAGCTGCGGCTACAGGATGGAAACAGGAATCCCTGGACGAGAGAGAGAGAAAGAGAAAGAGAGCGAGAAAGGGGAGCATCTGGCAGTGAAACAGGAATTTAAATGTGTAGTTGCAGTGATCAGAAACTGGCATCATAGAGCCATTAGCAGATGCAAATGAGGGAAGCTGGCAGGCTGGTTTGTCTCACTCTATCTTTAACACACACAAACAACACACAGAGTACGCAAAAACACATACAGTCACACATACAGTCCAACATCTGGACAGAGAGGTGTTTGTGCCAAGAATCTGACTGAACAAACAACATACTGACCACTCTTTAAATATCACTAAGACAACCGTGTCAAGAAATTGTTAATATTTTGTGTCGGAATAGAAAAAACTTTCCTACGCTTTGTAGGAGGCAGATAGTTGAAGCTGTTTATGGTGGTGTGATTTATAGGCATGCCTCTGCCTTTACCCTTAAGGCTTTGGACGCTGTTTATCATTGAGCTCTTAGGTTTATTACTGGTGATGTTTATAGCACTCATCATTGCATCCTGTATGAGAAAGTTAGGTCGTCTTCTCTCGCTACGGGACGTGATAGGCATATGTATTTGTTTATCTACATGCATGGGAAGTTGCCAAGAAGAGACCAGAGATGACAACATATGAAAACAATGAGAAGAAAACAAATATAAAGAGGGAAAGGCATTTCCACACTGCAACACACTTCACTCTTCCGTCCTGGAAGCTATGCCCATGTACGTATTCAGTCTATGGCAAAAAATAAACATATTTTACAGGATGTATGGTATATTAATGTAATTAGCAAGCTAATTAATAAAGACTGCTATGGCTAAAGGAGCAAAGCTTCAGCTTAGACTTGTAGCATCTGCGGCTAGATTGTTTTGTACTATAGTGAGTGAGGCCATAGAGGTTAAGGGTTTAATTGGGGGGGGCAATGATTTTTGAAGCAGTGTTTGTTAAAATATGGAACAATGTGTTCTTGATGGAGTGAGACAGCATCATGAGAAAACACAGAAAGCAGTAAACTGCCTTTGTCAAGCAGTAACGCAGAGCGAGAGCAGCAATAGAAAGCTCTTTGAGTTTGCCGATGGCAGAGAGTCTCTGCTGGCAGCGTTTGTGGTGTCAATGTGAGTCAAAGCTGAGTTTATTATCAAGTGTGATTCCAAGTCACACCACCAGCTGTAGATAGTTATTATTACACCACTGAAGTGAAATGAGGGGTGGTGTGTTGATCAGTCATTAAGGAACTATTGTCACTAAATAGTGTTATCATCAATAGTGTTATCATTTTGGATGATGCCACTGGATCATGTTGAGTGTGGCATAGAAGTGAGTGAAGAGGATTCTGATGAAGCTGCCCAGCACTTCCAGGTGTTGTAGCTGGTGATGGAGCACACTTACTGCAGCATCCTTAGTTTTCCTCTCAGCCTTGTTCATGAGAGAGTGTGGAGAACAGGAGAGAGCTCCATGGCACTGGGCCTTAGCACCTTTGCCAGGTCCTGCGGTCTTGCCTGGTTTGCAGCAACTCGACCTCCTGTGAGAAGGATGGGGGGTGTGGTGCTTCTGGGAAAGGTAGCTCTCAGCAGCTCTTCACAATCAATAGCAGAGATGGTGTTGTCGACACTGAGCATTCCATGTTGCATAATAATACCCTAATGCATCTCCAAACAGCCTCAGAGAAGTAATTTTAAAAAATATGTTCTGCATTTTTTTACACCTCAAGAATAAAAATGATTAAAACTGTTTTTTTCTTTCATTGTTAATTAATTGATTCTTTTATTGGCCCAAATGCTGTTATGCATATTTTCTAATTGTTAATCCCAATGTAGCCAGTCCCTGCAGCTCTACTTCAACAGGCTGAGGAGTGAGATGAGAAGATCCATGTCAATCTCATGTGTGTGTTAATTGCTAAACCTGAAATAAAATTTCATTAGCCAGGACTGAAAGCAGCCTGTTACTGTCCAAAATAGTAAAATCCATCTCCCATCTATGAACTACATATATGATTTATTTTTAATGTTTACCTAAATGGCAAAGTAAAAGTGACAGACATATCACATACACAAAAATCCAGAAATAGGTCTGTAAACACATGTTTGGTTTTGGTTTCTCAGCTAAGACTCAAAGGTACCAAACCTGGCAAACTGACTGAAGACTTCAGGTGGCTCCAGGCACACACACACTGCACCCAGCTGTTGTTTGTTAAAAAATACTTCCAGCGCTAACTCCCTGTAAAACAGAGAGTCTGTTAAACTGATGTTTTTACATGTTTGCCTGTGAACAGATTAAACAGATAAGGTACAACAAAGGTGAGTTAACTTTGAAGGTGCAGATAGGTATATATGTTAACTTTGGAAGGTCAGGCTAGCTGTTCAGTCTAGCTATGCTATGCTAACCAGCTTAACACAGATATAACAGACTAACACAGTCTATGTAGAATAATGATTGTCAACATTAGCATAAACGCAGTCATCTGCAAGGAATTAAAAAAAAACACCAACAAACAATTGTGAATATAATCATTTATTTACTCCAGTCCAAGAAATGTACACATATGTTCTCTCAAAGTATAAAATTTGTCTTAAATAAGCAACTGTTCTAGTTCATATTCATGTAAATTCTCATTATTTAATTAAAACCCCTGAAGACTTCTTTAAAACTGACGACAGTTTGACACCACAAACAACGAAAAATCATCATAGAGCTCAATAAGAGTTAGTAGAGTTAGCAAAAGCCGTCCAGCAGTTTGCAACCTGACTTTGGGTTCCATGAGGGTGTTGCTCTTCAGTTTTTTTAAATATTTTAAACTCTTTATATTAAAAAGAAAAGTAAAACAAAATAAGCACTTTGTAAATGTTGCACAGGTGATAAATCACAGAGAGGATTAAAGGTTGTTGCCTTGTGCTGGTAGATTCTCAACTTATTGCTGCTGATGCTCCTCTTGTTCCTATGTTGCAGTTTCTGTTGCTGCAACTATTGCTGCTGCAGTTGTTTGTTATTGCGTTGTTGTTGTTGCTGGTATTGCTATTGTTTATGTCATTGCTGATGCCATTATTGCTGTGGTTGGTGCTCCTGTTGTTGTTGCTGTTGCTCTGGAAAATTGCCTTAGTTTCCAGATGTTAAAGGGTGTTTGGTGTGATGCCATCCTGCAAATGTTTTCTTTAACAGGAAGGGTGAAGCAGTTCAGTCTCTGGGTGATCTGTTTTTTGGTTTGTTGCCTGGATTAAGATGGAGATGGTGGTAAACCTGAGGCTGGTGAACAGAGTGGCTCTGGAGAGAGAGACAGAGATACTTATTGTCACTGATTACAGTACATAGTTTGTTGCAACAGTGAACACAGGAGACAACTTTAACATGAGAAGCACACTGGCTGTTTCTGTTGTAGTTACAAGTAAACTCAAGCCAATGAAGAACCTGTGATGTAGATAGACAATCCAGATGAAGTAAGGACGTAAGTCAGTTATACTGTTTTAAAAGCTGTTTCCAAGGTAACTGATTAATATTCTTTTTTAGTTTTCTGTTCAGCTTTGTTTAAAATGTTGTCTGAAATTAAACTTGACAGGCTCATGACCCCTGATTGAGTTTGATACCTAGGACAAAGGATATCAAAACTTTTTTCAATATCTTGATGAATATAAACATTTTTCTTTCACGAAAAGAAAAAGCCAAAAGCCAAACATTTTATTAGTGTAATAAACTGTAATATAACATGACCAAGGTAAATTCATAAATATATAATTTTAATAAACATACATAAAAATATATAGACATACTTGGCACATTGTAAAGTGCAATAAGGATGACGCTTAGTTAGTGGGGATACATTTGATCCCCACTTTGCAAGAACATCACTGCTAAGGGAGAATAATTATCAGGCCAGTTTGGAAGAAAATGACATTTTGTAGAGCGGGGACATTTTGGAAAATTAGAACATTTTTGCAAAGTCTGAATAATTTTGGGGACATTTAGGAGAGGTGTTTTTGCACACATATTACTATCTGCACACATATTAGTGTTTAAAAAACGAAAAAACAAATAAAGAACAAAAAAGGTCTGCCCATGTTCAGGAAAATTAGAATATGTTTAGAGATCTGGGGACATTTTTATAGTAAGGATGACCTCTCTTAATAACATCCTTTGCCTTCAGATGCAGGAGGACCAGCCAGGTGGGCAGAGTCAGGTCATCAGTCTTGTTCTTGTTGGTTGGTTGTCTCAGTTTAACTTTTTTAATTTCATTTCGATGTCTTTGTCCGACCTAATGCATGATTGTAACAATTTTTTTGGATAATGCAAAAACATTTTTGGTGTAAGAACAGAGAATTCCCCAGGTGTATGGACAGTTTTGGGGTTAGGGTTGGTTTTGGGGTTAGGAGATGTAAAATAAGCCCTCACAAGTAAAGGATTACCAACGTGTGTGTTAGTGAGCACTCAGGTCTACACTGATAAAGTCTGAGAATAATTGCAAAGCTCCCTGTAGAGACCTCTGAACAAAACTCCGCCTCCTTCCGCCTTCTCCTATTAAACCCAAATTGACTAAGCTTGACTTAATAAAACCCACTTAATAAAACACTCTACAGAACAAACGGTCTTCTTCCACCTCTCGTGGAACAATAAACATCAGCCTCTGGACAAAAAAATGTGCAATTAACGTGGAGAGCCTCCATGCTAATCAGTAGCTTCTCCATTAACCCCTCAGCACCTCCTCCCTCCTACTGCATTAACGAGAAGGGCCAGGCTACAATTAGGACTGCTCATCTGCAAAGGCCTTTTGCCTGCACAGAAAACATTTTAATTATACATAAAACACCAGAGTGAAGTGTTCACACAGCAGGGGAGCAGGAGTGATACCAAACATTACCATGTTCTCCTCCTGCTGCCGCAACTCCCAGTTCTCCTCTAAGCGGCACGGCACATTTTGCTGCCATGATGGAATTTTCAGGACAGACAGACAAAAACAGGATTGTTTCCTCTAGAAAGCTGGGAAATCTTGGTTTTCCAGTAGTTCAGTTCAGCCATTAACGCAACAATTCCAACAGAGTAGTTTCCTACATCTACAGCCTGGGTCTGAACACAACGATTTGTGAATGAACTCTGGATTTTCTGGCCAACTGTTCGCTGAATCTCAGGTCAGGAAAGAGCACATCCACCAGCTCTACAGAGATTTGGTATGATTTAGATGAGGTACAAAACCAGCTTGCTGAATTTGGAGAGTGTGTCTAATTTTAAATTCATGGGCACTAAGAACTTTGCATGAGCCAGATACCAGGAAGGCACAATAAAATCTTTGCTTGCTGAGGGAGCAGAGGAAAGGCTGCCCTCTTGTATACCTTTACTGGTGCGCAGTGGACACAGTGATATCTTGACATGCTGCATTGGCCGCACCACTGTTACTATTTCAGTGTATTTATAGGATGTCAACACGCTGTCCAAAAACATCCCTGGGACACAGCTGGTGAGGACATCCACCAGGCCCAGTGTCGGGGCAGGGCCTCCATTTGTGACAAGATGCTCCTGCCCATCCCTCTTCAAAACATTCTACTCAGCTCAGTGGTACAGTTCAATACATGCATGTGCTGCAAGACTCGAAAGCAGCTTCTTCCCTGAAGATGTGAAATTGTTGAATGTGGCCTGACACAGCCACCCACTCCCACCCAGAGATCCAAAACAATCCAAACACAAACACAGATATACGCACATCTGCACATATACCACCTACACTTTTTCTGTATAATCCTAATTTATCATCATTATAATTGTTTGTAGTTGCCTTGCACAGGAATGACAATAAAGTTTCTTGACCTGAATGGGCTACACCAACCCAAGCTTTCCATTTTCATTTTGAAATCATCATTGTATGATTCTAAATCCCATAGCCTTACATTAAGAGAAACAGTTGCTACTAAATCCACCGAATAGACTTTATGATAAACTCTTTGTTTCGCTGTTTTAGTGTCTCATTGTGTTACTATTTCAGTGTATTAATACATCTGAGTCTGAATGTTTTCTTCCTTCAGTGTTTTAGTATTTTCATGTTTCAGTCTGATAATCCTCAGCTCAGTCTTAATTACTCCCTAATAATTAGAAAATCCTGATAATCTGCTGCTTAATCGGGGCAATTCAGCTGACTGACAGAATGCACGCACGCACGCACACAGACATGCACACGTGCGCGCACACACACGCACTCAGCAGTTATCAGCCTTGTGAATGACTTTGAAGCAGATAATTCTCTGTGTCTCAACATCCACTAATTACCAGCAGCTGAAAAATGCTGCGGGAGTCTGAATCAGCTCCTCTGGAAATTACAAGATACACAGCTAATAATCACAGAGACCCACACACACACACATACACACACACACACACAGGCTACTGTGTTTGTGTGTCCATATCAAATGGTCATGGTCTTTTCTCACTCAGCAGTGTGAATCTTTAGTCTCAATCAGATAAAAATACCAGTCTGCACATTTAAAGGAGCAGTGCAGCATTTAGTGATATCCTCTTCTTCCTTGTCTTCCCCAGAGTGAGATGAGAAGATGGATATCAGAGTCATCTTTGTGACTGGCATGAACCTAAAAGGGAATTGCAGTATTTTTCAACCTGGACCATATTTTCCCATATTTTGGTGTCTGAATGACCACTGAATGAGTTTCGAGCAAGCTGTCAGTCAGGAGATGTACTACAATTAACAATACAGGGCAGTAAAAAGTGTCTGTCAAGATTAGAAGGCAGAGAAGAAGTCTTGCTTTCTCGTAAGAGTTGTGAGATTGCTCCGTTGCTGGAAGACGGCTGTGGCAACATGAGCGAGAGTTGGAGAGACGAGTGCTGTGAAGAGTTTGTTGTTCTGGAGGACAGAAATCAGGGCTCAGTGTTTTCTAAAAGATCACAAAAGCAGTGGTTCATAGCTGTGTATTTCTGAACTGTGGCAACACAATGTCACACAGAACTTTGCTCAGCTTCAGTTGGCTGCTTTTGTTAGATAAGGACACACTGAAGTGGCTAGTTGTGCATGAAATAGATGCTAACACTCCCTTTCATACACTTGTCATGCTGACCATCAGGTCTCAGCATCCTGATACTCAAGCTTTTACTTTTATAAACAATCTAAACACTTTGACTGGTGATGAGGGAAACGATTTTAACTACAAAATAATGGTTCTGGACCTTGTATTCATATAATGTGTTTGTGCCACCTTCGTTACCATGTTTCCATAAAAAAGGAGAACCTAAAGAGTCACGGAAGACAAAGAAAATGGAGGAATGCAACTCAGTAATAAAGCAAACATAAATAAATTAGCAGGTAGCAGCAACAAGAGTCAAAACAGCAGGAAACAAACTGAACAGTCTGAGATTTCAGCAAAGATTTAAAATGGTTGTTTCAACAGCTAGAAAGCAGCCCAGGAGACACACACACACATACACACACATACATACACACACACTGGCTGGCCGCTGCCCTCTCTCTCTGGTCCAGCTATAAAAACCCATTAGTAATCACTCCTCGACTCTCAGCGGCTCTTTTCGCCCAAACGACTTCCATCCAGCCAATCTGCATAAATCTGCATTAATGGCCGATTTCCCCTCCACAGAAAACAAATGTGCTTTAAAAAACGTCTCCTTATCTGTCGGCTTTTAGAGGAAACATCACAGAGCAGAGACACACACCATCCATCTGACAACATACACACACAAACACACAACTGCAGCTTCTATTAGCAACAGATATATCACGACAGATATATCACTACAGCAACACTTACAAAGGAAATATAATGTGAGTGTTGGACAAGACAAACAAGTGCTGATGATTAAGCTATTCTAAGAGGCTTACCAGCAGTGGAGCTGTTTTTGCTGGTTTTGCACATTCACCCCCTCCTAATATAGCCTCCTATGTGGCTGCTTGTAAATTACTGACGCCCATTTCCCAATTTATGCAAATGTCAGTGTAATTTTTAAATACGTTTGTCTACCTTCAAGGGGCCAATTGGTTTGAAAATCAGCTAACAGAGACTTGACACCTGCTGCACATAGCTAATGCCTCATAATGAAAAAATATGGCGCTGACTTCAGATCAGAAGACAGGTTCAGCTACACAACAGCACAAAATCGTCAAACTCAGTTTTGCTATCACAGGATGATCAGGTCTGGAAGACCCAGATACCAGTCGGTAAACAAAAAGCAGTCGAAGAAGAGGTAACGCTTTCACAAGAAACTGTCAGACAGAGAATATCATGATGATGAGCTCGGACAAGAAGACAGTTTCTGGAGCATGGCTGATCACCGGTTGCAGGAAATAGCTCTGAGGAGACCAGAGTGAGGGCAAAAAGAGCCAGAACCGACACCAGCAGCTGGAACCTCTGGAGTGTCTTTTTCTGCAATGAATGGGACATTTTGTAGCCGATGTTGCCAGCTATCCCGGTTATCAGCACTCTCTTGTGGGGACAGTAAAGATGACAGAGTTGGTTATCCACCCATCTAGATTGTTTTTGTCAGAGACATTACATTAAGTCATTCTTTAAAGTTTAAAGTGTAACTCTTTTTTTTTTTTCCTTTACTTCAAAATTAGTATGTCTTGCTCACAATGAATATCTTAGTTCTCCAACTGTATCCGTGTTTGAGTAAGCTTGGGATAGGAGTGAGGATGAGAGGATTTAAGGACTGGGCCCAGAACAGATTTTAACACTGATCATATTCCTGTTCCCCAGACAATGAACCTGTCTCATTTATTGCCCCATGATTTCTCCTTTAGTGCCACTCTTGGGGCAAACTGAGCTCTGTTGTTAACTCATCTGACGGCAAAAGCTGGACTTAATTCATATGAACTAGAGTCAGACTTAAATAAAAATCAAAATATCTAGATTAGACTCTTTTCCTTTCTCCGGCCCTCTTTTGTGGAAAAAACCCCTTAGATCTCAAACTCTGCAGAAAAATCTTTTCACACTGAAAGGCATCTCTGGACTACTGTGCAGCCCTGTTGCCACGGCGACCCTGACCTGGATAAGCAACTGGGAAATAGAGGGATGATGGATGGATATGTGAACTCCTGAAAGTAAATGTTTTTTAATTTGGTTTTGTTTACAGGCTCTGCAGAGTGAAATATAACCAATAACCAAACAAACTGTAATATAACACACACACGCACTCGCAAACGTATCACGTTAACCATTAACACACACTCCAACAACAAACCCTTAGCCCATCAATCACACACACACACACACACACACACACACACACACACACACACACACACACACACACACACAAACACACACACACATACAGTAGTCTGCTGCATGGGTGAGTTTCAATCAGACACTGAGAATCCCATCAGCATTCACAACAGGTCTCACCACACACGCACACACACACACACACACACACACACACACTCTGACAGGGGTTCTGACAGAGCAGATTGGATCTGCTTCTGCATCGTTCAAGACATTTAAAGCTGTGATCTGTTACTTTCCTCACATTTAAACTGCAGCACAGACATTGAGTTATTCATATCATGTCAGTTACACTTCAGCAGTGCAGTAGTTTAGTTTTATACATCAATATTTATGCGCTTTAGTAGTTAAGGTGTCTACTACTTGGCTAATTTAGTTCTTGTTGGTGAGAGGACTGAATGTCTGTGCAGGAATTCGCTGCGTGTGGAGGTTGAGGACGTGTGTTCTATGTTTTTAGTAACTGTATTAGAAAAAAAAGCCACTTGTTTTTTTGTCATTTTTAAATACAGACACAGACTTTTGAAACTGTCTCTTCTTTTCTTTCCCCTTTGACAGTTTTTGTTTCTGACTGATGTGCCCCCCATGTTACCTGCCAGAAAGCAGGTTCTGTTACCATGACAACTGGCTAATGTTAGCTATTATCTCTCCAAACCCATCTGAAGCTCATCTGCACATTTGAGAAGGGGTCTTAACATCTTCCACTTAGAAAAGTTGGACACTGCTCTAGAAAAATGTGTGTTACGTGGAACGTTATTAAACTCAACAAAAGAAAAAGTAGAAATCTTGTGGAACGCCTGCCCGGCCTGGTCAGGAAGAAGTTTAGGATGGTATTAAGCGCACACCATTTTTCTGCCTCACCTGTCCGTCTTCAGGCCGTCTTCCCCTCCAGCAGCTCTCGAGTGTTTTCGGCGGCCCGCGCCATACCATCAGCCATCAGCGCCTCCTCCAGACTCCGCCTGGCCTGGTACACTTTCATCTCCTGTTCCCTGCATGCAAACACACACAGGTGGGAGAGGATATCTTACTATGATTCCTATTCCATGGTTTCCAATGGCTTGCCATTTGCCCAGATACCGGTATGTTTGATCTAATGCCGTGAATCCATGTTATTACATTGTGAGTCATACAAACATCATGCACAAAACCATTTTTAAGTCAATGGAGACAAAAGTTTGCACATCACAGATCTAATCATAAAGCCAGAAACACCTGTGTTGAGAATAACCACGAATGAGGAAAAGTAGTTGTGTGTCATTGCCTGCCAGTTGTGTGTAATGGTACAACGCTTTCACCCCAAAAGACACAAACATAAATCCCAACATAGGCCGCAGCTTTTTTGTTTTCTTTGCTTACAGTGTAGTTCTCTCTTAATAGATCCATACACAATCATAAAATGTGCTGTTTATCTTTAGGGTGGTGCTAGAGGAATGATCATGGTGGTATTTAAATCTCTTTATTCTCCAGGAAGCATGAGACATGAGACCACTGGGCATCCCTTGTGGAGAGAGCAGTCGAGAATTTTTGATGTCCCTGACCTAATAGAACACTACCCTAAACATTATTGGCTCCTGTGGTCCTGTAGACACCTGGTATAGCAGAAACTTTCCGGTCAACTTACTTGTCAAACTGACACAGCTGACCTGAGGCCCCACCTCTAATCCACCAAAATAAAAAAGAAGAAAGAGGCGAGTAGATCACAGTGATTAAAAACAGTGTTTGTGCAGGCTGAGCTGCTGCGAATGCCAGGAATTTGTGGTGAACTCAGACGACTCACCCAGAGTCAACGGTAGCTTTAAAGGAGACAAGTGTGTTTGTTTCTCTTGCTGTCAGAGACACAGAGAAGATGTCTACCGCTTTTTGTCAAAACCAACAAACAACAATGGTACACAGAGAGGAGACAGAATCAGATTCATCGTTTGAGACCAAATCTGGATTTACTGAGAGGGATACAACTAGACATCTCCCTGGTATACAGGGCTAGTTTTAAGGAAAACAAATAGATAAAATGAAAAGATTTAGATGTATTAAAGAATATAATTAGATAAATAGGAGAGCAAAGGAAACTACAGGAGACTACAGGTGAAAGTGATACAAAATTAAAAAGGAAAAGAGGGAGAGAGAGGGCAAAAAGAGGAGAGATGTGTGAGTTTGATGTAGCAGAGGAGGGATACGAGGAGGGAAGATGAAGAGGAGGAGTAGGGAGAGGAGAGGAATGAGAGCGATTTAGGATGACAAGCACATTCAACTGGAGAGAGAGAGGAGGGAAGAGAGAGAGAATTGGAAATTAATGGAGGGGAGAGATAAGAAAAGAAGGAGGAGGAGGAGAGGAGGGAGGAAGGCTGGAGGGAGGTAGGGAGGAGATATAAGAGGAGAGGAAACACGGGGAGGAAGAGGAGGAGGGGGGTAAAATGGAATGAGAGAGAAAAAAGGAGATAGGAAAACAAAAGGAGAAACACAAGAATGCATTATTGGAAGGATGAAGCAACGAGGGAGGAATGGAAAAAGATGAGAATGAAGGTTGGACGAAAAGATTAAAGGAAGAACAGAAGGATGATGCAAGGAAAAAAGGAAAGGAGAGAATGGAAGAACAAGGAGGGAAAGAGGAAATAATAAAATGTAAGGGAAAAGGAAACTGTCAAGGAGGAGATATTAAAGGTGTAAAAGATGAATGGAAGAAAGGAAAGAACTGGTTGAATAAGATATAAAGAAGGAAGGAAGGAAATAAGAAAAGGGGAGAAAGGGGGAAGAAGAATATGGATAGACAGAATGAAAATGGGAAAAGGTGAGGAAGGGCAGAGGACATCATGGTACAGAAGAGAAGGGGAGGGTAGAGGAGTGGAAGACAGAGAGAGTAAAGAAGGAGGGAAGCAAAAAGAAGAGGTAGAATAGGAGAGAAAAGGGAGGATGTAGTGATGTATTCCAGTGATTCTGCTGTAATGGCTTCGGCCAGCTGTTCTCCCCTCAGCTTTCTACTGGACACACACACACACACACACACACACACACACACACACACACAGAGAGAGTCAGTGTGTGTCCCCACAGTGCCCCCTGCTGTCAGGTTAGATTACTGTCTATGTGGTTTATGTCTCCTTCTGACTTTGATATGAGGACTGATCATATCCATTAACAACACACAACGATTATTAGGTGTTAAACTTTGATTGTACCGTTTGTGTCAAATTTCGTATGAAGAGTTCAATCTGGCCCATCATTCTTTATAGATGCTGTCACCAAACAGAAGGAGGTTTAATATTTGTTCTTTCTAAAATCAGTTTTCATTTGGAGCCATGTTTGTGGTCACTTGGCGTATGTACAGTAAGTCACAGAGAACAATCACTCCTTTTAGCCCCATGTTGTTCTCCATCAACTACTGAGAAAACTGCAATCATCCACGATGTTCACAAGCTAGCTGCTAATTGTGTGCGTCTTCTGTTCGGTGTTGGGGGCGGCGGGTGTTGAACTGTCACTTTTTAGAGTTTTTGTATGAAATACAGATGTCTGGCGCATCTGGAAATGACAGCGATGAAACCCGTTGCAGACGGTAAAAGCAAAGCAATGAGCTGAACGAGGTTTCTCTCTCTCTCGCCCCAACTGGTCAAGGCAGATGGCCGTGCACCTAGAGCCAGGATCTGCCCAAGGTTCCTGCCTGTTAAAGGAAGTCTTTCCTTGCCAGTGTCGCCAAGTGCTTTCTCATGGTGGAACTGTTGGTTGTAATTAATAGTAATGAGTGTGGTCTAGACCTGCTCTGTTTGTGAAGTGCCCTGAGATGACTTTGGTTGTGAATTGGCGCTATATAAATAAAACTGAATTGGATTAAAATGCTCCAAATATTGTTGCAGCAATCAATTAGAAAAAAATAATTTAAAAAAAATGCAATAAAGTATAAAGTTATCGTTTCAACTTGATTTTTACATATTATTGAATTATTGAAATTGAAGACCAGATGTCCCCATAAATCAGTACAGTGCTCTTGTGGGTCCTGACCCACTATACCCTGATTCTAATCCTAATTTAATGTACCCAAAATTAAGGTAGGATTTTTATGATCACCATGGAATCATATTTTCCTTAATAATGATTATAGGCATTGGCTATCTGGTCTAAAAGCTTATTGGATGATGGAGGTGACCGTGATACATGTGTCTAATGTGCAGCAGTGCCTGTCCATTAACCTGAGGTGTTATACGAGTCTGGAACAGCATACAACACTCATTTTAGCTGGTTTCCCGTCTTTCAGCAGCTACCTGGATGTTATTTTGAATCAAATTATTATTGTTGTAAATTTCCCAGCGTGACTGTGGTGACTGCTGCTTTTCTTCATCCTCTTCCTCTACCTCCTCCTCCTCCTCCTCCGCCTTCATGGTTCATTAGTCCTCTTCTCTCATCATCTGTCGCCTCTCTCATCACCCTCCCATCTTCCTCTCTCCCTACAACTTATTACTCCCACTACCCAGCAAGCATCAGTCATCTGCACTCATCTAATTTGTCTCAGCCTGGAGAGGATGACTCTGGATTCCCCCACTTTCAGGGTTTTATCAGAGGGTGGAAATAAAAAATGACATTTTTACGTGTCTAGCGCGCTTCTGTGATATTAAACTGTTTTTACACGCAACATTGCTGCTAACACAGCTCATCAGTTTTTAACTGAACGAGAACACGTTCACATGAATAAACCCTGTGTAACCATAACAATTAGCTTCTTACACTGTTAACAAATAGTGTTAGTGTAGCTGTCTGGGTAGCTCAGAAACACAACCACAAGGCCAAACTTTTTTTTTATTGCCTGTTTTTATTAACAAGCCCTCTCTCTTGTTTCCCAGCAGTCCTGTCTACTGTGCCTGTGATCCCTGTTCCTAGCTTTCCTGCCCTGGACGGACCCCTGCTCTTCGCAGCTCAGGCCTGAGCTCTAGGTTCCCAGCGTTCAACCCAAGTTTTCCCAGACCTGCATTCCCTTTCCCAGCTTTTACAATAAATAACTTTTTATCCCTGACTCCTTGTCATTGAGTGTCTGCGCATGAGTTCACCTGCTTTGTCCAAGAGAGCAAAAATATGATTATTTCTTCATAAACCCTGTCTAAATCTAACAGTTTCTTAACAAAAACAAACAAACTAATGAGTAAAGAGCGTCGCATGAATGTCAAGAAGGAGCAGTACCAGCAAAAAAGAAAATAATCAACAATAGGACTGTTGATTGAGTAAATTACTAATTGTTACTTATTATTTTGGTCCAGAGGGTCGGTATTGATTTATGCATTCTCAGGCTATTTCTATGATTTCTATTTGGGTTTGTATAAATTATCAATTAATATGTGTTACATATCTGTGAGTTATTACACAGATTTTGACTGAAGCTATGACAACTTGGCGGTATGGGTTTTATGCTTACATGAACTGTGTGTGTTGATAAGCAGCACAAGCTCCAATCACCGACTTCCTGTTGTTTTTAAAACACCCGCATGCATCCGTCCCTTTTTAACCTCACGCACATGTTTTGCTTTGCCTCACGTGTCTCCCTCAACATCCTCTCGGCAACTATCCCACACATCCCTGGAGAGCCTCTCCTCACAGCTTGAAAATATACATTTTAAATTCATTATTATAGCTAAGGGTTGATTATTTCAGCAATTAATGGTTACAGCTCCTTCTGCTGGTGGGAGTAGTGGCGTAGGATCCCTACCAATGTGTTCCAAAAATGACTTAAACAGTGAAGATACAACCTGTCCCAAAATGCTGTTATTAGCATGCCCTCTGTCCTGAATATAGGGCAATATATTCACCATATTCTTTCAAAATTCACATCAGTACCCATGGTGAAATAGTGACTGTACCAATAAAGCAGTAAAAATAGTGACCGAATACAAAAATATATACAAATATGACTATATGGAGACTGTCTCTCACCGGATGTGCTCGTCAGTGACAGTAAAGGCCTTGCAGAGTGGCTGGGACGTGTTCAGCCAGATGGCCGGGTTCTTCTCAGCAGCTACAGATGTCTGTCCCGTTATTGGAGCAGAGCTCATGTGCAGGGCGCTCGCTATTGCCGAGAGCAGAGTGTCATCACTAGAGTCTGGACCAACACCTGCAAAGAGAGAGAGAGAGAGAGAGAGAGAGAGAGAGAGAGAGAAAGAGGTCAGGCATCATGACTGGAGCATGGTTTTGTTGAGGTTCTTCATGGAGACTTACTCTGCAGTCCTTTGGGCAGGTCCATGGTCCGTAAGACTTCCTCTGTGACATCTGATGACCGCAGACCTTTCAATCTCCTCTCCCAAAACAGCTGCAGAAAGAAAGAGAGATGAGACGCAGATGAGTATCAGCTGTGGATTTTAGATCTCAGTTTCAGTTCAGTTTTACAAACGAATTTTAGGCGACCGGTGAAATTGTTTAACGTCTAGAGTGGAATATTGAATCCTGCCCTGTTGCAAACTAGTCATAAGAGTACCTCAACAATACAGAACTCTTACATAAAGTCTGACGTTAGAACATATATCATTTTGCTTTATTGTTAGGACCAAATATACACAGCCTAAGCAAGCTGTGCAGGATATGTTTAAGAGATTCTAAAGCTGATTTATTCTCCTGCGCTGCACTTCTGGGGGTTATGCTGTACCTGCAGCAGCTAATTTACATGTCGATACTTGTGCCCACTCCACCAGTAATTAGACCTGTCAATGAAAAGTGCTGGAAAAAAAGAAGCACAATTTCACAGACTGTGGTGTATCAGCGCAGTTCTCCAACAGTACCAGAGGAGCTGTCATTATGCACAGCTATTTATAGCGTGGGCACTACTAATTCATCACATCATCACCATCATGGCGCAATATCTCAATCATCAATATTAAAATTCCAAAGGATGATTGATGATTCATTTATAGAGCTACAGACTTTACAAAGTGCTTTGCGAGTCAAGATTAAGTGCTGATACTAACAGTCCAACAAGCACATGCAGATCTAAACCGACGCCACATGCATCTGCATTGGGAAGATCTTGTATGACAACGATCTCAACTTAATGGCCCACTTATTCACTACATGACAATGTGAGTTGCATTTAAATGAATATGAATAAGATATTGGTTCCAATTTGTTCAAACCTGATACTTTTAAATTAACTTTTTACCTGTATCAGTTTCTTCATATACTATATTAGTGTAGTACTGTAGTATATAAAGAAAGAAAAACTCTCAGACAATATGACACATACAGGAATGAATAATAATATGTGATAGAGCTATACGATTCTCTCTCATTTTTCCATTTTGATTCTTTTTCTCTTCTCTTGACCTTTACTCCTTTTTTATGGCCCCTCTTCCTCCATCTTATTTCTCTTTTTTTTTCTTTTTATAGCAAAATTTCACGCCTGTTTCTCGCCCTTTTCTCCTCCTCTGCCTTTTATAACATCATCTTTCGGTCTTTCCATGATGCCTCAGCTCCCTCTAGCGGCTGCAGTCACCATGACAACCTGGTTTCTTCCATCATCTCTTGTGTAATAGCCTGACCTCACCCTCAGGCATCCCCATGCTGACGCCACAGTGTTTGTGTGTGTGTGTGTGTGTGTGTGTCTGTGTGTGTGTGTGTGTGTGTGTGTGTGTGTGTGTGTGTGTGTGTGTGCGTGGGTGTGTGTGTGTGTCATTCTCTTCTCACCTGTCTGGGCTGCTCAGTCCCTCTCTGTGGGTCTGTCTTCACCTTGTTGCCGGGGTGACTCGTAACCTTGGTAACGGGCTGTTTAAAGATGGACGCTGTCTGTCTGATTGGCAGAGCTGTGTTCAGGTCCGGTTTACCTCCCTGGATGAGACAGAAAGAATCTATCTGTTAGGGACATGTTTCCTTTCCTATCTTCCTTGCCTCTGTCCTGGTTCTTTTCTTTGTTGCTAACTTCCTTCCCTCCTGCCTTCCTTCCTTCTTTCCTTCCTTTCCTTATTCTTTCCATCCTTCCTTCCATTGTTCTTTCCCTCATTGCTTCCTTCACTGTCCAATTTACTTCCCTAAACACGGGACAGAGATCGAAAACACACCTGCAATCTGTGTGCGAGTTCGTTTACTTGTGTGTGTGTGTGTATATGTGTTTGGTTGTCATGCTTGAAGGGTTAACACTAAGCTGAGGTTTCGCAGATAACAACAGGAAGTATGTGTGTGTGTTTGTTTGCATCTGTCTGTCCTTCTCTACTCCAAAGTAATGATGTGTGAAGAGCAGCAGCACAGAGTTACAAAGCATGTCAATGCAGACACACGCACGCACGCACACACGCGCGCACACACACACACACACACAAAAACAATTACATTACTTCTGCCCTGCTGAAAGATGTTAATGTTGGATGGCTGTTTTTAAATCAACAAAACTCAACAGCTTCTGGTCTGGTGGATCTGGTATCAGGAGATTATTAGTTTTGCTTAGCACAAAGAGTGGAAGCAGGCAGCTAGCCTGACCTGACGCCACCTGAAGCTCCCTTATTAACCCCTTGTATCTTGCTTGCATAATCCACGCACAAACACACATTATAAACACAGTTCAGTTTGTAATTTTAGTTGTGTACGTTAGACCTGCATAACTCTAATAAGATACGTGTTTTCAATCCATCTCACCCTGCGTTCAGTCTTCATGCTAAGCTAGGCTAGCCACATCCTTAAGGTTGCTCCGTGTTTACACACAGGCATTAAATAGGCATTTTTCCCAGAAAATACTCTGACATGTGACATAGGAAAAATTCAACAAGGAATAACTGAACGGATGATGGATGAATTCCATTTTAGCTCCTTCAGTTTCAGGATCGCTATTGTCATACTGTTGCACTCTTGAACACACACACACCACACCACGTTCACTACAATGGTGAACACATATATTTTTAATACTATGACATGCAAAATGTTTATCGAGCTTTTGATCTACTCTTGAAAAAGAAATTAACTGCTAAAAATGGCAAATGACTCCTTTAAACAGTCCTATTTTAAAGGAAGATAATTTTTTTTTGCAGGAAGCTTACTGTTAACTCTGTCTTCACCATACTCACCTGCAAAGTAGAAGTCATATATTACATTATACATGAGTGTAGTTCGGCTGGATAATCGCAGTATGGAGTAAGGAAAATGTGTATTTAGGTAATCTACGTAGGTATCTGCCTGTATATGCAAAACTATGATGCTAAAATAAATACACAGCTGAAGACGAGCCTGAACGGCAGTTACTGTGGCTGGCTGTACATAACTAACACTGTCAAAGATGGTTTATTTGTCATTTTACAATGAAGCAGTGATTAAAGAAGTACTCAGATATTTTATTAAAGTAAAAGTAACATCACATAACAACATAATTTCCTCTAATAACAAAAACACACTGTAGAAATTGTCTGTTTGAAGTAAAAGGTCTGCATTCATAATTTTACTTAAGTACAAACTATTAGCAACAAAATATAATATACACTACATACACTACAAAAAGTGAAAGAACTTGTGATTCAAGATGTCCCATTTTAGAATAATGTGTTAATAATTATATTACTTAATTATAATGACTGATTTATTAATACACACGTTAATTTAATGCTGCAGCTGATAAAGGTACAGTGTTTTTTTCACTAAATAAGCTCTAACCCTAACCATTTCTCTCTCTTGGATCATTTTATCTTATCTATAATATTACATAATAATTCATTTGTTGATTATACTTTGAATTTTTAATCTGAATCTTAAAAGTGACCAAAGTTATCAAATAAATGTCGAGCTCAAATGTCCTTTTAAGCATCACTCTGAAACTCTGGCCTGTGAGGGTTGATTTCCTATCCTGAGATGTTTGTTACGCATGAGCCCTGGTCCCCTTCCTCTTTCCCAGAGGATGGACTCTGCGGATTTTAATGACCATGTGAACTTTGTTTCAGCATCAGAACAAGCTTTACATTTTTTTTAGCTCAACAACTGTTAAGACGCTTAAGCTCTAAGAGAAGCTAAATCATCAGTATGCTAACTGTTCTGTCCAACACTTCCATATAGTGGCTGTATTGAACACTGCTGTGGGGGGGACTTGCTGACTAACTACACCTAACGTCAAACCTTCCTTCCACATATCTGAACTGTCTGCTTTCCTCAATTGAGTCTTTATTTACGTGCTTATTTTCCTTGTCGTTCTGTATTTTTTGTCGCTGGTTGTGTGTCCACTTAAAAAGAATGTTTCTGTTTTCTGCAGACTTCTGTGTGGGAGGGGTCAGTGCTGCTGTTATCTTTGGTACAAAAACTGCAGCACAAACACAAAACAACGCACACAGACATGCGTACGTGCGCAGAGGCATGCCGGCGCACACACACTTGAACCCTCTCTCTCTCACACACACATGCACACAAAGCGCACACACACACACGCGCGGCTAGTCTGATCTGTGTAGGCGGAGCACATTACTGCAGTAACACTGGTCTGTCTGTTAGCTTGGCTTAAACCGTGGTCACAGATAAGGCGTCTGTTAGAATTACATAAGTCAACACTTCAAACATAGTACTGGTCAACTGGTTGCCACAGTTTTGAATCATTGCTGGTAACCATAGCATCAGTACTGACGTTTTGGCCTTTACTAATAAGACAAATCCTGACTGAGTCCTGGTTTGGTCCTGCGTTCGTGTGTGTGCATCAGCTGACAGAGATTGGATGATCATTCAAATTTAATTAGATAGGTTCCACAACATGTTAATGAGTCCCGTCTGCTCACAGCAAGATTTGTTTGGTCGGAAAATGCAGCTTAAAATGATCAAAGTGATGCAGCCGATTGAAGAACTGATGGCAAAATTTTACAAGACATTGAATATTTACCACTGTTGCCAAGACAAGGCTGTCCGAGACAAAACAAGGATATGTCTGAGTCCAAAACACCCATGGGACAGACGTCAGAGACAGATGTCTACACAGTGGAAGCAAGTCCACGTCAGAACACCCGCTAAACTGAGACATATGGGAGTAAAACTGGCCACAGCGCATCAATGAGAAACAAGTCAGAGTCAAACAACTACAAGATCAAGTTTGATTTGGATCCAGGATAGTTCAGGATAATAGAAAAATGTCTTAAGCTTGGACTTAAGTTCTGCTGCCCTGGTATATAAACAGTATACTTTCACGTGAATGATTAGAGGAGAAGAATACAGACTGAAAGATCAGCAATCAGTAGACGGGGTTTCACACACATACACAACACTCTTCCTCTTCAGAGAATGAGTGTTTGTCAACTGACCTGCTGAACTGTGAACCTGTTGCAGGAAGAGCAATGTTAATCTGATAATCTGATAACACACAACACAACACGACCACGGCCACAGCCTTCCCCCACAGGTGTGATCCATCAGCGTTACCTTGGCCAAGCTCAGCGGGTCATGTCGGAGTCTCTGTTTGTTCTTCTGCAGTTTTCCAGGCATCATCTTTCCTGTCCGGAAGTCGAAACATCCCAAATCCACTGTGTTTCCAAGGTAACGGGACAACTGAGGTTTACTCCTGAACTTCTTCCCTGAAGGACTGAAGGAGGGCAGGAAACAGGAAAATGTCAGATAGTGTGATTAATACCTTAATTTTGGATATCCAAAAAGATCCTTCACAGTCTCAAATAAATGACGTAATTTGATGAAGTGGTAGTATTACCAGACCAAACTGAATTCTATGAGTCTTAAACTAAAGGCTGACAGACGTAGGGTCACAGCTGGAAGAGTAAATTAGAGTCCATGTCCAGCATTGTTGTATTAGTCCTTTAACTAGTCATCAATATAATACAAATCAGTACAACGAGAATCCACTGAAGTTGAACTAAAGCCTCATTTTATTTTCAAATGTTTGGATCATCTGCATTAATGTTTATCTGTCACGCAACACTGGGTAAACTCTTCATCCAGTAAGTAATTAATGTAGATTTGTCATTACTACACGCAGGCAACACCCATAATCACTTGCCTGACAGATGCAACCATAGAAACAGCTCCTACAAGGGCCGTAACGGTTTGTGTATTCATGACGGACCATCTCAGTGGGAGCGGGAGTGTCACGGTCCCAAGGACAAGAGCCTAAGCTTACTCTGTATTGAGAACAGCCTAATCAGTCAGCTGTGACATCACATCTGACACCGGCAGCAACCGTCCAGCACTTCCTCATTCATCGTTCCGCACCAACACACGTGACGTGTAATTCAATACATGTGAGGACCCTCATTGACATACAGTAATACATCCCCTTTCCCTTAACTTTAACAGAAGCCTAATTCTAACCTTGAACATAAAACCAAACCTTAAGCCTCAAACAGCCATGTGAGGTGCGGACCAGACAATATGTGCTCACTTCCTAAAAAAAGGGCCTCAGTGTCTCTGAAGGTATTGAAGTGTACTCGGTCCCCACAAAGATAGAAGTACAGGAGCAGAAGCGACACACAGTCGTTCAGCTGTGTCTGACATGTAGGTCAGCGGCAACAAAGCAAAGATCAGAGGCCGTGTGTGTGTGTGTGTGTGTGTGTGTGTGTGTGTGTGTGTGCGCGTGTGCGTGTGTGAGCGTAAAAACATTCAAACTGACACACAGGTCCTGAGAAGCCCTGAATCAGAACTGAAATTTAAATGTGTGTTTTTGAATTAAGCTCCTAAAAACAATGTGAGTTTGTAAAGATGGAAGCAGCGGAGGCCCCAGCAGGGTGTTGCTGCTCTTCCAGTAAGTCAACGTGCTGACTGGTCTCCTTACTGGAACTGATGAGTCACATTACAAAGCAAACTGAAAGTAAAGGCGAGCCTCAGCTCTGAACTGCTGATCTCCTTCATGTTAAAGGTTCAGGATGTGACGGCGCTCAGATGTTTCTGACTCTGAGCTGTTAATCTGATTGAGCCGTGCCTCTGCCGCCGATCAACAGGAAGAGTCTCTGAAAAGAGCCGACAGCTCCGCGCCGTCACAGCCTCACCGCAGACCTGCACCAGGAGTGACATCATTTCCTGTACCACTTAATGCAGCAGTAGTTAGTGAAGATACAGAATTAGGAAATGCGTAAATGCTAAAACTTCATGCTGAACTTTTGATCTGCTTCAGAAAAGAGTAAACTGCAATGTAATGTTTAATGAAGAGAAAACCAGGGAGACAGACAGACAGACATACGGTAGTTAAACGCTGACATTGCTGCCTTGAATCTTGTTTTATGGAATCTAAAAATAAATTGCTCTAAGCTTCATTGGACGAATGCATTGTGCAAGATAAGTGCATAATGAATGAAACAGAAACAGAACTGATGCTCCAACTTCATCGTAACTGATGTTTTTTCATTATTATCATTATGGGAGTGCTCTTGTGATTAAGGCCTGCACTTCCATAGATGTTACTTGTGAGTAACAGTGACTGGGGGTAAAAAGGTCATAATCCTGACTTTTAGTCCAAATGCGTTTTGTCTTTAATTTTTTTTAAATGTGATTGAAAGTAACGCTTGTGATTGCTTACAGAATGCAGTTCTACAATATTTATAGATTACAGATGTGTATTTTTGCTCAAAATTAATACTTCAGCTATAACACTTAAGATTTGCATGTATTTGCAGTAATAATTCAATCTATTCTGTAATGAGCTCTCTATAGCAGGTTTTATCACGAGTGGCAGATTCCGGCACTCATAATGCTAACTGTTGACGTACTTCTTAATCCAGAAAAACACATGTATTTATTGGGCTGCGCTGTAAAAACATATACCAGTTTCTCTTCTGTTGTGTTTTCGACTAAACCGATTTTCAAGAAGGAACATTTCGTCATGTGTGCTGCCAATTCAACCAGGACTGAAACCTTTGAAGTAATCTGAATCAATGTAATGACCAGGTTGTTGTTTTATTGATCATCCATGTAATCCTTTAGTCCATCATTTGAACAACTGACACTTAGCTTCAGGGCCACTCGTTTTTCCAGGCTGTACCCCTTAACTTTGCTAAAGGCTACATATGCTACGCTCACTAAACAGCACTAATGTGTAGCTTCAGCTAGCCCCAGTGTCTGCTCTAGCATTTATAAAGGTAGCCGTTTTACACAGTACCTGCTGCTGAAATCTTAAGTCGCTCATGACATGCTCTTTCATATAGCATACAGCAATGGCATGAGAATAGTCAGCAGTGGCTTACGTCTATAAGAAGAGTCATGTTGGCGGGGAGTGGTATGGGCCAGTCAAATTGCAGAGACATATGGGACATATGACAAGAACCAACATATGATATTGAAAGTAATGTGACTTATCATCAGTATGCAGGCAGAGAGTGAATGTCAAACAGTTTTTAAGCATATGTCATTAGATCAGCAGCTGTATACTAAAAACCAATGAACAGCGTGTACAGATATCGTTGGTATCAATAAATGTTTTTTTATTATATTTATTGTTGTGTTGCATGTTCCTAATGTTTTATGTCTCATTTTAAACGTAAAGCACATGGTGTTGCTCTTTAATGAAATGTGCTCTATTAATAAAGCTGCCTTGCTTTGCCAATAGATAACTTCAACCTGTCAGAAGTGGTATTATGACACCAAAGCAGGAAGGGCACACCATAAGCCACTTTTTAAATCTCAGCCTCAATAATACTGGAAGAATTACATAAAATATAAAGGAGGGACCTCAGGAGTTAAATACTGGCTGCTGCCCTGTTGACAACCATAGAGCCACTGTGTGAAGCCCTACAGGGATATTAATTGTATATATATATTGGATATTATATGGTTATTAGTGAAAATCGTAATAATGTGTGTGTGAACTGGCATTGTGTTGAGTACTACAGAAACCACCTACAATGAAGTTACAAAATGTAACGTAACGCTACAATGTAACTTCTCTGACAGTGACTGAACCACTCATCACTTTGATCAGCAGCACTGTGTTTCAGAACGGATGACAGTCAGAGTTAAAGTCAATAACCAGCGGTTGACTAATAGATCGCCGGTTTACTGTGTGGCCGGACTGATCAGTGACTGATCGATGAGTGTGACCGAGTACCTGTAGTAGTAAACGTCGCTCTTTCCAGCGCTCAGTCCGGACTTCCTGATCACTTCTTCTTTCTTCCAGCCGGGCGGCAGAGCGGGACAGTCCGTCCTCTTCCTCTCCATCATCACACACTCACCGATCCCACGATTGGGCTCCGATCTGATCAATCGATTACTGAGTAAACACCGATGGGGCTCCTCCGGACAAACAGCGTGGTAGCAAACCCAGCGGAGCAGCAGCAGCAGCCCGGGCGGACCGACGTCACGGACGTTACGTTAACGGCGGCTCCCCCTCCCTCCGCCCCGGCTGTTTACGGTGGTTATTTGAAATAAGAATAAAAAACTGTCCCGGTTCAGTCGAAGTGCAGAAGTGTTCCGGGTTTAACTGCCTCTAGGTCCGGGTAAAGCTCAGTTTTACCTCCGTGGAGGACCAACGGCTCATCTGATCTGAACTGAACTGAACTGGACCAACGGCAGGCTGTGACGTCTGCGATATCACACATACACACAGAGAGAGAGAGAGAGAGAGAGAGAGAGAGTGAGAGAGCTAGAGGGAGAGAGTGAGAGAGAGAAAGAGAGAGAGATCTTAGATCGTCTATTGTGAAGGATTAACCTCTCAGTTGTGGTCTAAGTAAAACGTTCCCAATGAGTGCCAATTACACGGGGGCTCAGAGGCCGCGACTAGTCAAGGTTGCATTTTTGTCTTAGGATCACACATTATGTAGAAATGGTCAAGTGTGTTAACTGAATTGACTTGGGGTTTGTTTGCTTGTTTGTTTTAAGATATTACAACTATCTTGATAAACAAACCAACATTTATAACCACCTGACATTTGGTATTGTTTTAACTGGTGGTTAAATCTGCCTATTATATATACATATATAACTTTGCAATATAAAAATAAAAAAATAATTGAATTAAGTTGAAATGTCATGTAAATCAAGCATTACTTGACATTTTGCTTTTTGTTGATGTTGTTTTGTTCTAATTTACAAAATACCTTGCATGTTTTGACTTTTCAATTGCAAACCAGTCCGTTTGACAGCAAATTACATTTTTGATTTGTTCAGTATGGGGTTTTTTTTTTTTTCTTTTCGTGGTGGGGCCACTTTTGATGGTCTGTGTGACTGTGTCTGGTGTGACTTTGGGGACTGGACTTTGAGGCAGAGTGATCACTCGCTGCTTTTTTCCATCACACCGCTCTATGCCACCACTGACGTCACAGGCTCTGGCCTGTAGCAGCCATGATCACTGGAAGACGGGACTGTGGATAGCGGAAGTGAGCTTCGTTGCAGAAGGTTTGAATTGTTGTATATTGACGTGCCGGTTTTAGATTTACTTTTTTGATTCATTTAACGAACTAGACGTTGCATTCCCGGAATATTTATTATTAAAAGTTATATCTGCTATCGTCAGTCTTACACAGTTTCCTACAATCTGACAGGATAACAGGGAGGGCAACAGCATGGAGTTTAGTGAGAAAGAATGCAACTGATTAGAGGAGGGAGAGAGCGGGTAAAAATAAAATGCCTATTGGACACACTGGGAGAAGGGCAGTACAGAGGGTGATATGGCAAAGGATTTTTATTAGTTTATGAACAGTTATGATTCCAAGTAACGAAGTGCAAAATAGAGAAAAAGAACATCAGATTATTTGAATGCAGGCCTGTTGAGCTGTGTTACAATGAGCTGGACAGGTGTACTCAAGCATTAGTATAGGTACAGCTACTACTCATGAATATTTGCTCTCTGAACTCCTGTTCCCAAATTCAAGAATGAATTTCATGTGTGTCCCTACACAACAAACTGTAGGAAAACCATGAAAAAAGCAATTGCCTAATTTAATTAAAGCGCTTTCAAAATCAGATGGGAATGGCATAGTGTGTTGGATAATGCAATAAACCTATATATTTAACTCAAAATGAAGCAGAAATGTTTATATAGGGAAACACCTCCACATAGTAACAATCAGAGGAAAAACTGGTCACAATAACCTTAACAGTACAGTTTCCATCATGGGAAGCAATCAGCAATTAATTGAAATAATTAATGAAAAGACATAGTGGATATCGTGTTGTGGTTACCACATCACGACTGTGTTGCAGGACAATGTCACTGTAAACTCATTTGACGCCTCTTCAGTTGGCCAACAGTATTTTCAGCTGAGCTGAGGCTGTTGGCTGACAGCAGTGTGTTAGTTTAACGTCTTCAGAATCACTCGTCCACACAGGCTATACGCTACATCTCCCTAAAACAATGATTAAAAGTTTGGGTCAATTTTTTTCAGTGACCAACCTGTAATACAACAGGACCTATAATATAAGTACGCCAAGAGTGCTTCTTTTAATTCGGCATGAGACACGTGCAGTAATCGTATTGTATTTTAAAGCGATTTCTGTCGGTAGATTGCATAAACTCTTACTATGTCAGTCGTCTAAGTCTAATAACCATGAATAGGTTTAAATGATTGATTTTTGAATGGGGTTTGGTCGTGACGTCACTGGCGGAAACCATCTGAGCTAAACTGATTCCAGACCAGCTAACTGAGAGTTAGCTTTACCCCGGGAGCCTTAAATTTTTTGTTTGGATCAGAGGGAGACCTTTTTGCAGTACAAGTTACTGTGTTTTACTTTTATTTTGGTAGAGCTTTGGTTTAGGGACATTTGCACTGTGATCTTTTAAACGGGTAAGTTAATTTAGTGCTGCCAAGTCGAAACTTAATACCAGTTACGTCAGCGAGTTTTTTTAAGTTAACTTAAGCTTAAGAACTTGAGATTTTGTCAAAATGTTAAATCAGCCCTGTTGTGGAAGGTACTATAAACAATTCATGTAATCAGACACCTCTAAACATCTACCGTTGTGTAACAAATCACTTATTACTGTAACGTTAACTGTTTATTATCTGCATTGCGTCTTGATTGTTGTTTAGCTATGTTAGCTAACTGTTTGCTAGGCTAAAGCCAAATTAGCAAACAAACGTCGGTCAGTTTTTCTATCATTACAGCTTGAACTTGATATTGACAGGCTTTACCTTGAAGTTAGGGCAAGCAAACGAGCCAAAGTCACTTGAAAGAACACTGACACGTATTCTAAGGGGCTATCAATCCATGGCTAACGTGTGTGTGTCTCAATTTCAGCCTAAACATTCAAGTCATTAACTAGAAAATTCGTCAAATGCACCGGTTTGTTAGCTGTGTGGTTTACTCGCACCAGACTGTGTTCTCCATCGGACTGGCTCTTCTGATATGCGATGCTAATTATAGGATCACAAATTTTGGCAGCTGTTATGTATCAGTTGTGACCTATAGATAGTAGCAATACAGTGGTCTAACACATTAGCAAAGGAAGAAAATAGCCTCTCCTCTATGCCCGTGTTTGTTTTATTTATAAATGCTGCCTGGGGGGCTAAACAGCCGTTTGTGAATTTTATTTTTGGATTTGTGAATGTAAACACATCTTCCACCACTGTTAACATATTTACTCTCCTCTGCAGCATCCCACCAGGTTTTTCTTCGTGACTTATTCATATTGTTGTTGTTTTTGTTGTCATTTTTGCCAGCATGGAGTCCAGGGGCTTGGTTGGTGACTTCCTATCTCCAGAGTCGACAGTGACCTCTCTGCTGTCGAGCTCAGGTCACCTGAGGAGCAGCCTGCTGGCTCCTGAACACAACACCACCTTCAGATACAGAGACAAGGTGCTGCTTCTACGGTTTCCACGGTTTATACAGCAGTGATGGGGTGCTGTGAAGGAAATCTCCTTGACTTTATCCACTGCACTTTTTTGTACACCAACATCTCACATCATCAGACTACATATATATAGGAATGGGGCTTGTTAACATTAAGCTTAGATAAATGTGTTTGTTTCTTAATGATTTCAACGCTTCAAGTTAATGCCTACACAGCTGCTTTACAGTAAACAACTGATGGATTTTTTGATGGATTATTTATTGATTGATTTATTTTGCAGAACTATGACTCTGCCTCGGCTGCACTGGACGCCTACATTGCAGACTTTGAAAGCAGTTGTCAGAACAGCAAGTCATTAACGGGAAAGCTCGTTCTGCCGCACAGTCCACCTTTGACACCGAGCAGACCCAGAGTGAGCACGCTCAGAAACAAAGATGGTAGGTCAGCACACAGAGGCACACAATGGGTCTTAACCAGTCCACACAGTTGGGTCAGTTGATTGGATCTTACTGCATGCCTCAGGAAAGAGTAAAAATGCCAAAAAATAGTCATATCTGAATTAACTACTATAATAATATTTTTTACCATTAAGTAATAAACTGTTATTATGTTATAGTCCTTATTTAGCTCTCTGACTGTTATTGTCCTCATGTTTTTTGTTTGTACCCATAGTTCTAAGGGAGCGTTTGACTGACAGGGAGCTGGACTTCCTGAACCTCCCTGTTAGCTCCCTTCTTCACAGGGGCAATCGAGACAGACTGTCTATGACAACAGATGAGCTTCTGTCTATTCCTTATGATGGCTCGTTGCCTGTCACCCACACCTCCGCCTTGATCCAAGGTCTGTAAACACATCACACCCGCCTCCACCTTCATCACATGTCTTCAAATGTGTCACTTTGGAATTCTGACATTTGTTTGCATTTAAGACAGTTTGGTTAAAAGACAAAGGGGTTCATAAAATAAGTAATCAAAAGTTGAATCAATAATAACAAAAGTTTTTGTGCCAGTCAGCATATCTCAGTTCTTTATCTTATGCTGTTTGCTTTTCCAGGCCTCTTGTCCCAGTCTGGCACCTCCCAGCCCTGCCCCTCCTCCTCCAGAGCAGCTCACAGAGCCTGGGACAGACTAAGTAGCAGCAATGCTGCCCCCCGACAGAAGTATCACACCCCTCATCCAGCCAGGACTCTCAGGAGTTCCAGGTTCATACTGTTTGCTGTTTGGAGTAGTTTCTGAAAAATCTGTTCTGTCCTTCAGAAGGCCAGCAGCTGATTTTACATTTCATTACTCCTCTCCAGGTGCAGAGGAAGACCAGAGGCAACCATGTTGAAACCAGAAGTTGACATTCCCTCAGTCAGCTGCTACAGGGTGAGTATCACTCACATTTTAATCATCTCTTTACTGGAGTTTCTCTGAATATCCTATGCATATAAGCTAAAAGCAGCATTTTCATTGTATTATATGGGTCCTACAGCTTTAAACTTTAAACTCCTTTTCACTGTTTTTGTATTTGCTACACTCACCCTATGTATAGTGAACCTCATTGTTCCTGTTTCTCACTCCATCAGTCTGCACACAGAGCACTAAGGTCAGGGAGGGCAGATCCATCTTCATCCCTCCACCTCCCTCACTGGTTCACCAGCAACAAGACTGACATGGACTGTTCTGGAATCACCAGCGTGCCAGACCTGAAGTATCCGGCCTGGATTCAACACTGTGACCTCAGCGAGTCGCCACCACGTGCAGAGTCAGAGCTGTGGGATGACCACGGTAAAACACATCCTGCATATTACCATCCAATTCAGAAATAAAAAAGCTTGACAGGTGTTGAAACAGTAACAAATTGGGGTGAAGATCGCAAATAACAATAATAATAATTTGACAGTGATAATATTTGCATTGAGTTTGTTGTGAGATATTTTCAGCATTAAACAATCATTCTGTTTTCAGTGAGGTTATGTGTTGATATTCCTGGTATGCTTTCACCTGCAGCTCCCAGACTTAGAGCTCCCTCCTGGGTCGCAGAGCTGGAGGCTGTTGATCCAGACCAAGCAACTGCACAGGTGCGAGAACTGAACCAAGTCTTTTCTTTGAAACTATGTTTGATCAGTCATCAGCGAATGTTTTCAGATAAACTGCACTGATCTCAAAAAGGGGCCATTACTAAGATAAGGTTAATCACCCAACAGAACCCTTAAGCAGAAGGCTGGTAGACATAGATAGAGTCATTTTAATGATGTGTGACCAAATAAACCTCTCTTAAAATCCATTTACTAGCTGTTACTGAGCTTTTAACAGCATATCACAGGCGCCATCTTCACTCAGTTCAGACAGTAAGATGCTGTTAAATCCTCTGAAAAAGCTGGAGATTATTTTGTCACACACTCGACCTGAGGTCAAGAATGAACTTCAGTGCCAAAGTATTTTAATCGTGTGTGTGTGTTTGTGTTTGTGTTTGTGTTTGTGTTGTCAGGTTGACAGCCAGCTGACTCTCAGAGATCTGAGGCTCCAGTTTGCTGAACAGATTTCTCTACTTGCTGCAGACAAAAAGAATTCTGACGTCATGGAAAGTCTCTTCAGAGGTAAAAAATAGAAATTGTTGATTTAAAACTAAATCAGATGTAGATGAGGTTATGTGTATTTTGTGATATGTGTTCTTCTTCCCATTAGACAACAGGATCGACTCTCTCATCCAGAAGGCTGATCAGGTGTTGACTTCTCTGTCTCAGAGCTCAGGAGGAGCAGATAGTCCTGCAGATCCAGGTGAGACCAGGACTCCAATCAACACGCAACCTTTCATTTACAGTTTCTCCTCCTGCAGTTGCAGTGTTAGCTAACTTGTGCCAACAGACACAGTAGCTTAAATACAGGTTAGATAACATTAAAAACAAAGAAGACTTGACAAAAAAAATCAATGTTACGTTTATTATTGAAGTAAACAATCTGCAGCCTTACTGAATAACTGCTGTCATTGTTCTGGTTGTTTTGAAGAAACTGTAGGTTCGCTGAACACTGAGGGGCCGCTACTGTCTTCTTCCTCACACTCTCAGCCATTCACTATGTAAGACCTATTTATACACCCTCAATTGTTAGTTTCTAATGCACCAAAACATAGTGAAAGAAGTGTAATGGTACTTTGAACCTGCAGGGAAGCAACAGAAGGCGACACAGAGGCTCTGACTGACAAAGGAGCTCAGGTAGGTAGTAGTCTGTCCTAACCTCAACCAACAGGATGCCAGCAAAAGTAAGCGGGTACAACACACAACTTTTGACAAAAGCAAAACAGAATTTTTTAGATCAAGTCAAGTTGAGTCATATTTTGCGTAAATAGGGTATGAACGATACTTTTACAGATTCAGGATCACAGAATCTGTCTGCTGTCCCTCCCAGGCAAGGAGTGACAGTCTCCATGGAAACAGCATCTTTAAGCAGCCTGGTCCAGTGGAGGCTATGAAACAGATGTTGTTCAGATTGCAGGCAGTGGAGGCGGAGCTTCAGCGACAACAACAGGCATCAACAGCTCCAAAACTCACTGGCGAACCCCATACAGAGGAGACATCAGTGAAGCAGGTATGATCAGTGGCATTGCAGGTCACTGTCCTGAACAGAACAAATACTAATTCCTGGTCACATCTCATGACTCTGCTGTCAACATTCACCTTTGCTGTGAGGGAAAAAAGCAAACTTTGTGTGTTTTTTAGATGTTTTTTATAAAGGGAATGCTAACAAGTCAAATGAATTGTTTTTGTTGTAGAGACCTGATACTGAAGCTGAAGCAGAGCTGGAAAGTTTTCCTGGTGGCCCGTCATTACAGAGGTGACTGCAACTGAACACCTGACACATATGATCAATACTGATTAACATCAGAATGACTTTGCAGGGTGAACTGATGCTGCAGAAACTTGATGGCCCCTGCATACTGGGTCTCAAATCCTATCTTGAGATGTTATAATGTATATGCTCTCCAGAGAAAGAACATTAAGGACTTTGTCTGTCCTTTATTTTAATTTTTTTCATTTAATTCTTTTTTTCTTTTACTTAGTCATACTGTGTCGTGTTTCCAGTGTACTGATATTATTGCTAATTAGGAAATGCTAGCACCCTTACATGGTAAACATCTAAACATGCAGTTATACCTGGTAAACATCAGACTGTTAGTATTTGTCCTTGTCAGTGTGTTAGCTTGCTGACATAAGCATTGAGCTTCAATGACTGCTCTGTACAAGTGCAACCACTAGCATGGCTGCACCCTGGAGTTTGGTGCTCTGTTCACCAGCGTTTGACTCTGGGTGATTTCATTTGACATATCCACAAAATATTTTACTTTCGTCTTGCAAAACTGATTTTAAAGTTACATGAACAAGTAGTTCATAAACAAAGTTTATAAGTAAAGCGAAATCTTCTGGATTCATATTTCCTTTTTCAGGGCTCTGCATCACCTGAGCCGTCTGAAGCTGTTAGTGGAAGAACCCAAAGAGAAACAGAGAAAGGCAGAGGAGGAGAAAGATGAAGACGAAGGACGCTACTCTTCTTCATCTGCTGATGGACCCATCTGTCCTCAGCCGAAACCCTCCTGAGCTAAAGGCCCATTTATCAGAAAGGAAAGGACTTTCTGTCACTGTCACCATCTGTCAGTGTACGTACTGTCCTCTTCTTAGTGTTACTGGCGGCAATGGGAAACCGATGAATCTGGATGAAAATCTCGTCTGGATTTGTGTTTTAGATGAAAAGATGCAATTAATCTAAACACCAACAAAGTACAGACCAGATCGGAGTTGTCAAGAAGTTTGTGAAACGTCTCTTGAAGTTATTACAGTGAAGGAAGCGTAGAAACTGTGAACACATTAGACCGTCCTGTTCATGAACATTTTTGACAGCGTTGCTCTATAAATGCCAGATGAGCATAAAGCTCTGCAGGATCTCAGGAATGCCATGTGCAATAGGACTCGAACTGAGAGAGAGGGGAAATCTCATCAGCCAGTTCATCATACGACATTTGATGAGATACTTATAGTGTCAAATTGATGTGTCACTGTGCCAATATAAGTTGGGGCTACTATGTCTATTTGTTTGTACTGCACTGAAATTGTCCCTCTGGAGGCTATGTCATAATGCTAACTGTAAACATGTAATATGCTGTCATGTGACATACTAATACAGACATGCAACATGCTAATAGCCTTTCAACATACCAGCGTTACCGTATTAAAATGCCAAATGTTACATGTTTAGGTTTATTCTCACGCTGGACACTAAACTGTTACATGTTAAATGTCACACGCTAAACATAGCAGCCTTGTTATGATCCAAATTGGGAAGCTTTTGAAACTGTACACTATAATTTACTTTGACAAAGTTTTTTATTTACCACCAATGCAATTGAACAGTTGGAAAGATTTTGTTAAATGGAAAAAAAACATGTATTTATTCTCACAAACTAAGGTATAGAAAAAGTTTATACTGGTATTTGTACAAAAACACAGAAATATTGAACTTGTGCCTGTCAGAGTTTTCAAATGATACCTAGCCTGACTAACTGTTGGCCTGCTAACATGATATAAGCATGTTACCAGCATTAAACTCGAAGGAAAGCTTGAAACACAGATTGCCTGACAAAGTCAAGCTTGGACAGATGAATGTTGAGCCAAGTGTGAAAGACTGCGGCACTGAATGTGAAGTATCCTTATATGGCCTGAAATATGTTCACCTTGGAGTATTACAATACAGAAGTGCCTGAAAAAACAGTTTGATGTTGTCCAATTACATGCACAGGCTGTAAACACTGAATTCTCAATTTTATCTTCCATTCTATACGATGTAAATGCAGAATAAATGCCTTTGATTAAGAAAACACTGTAGTCTCTTGACTCCATCCTCAGAACAAAAATCAGTACAAAAACTATCTCAAGACTTTTAGTTTTGTTGAACTTCAGTTGTTATGATTTGAGTTAAATCTATTCTTATGTTTGATATTGTTATTCTCATATAAGAGCCTTGTTTCCAGCAGCTTTGAGAGTTTTGTATTAACTTTTATTAATGGACAAAAAATCACATATTTATACAGCTAAAATATTACATTACTTACATTAAAATATTGTCTTAGTTCAATGAAAAAAAACATTTATTTCAGAAAGAGTTTCTTTTTTTGCTTTACCACTAGAAACAGCCGGATACTCTGAAAACAAACTAAAACACAATAAATACCAATAAAAATAATGGGCTCACTTCACTTTGTCATCCACATTTATGACCAGATGTTAATTAGTCCATCACTCCCTGCTGACATCACTGTCTCACCCTCGTGGTCAAACGTCACAGTCTGTACACCATCGCTGTGTCCTGATAGGCTGCTCACCTCACAGGAATCCACCTTGACCAGTCTGACCAGACTGTCGCTGCTGGCAACAGCCAACATCTTCCCCGATGGGCTGAATGCCACCTGGTTGGCGGCCAGCGGCCCAGCATTGATCGTGGCCACAGCCAGTGCAGGTTTCCTTATGTCCCATAGTTGGATGATACCACAGGTGTCACACGAGGCCATGATGTTGCCTGCTAGGCTGAAGGCGGTGTGGTTACAGGGGTGCTGGTGTCCATGGAAAGTGGTGGTGCAGATACCCAGCCTGGCATCCCATATGGCAAGAGTTTTGTCTGCAGAGCAGGTGAGGAGGAGGTTGGAGAAGGGCAGGAAGCAGACGCTGTTCACAGAGGCAGTGTGACGCCGCAGCGTGAGGCGGCACCGCTCGCTGTTCAGGTCCCACAGCTTGGTGGTTCTGTCGGCAGAGCAGGAAGCCAGAAAGTGACCACAAGAGTGGAAAGAGCAGCCCCAGGTGGGCTGGCTGTGACCTGACAGGGTCAACACGCAGCAGCCACGAGAGAAATCCCAGAGTCGTACCTGCAGGGAGACAACCACAGGACAGGAAGATCAGGAGAGCAGAGGGGAGCAGGAACCTAACTAAGACACTTTGTGTTTTATTTTAAACTCACCGTAGTGTCTCCGCTGGTTGTTGCCAGTTTTCCTCCATCAGGGTGAAAACTGCAGCCTGACAACCAATCAGAGTGCCCCTCACCTGTCAGTATCATCTGACCAACCTGGCAACATAGATTACACGACATCAGCCAACCAGAGTGACCCTCCTTAACAGAGTAACCTTTTATCTGCCTCTTTTTTCCTCCATATATTTAACCCTGTAAAGCCTGACGCATCAAAAAAATAGCCAGAAAATTCACCTTTTTTTGGAAATGAGATGTTTGTTAAACCTTTTAACAAAATCCAAAAACTTTTTTATTGCCATATCATTTTGTTTATGATATTTTTTTGTATCACATTTGATACATTGGGCATTTTAGAGGGCAGAATACAGGTGTCAGGTCATATACAACAGGTTCCTGTCTCATCTCATCTCATCATACTTTCTACTACATAAACACATTTCTCTGACCTTTTCTCCTCTGGCTGGCAGCGCCCACAGCCTCCAGCTGCAGTCATCACTGGCAGAGGCGAGGATCAGTTTTCGCGGATGAAGGGCAATGCAGCTGATGGGAAGCTCGTGGGCCCTGATGGAGCAACACAGACTGAAGGAACTGGGGCTTTTCCATTCCTCAGAATTCACCTGAGCCAGCTGAGAGTTGACCGTCATGCTGCAGACAGGAAACTCTGTGTCCTTCTGATGTCTTGTTATGGTGCTTCTTGCTGCTGATTTATCACTGCTGCTGCTCTTTTTGATGCTTGTCTCTTTCTTGACTTGGGATTTTTCCTGATTCAGTCCTTCCACTGCGGTGTTTTGAAGTCGGTCCTTTTTTAGACTGATGAGCATTTTCTGCCTCAGAGCTGCTTGATATTTGTCATCCAGCTGCCTAAGCGCCGGCTCATAGGACTCCAGGTGTTTCTTCAGCTGTTTGAAGTCCTCAATCAGCCTGTTTTTATCCTCAGCGACCCGTTTGTACTGTAGCCGGTGGAAATCCCTCTCCCTCTGCATCCTCACTAGGCTTTCCCCTGCCACCAGCACCTCCTGTCTGAGCAGGTCTGTCTCTCTTTGGACTGTCTCCAGCTCACTCTGGAGGAGCTGTCTGTGTGTGAGAGCATCAGGGATGAAGAAGACATCTGCCATTGCCACAGTCAGAGTTCCCCTCAGGAGTTTCTGAGCTGAGCTGTACCACTCTGCCTCAAAGCTGTTCAGGGTACGTCTCAGGCCGGCTCTCCGGAGGAAGTTCCTCAGGAAGTCGTCCACTGTCTCGTGGATTTTAGGGATGTCTTGTTGTTTGGATGGTCCAGGTTTTTGTCTGGATGCAGTGGAGGAGGCAGCCTCCGTCATCACTTCATGAAAGTCCTCAGTGCTCCTCCTCTCCTCCATCTCTTCAGAGAGAATCTCCTTGTTCTCTCGCTCTGCTCTTTCCTTTCTCTTTGCTGACATTTTCTCTCCTCTGCCTCTGAGCTTCTTGTTTACATGTTGCCATGGTAACCATGCTCACAGCAGCTGAGTTCTACCTGCACTGGGTGTAGTTTACTTTGTTACCATAGCAACTCTCTCAACTCTGTTTTGTAAACAATAAAAATAAATACATTTAGTAAATACACTTATAATATATTAAATATACAATTTATACATATATAGAGAGATATTTAGAGATATCTAATGTTTTAAGTATTTTATATATCAGACACCTCTTTATTTTTGTTGTGACTTTGAAAAATACAAAATAAAACAAAGACAGGTTGGTTTTAAGTGGTTTAAATAATGAAACAGAAGATTTCATTGTTTTCACATTCGTTTCATTTAGTACTGTTTGAAAGGTTTGATATTTCAAACGAAAAAACATCATTTGAAATAAAAAACATTGTTAAAATCACAACATTTGTAATAAATGTATACTGGGACATTCTAAGAGTACACATAGTATGGTATGTGGCCGCCAGAGGACGCTCCAGTTCCCATTAAATGGCTACGTCACATGAATTCGTCACATGATCAGTGGGGAAACACAACAGGAAGAGAATCTTTTCTTTGTTGTTGTAAGTATTTTACATTTCATGACATTCAGAACACGACAAAGGAGCATCTCTGTGCACCAAGTGTTAAATAACGTTGATTCTGTTTTCGCGGGTTGAAGTTTGTGTTTCACGGCTGTACGTGCTGTTGTTTTGCACGAAGAAACCAGACTTCACTGACAAATCGGTGAATTCAAGATAATCTCGGTTATCAGCTGAGGTACGTAAATATTAAGTTAAGCATTCAAGGATGGTTTGTATGAAAGTGATCCTGATGTTATCTCGGCGTAGTTTTCGCCCTTCAAATATTGTTGAAAGTCGTCAAAATGTAAAAAAACAAAAGAGTAGGTCGTTGGTCATGGTGGCTCACGGCGCTACAAGCAACTGGAGCTCCTGTGATACTTGAAATTAAACACAGGTAGTTTGACTGTATCTCTCATAGCGTTTCCTGTGCCTGGAGTTTGCTTAGTTTGGGTGGAAGCAGCTCCTTAATGATTCATATATGTGTCGAGTTTTCCGAGCTGTTTTAATTGAATTTGGCTTAAACGTTTTATTAAGCAACCGAAAGCGGAAGGAATTTTAACATACTCACTGCAGAGACCGTTAGATCCAGACAAACAAACAACATCCCAGCCTGTGCCCCGTGCTTTTCACAGGGTAAGGGCAGTTAAATATATTTTGAAACTATATAAGTTACTGCTGCATATAATGTTGGGCTTGTGCTTCTTTATCTCAGCTGCTGTGGAGAATCTGCACTTAAGAGTCAAAACGTGAATATGCTAGATCAGACTGTAGGGATACAGTGCAGCACTGTAGCTGCATGTCACTGACATGGACAGGACACTGGTTTTTTTTAACTGTTTATAATATTTTCATGATGAATGAACACAAAGGCTTCAAAAGATTCGCCCATATTTCTTTATACTTTTTCATGTTCTTCCGTCTGTTATTTAGAACAACTTTAAGATAGCTTCCTGAGGTAGCTAGATTCAATAAGACTTAATTACAGAGCACAGATTCAGCAGATCGCTTTATTCAGACTGGTTGTGAGTTAATAGGAAAGCTGTGTTGTATAATTATATTATCCTCTGTATGACATTGTCCCTTGCATGGTCAGAGGTCACCATGGGTTCTGCAGTTGAGAGGACAGATGAACATGTGAGAGAGTACCTGATCTACCGCGGCTTCACCAACACTCTGAAACACCTGGACAATGACATCAAAGCTGACAAGGAGAAAGGCTTCAGGGTACAAAGTGGAAATTTGGATGGTCTTCTCACTTAAAAAAGTTGTGTTTTACAGACAAGACGAGTTATTTTTCTTTAATCATAAACTTCCTTCTCCTGAAGGTGGATAAGATCATTGATCAGCTGCAACAGTTTGTCCAAAACTTCGACCTGTGTGGTCTGAAGGGGTACTGGCTTTACCTGGACAGACGTCTGTTCTGCAGATTGGAGGATGTTTACAGATCCACAGTCAACAAGCTGAGAACCAGCCTGTACAGATACTATGTCATCAACACCATCCAGGTAACATCATGTTGAGAAATCACAGCAGACCAGATTGTCTGTCTCTGAAACCAAGCAAGAGTTTAAAGTTTCTCCTTTTATCTTTCTAGAAAGGCAACCCGGAGAAGACGCAGGAGTTTTTCCAAAAGCAGGCGTTAGAGTTGCAGGGTCAGGGAGAGTGGCGCGATTGGTTCATCCTGCCATTTATCGCTTCTCCTGATCAGAACCCCGCCTTCTCTCCGTACTTCTCCCGTCAGTGGGCTGACACCTTCCTGGTTTCACTGCATAACTTCCTGTCGGTCCTCTTCCAGTGTATGCATATCCTTGAGCCTAATCCACAGCTGTGATGTCACGAGATTACATTTTCTAACCAGTCCATGTGGTAATGTATGTCTGAAACTGTTTCACTGTGTCTGTCTCATTTAAACTCTGGATTTGCTGGTTTCTGGTCCTTAACTGATTTTTACCCCAGCCAGTCCTGCTGAGTTTTGATGCTGAAGTCCAGAAGACAACCAGCCTGACAGAAGAGAATGAACAGCTCCGCCAGCTGGTGAGCAGAAACTCCAAAATATTTACGTTCAAATAAAGCCATGAGATAAATGCATGTTTTAAGTCTGATGCTGTTTAAGAATTTCCTTTTAATGTTTAAACTGGTTCCATTTAACGTTTGTTTAAAAAGCTGACAGTGAACCAAGATCAGCTTCAAAAGTCAGTTTAAAAAGATCCATGTTCCTTAGATCCGCCCATTTCTTGCAGCCTTTCTGTGGCCTGGTCGTGGTGGCAGCAGGCTAAGCAGATGTCTTTAGTCCCTAACTATGTTTCTGAATTATTCCTGGACAATACATATTATTGACTTTAAAAATTCCTTTCATTGTCTTCTCAACCCATCTGTGAGATTCATCGTGTGTTTCAAAAACAACCATAAATCCTCCACATCAGGTTTAATTTAAAAGGCCAGTCATGATAAGCATATTTAAACATTGTGATCTGAGCAGTGCTGAGGTTGAATGATTTGTGTCACTGAGGTCTGATCTGGTGATACTGGGTTACAGCTCTTTGTCGTGTCTGACCTGTGTCTTTTTTCTGTTTCATCTCGTCCAGCTGTTTGCCTGCACGGCGCAGGCTGAAAGTCGGGACCAGAGAGACGGAGATGAGATAGTCCACCACAAGCTGCCCGTGTACGTCCAGAACATGGACCGACTTGGAGACACTGAGCTGTGAGACACTAACATCACTGTCTTTACCGATGACTGACCACAACTAAGATGGCTGCCATTCTGTCCGTCCCTTTAATCTTCAGTGTGTTGACTCCTGATTTAAAAGACGACAACAAACTGCCTTTTTTGTTTACTGGACAAGGAGTCGATACTGTTCTAAAATCATTGACACCCAGGGGTTGGCACTCCTTTGGTGCTCCCAAGATGGCTGCCATGCTCTGAATGATATGTGTTAGTTTTAGATCTTATAATCTCTAGATTGACATTATTTACAACAATGATCATGGCTTAAGAAAGTCAAACTAAGTTCTGGTTTTATTTATCGGTTCCCACGTTTAAATGAAAAAAAACCCAACTGTATTGTGTGATGTTACAGGTGACAGCCATCTTAAATCTTCTCTCTTCCTCTGTTAATCAGAGGGTAGTTTCTGTCCATTGCCGTTTTCTGTTTTTCATTCTGATGGGTTTTTTTATTCTTATTATTTCTTACAACGACACACAGGACAAACATATGACTCATGTTTCTCATTTTAGCGCTTAAGCATACTAGCTCATTGAATTCTACTGTACTGCAGTGACTGACTGAATTCGTTTGACTGGTCTTTAATTTTAAATAGCTTCACTCTTAAGTCTAATATGCCGTTTTTTTGTAGTATGAGGTTCCTTGTTTGGTGAACTTTAGAACATAACACAGCCAACCTCCTGCTAAAAGAAGGGTGGCTAGAGTGCTAATGCTACTAAACAACATTAAGAAACCTGATGAGGAGGGAGGAATGTAAGAAGGTTACGGCATGTTCTTCACAAAAACCTAAGCCCAGTTCAGACCAAAGATTCACAGTTTGAATAGTTAAAACTTGCTACTGCTTTCAATTAAAACTGCCAGTATACACAAATGCAACTTGATGGGAAGGTGTACTGTTTCCAAAGAAATGGGTTTCAGTACTTCAGTTGAAACCTCTAGGCTTCCTGACTGTTTTGGAGGCGGATTTCACTTGTAGTGTCTTAAAATCTGAGTGAGGACAGTGACAGTGACTTACCTGCTACCAGTCCTCGATGGTGCTTCGACAGAATATCCAGCAGACTTATGCAAATTCATGGTATGAACTCGAGACAGGGGATCTCATCTCTTTTGTAAATTTCTCCCATCTATTCCCAGAGCAGCTTCTTCCTTTTCTCCGTCCAAAACTTATTTCGACCAGTTTATGACTTGACCAGCTGACATTGGTGCAAGTTGACTGGTTGTTGAAATATAACTTTGTGACTTGCATTCTAAAACCAGACACTGGTGATGCATCCTCTTTGAAAACGGTTTCTTGTTGTTGTGAGTCTTTGATCTGAACTTGTATTTATATATTTTCATTAAGGAGTCACTTTTACAAGAATTTTAAGGCACTTTAAAGCAGATAAAATAAGTGAGTTATTTTGTGCTTATTCTTATAAAATATATATTTTAAAAGCTCTTGACTAACTTATTGGTATCGGTGCAGTATTTATGGTATTTTTACACTGTATGCTGTGATGCAATTGATGTTCCCAAATAAACAATTCACCTGATGAATTGTTGTTTTTTGTCAGTACGATCCATTTTTTAAAATCTTTACATAAGGTTTTCACACGCTGACGGGACTTTAGACCCGGCTCGTAAACACGGGGAAATGATGTGAAGCATAGAAATCTGAGAAAACTACTGCTGTACGAGAAGATAGATATGAATTTAAAGTAGAAGTGATTCAACACAGCGATTTGGCGAGTCTTAGCTTATTAGACAGTGCTGTTGACTGTCATCTGGTCCTGAGTTAGCAGAGCGATATGCGACAATTTCAACATCTTTAAAACTCAGTCTGGCTGAAAACATAGAGTTTGAAAATGTTACCTTCAGATAGAGACAGATACTCTGATCAAAGCTAGAAACCTCTTTCATGCCACAGGTGCCAGTTCAACATTAGCAAAGCAATTTCTATTATTTCCAACGCACCGTAGCAGTATGCACTGTGCTATATTTCAACTGATCATAGACCCAAAGTAGACTGACCTCCACAACAAGTGAATGGGATTCATTAGCATGGAAGTTATTATTTAGAGTCTGCTTTTGTAAAGGATGGTTAAGAAGCTTGATTTGTGCATCTTTGTATTTCTGGAGGTCTGTTACTTTACTCTGCCATCCTATTAGGACTTTAGTTCTCAAGCAGTGCAGAAGATATCAGCTTGGACAAGCATGCAGGATTGGAAACTCAGTAATGCAGTAGTTGGAGTTCAAATCTAGTCCGTAGCATTGTTTTCCTTGCTTTAATCTCCAAACTACATCTTGCAAGTTGGAACATTTACAGTGTTCTTCAAAGATGCCTTCAGAACATCCTAAGAAGTCATGATTGGAAATGTTTCTCAGAAAACATATTAGACAAATGTCACAGATTCAAGTGTTTTTCTCCTTCAACCAAAATCCTTCTTCCCCTCTCTGATTCTTTGTTGAACGTTCAAACGTTGCTTTGGCCACATGTTCATGCCTAAATGTGTTGGGTTGCTTTCATGTATATTAGCTCAAATAGATATTTGCACACGTTATATAAAGGGGCTTGTGAATGTACAAAACAAATGCATAAAACAACCCAGAGATTAGCAGACAACAGTGAAAAATATTCCAGCTCTTAGTTCAGATTAACACTGGACTTCAGCCCATTTGCTACTATGCTACAGCTACAGGCTGCATCAAGACTGGCTTTAAGCTACGTTCTGTGAGGCTGTAATGCTCATTTTTAGGAAAAGAAACTGTTAGATAGATAAACTGAAGCTGGAATTTTGACCCAGTGGTGGCCTTCAATGAAAAGTCAGGGGATCACAAAAGTTCAAAGAGACCACGAATGTCTGCACCAAACTGCTAACAGTTGTAAAGACGTTTTACTCTCAACCACAAATGTTGACGTTTGTTCATGAACAGTCAGGACGTCATCAAAGTCAGTAGGTTTCATTCTGTTAGACCCATGAATGTCTTTATTTCAGGACCATCCATCCAGCAGATATTTAGGTCTGGACTTAGGTTTTTCACTGAGTGGCATTTGTTCTTGTTTTCTCATTTTCTTTGTCAGTCATGTCTTTTACATTACAACATTGCAGTTGTGTTTATTTCCCCTTTGTTCTCCCTTTGTTGTGTTGTGCTGCTGTTGTGCTGGCTGCTGTCTTCAATGCATTTGATATCCTTATCTTTGTTGTAGAAACAGTGCTTGGTTTAGGTTTAGCATCTCTTACCTCAACCAAACTCACCTATCTCACAACAACAACATTGCTGCAGCTGCTTTGAAAGCAGTTGGGTGCTTACAATGTAGTTTTGGTCAGCGCAAACATTACTTTTCGCAGCAACTTCAGTTTATTCCTCTGTGCCTTAGAATTGGAGGACATATCGACCTAAAGAAAGTTTAAATATATATTAATAGTCTGCCTCAGTGAACTGATTAGATGATGATTTGGGGGCTAAAATTAAGCCTCTAACACATCACTGAGGTAAGTGACTCCTTTTAACTTTTGATGCTGTTGTATGAGTTTTAGCATGTTTGTAAAAGGACATTTTAAAAGCTACTTAAAGTATCAGAAAACATTCACAACTCTCACACTCTGTCCGTTCACTACAGGAAGTGGGAAAACATTGTTTATACACCTTTATAACAGAGTCAGCAGGCTAGAGATGACAGACATTATCAGGAAAGACACATGAGGAATGATGCATAACAAAACTCCCTGGCCAAACTTGAAGCAGAGACACTGCCATTTATGGTTTGTGTCTTAAACCTATGGCCACCAGGGCACCTCCCCATTACTGTGTTTGTTGTCTCTTATGAAAATGTTTTCTTTGTGTTTGACATTATCTTCTTTTCTGTCCACTTTTTGCTCCCTCTCTCTGCACTGCTAGGGACTTGGTGTCAAGTCAGCGTGCTGTCAGCACCGCTACCACTCCTTCCAAAAACTTCTTCACTACATTCCTACCGCAGGGCAGACGCACCCCGGGGAAACCTTCTCAGTTCACCGCGGGATCCTCACCAAGCCAAGTGGCAGTGGGCAGGAAGGAACCACCAGCCAATCTGGTAAGAGTGTGGCAGGTGTTAAAATTGTAAAATTTGGTTTTTTTGAAAGACAGCTGATGATAATTTCCAAACTTTCTAAACCATTTTGTCTCCACAGTTGGTTGGATCTTTGAAAAAAAAAAGACCTGAGATTGGTAGACGCATGTTCAGCTGCGGTTCCTCTAATGTCCACTTGTTTGTGCTCTAAGAAAAGTTTACTCTATTGAAATCAGTGGGAAAACCTCCAAATTCTTCAGACTATTTTAAAATCAAGATTGATTTTACTCAAGTTCAGCTCTCAGAAGATCATCAGCTATTCTCCAAATTAGAGTGTAGATTTTCAATACCATATGAGAGATCACATAGCATGAAGCTCTAAATGTGAAGACTGCTTGAAAGCAAATACTGAATTGACCACCTCCCATAAGTTGCTTTGATTGTATGTAATGAATTAAGTAACATGGTTCTCAATCCATCACACTATCAGCAACACGGTGTGGTTTTGCAAGACTTGATAAATTGTGGCTGTAATCTTCTCTTGGCAGCCATATTGGACGTTCTTAACATTGTGAGTGGCTGTAATCCTCTTCTGTATGTAAACTTAATTTGTCTTTTCTAGCCTGCAAAGTCAAAAGAAGCTGTCCAACCTAAAGAGGTGAAGCCAGTTTCCTGCCAGCCGTCAGCCAGTGAACCTGCGAGCTTCCAGTCCCAACAGTCAATAAACCAGTCAACAAACCAGCCTACAAACCAGCCAACACATCCCAGACACAAGAGAATCCAGGATCATGAGAAAGAGAGAAAAGAGCTTTTCTCCAAACCACCATCACAGGTAGCTGGAAGGTGGTAGTGGGGAAAATTAGCAATTAAGGCTGTGTTTACGCTGAGCTTGGTACATTTTTTCTGAGCTGAGTGAAGAAATTTACATGCTGTGAATTTATTCCCCTGACTCCCCTGATCACTTATTTCATGGACACACACATAAATGGTTTGACCATGTGCTTGAAATAGCCTGTTTAGCCATTGGCAGCTGTTCCACTTAAATTACAGGGAAAGCAAATGTCACTGCTGCAAAGACTGAGACTGGACCTTGATTCCCTTTACACTGCTAACATCTTCTCATGTATTGTCTTCAGACACCAGAGAAGAAAGGGGAGGCAGGGGAGGTAGAGCCTCTTGCTGAAACCTCCAGCGAACCTCCAGACTCCTCCACAAATAGCAGGAGCTGTGGAGGAGGAGCAGAGGGAGGAGGTCTGTCAACGGAACAGCCATTCATCAAACTCAGCCAGGAGGAATATGGAGAACACCACTCCTCCATCATGCACTGCAGGTCTGTCTTTAACACAGTGCCAGTTCAGTTTAACTGGTCATACTGGGATGGGGATTCAGGATGAAATCCATGAGCCTTCCCATCCATCCTTCACTCTTCTGTCTTCCAGGGTTGACTGTTCCGGTCGCCGTGTTGCCAGTTTGGATGTAGACGGAGTCATCAAGGTGAGTCTGGATCATAAATCTTTTTCAGTTGTATGAATATTGCAAATATAACTATTTGTTCTTTTAACTGTGCATAATAATTGCAGCATATATAATTAAGTGTTGTTCTTCTTCCACAGGTGTGGTCGTTAAACCCCACTATGCAGACCAAAGCCACGATCATGTCTAAGTCTCCCCTGCTGTCTCTGGAGTGGGCCACCAAACCTGACAGACTGGTATGAATGAGACACCCACTCCACGCGAACCAGGCTAATCAGGCTTCTGTTAATACCTACTATATATATAATATTTACATGATCATATTTAGTACATTTAGATCATATTTATTTAAGAGACAGCTGTGCTCAGGAAACACCCTGATTTGGGTTGAGTCTGGGGGTTTGATGATGACAGACTGTAAAAATGTGTATCAGACAACAACAACAGACTTGAGACTTGAGTTCCAGAATTAATGGCGATGTGTGTGTGTGTGTGTGTGTGCGTGTGTGCGCGCACACCTCTGTGTCTTATCTGTGTGTCCAGCTATTATTAGGCAGCGGTGTTGGTACAGTACGGCTGTATGATACAGATGCCAAGAAGAATCTCTATGAGATGAACATTGACGAAACTCATCCACGGTAGGCCTGTGTGTCCGTCCAATACACATTATTAACTAACTGTGCAGGGTGTAAGACTGTATTTAATGAAAACACATAACTTAATAAACCAGATTAGCATTTTGTGAAATACTCTTGTGTTTTTTTCTCTCTGAGAGTGAAGTGAGAAGATTATCAAGCGGCATGATTTGAGTGCAAATTCTGACAATCTGTGTCTCTCACCTGTGTTTCTCAGTATCTTGTCATTAGCCTGCAGTCCCAGCGGCTCGTCATTTGTGTGCTCAGCTGCAGCTCTCAGTCGGTCTGGGAGCTGCGATTCTGTTCCTCGACTTCCTATCCCCGTGTCTGGACAGCTGCTGCTCTGGGACACAAAGACTGTCAAACAGCAGGTAATCAACCAGCCAGTTCAGTGATGGTTATTTAGCTAGTAAGTCGTAGTAGGACAACACAGATTTTTCTTTATGCTCCTATAAAACTGACGTAAAATGAACCAGTTCAAAAACTGTTTTCAAAATATTTCGAAACCTTATTTTTCCTGGTGAAAATCTGGTTACCTACGTTACCCACAAAGCAACTCAAGCGCCCAACAGGTCAATCAGAGACTCAGATTTGTTATGCTACTTGCAGCTAACGTAGCCCTGAGCCCACAGCTGAAGCAGAGAAGAGTTGACTACAGAGATCTGGTCACTGCAGAGCAACGTTTATCTAATGATGTTGATGTCAGGAGGATTTTAGATCTAATAGTTATGAATTAAACCTTGCTGTATCAGTGGTATAATCAGTGATCTGTTTGTCTCTCAGCTCCAGTTCTCATTAGAACCTGAGCCAGTCGCTATTAACTGCACCGCCTTCAACCACAATGGAAACCTGCTCGTGACCGGAGCTGCCGACGGAGTCATCAGACTGTTTGGTTAGTGTTTGTCAGGGACGCAATAGGATTATTTTCACTGTTTATGAGTTCTCACGCTGTACTTTCACACTCAGAAATAATAACAGACGGCTTTGACTACAAACAATCCTCAAAGTGACATCTTCAGAGAGATTCATTCTCCTCAGCAAAGACTGTTAAATCCGTTCTGAGAATTTTAGTAGTCTTACTGAACCAGCTCGTTTGAGTGATAGTTCTATTTGTGTGAATGATTTTGATATCCTTTCTGTAACAATTACATATTTATGAGTGGACACACTGTCAATCCTCTTTTGCAGATATGCAGCAATATGAGAGTGCGATGAGCTGGAGAGCTCACAATGGAGAAGTTTACAGCGTGGAGTTCAGCTACGATGAAAACACCGTCTTCAGCATAGGAGAAGACGGCAAGGTGTGTGCGTCTGTGTAAATCCCATCATGGTGGCAAAATGACTACAATCATAAAAATGTCTTTTAAATCCGGGACTTTTAAAAACTTAATGCTGTCAGGCGTGCTTCATGTTTAGAAAGAAACAGCCATAGCAGTTTTGAGTTATCTGCGTGTGTGTTTATGTTCAGTTCATCCAGTGGAACATCCATCGCTGTGGGGTGAAGCAGTCAGAGCAGGTTTTACCTCAGGATGCCACTGGACCGTTCGTCCTGTCAGGGTACAGTGGGTATAAGCAGGTAAGCAGTATGTGTTTACACTGTGTAGAAAACCATGACGATGTCACTGTTCTTATCACTTAGGTCATGAACGAAACATTGATAGAACATTAGGTAAAAGAATAAAATAGATGAACTAAAGTGAATGTTCTTGTTTAGGTTCAGGTTCCTCGAGGTCGACTCTTTGCCTTTGACTCTGAGGGACAGCACGTCCTGACCTGTTCCAGCACCGGAGGACTCATCTGCAGAGTAAGTACACTTTTGTCTTCACCTTTATCATCACTTTTACACTTGAAGTCTTTTTAATTTGTACACAGCACTCATACAGATTAAACATGTTTTTGGGGGTTTCTTGCTGGATCAAAATTAATATTTTCATTTAAATTATATTTAATATTTTGATATGCTGACATTTCCCCCTTTCACCTCCCTTTCTTCCAGCTGACCAATGGGGAACCAGCTCTGGAGAGCGTACTGTCACTGGGTGGGCATAAAGCACCGGTGGTGACAGTTGATTGGTGCTCAGCGGTGGACTGTGGCACCTGCCTGACAGCCTCCATGGATGGGAAGATCAAATTGAGCACGCTCCTAGCACAGAAGTCCTGACTGAGAACCTGACAGAGGGCATTGTAGGGGTTAGAGGGCATCCAAGTTTATAACTGATTCAGTTTATTTACTCATTAAACTGCTTATTCCAGAATCTGCTTAATGCAGTTTGACTCCTGTTTTACAAAGTGAACAGTGAGAACTGATCAACCTGTTATGAATTCACGATAACATTAAAAGCCCACTGAGAATTACATCTAAAAGAATGTCTCTGTCTTAAATCTTTACTATGGAACTCCTGAACAGATTCACAGCCCCAACCAATCAGCACCTTTTAAAGTTGTTGTGGATAACATCATCAGTAGCAACCTAATTTGTGCTGTGCAGGTATTGCACAGTGTGTTAATCTGAGCTTGATTCTTGTTACCAAACAGTTGCCTGCTGCTGGAATTAAGGTGAATAAAGAGTTACCCAAACTGACCCAAACAGCGAATATTTATTGATTAAAAGGAATTTTACAAAGATGATATGTAAAACGTGCTGCTGGTTATGCTCAAGTGTCCCAGTAAACCATGATCCAGCATGCAGGACCTTGAGCTGAAGCAGCTGAAGCTGAAGACCTTGTTACTTAGATTGTTTACACCGCTGTAAACAATCTAAGTAACAAGGCTTTTCATGTTGTCACCAATCAAAATATGTTCTGGATATGTGTTTTATTGGTGCATCCAGTATTAAACACATTTTAGAATAAATAAACACAAACTGGTGGTCAGGCACATACAGGGCAGTTGGCAGCTTCACATAGAGGATAGTTGTGTCTTTTACAAAGTGACAATGTCTTTTAACAATGGTTGTGTTCTCGATTAAATTTCAGCTGTGTTAACATTTTAATTACAATTAATTTCGCGTTGAGTAAGATATACTGAATGTCATTATTTTAGATTTCATATTTAATCTCAGTATATTTTCTGTTGATCAATCGGGCGCAGTAGCGGCCGCTCACCGCGGGGGCGCTACAACACTCTGTACTATAAATTCTTCCAGCGAAGAAGAAGAAGCAACAATAACACACAGCTAGCTTCACTGGGATGAACATCTGCGAAATGTCCTTTTTCTAGCTCGTAAATCGTTCTCCAGCTCCAAGGCAGAACGTTTACATGAACGTAAATCCCAAAACATCTGGACAGTGGTGAATTCAGGCGCCACTTTGCGTTTTTAAACAGAAATAACATGTTTTTGTTATTGTGACGTGCAGACGACAGACGCTAAATAGCCGACTGTTAGCTTGTTTACACTCAGTCCGGTTCTCTTTTTCGGTTTTCTGTTTAATGTCACTGGGCTCCGGTACCGCGTGCAGACATGGAGAGTTTGTACAAGCGGAAAATGTTCGCATCGATGCGGAAAACCAAGGTGGACGCATCGAAAAAGCGGCAGATCGGCCTACCCGCCTCTATCCTGGACGACAGTGACGAAGGCTCCTTCTCCTCCTCCTCATCCTCCGGATCCCAATCCGACTTCCAGAGCTCCCCGGAGGAGGACAGCGAGCAGGAGGAGCGGGACCGGAGCGACTCCGGGGCGACTTCAAGCGATGACAGCAGGTCAGTGACCCGCAGAAAGCGGTCGTTTCTAGGAGGCGACGACAGCTCCTCGTCCTCCAGTCCCGAGGAGGAGGAGGATGAGGAGGAGGAGGAGAAGAAGGACAGGAGCCAGCCGAAGAGGATGGTGCAGCCCAGGAAGAGGAGCAGGCTGCAGCGACAGGACGAGTCTGACTCGGACCATGCGGAGGAGAAGCGGAGAGAGGAGGCGGAGAAGGCGAAGAGGAGGCAGAGACACAACAAGCTGCTGGCACTGTCGAGGAGGATGAAAGCCCGGGTCCCAAACCGGAGGAGGAGCCGCCTGAAGCAGGTACATCCTATAACACAATCCCTTCAATGAGAAACTTAGTATATCATGTGTTAACTGTCTAACAAGTTTGAGTTAACTGGACCCTGCTGATGAGTCTTAAGAGAGATGACACTGTCTGGATCAAAATCTGGGTGAATGACAGATATTAACTAAGCTGAATATAAGATTAAAGTAACCGAACTCATAAGCACAGCCAACTATCATAATCCAGGACTAAAAATGTGTTTTCAGGGTGCGAGTGACGAAGAAGAGTCTAAAGAAGCTGAGGATGAGGCTGCTGGTGATGAAGATGGAGGTGGAGGAGAGAATGGCAGCAAGAAAGAGGCTTCAGAAGGTGATGATGGAGGCAAAGAGGAGGAGAAAGACAAAGAGGAGGAAACGGGGGAGCAGGAAGAGGAGGATGAGGTGGGGAAGAAGTAGATCCACACCACGGTGCCTCCGTCAGTAGTTTGAATGTGAAGAGCTAAAAACTTAATCTGTCTGTAAATGACTTATAACTGTTAGTTTGTACAGTTTTTATTCTCCTGCAGCTTCAAAAGTGGGAAACACTAAGAACTGGAGTTAAAAGTGTTTCGGGTGTGTTTGTTTTTGGTTTTTTGGTTTTTTTTTGTGGTCATACCTGTTGCTGTAGAAACAGACATTGGCGACATGCACCAAAAAGACATACAGATGATTTGGACAACTATGATGGGTATTATGTGAAGGATGCAGAGCCTGAAATACGCCGCCACCCTGGAGTGATGCTGACATCAAGAAAAGGACATGTCACTCCTGCTTCAGTGTTAAATAACTCTGTGACCCACCCCCGCTGAGATACTGACATGAGTCAAGTCAGTTTAATGTATACATCCCAAAGTCTTTAATCTTAGTTATTGATCCTATTGAGGTGTCACTCATGTCCCAGTCGTAGGCGCAACTTTTGTATTAACGCAGTTTGGGTAAAATCAGCTTGATCGACATTCTTTGGCTTGAGAAGGTTTTCCTTTTTGTTTGATTTTCATGCCTTGAGTATTATTAGCAACACATACATCATATCTCTCTGACAAATCAAACTTTCCCATTCGTGATGTGAACATGGCAGAAGCTATTTGGGTTGACTGCAGCTACATATTATGCCTGTGTGGTTATCATAGCAAGTGTAGCCTGTTGTGTGAATACCATGAAGGTCATAACCTGTATTTGTTCATGAATTCTTTTTAGTATTGATTTGGTAGATGAAACATTACAATAACTAGCAGCTATGTATAATATGCAACTTTTTACCATTTTGACCATTAACACTATTTAGCTGCCAGCGTAGTCTTCATTTTATTCTAATACTGGTTTTTAAATACTGTTAAGAGGTGTTATCTCAGTGGACATAAGTGACATACCTGTAACATAATTTTAAATACAAGGTCCGTTTACATTCTTTTCACAGCAGATTTGAGCAGAAGCACTGCTCCAGGGTCTTTCTGTTTAGTGTGTTTTGTGTTTCACTGCAGAAAGAGGAGCCTCCTTGTGGGTGGGGCTTCATCAGTATCAGAGTGTCTGTGAGACATTAATCTCATCTTGCTTAATTGTCAGTACAAACAGTGAGACGCTGAGATAAATGTTACCTTATTCTCCGGACTGCAGTAACCTACTGGTCAGAGTACGATATAACTTTAATAATCACAGGTGTGAATGGCCATTGGCTGCTGAGGCTTCTGGGTACTGCAGTATTTAAAGACATTCAACATACCCAACTGACGGCTCTCAGATTCTTTTTTTGTTGCACTTTTCTTCTCTTTCATTTACTTTTTAGTTAAAAATAGATTATATTGAATACTTTTCCTGAAAAGCAGATCACATTTAAACCATTGTTTGCTGTAACATCTTGCCTATGAGTTATAAGTACATCTGACCCAACAGCTGCCCTGTAATTGCAGCAGTGTGAGAATTGCAGCTGTTGTCCATCTTATATCATCGTAACCTGAATATCTTTAGGGTTGATGGCTTGAAAATAGAAGACGTGAAGTGACAACTTTGGGGTTGGGAAAGTGTAACAGACATTTTCAGTATTTTCTGATATTTAAAAGAATTGAAAAATAATTAACCATTGAGCGGATAATGACAATAATTCTTTGTTACAAGCTGAGTTTATTACCCAGCTGTCCAAAAGTGTTAAGTTTGTTTCGTCCATTGCACTAAAAAAATGCACACATTTTAAGTGTGTTAACTTTTGTTTTTCTCTCCAAAAACAAAACAAAAGTAACTGAAGGTACTGAGAGATGCACGCATTTGTTTGACTTGAGCCATGATACACAAAGTGTGCATGGATGTTCATTGTTGACCTTAAGAAACAGTAAATGGTGAAGAAAATCTAAACCTTAGAGGGCCACCTGCTACCTTTTCCAGAACATACAACTGCATCTCACAGTCTTTAGTGAATGGAGCTGGTTTAGGTTGCATGTCCTGCTGCATGGAGGTTTGGTTGTTGTTCAGACAGAGTCTCTTCATTGGATGTGAATGTCCAGTGACTCCTTCACAATGACTTTTGACTTGGTTTAGTCTTCAGATAGATCATCGACCAGGAACTCGACACCTGAGCCAGTTCCATTTGGAGAATGGAAACTGTTAAATGTGGGTCACGACTCCGAAAACTACCAAAGATGGGGTGTTGATTTCAAAATCATAAGGAAAAAACTTGGTAGATAGTCTTGGGTTTGGAATGGCTTCTAACCAGCGTCAACCCCAGAACTCTCTGATTGAAATGATTGAATTGAAACATTTCTAACAAAATGTTACCATAGCTGCCAGCAAAGACAGAAAGAGCTATCACAATGAGATGATGATTGTAAAAGGAGGAGAAAGAGAAAGTTTTATGTTTCTGTTTGTACATGTCATCTGAGATTCGGGACATTTTACCTACAGATTACAGTTCACTTTTTGCACTTGCTGAGAGCATTTAAATGTATTAGGTCAGTCATTTTTGTAAATGGTAACATATAAATGTAACAGGAGAAGAAATGAAGTGTTTCTTGTACTGTAAATAGAATTAATTTGGGCACCGCTCCCAAAAACTTTCTTTGTACTTTTCTATTTATTTCTTTCTCTCTAAAGTCTGTCACAGTGCTGCATTCATGTGCTAATGTATGAATTGGACAGAAGGGGTCCCTAATCAGAAGTTTATTTTTAAATATTCCCTTTATTTCCCCTTTTGTTTCCTCCCTTGCTTTTTTTTTCTTTTTCTGGAATGGTACGTTAAAGTGCAGAGGGAAGAAAAGACATCGCTAATTATGTGTTCAGCTTGTTTTGCATATTTCTGAGCTTTTGCAACCACAAATAAGCTGTCGGCTGCTGAGAAGCTGAGCTGTAAAGAATGTTTTCTTGTGTCCAGTTTTCAGTCTGCAGCTGCTGTGTTTAAGAGTTTTGTGGCCTTGTCTGCTTTTTTCTCGCTCAACTACCAGCCACTGTATATATGTATACCTACATATATACATGTGAGATACAGCATAGCGGTGATACACAAACACACTTCACAGTTTTACTCAGTGCTGTGTATTTACTTGTTTTCCCGTGTATTTCTGGCCTTTTTTTTTTTTTTCTTTTTTTTTTTTGCTGTGTAAAGCTCCTTAGACCAACCGGCCCTGTTGAAAACACCTTTTATTAATAAAGTGTCTTTTTTTGACCAACAAATTTTGTGTTGGAAATCTTCATATTTTAACTTTGCTAATGTATGAGTCATTTCTCATGAATTGTCCTGCCCTAGTTGCAGAATACTGGTTATGAGAGCACATATTGTTAAAGCAATATCAAAACACATTGTTTCAGGTGTCTCAGTTTGACATCAAAACACAGAGCTCCCATGATGCTTTGACAGAGCCTTCATGTCTAGATTTCACACAGATTTAGAGAATTATTTTAAATGATTCAACATTATTTGTAAAAAAGCTGTTGAAATAAAGACTTAAAATAAAGTTTTTTATATTTTTATCTCTTGCAGTAGCACAGTCATAACTCCTACTTATTACCTGCTAGTGCTAGTTAGCTTAAAGAGCAACAGACCTCTACATTAAGGCGTAAACAAATGTAATTATGTACAAATATTAACAGCACAGATATTGTGTGTGCCATATATATGGTAATAACTGTTGTACTACATTTAAAACATGATATCTGACCTTTGTTTTTCATTCTTTGACAAAGTATACTACAAAGAAATCCATTTTCTCATTATTACATTTTTGGTTCATAAACAATTCCCTTTAATAATCAGATTGAGTATCAATATTTCATTCACCTCTAAACCAATTTCATTGGATAAAACACGATAAAATCAAAGAAGCTTCTAAATTAACTGACAACCTTCAGATAATGCAGTCTTTATTTTCCCCTCGTGGACACTGCGATATTTCGGGAAGCACGCTCTGCCAATCAGACACGAAAACGTAGGTCACGTTATCCAGGCTTGGCCGCCATCATTGTTAGTGGCAGTGAAGGCTGCGTGGTGGTTGAAGAGAAGCACTAGCGGAGCTTCGTGGAGTATCAGTCCAGGTCCCAGTGAGTGTCGTCCGGACAGCAGCCATGGTTCAGACATGCTCAGCGTACGGCTGTAAGAACCGCTACGACAAAGACAAAGACATTTCCTTCCACAAGTAAGTTCGTTTAAACTGTGTGAGAGCTAGTTAGCATTAGCTCTCTAGACATAATGAATTAGCACTGTAATGTCCTGGTGAAGAGTACAAAGAGAGTTTACCAGCCAGCGTTGACTAATCTGCTTCATTAAAGCGTCTTTGCTTATAATCAACGTTACATAGGCAGTCGGATTTGACAAAAGACACATTTTATGTCTTTAGATTTTACTGATAAATTCGAGAGACAGATATCTCACCATGCACCATTTTACTGTGATAAACATAAAGTCTTGTGTCAAGTTCGCCCTCTAGTCATACAGTCCCCGTCCTTTAATGTAACAAATTAACCCGCTTCACATTTGTGGTGATGATACCAAAACACACCAGTTTAGATGTCATTTAAACCCAATTTCATTACTGTTTTACATATTTGCGTATGCCGAATTTACCACGACATAATGTTTTTTTGTGGAAACAGGTACAAGTATATTCTTCAACATGACTGTCGTAGCCAGGAACACCCGATCAATAAACTGCATTGATTCTGATTGGAGTTCGGTTACAGTTCATGTACCGTCGCTTGTTGGCTGTCATGCTAACATTAGCCGGCGGTCTCCTTCGCTGAGACAGGCTAAACATGTGGAGACCCTGTAGGTTTGGCCATATGTGGCGAGTTGATCTTACGTTTATTAACAGCACAAGTTACAGTCATTATCTATTCGGTTCAAGTTCGTTTCTCCTTATCGTAGCAAAAAGTCTGCAGTTTAATTGTTGAAATGTTTGCGGGAGAGACTTAATTCCGTGATAATCCCAGCGGGTTGAGCAAGGCACTTACGTCCAGGTGGAAGTAGATTCATCAGCTGTTAAGTTTAATTGAACAGAGCTCTGTCTATAGGCCTGGATGTCCTCTTTACAAGGAAATAATTTGGATAGGCTGTAGCTAACAATGCAATATAAAGTTTATATACAGTTATTTTTGAAAGAAACAAATCTTGAGATGATCAAATTACATTTCAAGTTATCTTAAATTTTGGGCATTCATTTATTTTGCTTGTCGCCCCCCCCCCACCCCCCCAAGGTTTCCTCTGGCACGTCCAGATGTTTGTGGTAAATGGGTGGCGGCGATGAGGAGGAACAATTTTAAGCCGACAAAGTACAGCAACATCTGCTCCCAGCACTTCACCAAAGACTGCTTCAAGAGAGAGTGCAACAACCGTGTGCTAAAGGAGAACGCTGTGCCGTCGCTCTTCACTTTCAACCTCAACATCAAGGTAATGCAGCACAGAGTGTTTCCACCTATCACAGTCAAACACACATTGGATCAAGACCAGGGAGAAGACCATTTGCAGCACTGTGGACTTTTAGTTCAGGCACTTGTTGCACCAACTTTTCATTAGTTCAAACTTAACCTAGTTGTAATGTAAGTGTTAGCAAAGGGGAGATTCATATGCATCACTTAATTAAAGCAGGTTGCTACACATAAAATAGAAATATTCACACCTATTAACTGGCAATTGCTAGTTTTAAATGATAAAATTATTCCTAGCTTCCCATTTTTAGTCCAACTTACTAAACTGATCTGATTGGTCAGTTGTTTCTCCAACTATAGAAAACTCCAAAGTTTTAATGAGAAATATGCCTTTGATCAGTATTAACATGTTATCCTGTATTAGTTTAGAAAGCAGCTCTGGAACACTTCTGTGTTTTCTTTCTGACAGTCAGAGTCCCTGGAGGATCCCTTCTCCTCAGAGATCCACTTCCCTCTCTCACTGCCTCTCACCTCTGACCTGGCAGTGGATGAAGAGGAGGTTGAGGAGCCTGGGAGGAGCCTACCTGACCCCCGGGGTGACACAGTGGCGGTCTCCTGCGACCACAACTACACAGTGGAAGACTCTGCACGGCAGAAGAAGCGAATCGAGCAGCTGGAGGAGCAGCTAGGGAGTCTGAGGAAGAAGCTGAAGACGACACAGCAGAAATGTCTCCGGCAGGAGAGACAGCTAAAGAGGCTGAAGGCAGCATGTGAGACACCCAGGATCAGCCGCGAGGCATCAGCAGTGTTTGGAGAGGGATATGTGATTTTACCTAAACACATCTACCACACACTCAAAGGCATCAAGTAACTAGAGGCAGAGAAAGAGAAAGCAGAGACCAGTTTGGTCAAAGTTGAGCAGCATTAAAATCTGCTGTAGGTTTGGCGTCAGTCTGTCAGCAGCCAGGTGGACTGTTAAGAGCAGTCACGCAAGGCTGCAAACACCTGAGCTGAGAGCTGAAGGACTCACTTGTTTTGACATGCAAATACAGGATGTGGTAAAGTGCAGTCTGATTTGGTGGATACAACTCCTTACATATCAGGGTTGTTTTCTCTTTTCTCGTTTTTCTTTCTTCGTTTCTGTTTGGGCTGCAGTTAAATGAGTTTGAGTTAACCCTTTTTTTAAAATGAGAAGTTCAACCTTTACGGTTTGCTTTTTAATGAGAGTTCTGTACTGAAATGATTTCTTGACAAACAGCAGGCTGCTGTGAAGAGGGCTGCTTTTATAAGCTATAATGTCCCTTAAAAGGCCAACAAGGATTTATCAGAATTTCACAAAATATCTGACTGACATGAAACTTGAATTATATGCATTGTGTTATTAGCATTTACACTGTAAAATTCAATGCAATAGACAAGCAAATGTACATGATGTGATAACCTTGAATTTTCATACCACCCCTCTCTGTACACAAAGCAACCTAGATGCTGCATAAAAGTTCTGGGCAGATGGATAATCTGTCCTGAAATGGTCCCATCATCGAACGCCTCTTAAAATCAAATGAAATTTGAAATAGTTTTTCAGGATTTAACGAACAAACTGCAGCCTGTGAACCAGTGAGCTTCAGATGTTATGACAGTCAATGTTCAGAGCCAGGCAGGCTGTCTCACCCTGCTTCCAACCTTTATGCTATGCTAGGCTAATCACATACTGACTCCTGCACTGTACTTGACGCACAGACATTCATATGGATATTTTCTCTCATTGCAGTCTCAGCAAGAAAGCAAATGCTGAACTACTTGCTCAAAGATCTTGGTTTGGTTTTTGGGGATGCAAATATGGCACTTTTAAAAAAGAAAAAAAAAAAAAGCAAGAATTGTCGCTTCAATCCTGTTTATGTTGTTCGTCTTTATAGGTTTATTTCCTAAAAAAGAAAAAAACTTATTAAATCACAACCAAGCGTTTGAAATACGTTTTGTGTAATACATGATAAATTTGTAATTCTCTACTTATTTCAGTATTTTTCTTCACATTACCATGATGCAAAAACCTGTGTACACGTGTGCATGTGTGTGGGTGTTTGTGAGAGCGAGATCCTGCGTGTGGAATCATTAAACAGCTGCTAATGTGTAATAAACTTGAATGATCTTGAAGCCATAACCGCAACTTGGTGTGTTTCTTCTCTGGGCTTACAGATGACCACAGGTGACCAAATGTTTGGCTCATACAGACTCTACATACTCAAGATCAATGTCGCAATGATTTCATTGAAGAAGATGAAATCTTCTGATCTTGCACAGTTGTAAAAAGCAGTGTTGTTGATTTGCTGCCTGATAAATCTTTGAAACAACACACCCCTACCAACACACAGCTAACAGGTTACTTTAGATTGTTGGCATGGTAACACCACTGTAAAGATGGTGCACTTCCCAAAATCAGCACATGGTCTCATGTTAATCCTCAGTGCTTTCTGATGGCAAATTTGAAACACTTCCACAGATTTCTTCTCAGACAGCCTGATTTAAACCAGTCCTTCACCAATTCTAGTTATTTCTTCCACATCCTGACTTGAGGAAATACCAACAATTACAATTAAAATACCAACATTAAAATTACCATTTAAGATCAGTTGATCATCCTTTCAACACTACTTTTACACGGAACCAGGTATTTGTAACATAAGAATTATTGATTAGTGACACTGGACCCTCACCTGCAGGCCTTCAGGTGGGTGGACTGTAACATGATACAGATATGAGGATTAAAGTGAAATGAAATGCAAGAGAGCTCAACTTAGTGAGGCTGTCTGAGTACATCTATTGTCTTCTCCACATGGTTGTTGAGCTAATGATTTGTTTATTTATTGATTTCATATCGATTCATCTAAACCTTTCTATTCAAAGTGAAAAGTAAAACACCAGTGAAAGCCAGCAGGTGGTGGTACAGAGCTGTAAGAGCAGTGTGTGGGTTCTGCTATCCTCTCATGTGGTTTTCATCACTGATCACACAGCACAGCACCAAGTGAGTAGAAAGTGTGCTTCATCGTTGTTTAGCAAAAACACCAACATGCAGTTCACTCCCATACAATACACTCTGGGAATAGCGGTCAGTTATAGTAACTTGCAGGAAATATGCCACACAAATGTTGGTGGACTGAAAAACCTAATATTAGACAAAAGTGGAGAGAAAATGGACATGACTCCGTGTAAATTTGTATATTTTATATCCCTTTCATCACATTGTGACCCCCTTAGATTTATTCTGGTGATCTTTCCTAATCGAGCTGACTCCCAGATTGGCAACAACTGTTTTAGTGTAAACACTTGTTTATATGGGTCCAAGGATTAGTTCTTGCCATGGTAACACCTAATGGCCCTGCAAATAGACAAACAATACTGTTTCTTTACCCGATTCCTGCTCTCTAATGACGAACCCTTTAGATTTGATTGACTTTGTGACAATTTTGCTCCCCTCATCATTTCTAGCTCTAAAGCTAAACAAAAAGCTGAACGATTAGGATGTTTGTTGTTTTACATTGTGGCTGTAATGACCGCTGCAGCCACTAGGGGACACTTTGAGGTCTTAGGACTGTTTCTCATGTTTCTCAGCCGTTTCAGTTTGGACAGAAGACTTCACCTCTTCAGTGACCTCGACCCTCCTCAGGTGAGCAGACCTCTGCAGGGCTGAATCTGATCCAGGTGGACGTGTTTGGGCTGAAGCCCCGCCTCCCCCCGGCGTAGCATCAAGGTCGTCCTGTCCAAACTGTAACGTTCCTCAGGCTGCAGTCTGACCGCTCTGGTTAAACAACACCTGGATGACCTGCTTCCCAGCATACTCTGCTGCTGTTACTGCCACCAGCATCCAAAAGCAATTTATATTTATATGGGGAGACCTTCATACAATTTTTACAACAAATTTTTACACGCAGCTCATTAATATCACGGCCTTGATTGAGTTGTTTTCCAGCTTTCCCCATAAGCATTATGGTTTTTGTACTATATACTATACAAAAACATTTCATAAAAGCACAGACAAATATCCCCAAATTCAAATATCAGGCTCCCAGAGGTTAAAAGTTCACACCACAGTCTCTTCTGTTATCAGATCAGTTTCTTTTCTTCAGTCTCTGCTGACGCTGAAACTGCTGCTGATGAATCTGTTCCTCCTCTGACCCAGATAGAAACTACACAGCTTCACTTTTTATTCTCTTCAGTCTGGACTCACAGCATTCAGCCTGGAGCACTGAGCCAAGGACTCAGAGTAAATGGAGGTTAGCTGGATGAACATGATGATAATGATGATAATGTATATAAATATAAACACTGCCATAAATCTAAACTCTGCCTGGCAGCGTCTATCAGATCTATAATACTGTCTGATCTCTCTGCCAATGATCTGCTGTTTCCTCAAAAACACATCGAAATGCCTCAGGGGAGGAAACAGAGCGGGGGAGGGAAACAAGGGGGAAGAGGGTGGAAATGGGCTTCAACTGTGAGCAGAGAGCTGTCGGTTCAAATCCTGGAGAGAAGAAAGAGATCAGAGGAGTAAGAGAGGGAATGAAACAGTGATGCTGCTGCCGAGATGCTGCTGAGCAAAGCTTGAGGAGATCAAAACCAGATGTCAGACTGTAAAATAAAATTAATGTGTCTAAATTTATAGAATGTGTTTTTTGAGGAATAAAATGTGATTAATGGCATTAATTCAAACTAATGCTCTTACTTGCAGGATTACAGTATCTAAAAGTCTTGCAAAATTGTGGTGTCAAGTTACAACAATTTGTAGTTTGTGCATTAGAACCTTGTAATTAGTTGTTTGTGCTCTACATTGATTTAATTCATGCACAAGAGTTACAGAAATCTAATATTTTTAATTATATAATTTTCATTCAAGAATTAATTAGTTGAGTGCAGCAGTAACCTATGCTCCATCATAATAATTCATGCCTGTTTATAATTTAATTAGGAATTATTACAAATTACATAAATTGTGCTGTAGAATTATTAATATGTGCAATCTAACTCATAAATCGAGTAATAAAATTACAAGAATTGATTGAGTCTATTATTGCATGTTCAGAATTGAGTCAAATCACTATCACTCTGTGCTCTATCTAGTAATTGTCTGGAATTACTTGAACTGTGAGTTATTCAATTTGTGCACACCAAGTAATGTGCTCTTATATATTTTATGTGTAATAATTAGTAATTAGTGCTATTACTTTTTAATTTGGATTTAATGTACACTTCAATACTTAATGAATGTGCATAAAGTAGTACTCTTGGTAGTACGGTAAGTGTGCTCTACAATACTTAATACTATCATTAATCTTTTGAAATGATAGAATTTTATATATTTATATATTTTTACTCAAGAATTCCTTCATTTGAACAAAAGAACTGTATTTGTCTCCACTAATGCAGAAGTAATGATTAGCAAACACTACACAATATTTTGTGTTTGAGAATCACGTGAGTCTTACTCTAGAATTCCTAATTTTCGTGGACTTATTTCTTACTAAAACACAGGTTTTTGAGCACTAACCAGCAGAAAATGCAGGACAATAACTTTAAGTAATAAGATTTCAGTCCTGGTAGATTTCGCACCTGTGTTACTGGTGGTAACAACAAGTGTGGTGCAATAATACAAGTTTGTCAAAATTAAATACTATGTAATATATATATATATATATATGGTTCAGCCGTACAAATTCAAGTTATGTTTAGAAAGATGTCCTGCAATAATTGGACACGGCATGAGTCTGTGCACAGCAGGACACACTGACAGAGGAGGTGGTTACCTGATGGGGAGGTTGGAGGTGTACAGGCTGTCACCTGCAGCTCTTCAACAGATTTTCTGTTAAAAAAAAATAAATGAAAGTCATAAAATGACTGTTGTCTTGTTTTGTAGAGATATTGTGATGAACGATAATGTTCAGCTCTGATCTCAAACACACTGCATTTACTCCAACTACTTCAAAAAGTCAACATATGTTTTGCCATTGAAATGCTCTTTATGTGAAGCTGCAGCAGATGGAAATGTTTGGTTTGCCTCAGCAGTCATTTCATACAGCGGGAATGTTGACACCCAGTTCGTAATACTGCAAATGCATAATTTCATATGCTTTCATCTGTGGATCTGTGGCACAATCACCATTGTATCACCTCACTCAGTGATAGATTGTGACTTAACAGACATTTATTTAAATGAAACTCTTCAAGATTACAACTTTAATTTGTACATGCAAATGACTCTTTCCTTCTAACATTGTGATGAATGGATCTGAAGGCAGTGAAGGCAAATGAGTCAGAGAGGAGAATCTGTGAGATGAGCAAGAATGAAGGGAGGAGAGAAAAAGAGGATGAAAGTGTGACTTCATGCTGCTGTTTGTGTTTCAGGGGGGGGCAAGTATCTTGTTTTTGTGCCCAAACTTCCCAAAAGTTCATCACAAGTTCAGAGTGAGATCTGATTTAACCTACTGTGATCTGATCACGACAGCTTTTACTGTGTTAGTGCTGATGCTGTCACAGGCTGTCAGCTGCGGTGTTTAGGTTTATACATGAAACTCTCAAACCAGACGAACTCTCATGTCAAAATCTCAGAATGACTAGTAGCGAAAAGGATTGATGGTTGATTAAACAGGTCTTTAAAGATGTATGCGTGTGTGTGTGTGTGTGTGTGTGTGTGGACACGTAGTACTTGTGTTGAGGGGACATCAACATTATGGGGACTCACTTGACATGGGGACAAAATGTAGGTCAGACATTGAATTTTAGGCTGAAGATTTGGTTTAAGATTTGTGGGTTCGGGATTGCCAAGTAGTGACTAGCATGCGGGTAAGTTTTCAGAAAATAAATTTAAGTCAGCGTCAGTGTCGAAGACGTTTCTCCTCCGCCACTACATTCAGTCTGCCCTATATTGAGGCCGTTGGAGCCATACACAGTTTGAGAGGAAGCACCTCCACCTTCTCCACTTTGCTGTAAAAGAGTAAAAAGTCATTTTGTCATATGTGCATTTAAGATGCTTCTAAAACAATCTAGCTTTAAGCATCATTAGAACATCATCTATCTGGTGCCTGGTCTGGTCTGATTTATGTCTGATTCAAGTAGGGTTAGAAAATCAACAGTACATCAGTTTACATAACGTTTCCATTTCTTTGTTACATTTATATTTATTTCTGTCTCGAAATTATCTTTATTATTACAGAATAAACTAACAAGCGTGATGGGCTTCAGAAGTCCATCACAGCTCAGGACTACGGTACCGAATGAATCACCATTCATTAAAAATCAATTCAGGAGACAAACTGTGAACTTGATGGCTGATCTTCAGTGTGTGTCGGGGTTTATTTATCAGCTCGGTAAAGAGAAACCTGTTATTGTGTCTGTGTTTCTGTCTGTCAGTGCCACTGTGACGCACGACCGGGTGGAGACCATGTGACATCATTCCTCTGAGGGTTAAAGGGCGTTGCTGTGACACACTGTAGTCATAACGACGGGGTTTCACCTCCTCTGTGTTTGTGTGTTTGTGCGTGTGGCTCAGCATTAACACAGCAGAGGTGTGTGCTGCTGGTTTGAGTCACGTCTGACAGTTTAATTCCTGCCTGATGTCATGAGAAAGTTTGTCTGTAAGAAAACAGGCAAACTTTAACTTTAACCCACAGACTGACCATCACACAACAACAAATGATACATTCATGTTTGAGATACGAAAAAGTATCCTGTAGTGTTTGTCAGCTAATCGTAGCTGTTATGTTCACACACATTACATTAAATAATGACAGACAATTGGTTATTATCTTCTGTGGAGCCCCTTCCAGCCATGCACCTGGGTACATTAATGTTCTGGCACATATTGGTCTCATGTTTGAATAAACGTACAAATCACTTTAACATAGAATCTGATGAAGCCGGACCTGTGACATTTCTGTAACACTTCCAACATGACTCAAGTCTGATGCGTCATATTAAAATTAAAGCTTCAGCAGTACATCTTGTTCTGCCTTATTAAGATCAGTGTCATACATTTATCATTTAATTATCTCCCATATTTACAAAAAATAAAATCAGTTTACTGAACCAGGAAGCACTGCGAGCCAGTGTGGAAGCTTCATTTAAATGTAAGATTGTTCTCTGACATTAAAGGAAGCTCCTATCTCCCTCAAGACTTGTGTTCAGGGTCATGCTTCCCATACAGCATATGATATAGGAAAGTCCCATTTTCACATCTTGTCACTTATTACAGAGAATTCTGTATTATCAGGAATAAGTGACATTGAACAAAGTTAAAGAACAAACTGGTGCATCCATGAGGGTGATTAGAGTACTGAGAAGTAGGGTTGCTGCAGTATACCACAAAACAGGTACACAGGGGTTTGAAAACTGACATACATGGTGTTGAATTTTGCCATATTAATGTCAATAATTACACCTAGAAAAATCTGTGCAGGGTTCCTTGAATTAAGTCTCAGATCTTTTACAAGTTTTAAAATTCGTCTCTTTATATCATTATTTTGCCGTTCCACAGCAGTGGTAAATGTGTTGGGATGACAAAAAAACAAAACAAAACCCACCAAACAAATGCTACTGGCACCTCAGATTAACTGTTATGATTTAGACATACAGTGAGATCACAAGCAGACAGTATTTAAACATTTTTTGGGGACACAGATGAAAAATGCTTGATTTTTTTTATCTTTTCTGCTGCTGCAGGAAAGTGAAACTTAGCCATTTGCCTAACCAGAAGATGAAAACATGATACTGGGTTTGATTCCTGTAAGATACAATGACTGATATCATAAGTGTGCCTTTTTGGTCACTCTCTAGATGATGTAATAATAGAGCAAACAGATGGTACCCAGACCTCAATAACACGTCATGTTTGGTCAGCGCTCGTCCTCTTTAGTACAAAAAAATCACTATATAAGTAAATATTAGATAAGTATTAAAGGAACAATGGACAGAAAAAAAGAAGAAACCAAATTGGACTCAGAAAGGGCCCAAAACAGGATTCAAATCTCAAGTTTTACGATTAATGTAAATATATGTGAACAAAAATGATGAATAATTCATGTGTGTGTGTGTGTGTGTGTGTGTGTGTGTGTGCGTGTCTGTGTGAGTGTGTGTGTCTGTGTGTCACCCTAAGCCTTGTGGCTAATAATAATCTGAAGGTGCAGACAGTGTAACAAATCAACACTGAATATGTATGTCAACAACAACGCGCACACACATACACACGTGCACACACGCGCACGCTAACATCTCTGTCAGTCAGTCATTTTGTTTGGGATTTGTCAGATTTAATTCAGGAACATTAATCTGCTGCAAGACAAACTGCAGATGTGAAGTTTGCAGGAAGTGAAAGGGATATTTCTCAGGTAAGGCAGCTGATTGGTCAGAGCTCAAGCTGTTTCTTTTGGGGCCCTGACCAATCAGAGATCTCCCCAACTGAGGCAGCAATTTCCTGCATTAGCTGCGGTTCCTCTGCTGTCAATCATGTATTTTTCCAGCATAACTGCAACTGTATTGACATAATTTGGAAAGTGCCCTTCTCTTAACAAATAAGATTTTTACTCCCCAGAGGTCAGCTACCCTCAAAATAAAAGTACTGCTTAATTGACTACAGAAGCCATGTGCACCTAGACGGGCATCATGCTGCTCAGTGTTATTTTGGCTGCTCTGCCCTCCAACAGATAAAAACTACATAAAACTGGGTTAAGAAAATGTGTACAATCAGTTTTAAAAATGATTTTAATATATCTCATAGTAACAGAGGAGATGCAATGCTGCAGAGCAATATTGTGTTTTTGTGTTTTCACACTGCACATCACATCAGTGTGTATGCAAATTGAAACAGCTTGCCTTAACCCTGAACAGCCAAATACTTGAGGTTACTTTCTGAAGTATCCTACTTAAAATCTCCTCAGAAAACATGGCAGACTTCGTTACATCCATGCCTCTTGTATTTTGTCCTCTTAACTGTGTGTACAAAGGATACAATTCACACATTAACAGTAGAAGTAGTCTAGTGTATAACGTTTATAAAAACAGTGGCCTGATCCTTTAAAATGTGTCTGTGGTTTCAGTTCTTTCTGTTTCTCTCCGCTCTCACTCCCATTTCTGCTCCTCTTTGACGTTTTATTGACATGTTGTTGTGATTTTGTTGACGTGACCTCATTAATAACGATGAGCAGCTATTTGTTTTAGGCTTTTGGCCTGAAGTTTTTCTCTAAATATCATCTTCAACCTTGACTGACTAATTGTAGCTTAGTGGGCCGAGCTGCTCCATGATGACCTTTGACCTCCAGAATCAAACAGACTGAGCGTGAAAATGGTTTGATGTTCACTGTTTTTCATAATCAATACCACAAATGACACAAAATAAATACACAACAGAGAGATTAAAATGATACAAAAGATCAATGTGGGAAATATAGGTAGAACATTTAAGTTATTAAATTAATCAAAATCATGATAGAACTATTATTGCATGTTCAGCCTGTAGAAATATTAAAACACACAAAAAGACACAGAATTAAGTTTGTTTTTTGTTCTTGTTTAGAAAGACTCTCAGTGAAGGACAGCTCCTGTAAAGAAATAAAATCTGCTGTTGATTCTGATTCTGACCTCTAGTTTGAAGATAAAACAACATGTAAGGCGTTAGTATTTTTAGACGAGCTGCGACCACAACTCTGGATGAAATTAGTTTATGGCTCCGTGAACGTGCACCCCCTCCCAATGCACACACAAACACATACACACAGACATACCACCACATACATACACACACACACACACACACACACAGAGTCAGCCCTGCACCGCTGGCCTCGTCCTGAGCGTGGCTCTGATCAGATCTGATCAGCTTCCGCTCAGCTTGCTCTCTCACAGCGTGAACACAAAGAGGCAGCAGCATAAATTTCCTCGCCGTGTTTTTCTCTGTAATTTCATGCAGCAGAGCCGCTGCAGGGCCTTTTCCTCCAACATCCGTCCGTCTGACTGTCTGACCGTGCTTCCAGTCCCAGCTGAGCAGGTCGCAAGATGAACGTCAAGAGGTTTATCCAACATGAAGCTCAAGCCAGCCCACACTGACATCAGCGGAAACAAATAACAGTGCTTTAAAAATCCCATGATGAGATTGTTTCAACCTTCAAATTTTTTAGCTGAAAGCAAATGTTCAGCTTTTTAAAGCCTACTTAGCAGCTAATGGCCTGTTCCTTCAGACCCAGACTGTTCATGACTAGACTTTAAAAACTTCTCCACACAACAACTTCTGCCACTTTTCACGTGTTCAAACGAGTCCTACAAGGTGAGCGTCTTTGTGAGACTGTCTGAATATGTGCGCTGATTTGCATGATTGTTCCTTCCAAATCTCTATGACAGCAGCTTTTCTCTCTGCCTATGAAAGCAGTTTCCTTCAGATGTACACATTGTACACAGGTGTTGAAACCTTAAGTACCATTTTAGTTAGCTATGTGATTGAGGCTACCTGGACTGAGAGATAAATGTGAATAGAATAGAATAGAATAGAATACTTTATTGTCATTGTTCAAGACAATAGAATTAAAGTGCAGTCCTGACAGTGCACAGAGTTAGCTATTATATCTTTTTAAGTATTTAACATACATATTTTTTAATCACTACAGAAATCAGGACCAAGAACAAATATGTTTTCACATACAAGGAAGTATTTTTGTGCTTAACAGTCAAAATCAAAGTAGTGACAGAGAAGAAAAAACAATATAAAGATCTGTAAAGTGAATGGATAGTGCAAAATATTTTTTAGGTGGAAATAAATATGCAATATATAAACACTATCTGACAATAAACACGTAACGAAACACGTAGTGAGCCACATGAGTCTGTGTAACTCTGTAGCTAACTTAATGCTGAATCTTTTTAATCTGACAGCTGTGGTTGATGTTGTATGGGTGGGGCTTCTTTACCAATATTTGTGTACAGGATGACACTGGTTTAGACAATTGCTGAACACAGTCATCTTCAATGATGGGCGTCTAGTGGCCAGAGGAAATTCAGAAGCTCCTGGACGTCAGAGGACCCTGGCGTTCAGGCTTCTAGCAGTCAAAGGCCACTGGCAGCTGGGGAAACCTGGTGGTCAGATGCTCCTGGTGATCAGAGGACTCTGGCAGCCAGAGGCTTCTGGCAGTTAAAGGCTCTTGGTGGTCAGGGGACCCTAGTGGTCAGAGGCTTGTGGAGGTCAAAATCTTCTGGAATCTGGTCCATTATGTTCTAAGTAGTAATCCACCTTTGCCTCTGGTTGCCTCTGGGCATCTAGGGTTTAGTGCCTTGCTATAGGGTGCCTCTATGGTACTATTGGTGGCTTTACTCTACTCTGCTTCACTTTGTTTCTGTTTCCTTTTTACAAGTTTCCAGCCGGTGTTTGGCTTGGCTGCGTGGATTTATTTGGTGTCTGCAGATTGATCATACTGGTATGTATTTAACCTACTTAGGCAGAGAGCAAGCGCGCTAAGCTGAGCCCCCTGCAGGATTTAACATTTCCAACTGTCAGGACGAATTAACCGGCACTAATACCACTTTCATCCCTCGCTGGGTTTCTTCAGTGGAGTGACTCACAGCTCTGTAACGCTGAGCAGGAGAATGTTGGAGCATTTCTGAGAGTGATTCCTTTAAACATCCGTGTTGATTAGACTGTGATCTGTTCCCAGGGGCTTCAAGAAAAAAAAAAAGCATCGTGGATTGATTTAGGAAAAGACAATTATTAACCTGAAGTGTTTTTAATTACAGGAGACGTGTTATTTTCTTGGTAACACCTTTGATCATTCAAAAACACATGCTAGTCATTAAATCTGTTTGTAATATCAACAAAAAGTGTTAAGGGATGGTCAGTAATGATTTGTTGCAAGTGTGAGAGAATCATTCAATCCCCATTAAAGTGAAATGCTTCTTAATCTAATATATTAGTTAGATATTTGGTTTGGGGTTAATTGACATCAGCTTAACTTAAAATCCAATTTAGTTTATCAGTACATTTGCCGCAATAACCAAGTTTTGGGGTTTGGTATCTGTTCCATTTTTTATTGTTTGTTTTAATTTCTAGTCATTCAGATTAAAGATTTGAAATTGAGAAACTTACACAGAAGAAACCTTCTATCGGAGTGCAGAAAGGTTGTTCTGCATAAATTAGTTCTTCAGTGTTTTCACATAGTACGTCTGTATGTATGTATGTATCATCTTAATCATGGCATCATCCTCCATTTTTCATGCCATCAAATAACAAATTAAAATAAAACTTTGAAACCATCCCTCACTTCAACATACATCAGTGTGAAATATTTATTCGACATGTACTTGAGAAATGTCAACAACCATTGGATAGATTGTTATGAAATACACACGTTCATGTTCCGCTCAGAACAAGTTCTTTGGTTTATAACCAAATACCTGCAAAATGAATGACACTCCAACCACAATCAATTTGACATTGTGTTTGGTGCTGATTTGGAAAGCTTAGCATACTAACACAGTAAAATGAAGAGCATTGTAAATGCTATACCTGCAAAACATCAGCACATCATTGTGAGCATGTTAGCATTTAGCTAAAAGTGAACTACTGTGCGTCAGTACAACCTCACAGGTGTGTCTGTTGCATCTCTTTGGGCCGGTGACACATACTGATTGACAGTGATGGGCTCCTATGTATTGTCAGCGTGACTCAGTGTTGCTGAGCTAGAGGACTGAGGATCACTTCCAGGACCAACACAGGAAGGAACACAGTGCAGATCAGTCGCGCTCATTTTTGTTGTTCAAGAGTTCAAAATCGCTTATCGTGTTCAAAATTAACATACCTATTCTGTTCTTGGGAAACAAACAAAAAATTCATGGCAATTACGCCACAAAGCTGTTGTTCAGTCAAAGCGGAGTTTGTTAATGACATCCTCAGCACAAATCACCCACAGAGCTACAGCCTCTCAAGAGTCAAGGTACTGTCCACTACTTTGGATCTGCATGTATGATCATTGAATTGGTCTTGCGTTCACTTGTTTTAAGAAAATAAACCTTTAAAATCAAAGGTTTCAAGCAAAATGACTTTATAAATAAAAGTTTTGCAATGAATAGTTTGGATTTGACTTTACTTTGATATTTGGGTGATATGTGTGAATCTGATACAATAAGATTCACATCAGATCCATCAAAATCCAGGACATGTTTACCTTAGTTTGGTGCAAAGACTGGAAGCAGGGGAAGCTCCATCAAAGGCATTACAATCCATTTCTACATCACTATTTATATAAGGCGGGTTTAATTCTTAAAAACAACTGAAAAAAGCCACCTTCGTGTTATAGTCATCAGACTGATGTGAAATGAACCGTTGTCTAAAAAGGCTTTTTGATGTTAAATATGTATAAGAACAAAATGAGAGGATTGAATTCAGAGGATTTTTGTTGTTTTGCATCTTTAATCAGAATCAAATCTTAATATCATCATTCTCATTCTTTTGCTGGTGTTATTGTGAGTTGCACTGGTTTTTGCTGGTTTTCCATCTTCTGGTGGATTAAAGGTCCCCCACGGGCCAGAGACATGTAGTGGGGGAAAACATTAAGATTAAAAAACAAAATTAAACATTAAAAGCCAGTTTAATTACAGAGACAGACAGACACCGCCGCCACCACTACCACCTTATTTTCATCAAACTGTGTCAAATTTAAATAAGCTCCTCTCTCTTCCCAATCCAAGAAAAAAACACCTCCATGAATTATAGATGAGCGTGAAGAGGATTAATTATAGCGCAGTAAAACCTGTAGCTAATGTGCTGCGTTCAGACCGACACTAATGCTAATGACAGAGACAGAAACCTCATATCTCCACACCAGAGAATCTGTTAATATTTTCCGTTTTCTCAGCAGGGATTTAATTTGAGTTTTTATCTGACTCTCACTCTGACCTCACAGCCCACAGTGCAGACATTTATTTCTCATCTCTATTGTTAGACCTTATGTCCACTTTCCTTCCACATTTAGTAACATGGAGACCCACTTTCCACTCAAATCTCCCTCTAAAATATGACAAAACATTAGAGCCCACCTCACATATATTAGCCCAAATCCTCTTGTTCTACTGGGATCCACAAATTGATACAGCAAATTTGAAACCCCCCCAGAAATGTACCTTTTTTGTGCTTTTTGCCTTTATTCAATGTAATGTAGATACAGACAAAGAAAAAGTAGGAGGAAAGCAGGAAAACATGCAACAATCATCTGTGGTTGGAACGGGATATTTCACAGGACAGGACATTTCATGATTTTTTCCCCTCATGTGGAAGCTTTCACAAGGTCACTGATGTTCATTTTTAAGATTTGTCTAACAGTGAGTTTTTACAGTGTCTGATTATCCTGCAACACACAGTTAGACCACATACAGTGTGTGTTTGTGTTTGTGTAAGTGTGTGTGTGTGTGTGTGTGTGTGTGTGTGTGTGTGTGTGTGTCTATGGGTCTCCAGGCATCGACCAGTGTAGCCACAAGGAAACGGCAGCTGTCTGAACGCATCGACACACACTGCTGTGAAGAACACACAAACACCCACACACAGAGAGTATATTAAATCTTACTGGTTTAATGAGGTTTCTATGTAATATTTTGACTAATTCATCCATTTCCATCAGTTTTTTCTCTGCTATAATGTGTTTCGTGTAGTTTGTAATTGATTTCATTTACAGTAGTATGTTTTGTGGTTAAAAAATGAATCTGAGATTGGGATTTCACAGTTAAAACACGATTTATTAGCCTGGAAAATAACTTAAATGAATAATGTAATGTTAGTCAAAGACGGAAACAGAAATGCTGCAGAGATAGCTGAATTGCCACTGAACTAACATCTCTAAGGACATATCTTTGTCCTTAGAGATGAAACATGAACAATACTTGATAAAGCAAAAATCTATATGCTCAGAGAGTCCCAGGCTTATGCTTTGAATAAGTCACACATCTATCAATAATTATTTAAACATAATATCTATCTAAATATCTAAATATTTAAATAAACAATATATCAAACCTTATAAATTGTAAAATAATACTTTAAACATATAATTCCCTGTTTAAAGTATCTTTTGCTTCCTCATATACAAAACCAATTAGAACATAGTGTAAGGAATAAGGAACTAACCCCCCAGTCTATCAAAGTTGTTGGCAAGTTCATGGCAGCATAAAATGTTGGGCCCAGTTTTAAATAAATAGCCTATTTCAGCATAGGAAAGCTGATAATGGAAATGGGATTATCAAATTCAAACTCTGAATAAACAGACTGAAGCAAATGCAGGTCAGGCTTTGACTTGAAATAGGACATTTTCACATTGTAGTACCACTACTACTCAAATAAAAGATTCATAACTGGCAGCAACAACATTTTAAGTCTGATATGCTTTCACTCATCCACAGAAGGAAACTTTTTTTGTGTCAAAGATGATTTGGGTGAAAACAGGTAAATCTACTTTAGGGTCACGGCTTTAAATGAAAAGTCAGTTTATATCTCATTAATATTTTCACAGGGCCCTCAGGGACTTTGTGCTTGCCTGAAGGTGAAGTCAGCCTCAGCTAACTGGACTCCTCCTCCAACATGGATGTTATGAGTTTTGGAAGCACACTGTCTGATATGTGCTGGAGCCCGGAGGTCAGAGCTAAATCGAGATAGGACCTCAGCACAGTTTAATCCAGAATGACGTCCCGGCAGCCAAATCTGCTCCTCAGACTGAAGAATGAGCTGCTGTTGTTATTTAGAGAGCAAAAAAACCCAAACCGAATGCCTGCAGGAAGTGATGCGTGCAGATGGAGCGAGGACGAGGAAGAAGAAGAAGAAGAGGGTCATGGTCTGCTGTGACTTCTTGACCTCATGCCTCAGCACGAGGGCCTGCACACTCCAGGTCAGATGCTCTTCTTCAGAGAAGAAAACGCTCCCAACACCACGCTGTAAAAAAAGAAATGCCCATCTTGTTTCTTGTTTCTTCATCGCAGCTGATGGGTGCACTTTTCACCAGAAGATGGGACATGGCTGCAGAGGTTATCTTCCACTCAGCTAAAAGAGCATTAGTGAGTGTCCCGTGCTGATGTTGGGTGATGAGGTCCTGCTCACAGCTGGTGCTCCAGTTCATGTCAAAAAGAATTGGATGGGGTTGAGATGCGGGTCCGTCAAGTTCTTCCACAACAAACTAAGAGAATCATTTCTGAGGCTGCGTCTCCTCCCATCAGTCCACATGCTGAAATGCAGAAACATTTCTTAGGACAGAGACAATGGGGCTGTGCAATCCGTTAACAAACCTTTATTCAGCCTTTATATAGATATAAAAATTAGCCTGAACATAATCCTTCACACTTTTGATAAAATCATTAATATTGATACTTCAAACCTTGACACTGTGCAACATTTTCTTTTCAGCTTCTTTAACCTGTGTTACAGAGCTGAGGGGTGATGCACTATAGAGATAAGTGTTCATTGTATAGTTATGATACAGTAGAAACACATATTTTGAAGGTCAGGATTTGTTTCAGATAGAAAAAAAGATACAAAAGCATAACAAAAGCTCTTTTTTTCCTCTCACTAAGTGCAAAACAGTTTCCTTTACAGGACCGTCACTTTTTACAGTGTGGTAAACGAGTCATCACATCACACTGTGGCGGCATTTGACGAGCTGTGACAGCCGCGGAGCGTACCTGTCTGGACCCCTCTGTTATAGCCCTGCTGAGACAGAAGCTTTATGTAACCTCAGAATCTGAGCTCACTGCAAACAAAGGGAAACAAACAATCACAACATAAAGGCTGAAAAAAGGACTGAAGAGTCATATTATAAAGCTTTCATCAGTCTGACAATGAAAGTTTGAAGTGAGCTTTTCAAACTGTGACAAAATTACCTCAACTCAGAAACACTAGCTAGCTTTGATAGAGCTCACGGGTTACCACTGCCTTCAACTGCAAATGGTCCAGGGTGTGATGACCACATTATAAAAGCTAAACACAAAGGTCATATGATGAAGATGTAAACATTAGAAGAATATGATGACGGTAGATACACACACACACACACACACACACACCGAGTTGAACTGATCATCCCTGAGTAGATGGCAGACTCTTCTTTTTTAGTTAATGTCACTCACCATGTGAGCATGTTATCACAAATGTATGCACACATTAAAATCATTTGTTGTGAAGCTTTGAGAGGGAAATCAATGACTGCTCAACTCTGCAGGAAATTATCTTCACTTTCTGTGAAGACAGGGAAAATCAGAGTTAAACAGAAGTTTCGAGATCTTTGAGAAGAACGTGTTGTCAGAGGACAGCAGGATGTGCAGTTGGAGCTTATTGAAATGCAATGCGATGATGCTCTCTGAAGTTGACACCAGCCGTTCCCACTGTCAGAGTTTTGTAGGCAGGTCCAGACTTTCCCAGAGGAGGCTCCATGCCAAAAGGACGTTCAGCTTAATTGGATATATAAACACAAACGTGGTCAAACCTTTTCCCCTGTAACAGTGAAGAAGAATTTTCTGCTGTTTGACTAATAAAGTGTTTCAGCACTATAGCACGAGCTAACTTCTGCTCAGAGGGGGCAATAAGGGGGCAATAACTGTCTTCTCAGAGAAAACTGTCATGAACAGGGTTATTACAGAAGTCATAAATCTTAAAGGAATGAGCAACAAGCAAAAACCATTGGCAGGGTTTTTGGGAAATTGAGTCTCATGAGTGAGAAAACCTAAACGCTTCAAAACATTACAACAGTCCGGAGATGGGCTTGTGCCTTGTTATGCGTCCGATCATTAAAGTATGTGTTCCTGCTGTAACCTCACCGAGTCACATTGTCCAATCAGAAGACGAGGGGGAGAAAAAAAACTGTGAGAGAGAGTCAGATTCTCACTTTACTGACATTTAAATCAGGTACATCACACACACACACACACACACACACACACACACACACACACACACACAGTACTTGGCGGTTCATGGTGACTCAGCGCGTCTGTGGGCGGAGCATCTGAGTCACCCTCAAACAACTACAGAGCCAATAATACATTCCTCCATCCATCCCTCCATCTCTGCACACCTCCATCATCCCTCCCTCATCCCTCCATCAGGTTCAAGACAACACAATGAAAATGATTTTCTTAAAATCTTCACTTGATTGTTGCTCTCATCCGATCTGCTTAGGTTTGATGTTTGGCTGTAAGGCAGAAATTGTTGTTTTTCTTGTGTGAACAAACAAACATTTGGTTGCATAACACATCAGCTCTGAGCTCAGCTTTTCTCCAGTGTGATCAGTTTGCCTTCACACAGTGAGCTTCACAAACATTCCCACAGAGTCATTCACTCATTCAATTAATTTGACTTCTTCTATCTTTCAGTCATCCATTCATTTAGCTGAATGAATGAGTTGCATATTTTCGTGCTCATCACTTGAAATAAACTCTCTGCCAGAGAGAGAGCTTCCTTGAGGTGAAAGGTGGTTAAAAAGTTGTTCACTCACACAAACAACAGAACTAACTCATTCTCTGATTGGTTGAATAAATAATTGGTTCAGTTTCTGAATGTTTACAGATGTGTTTTACAGTCTCCTGTCATGATTTTCTTCTTATTTTCTACCTCTGTTTTTGTTTCTAGTCAGTGTCACCATGGCAACATCAAACCCAAACACCAAACAAAGGCACAGCTGAAAACTTTCACTGCGTGTGTGTGTGTGTGTGTGCGTGTGTGTGTGGTTATGTAACATGCTGTAACTCTTGGAGCCAGCCAACAACATCCACAGAGAAACAACGAAGGAGAGTAAGGATAAGCAGACCAATCGGAAGCCTCCGTCCCAACACCTGCTCTGCTGAGGACACTTTGAGCAAAACACAGAGACATGTCAGCCACTGAGATTGACCACACCATCAATTAGATGCATTTGAACAATTTATTGACGAGATTAAGATCTTCAGCCAATTTTTCAGGTGCTGCTGAGCTTGGGGAAGCTTCGGATGGGAATCCGCAGTAGCACTGTAGGAAGTGAAAAACTGAAGTGTGGTCCTGCTCCTGAAATTTTGCTAATAGCTCCAATAAAGCTATGGATCTATAGCTGTAGACTTTTACGAAACAAGTTCACTCAGTGTTAATTAATAAACCTCTGCATTTCACAGTACGCAAAGTTTTTCCAAGCTGGTGTCTGGTGAGACTCTCTCGCGTTGGTGCACTGCTTTATGTAAACCTGGAAAGATTGGTTGACCAGTGCTGAAGCATGAAGCAACTGCAGAGTCTATAGCATTATGAGATCACAGACTGTTGGTATAACTACTTAAAGGTCCTGCTCCATAGCCTTAAATATGAATATGATAATGAATATTGCTTTGGCATTGATATAATGTCTATTTTTAGACATTATATCAATTCTGTTGTTCAGTCCTTCCTGTACTGAGTCTGGACTACTTCCGGTGAGGGCGGAGCCTCTAAATGTAGGATCAGAGTTAAGATGTAAATGGGTGATCTTCATCCCTGGAGGTTCTGGAGCCAACAGATCCTGGAGTAGGTTGGATGCTGCAGTGAATCTGACAGCTCAAGCTATGACCCTATTAGTTGTGACAGAGGAGGTGAAGCAGACTTTGCTGTCAGTCAGCTGCTGTCAGACAGTCAGATCTCCCCTTCCCATCAGATCCTCATTGACGTCCACCATGTTGTATCGTTTCTTCCCCAGAGATCCACTCACATCAAGAAAACTACCATCACCTCAGGATGACATCACGGCTCAGGGCGGTGGACGGTGGGCGGGCTCTGCAATGCCTCAGGTGAGTCTCATGAATATTTAATGCACAAAGGAATGAAGGAAGACGCCTGACTGAGCCGCACGACTGTTTCCCTCCAGGTGAGGAAGTGGGGGTGGGGCGCAGAGCTGGTGCTTTCCAGCAGTCTGACCCAAAGTCAGCTTTAAAGTAGCAGGCTGAAATTAATCTGATTTGCATATCTGTTCCCCAACTCTTCCCCAATACACAAAAAGGTGTATTTATTCTTGTTACGGCACACTATACAGACTGATTGCTAACAGTTCATCCTCAGGTGGATTCAAGCGTAAAACCCATTGTGTTACCTGAAGATGTCATGAGTTCTTCACAGTTCTTATTTCATCAACATACAACACACATGCTGAGGAGTCCAAGAAATTAATCTATAAGATCTATCTTTGGACTCTTTAGTCATTCATTTAGCATGTCATGATTGCAGTTATTGAATGCATATTCTTGACTCTTTTATGGTGTTTTTATTGTAGCCCAGAGGTCTTGCCGGGATGCTCATCCTCAGTGTTCAGAACACAAAATCATATGTAGAGTTTATTGTGCATACAATTGGCATTTACAGTTTAAACAATAAAGTTTTTAAATATCAAAAACATTTCTAAATTTTCTGAATTTAGATTCGTGAACATTAAAAATGATATGCATTGGCAGTAACAAATTTAAAACTGCACAACTTGAAAATTACTGATGAAAATTAAACAAAACAAAAACTTCAGACCTTATACATTCAGATAAATAAAATTCAGATCTTTATGGCCATAACTTGCTCCCATGTAGCTGAGCAGAATAAAGAGTCAAAATGACATTTAAATTCATTCTTTTGAATTGTTTATTGTAAGTATTGGAATAATTGTAAAATTCTGTTTGTATGGTTTAAAAAGTTTCTGTCAAAAGGAAAGTACTGTGGTGAAAATGTAATTTTTTTTATTTGTTTTAAAGCTCTTACAGTTATTATCTAAAAGGTGGCAGGAAGCAGCAGTGTGTGTTGGACTGAAGATTTCGGAGCTGAAAACATGTAAAACTACAATAACAGGCACTGACGTTCACTGTCAACACTCATTTATTCACAAACGTCTTTATTTTTAACAAACAGAATCATCAGAGAGCAGAAACACAGAGAAACAACAAGACGGCGAACACACCAATACAGCTCTGTGTGTGTGTGTGTGTGTGTGTGTGTGTGTGTGTGTTGAGGTGTGGGTGGAGGGGGTATTAGTCACCAGAAATGGCACAGAGCCTCTCTCTCTCTCTCAGTAAGTGGGTCACTCCATCTGGAGCAGAATATGGAAAAACAGCAACACAACGTTTTCTACCAAACGGTTCAGTCAGTCTGAAGTCAGTACGAAGTAAAAACAGTAAAACGTGAGTCGATGAACTGCTGGGATCACTTGTTACTCTTTTAGATTTTAGTAGTTTACTAAAGGGGATTTTTAATGTGTTTTTAATGTTTCTTATCAATCCAGGTGAAATAATGAGAGCTTCAAATACCACAGTGTTGGTCTAAGAGAACTTTCTAAAAGGTTTATCTACAAAGTCTCTGATAATTATGAGATTTTTAGATCTTGTAGAGCTGTTAATATAAAGAAGGTAATAAATTAATCAAGAGTAAAGCTGGACAAATTCAGGAATTGAGGTATTTCTAATGCATTCATTCATTTGTGTGTCAAGTGTCAGTGTTTTAATAAACCTGTGAATGAAAAATTAGTTTAGATTAAAGTAGTTTTGAAGAGTGAGGTGTTTGTTCCATCAACGAGATCGAGCTCGTCCGTTGTTCAGCTTTACATGTGAAGCATTAGTCAATGTTTGCTTCTTTCTCTATTAAGTGACATAAGAACTGTATAAAAACTGTTTTCTTACTTTTTATTTCTTACTCTCTGTTGAATAAGAACTTTTACTGTGCATAAGAAGACATTTACATTTATTATAGTCAAATCTGCATTAATTCATAATTTGACCATGTGGGAAGGGATGACACAAGCTCTAATGCTGACATATTCACACCTAATGAAGTTAATCCTGTTTTAGAAAACACCTGCTCACTACACATCCAGCAAAAATGGTCATAGAATGAATATGAATCAAGAACTCTCTGTTTCTGGTCTCCACCAACTCCTAAAAATAATATTTGGCTCTTGAGCTGAAAAATGCTCCATCGTGTTCACCAGCTAGTCAGAGTATGGATTAATTAAAACCGGGTTGTAGCATCTAGCTAACATCAGCCCACTGCCATAGACACAAAATCTACTTTGGGCACTAGCTAGATAGCATTTCCATTGTCTTGCATGACCATTGTCGTAGAAATGTACTCATAATTCCTTCATGTGTTGATGAAAAGTGAAATCCCAGCAGAATTACGTTTATATGAGGTACATTTCCTGTTACTTATTAGTTGTAAATAAAGTTGCATTGGAGCACACAGGTTTTGATTTGAACTGAAACTGATCCAGTTAACTGTGATAATGAGTTGAAGTGGCCATAACTCAGTGATACTTTGGTTTCTCATGAAACTCATCACAATAAAATGTAGTTTCAAAATTGGAAACATTTTTTTATGAATAATAGAGCTCAACAGTGCACCATCTGTGGAGGCCTGTGTTGTCTGATTAGAGGTTTTACTGAGGAGTGTTATGGCCACTGTTTTTCCCTGAGAGCAGCTTTTCTGAACTGACCTGTGTGTGTTTGACTGATGACGGTCTTACTGATCTGTCATTGAAGGATTTCCATAAATACTGTCATTAACGCAAATGACTCAGTCAACAAGTCAGAGATGAGGTTGAACTTAAGTATCATCAGAAAAAAAACCCAACTTTGTTCACATTTATGAAGTTGTTAAAAGTGTTAAAAGGAACATAAACTGAGGTTTGAATCAACATCTTTGTAAATTCCCCTGATGAGTGTGAGTTCCCTGTTGACTGAAACTGACACATGAGGACCTCATCAGTGTCACCATCTGATCTAACACCTCAGTGTCTCATGTTACTACAGTATAAGGGACAAGTTCACATGAAGCAGAAAAACTCCACATGATGGACAAAAAAATGATCACTGACTTAAAGCAGTCAATAAACAACATCAACATGTAAACTAACAATGATTAATAATCATGGAATTAACAACAATACATTAATGCAATGCGGCATGTGAGTGGCATTTGTAATGTCCTGTGCGTACTGTTGTGATTAATAAATAGTGTGAAGTATAAAGGGGCTGCTTCTGTTCTGCTCTGCTGCTCTGATTCACTGAGAGAGAAATCACTTCACTCTGATTAGTCATCGATGAGTTTAACCAGAGAAAGCCTCGGAGAATAAATAGATGGATACGCGATGTGGCCAGAAGTGTGTGGACTTGTCGATATCCTTCAACGTGCTTCTGGCCTGAGTCTGCTTTTTTCGCTGGCTTCCAAAATTGTGGCAACAGTCTGGGTTACTTCTTTTCCTTTTTCCGTATGACAGAGCCACTTTGCACAATGACTGCTCCATAAACAAATGGTTTCCCCAGTTTGGTGAGGGTCTGCTCTGATCTGTCCAGCATTATTAATCATTTAATCATTACAGAGACTAGTGAAGTAAAATATATTACTAATATTGTGTTCGCGACATTTACTATAATAAAATCTTTGTTAGAATTTCAACCAAATTCCTGGACTGTGTCAGCATCAGTCTATGCTACAACTCTACTTTTGGAAGAAACAGTTCATAGAGGGAAATAACCCAGATCACTTGGTGTCTTATATTCAGACAGATTCACAGTTTCACTCTTAGTCAACCAGAACATCATCTGAGTCATCTTCCCAAACATCTCACAAGCAGACGTCAGTGATCAGGCAGATAATGGAACCCTTCGTCACATTTAGTTAAAATTCAATTTTTCTCCAACTCTCACAGAACATATTTTCAGACTTTAGTTCTAATGTATGTTATATTTATCTATTCATTTTCTGTAACCACCTATTTCTTTCAGGGTCGCGGGGGCGCTGGAGCCTATCGAGCAGTCATTGCGCTAGAGGCGGGGTACACCCAGGACCAGTCGCCAGTCTGACAAACTTAGACACACTCACATTCATTCCTACTGTCAATTTAGAGTTTTCGATTCCTGACCTTTCATGACTGTTTGTGGGTGGTGGGACGAAACCGAAGTGCCTGGAGGGAACACACACAGACACGGAGAGAACATGTCAACTTAACACAGAAAGGACCCTGTCAGGAATTGAACCTAGAACCATCTTGCAGTGAGGCAAAGTACTAGCCACCAAGCCACCGTGCTGCTCTTCATGTTATATCTATTTTAATTATTTTTATATTAGGTTTCATATTAGGTTTTAGAGGTAATCAATAAGACCTTTTGTTTGGTTGTTTGTTTGCTCTTACTGTGTGATTGATGAAATGCCAAGATAATATCTTAATGTAATGGCTAATTTCATGTTAAACATTAAAATGGTTAAAAATATAACTCAGAAATGTATTATTTGGTTAAAATTAGTATTCATTGTCATGCATTTTCTTCTTTTATCATTAATTCTAGTAAGAAAAAAAAAACAACACCTCCATCACCTTTCACATCTATCTGAGTAAAGTTTCTATCTAAGTTTCTAAATTTACAGTACTTTTACTTGAGCACTCTTTGCATGTATTTTAGCTTGGCCTTATGGTTATTTCATGTTGTTGTGCTATGTGGATTTATCCACTAAGATAAAAGATGTGTTTAATTACATATTATTTAAATGGAAATTAAGGAGGTTATAAATGCATTTACATGTCATACTTAAGGTTATTTAACATTAGTTTCTGTATTAGAAGACATCATTTTCACTTACCTGTCAGTACTTATGGGAAATTTGTCTATTGGAGAAAAACGTTGCACATTTTAGGAGCTGTATGGACAAAGATGAATTTAAGAACTTATTATCAACATAAATGTGTTGTTTCGTTAATATGTGTTTTTCTATTCAGTGATATATTCTTAACAAAGATGCCAGAGAGCGAATATTGTGTGTGGACATCTTCATTTTATTTTCCATCTTTACAGGGTGACACACCAGCCCGTTACTTTTCATTGTCATTTTTGATGACTGGAATGGCTGGATATGTTGGAATGGCTCTCCACTTGTGTTTTGGCTCCATGTTTCCTATTAAAGTGGTACTTTCATATTAGTGTTTTCACTGTAATTGCAGTAATACTTACATATCGTATCATGAAAATGGAGATCTGTAGGTTTGAAGAATTCATCAGGATTCAGTCATCTGGTTCCATCAAATGTCGCATTTTACTGTAAAAACGAAACTAGGGAGCGCCCAAATGCGGAAATGTATCACGCAATTTGTAACTATCATAATCCCTAAATTTCTCAACATGAAACAAACATCTGTTTTACCTGAAATCATGGCAGTTTCAGCACTGACTTTACAGTTGGATTGTTAAATATTTCATACTCTTTGTGAAATGTTGGACACTGAGTTTAGGAAAGTGCACTTTTTGCAACATGGGGCCATGTTCTTGTGGAAAACTCGTCACTCCAACTCTGAAGTTACAAACAGCAACAGCAGCAGGTGAATAGTTCATCAATGATATATTGACACAAACAACTCAACACAGCAGAACAAGGGGAAAGAAATATAACAAACAGTATAACAAAAAGATATTCATAATAAATAGACACATAACGTGTTCTGTTGATCAAATCAAACAGCTCATACACACACATCATTTTGAAATATTAATAACAGCAATTTTTATACATTTGTACAAAAATAGAATCATTAGAGACGTCAAAAGCCTCGTTCAAGTTAAAAAAAATAAATATTTGCTCAACGATTGTCAACAGTATTTTGAAAGTCTCTCATTTGTCAAATAGAAAACACAACTGCAGCGGAAACTACTTTTTAACATTAGTATTAATGTTCAGTAAAATTTTGATGTCATCTTTTTAAATAGCAGAGTATGATATATTTTTTCACAAAAACATCTGATTGATTTTCTTTCTTTGCAGTTAAATGTGTTTCTATCTGACAGCTGCAATTTATAAACTACAACATGATACAGACAAACATGAAAATAAAAAAGAATCATTAGCTTCATGGTTGAAAGTATATGCAAATATCAATTAACACTGCATAAACAACAATACATTTACTTAAGATTCTGTTTAGTGAAAGAAGTTAAAGGGTCAGCCTGTCATTCTTTTCACCATAAATCTGAGGTGCCTCCACACACTGAATTTCAGTTCAGTAAGAAAATCCAACACAAAATGTGCAGTTATTAAACAACATGTTCTCAAAAGTACACTCGTACATTACAGACTGTCTTCCTCTCTGATTGGCTAGCAGGTGTCAGTTAAGATCGTATATGGACATTTCAAACAGTACAGTTTGCTCTCAGGTGTAGTAAACTGCAGCTATACATGGCAACAGCACTGATAGTTCAGTCTCTATTAGTGGTTAGCTCACTCAAAGACCTTTACAACCTCCTCAGGGACCTAACAAAACCCCTGTAATACCTTTACTACACCACTCTTCAGAAACATCTTCAAGACTGTGGGAGCCCATTCAAAGACCTGAGACATCTCAAGGACCTCACAGACCTTTTCAATGGCCTCAGGAACCAATAAAAGAGCCAAGAAACCCAAATATCAAAAAGTTAATGTATGTATGTACACAGTCCAGAGAGCATTATGGTCCACACTAGCTAGGTTTGGACCTCAACTTTTTCTTTTACAGTTTGGCTGTGTTGTTGTTGTTGTATACACAATAAAAATATATCCAATTAACCTGAAACTGAGTCTTAAAATATTTTCTTACAATATCAGGTGGAACACGTGATATTCCCATGAGGTCACTTTTGCGTGAACAAAATCAACTTCCTTAAAGAATTCTCTGTTGGCCTACGCCAGAACTGTGGAAGCCCATTAGTGCCAGAGAGGAATAAGTAGCAAAGCGAAATATTTACATTTAAGAAATTGTCAGCCAAAATTTTGAATAAAATGTCTAATTTTGTTGCTCCGTTAGATGGATAATAAAGTCAAAGTCAAAGAGACAATATAATAAAATGGTTGGTAATTTTGTGTTAGCACTTTAGCATCTTCGACAGAAATGTGCCTCCATAACTAATCTGCAAAGAAAGCAGAATTAATTTATTGACGTATATGAAATGATACTTTTTACTATGTAGAAAGGGTAAAGAAGTATGATATTAACATTATATTTATCAAAATAATAAATATATATACATATTCATCTTTTTTGTACAATGTTGTTATGAAATACAAATACATGAGTTATTAAAAACACCTAATCTGACATGTTCATCTTCACGTTGCAGAATGTTAATCCACTAGTTGAAAGTGAGCGACTGAATCTCTTATTTATTTGGATTAAAGTCAATGTGAGTCAGTTTTGCACATGCCTTTTTTTTTTTTTAAAACTCAAATCATAAACAGACGTCCTTGCTGGCAGATATGAAATTGAATATCTCCTTCTGTCCTGATTCCTGAAAGATCAAGAGAATGTGAGAAAAGTTTCCACATGACAGCCAGAAAAACAGAACTTCAGATTCTGTTTCCCAATCAAAACGTAACGTTAAAGGTTTTCAACTTCCAGAAGCAACAGATGGAAAACACAGAAGCACAGATGAAAAAATGTAAAGTCTTGGATTACTACCAAAAAAGGACTACCAAACATAGCTGAGCTTTAGTTACAGACATGTAAAGAGATTGCAGTAATCAGATTACATAAATCTGTCAAAACTAGCATGAAGAGTTACTGCAAAAGCAGAGTGCCAAAGTGAGTGCTTTTTCTAAACTGATGCCACATTACAGCTGTGTTTACACACAGAGTAAAGAGATTACAGTAGTCAGATTACAAGACAAACTGCAGCCTTTTAAGAGAAGCATTTGCCTGATTTGGGGAAAAAATAGTGAAACTGTCTCTTTGAAAACACTAAATTTTCTCAAATGATGAGAAGAAATGACAGACCTCATGCTGTAACTAAAAGTAATCTGATTACTGGATACTATTTTCCATATAAATTACATCAGTGATTAAAGTACCAACAAAAACATTTACCTTTTTTGTTAATTTTACCATGTGTAATGTGTTATTGAAGCAATGTTTTTACTAGCAATGAAAACAAATGTGAAACAGCATTTGCTTCTGTTTCTAGTACAACTTATTTACTGAGATGTAACGACATCCGAAAATTAATAATATTGTCATGAGCTGTCCAGGCCCTGCAAAACATCTTGTACCAGAAGCTTGGTAATCTGTCCATAAATGGATGTCACCTGTTGACTGACTTGTTGACTGTCGATTGAATGTCTTCATGAACACATACATCTCGTAGAGTGTCAAATCTGATTCTTAACAGTCCCTTTAAATTAAATCTGATCTTCCTTCAAAATTCAAACTGTCCAGATTTGGACTTTGCTCATGTCAGGGATGTGTCCTCTATCTCCATTAAGCTGTCTGGATGACTGACATCAGTTTACGGGGCTACATTAATCCCGTTAAACATCTATCCTTGTGAGAGGTCATTGACACCTTGATCTCTGCTCTCTCTGCCTGAAAGTGAGAGCGAAATGCCAAAATCGTAAACATAAACCCTCTGCCTCTTGGCTTATTTTCACAACCTCATTCTCCTGGTGACCTGCCTCCTCAGCAGCTGGAGTCCTCACTGCCTGTGCCTCCACCCCCAGACTTTGTGGCTGAGGCTGAGCCGACGGCGATCTGGCAGCCATTGGTGACATGACTCATGACCTTTTGTTTAAGCTGCGCAACCTGCTCCCGCAGCATGGCAGCGGTGGAGGCCAGGTCCGAGTTCTGGCTCTTCAGGACCTTAACCTTCTCCTCCAGTCGGGAGATCCGCTCCAGCTTCCGCTTGCGGCACTTGGATGCAGCAATGCGGTTGCGGAGCTTTTTGCGTTCTGCTTTGATTCGCTCCTGTGTCTCCAGGTCAATTGGAGAGAGGGAGGGTGGGGATGTAGGATCGCCTGGTGGGTGAGGGACCTCAGGGACTGTCTGAGGGGTGTCTAGGCCTCGGGTGTGGTGCTGAGGGCCTCCACCCCCAGCATGGCCGTGGCTACTGTATGCCATCTGTGCTCCAGAGTACCCCATCTGGCTCGGATTGTAGCTGCTGAGGTTGGTGTAGACGGGCATGTCTCCACTGGACATCAGGTTCCTCTGGTAGGATGCCTGCAGTGACACAGTTGAGGACGACGATGGAGACATGGGGCCGCTTCCCACCAGTTGGTTTTGCTTGTGAAGGTCAGCAAGGGCTTTGACAAAACCATCAGCAAATCCTTCTTGCTCGTTGGTAGCCTGGTTGCGGTAGAGGAAGGGGTTGGTAGAGTTGGACACAGGACTGGTGGTGACCAGTCCCTGGTTGGACTGGATGATCAGATGCTCCAGGTCGGGGGATGCCAGCTTCAGTAAGTTCATGTCTGCTGAGGGTGCAGTTGATGTCATCAGGGAGCCATTGCCGGCAAGTCCCAGGTTGTTGGGGTTCCCACCCCTTCCTCCTGCTGAACCACCACCACTGCCAAAGTGATGACTGCCCGTACCCGACATGGACTTCTTACCCATCAACATTTTGTTTCCTGGGTAACGCTCGTATTCTGCGATCTGGCTGAAGCCGTGGATGGAGGGGGAGTCGTCGTGATAGAAAGGAGTCTCCATCTTGGCCGTCATTGACGAAGAGGCATCTCAGAGGAAATCTTCATAATCAGATTAACCCGAATATCAAAGGGGATTGAAACGTTCCACTGACGTCGGCCGCTGGAGGATGATGGCAGGATGAAGAGAAGAAGAAGAGATAGTACGGGAAGAAGAGAAGACGAGTGCCTGCAAGAAAAACAAACATAAGAGAGAGAAAGAGAATGAAGAGGAGTGAAAGATTACTGAGATGTAAACTGGGAGGTGGTGCTGACACTAGTAATACTATTGCTGTATGTACAGTGTCTGTGTATGGGTGTTATACATGTATCTATATTGTGTGCTGTTTGAGGTGAGATTGACAATAAATATCCAACTGCTTAAGACAATAAAGCTGTACTGTACATTACAGTAACCAGTGTTGTCTCCCACCATTCAGTGTATTTAGTTGTCATTTAAATTGGAAAGTTATGTAAACTTGCCAACCTTGTGGCCACATTTTGCTTTAGACGTTAAGGCCTGATTGACACACTGAAACACATATCAAACCATGAGCAGTATGACCCTGTGGTCAGGCCTCCAGTATGGGCCTGAGAATATGTTTTATCTTTAAGTACTATATTTAAGAACGATTCTGAGTATGACCCATCATATATTTGGTACTAAAAACCAATGAGGGTATATCTGTTGACTTAAAACATAAAGATTTTTCTATCTGGATTCTTTAAATTTGTTTTCAATGAAGTGAGTGCAAAATGTACAACATATAGTGCTTAGCAGGACATTTTAGAGTAGATGTAATACAGTGTGCTATATCATATCTATATTTATATTGGCATTTATGTTAATGCATTTATAAACATCAATGTAATTTAAGTATGGCCATGGCACATTATGACCATTTTGTGTGAAAATGTAAACCAAAGCTCAACAAAAACTAACATGAAGCCTGAGCACTGAGTTAGACTAAATATTGCTATTTCCTCTCTGTGTTACTGTCCCTCAGTCGTAGCAAACAAACATTGTGGTGAAGCACAAGGAGGGGTTTCACTTGCATTTATTATGAGGGGATCTCTTTGAAACAATATGAACATGGAATTACAGCAATCAATAACCATTTAAATGTTCAGATTTGTATTTAAGTATTGTGTTAAGAAGAGATCAGAAGAGATGTGTGGTCAGCGTTAGCAGTATGAGATAAATGTATCACATTTCAAAAATGAGAAAGGAAATGTTGAAAATGTTTTGCAAGACTGAAACTAAGTCTTGAAGGCCTGTTTAATGTTTTAATTTTGAGTTCATTTTTAACTTTATGATTTGAGTTTTCGTTCTCCATAACTGCAGCTCTTCTTACAATGTTTCTCAAACACATTTTACAATTTGCACATTTTGCCCAGTGCGTCAGTTTGATTTCCTGGTTAGAAAATGAATATGCTGGGGAAAAAGTTTTGAAACACTGAAACGTGAGTTTCGAAATAGCAAATGTTTAATTTGAAACTTTTGCACATGAACATTTGCACTTGTATTGCAGACTGTTGTTTTAGTGCTGAGTTTAAAACACCTACTTTTCAGAGACTTGCCCACAGCTACGAGCTTTTGGCAGCATTGTCTCTCGGCTCTAGTTTGAAAGTCCAAAACAGACGGTCTTAAAAAAAAAAAAAAAAAAGCTGTGATCCTACAGGGAGGTGCATTTGCTTCTAAACATGTCGTTTTCTTTTCTGCTCAGGTACAGTCCAGTCACATGTCACATTTACCTAGATGGGTGAGATGGCTAGACTAATCCACTGATAACTGACTCTCACAAGATACACAAATAGGATCCAAGGACAAAGTTAAATTAACTTGAGATACCAGGTCTATGCCTGCCTTAGTTATTAGATACTAAGGTTCAAAACATTGATTTTCAACCTTTTGATTTTTTTTCCTATTCTTATAACTTGATATTTTTTCCATTGTAGAGGAGAAACAATCACAAAGACTGTGAGCTGTTTTAGTGTATGTTTGGGCTTGTGAGTGCTGTTTTTAGACAGACTTGAAAACCCTTTAACCTTGAGAGGAAGAGCAGGAGTTTCATCATAGTCCAGCCTCAAGTGTGACCACCAGACGTGTGAGGATCCGATTCAGCTCAGACTGACCATCAACTTGAATAATTGCCTTCTGATTTAAAAACTTTCTTTCATGATTTGATGGAAATGGCTCATCACACATTTTTAAAGGAGGGGATGTACGAGGAAAATTTGACCAGATTCGCAGTGGAGCACAAGCAGACGAATGCCAAGTTGAAGTAACTGATAATCACAGGCTGCATCGAGTCGATGAACTGAACTCCAGTGACTGGCAGCAGCACAGCTGGTCTGTTTGGATCAATGATCAGCGAGTTATTTGAAAGAGGAGCCACAACTTTGATGCGCCATGCCCCTCTGAAACAGCCCACCATTTACCACAGACACGATACAGTAGCTGGCTGTGCACGGATGAACACACCGGGTGAAAAACAAATTAATATTTCATATAAGCTTTTTTTCTTATGGCCATAAATATTTTTACTGCAAAATATTTAGCAAAATTAGGATTCATTCGTAAAGGTCATGTAATCCTTCACTACTTGTCAGCGCTCTCCTGTGGACATACCATGTTATGGCAGAACTGTTTCTGGAATACCTCCAACAATGTTACTTATCAGCTATGCAACAGCAATATTAAAAGCAATAAGCTAATTTCAGCCTACATATGGCCTACCCACGTTTATGTCTGAGTTACTTTCAGTTTTCTGCTGTATTATACTAATTCTCTACACTTCAAAGACAAATATTTGTACTTCTTCTCTGGAGTTACTTTGCAGATATATTTTACACGCAAAATAAATGACAACTTAGTAAAATATGATGCAGCTCACAACCCAACGGAGTGTGAAATAGTTCAGCTCAGCCCTCTCTCAACCAGCTACAACACAACATGTTAATTCAACAATGACAATAATCAAGTAATATAATCTAGCAGTGAAATATTTATCATATGAGGCCAGAGCTCATTATTAATAAATAGGTGAAATATGAATCACATCACTGTTGTTCTTTCTGTTTCAAACAATAATGAGTCATTAGTGGCAGATTTCCCTCGGAGGAGAAATGAAGAGTCAGACAGTGGAAGCATTAAAGATTCACTGTAGCCTACTAACCTCTCAGGACTGAAGCTGTTACAGTTTGATCTCTCTGCTCCCCTGATCAGTCGGGACTCTATCAGACGTTCAACCTGCTTTAAACGCGTTAAAGTTCCCGGTCCAGGCGTTAACTTCAGACCGGGAGAGACCAGCGAGGCAGCGCTGCTCGATATGATGGATTAACACAATCATCCGGAGTCACTAAAGGACCGAAGCGGCGGGCTGTTCCTCCTGAAACTGTGGTGATACGACAGAGCGCAGCGGCTGCATGTTCATCTGAACTATCATAATGTTTGATAAAGGTTCATACTCACAGAGAGACGCAGAGATCTGCTGAAGGATCCGAGAACAGAGTGAGTCAGAGAGAGAGAGAGAGTGAGAGAGAGAGAGAGGCAGAGAGACTCTCTCTCTCTCTCTCTCTCTCTTCATCACAAAGTGACTCACTGACTTTTGCTTCATGGTTATTAACACATTTCTAATGAAGTCATTTAAGTTTGAAACATCTTATATTACGCTTTAAATTAGTATAAACTAACTTAAGCATGTTTAAATCAAAAATATTCAAATTCAGTTAAATGACTTAAATAAAGGCTTGAATCAGGCTCAGACTACTCAGTATTTCTGTTTGTTCACCAAGAGATATAAAAGACTACATGAATGGACCAACCACCGTGCACGATGGTGGGGAGCACTTGGAGCCAACTTCCAAAAACAACAATGTAAACAAACAATGGCTTTGTGTATTGCGTGGGAGAAAAAGCAATGGTGACCTGCCCACCTTTTCACAGCTCCCTCACACAGAAGAGCGGCCTGCGCGCCTACATTTGGAAAACATCAAAAAATGTATCGCAGCAAACTAAATATTAGTATCAGTCCATCAGGATGTCGTGAAGCATCACAGACTCAGTGTCATTTGTTGTCCGGCGATGATACACCATTCAGGATAGAACAACAAGATGCCCTTAAGATGTTTTCAGATGGTGGCTGCTGTTCCTAAATGCAGGTTGCTCAGTAACCAGTGAGTAGGGGCTGCTTGATAGAACTGTTGTGAGCTGCATACCGAGTTATGTTGTGTTAACAGCCGCTGAACCATTGTTACAGGCCATTCTGTGACCACCCTTGAGTCTGTGATGCTGCATTTGCCCACTGTCAACATGAACTTTAAACATCAGCAAAGGACAAACATTCACTGATAATGACCCAAAAGCATGTCTTAAAAAATCTCACTATGGTTACTTTATGTGCAGCTGTAGAGAGTGAAAATCTCCACAGAAGTTGGCAGAAACAACGCAGAGGACATGACCTCTGTGACCTCAGTCATAGCTAATTGTTAACATTACTGAACTGACAGGCGCAGTTTATGTTCCTCTGATCCTGATTTTAATCTGTTTCTCTCAGTTACACTCATTCAACTGATTGTCTAAATAATTAGAGCCTAAATACCAACCAACAAATAGCCACTGTGCGTGTGTGTGTGTGTGTGTGTGTGTGTGTGTGTGTGTGTGTGTAAAATGAGAGACGAGTGTGTTTACTTTGGCAGAGCAATGTAATTACAGTTCTTACTGTAGGTGGAGCAGCCAAGACGCATACAGCATATGTGTTCACTGTCTATAGAGGGAGAACAAACAAACGAACAAAACCACATAAATAGAACATAAGAAACACACAAATACAACATTAACAGAACTGTGGGACTAACATTAAAACCAAGTGTTAACTCTACAAAAAGCCAATTAAACTTGTGAAGTCCAGTATTTTAGGGTCCAAACACACACACAAACACACATTTAATATCTGATTCCTGTTTGGGTCTGATCTATTAGTCTAACTACTTTTTAGAGATAAATATTTTCACATAAAGCTGACTTAAATGTGTTGACTTTTTATTGACTTAAACATTTCTCAGTTGGAGATTTGTGTGAGCAGTCAGATAGCTGTTAATCCACAAGCTTTCTTAGCTTTTTCAATCTAACACATTAACAAATCATTTTGCCTCTATTGTCGTTATTATTCCATACAGTCTGAGTTTCCTGGTGTGCCCTCTAGTGAAGAAATCCAGTAACACACAAAGTCCATAGGCAAGTGTGTGAACAATTAAAGTTAGAAAAGAAGTGTTCAAATGACTGAATCGAACTGTAACTGTAATCGCACTTTTATTGCAGACTATTTCTTTGCAGGGTTCTGTCACTTCCTGGTGTCCTACCCTGTCGTCTGGTAACCACACAGTGACGTCACTCGTCAAAATATACTCTGACTTGGACCAGCGCAACACACCGTGTGTCAGGCTGTAAACTGGCTCTTTGAATGGAAACACGGGACAGGAAGTCGGCCCGCTTCACACAGTAGAAACTGTTTGTATCCAGAGTGATACTGACTTCACTCTGAGGTTATTTGGCTGTTAGAAGCAAGAGTCCACTGAGTGTAATGGAAAAAAATCTCACTCTCACATCTGAAAGTTATCAGCTGCCATGACATCATCTGAATAAACAGGCATGATGACATCATACGGTGCAAGAGACGGGGAGGGAGAGGGAGACAGGGAGGGAGACTTACTGGAAAAGAGAAAGAGGCTGAAAGAGTTAACTATTATTATTTGAAACCACTTAAAATCATAAAACATCAAAGGCTAAAATGTTTAATACTCACATACCTTTGTGTGTGTTGAGTGAGTTTCTGATGGCTGTAATCAATTATCTATACATGCTGTAAAAAAAAAACCAAAACAATGTGAATGGGCTGTTTTTAAAGTTTTCCATCTTCTGCCATATAAGCGGGCGACTGCCACGGACACACAGTGGGAAAGTGAGACAGCAGTGAGAGATGAACAGACACATCGCTGGCTTCTGTGTTTTTTATGGAGGTTTTTGAGAAAGACAAATACAAATCAACAATTTCATTAAATTGATGAATCACCTGCAGCAATGGAGATTGGAATAATGATTCACATTCTTGTGCCGTATTCTGCTTGTATTTATATATGTGATATATGGTCGTCATGCGCAGTAATCAGTGGTGGAAGAACTACTCCTTTGCTTATGTAAAACCTTAAAAGTCCTCCATTAAAAGTATCTTTGTCATATACAGTTGAGTGAAAGTATAGGTGATTTGTGATGAATCTGAATGAATGTACAGCATTTCACTGTTGTGATTGCGTGGAGTGGAGCCAATTTTAACATCTTTATGAAGATCTATGAAGATGAACATCTATCTGAATGCAGGGGACGACCTTTCTCCAAAAGTCACCAAATAAATCCAGAGGCTGTGAGATGATTAATAGTAAAGAGGAGAGGAAAGAAGATTTATAGGAGTCTTTCACAAACTGATATTTATTTCTAGTGATCAGTAATGCAGTGCCAGCTCCATCTAGTGTTCATTAGAGAAAATGTAAGCAATACAATTTGTCACACATTCTTTATACTGTTGATACAAATGAACCCGTTTCTGTTTCAGAAACAAACAGGGTCAGATGAAGCTCAGGAAACGTTTAAACAGACTGACAAATCACCTGATGAGTCAGTGAGGCATTAGAGTAAATAGATTTAATGGTGATTTTACTGGAGTCAGTTATTGATTCAAAGAAACCTCAGTCAATTTAGGTGTGTTTATTGTAGAAAAATTAAAAAAAAATATGGGATGAACAAAAGCAAGTGTTGTTTACTTAAAAGATAAATAGAATAAAAACAAAATAGTGTCCTCAGTGGTGGCCACAGCTCTGCCAAGACTACATGTTTTCCGTATCCTTCACCTTCAGTTTCCCCTCAGACATAGTCTTTCTTTGGAAAAGTTATCTTGACTGAATGTAAAATAAACGCATGTGGTTTTGAGCAGATTTAGCTTCATTATCAGTCATTTCCAAGCACCAGAGTAATATGTGCTGGTCAGAGATTCTGATCTGGTCACTGTGACTCACAGACACCAAAAAAACATTTCCAGTATGTAACTCCACATTGGTTTCACAATTATCACTAAACTTTGCTGAGCTGCACATGGATTTTAGCATGTGTCAGGGGGATTGTGTCATTTGTAATGGTGACTGTAGGAGAGACATAAATACCACCAAATTAAGACGGGAAAGTTCTTCCCTTTTATTTTTGAGACACATACAGCAGTTTACGAGTTCAGAAGTGAAATGTCTTTAGACATTTTATGTACATTCACACACACACACACACACACACACACACACATTTCCATACATAACTGCAATATCTGAGAAAACTCAGAGGGACAATCAACAAACACCACGTCTTTGGTTTTTTTAAACTCATTAACACCTGGATGTAAAAGCTTGTCCAACTCAAACATGAGCAGAGTGGCGTAGATTAGACAGCCTAGTGAAGAAAGGATTACACCGAACTATGTCAGGGAGACAAAAACACTGGCAAACAAGGTCAAATGAAAAAGTGCACCTACATCTAACAGACAGGGGACACTCCTTTGAGGACAGTGTTGCACATATACTGGACAAAGAAAACAGATGGTATGAAAGAGGAGTGAGGGAGGTTATCTATATTTACTTGGAACAACCATCAACAATTTGATCATGCAAAACTTCTTAAAACATCGAACCAAAAATAAGTGCTTGAGAGGGAACCGCAACCGACAAGTCAGGCATAAAAAAAAACAAGGGAGCTGGCAGCATAAACGCAAAGCCAACAGTGAGCGAAATGTGTGGACAGTCAGAAAGAAAAAGAGGTAAATTGTGAACAAAAGCAACAGTTTACCCGATACACAGAAATACCTGCTTACGATGTGTGTGTTCGTCTCTGTTTTTGCTTCAGTGCGTTTTATTTGCTCTCAAGTTCTTATTTTTCTTTTGATTATATTGACACATATATTATACCATAATAGCTTATTTGGTACTACATCACATTTTCTACAGTGGAGGCCATTTGCCATTTGTATGCTGGGCCATTTTATCATGTATTATCTCCAGGGCTCACCTTTTTGAACACTGGGGAACCAGCAGAGGAGACAGTGAAAAGTTACTTTCACACCAACAAACAGCTGTTCAGCCATAGACTGAAGAGGGTAGGAATATCAATTCCTTGATTTCAGATGGCCACAGATACTGACACACACAGCCCCTCCAAAATACCACATTGGAAAGGTGTGTGGATGGGGGTTTCCAAAGCTATTTGAACATCCGGCATGCACTTCTGGTGGAGTATACTGGATGCTTAAATGATACCTAAAGGGGGCATTTCAGCCTAGGAGAACTGAAAGACTAAACTAAAGCAAGCCCTTGAGTCAGCAGATCTGGATTAAAAAGACTAAGAGTCAGCAATGCTGTGTAGGTACAGTAATTTTTGTCACATCAGTGGCTACATCAGCATGCTGTCATGTTCACAATGAGAGCGGTAGCAGGTGTAATGTCTACCTTGGTGATCGTAGTTCAGCGTGATAGCATATCTTTAGTTGTGCTTGTATTCACTCAGACACTGAGTTGGTCATGCAAGTGTTGGAGATTTGATTTACTCTGACTGTGGTAACAAAATGTAAGTAGAGACACAGGACATCGGACTGTCTGGAGCCTCTGCTGTCTGGTTTACAGGGGAGATTTCTGTTTCACTCTGAGGCTGGTATCCACTGGAGCTTCTCTCTAAGGTTGAGTCTGTCTGAAACTCAGGATCTGTGTTGGACTGCAGATGATGCTCAGTCTGGATCGCCAGGTTGTAAGATGGGTTAGGAAATACACTTGTGAATGGAGAAGATGTAAACCCTGACTGACACGGGAGTGCTGCAGGTAAAGTGAAAGGTGTCGGGATGCACTTTTGCAGCGGTTGATTGTAGTAACCTTTGGGAGTTTGGGCAAAAACAAATAGCATGTTTTTTTGACTGACATAACCATTTTCCAGTGTGACTGAGTTACAATGCAGTTCTGAAACGTCTATGACGTTTTCCTCAGTGCCGTAACACTGATCCACACGAAGAGGTTGACAAATATTTTCACCCTGGAAAGAAGACAAAACAAAAACAGTAAGGGTGGGTGTACATGGATGTTGCATAGTAGGAAAACTTAACGTTATTTTGCATATGTGCATATGTGTATTTTAAGAGGTTTTCAAGAATTTTCCCTTGTCATAAAAGTCATAAAATCTTAGACCAGCTAAAATTATGACCTGATGATGGTGCTGGAGGAATCCCCAAAGTTATGGCAAATAAGCCCGAAGCACAAAATCATTGTTTGTACCACATTTTATAGCACATTTGATATATTGTCCAGCCAGTCTCAAATATCAAGCTCATGGTGCACTGCAGGTTTATTTTTTAGTTAAGCTTGTGGGCCATAAGCCGAAGTATTAGACAAATTACAAATTTGATGATGATTTTGGGATTGTAGACAGCTGCTGGGATTTTTCATTTTGTCAGAACAACAAAAGCAGAGATATCCTGACTTTTAGTCTCTAGTGTCAGTGGAGCGTCACAAAAACGCTGTATCCCACACGTAATGTCCCATAGTGTCGCAAGCTGAATGCCCAGAGACACAGGAGACATTATACAGCTGATGAATAAACTAATCCTCAAGCATAACAGAACGTACCGATGCAGTTAACCACTTGTCTGTGAACACTGGCTTAGGTACTGGAGGATAGGCCGTCTCTTTGATACTGTTAAATGAAAGAAGGCATGAAATAAACATCAAAGAAAAGTTTGGCAACAGTATGCAGTTTTACAAATGGCACCTTCAGTGGCAACCGTTGAGAAAATTGCAGAAAAAATCGCATTGACTTGCTCACCATGTCCAGTGTCTGTAGCAAAGGATAGTGATGGTGGAAAGGAGACAAAAAGCAGCCACCAGGGAAATGGAGACCACCATGAGCAAGCTATCAGCTGGCGAGTTAGGACACACAACCCAGGTTAGGAACAGTAATAAATCATATTTCATTCCAATTTAAAAAAAATAAAATAAACACAGACACCTGAAAGTCAAAGGAAGCAACATACTAGGTGAGCTTAGGGTGGTACTAATGGTTGTGGTCCCACATTCTCCAACTGCTGTCTTTGCGTTCACTTTGAGCGTGTAGGTAGTGATATTAACGTTTCTCACTGTCAGGTTGGTGGCCTCAGGGTTGTCTAAACCAAGACACAAACAAACAAACAAACAAACATCCTCAAGAACCTGCCAGGTTTAACTTTTTAAACATTTTCCCCTAAATCCCCCACACCTAAACACTAACTACCAGTGCACACTAATGGAATAAATGACTGTAATGTTGCTGTATGTGGCTGGTGTTAAGTCTTTATTTTACCTATCGACGCAGAAAGTTGAGAAGCTGAGAGAACGAGTCTACATCTTTCATAAAATCATTATGTGTGACCTACAACCAGAACATATACACAATATCACAATATCACAATACCTGTGCTGACAGTGTAGAGTACTTTGTTGTTGTCGCCCAAACAATATAGAATGTAGCCTTGGATGAAAGCGGACTGTTGTTTTAGGTTTATAGTGTCCCAGGATACCACAACATCTGTATGCCGCTGTTCCACCGTCAGGGATTTAAACAGGTTGTTTTCTATTCCTGGCAAAGCGTGATGTGGGTGAAACACAGTTAGACCATATGAAACATTTATCATGCAAACAGTATCCTGCACTTAAGTCAACCGGATCAATCTTACTTTCCTCTCTGACGTAACCCTCCCATCTTTGTAGAAGTACTGGAGCTCCCTGGGTACATGCGTATACAGATAATAAGTATCTCACTCCGTCTTTGAAATTCTCTGTGGGGTATGTAATAACAAAAGAGATGTAGTGTTACAACAGGAAATGTAACATTACAGTGACCCAACAGGTTTGCGGCCAAAAAAAAACAAGGCATACTTGAAAATATGCTGGCATTGGTTTCATTGGGAGGCACTTTCAGCCACCCCACCTTGTGATGCTCTGAGTTAGGACACCAGTCCACTATGTAGCCACAGCTGGCTGTTGTACTGGCAGACCAGGACAGGTTGAAGCTGCCGTTGGTGCCAATGATCCAGGAAGTCTTCACCGTTTCTGAAAAAACGCAGTGAAACACAGTAAATTAGACATTAACATATTGTCGTGTTGTTGATGTGGTGTTTGTTTTCCTCGTGTGTCTGCTTCCTGTCCGTTGCCTGCCTGTGTAATCATTAGTTCCATCTTTCATCTTCCATTAGTGTTACTCGTGTCTAGTTCGCTTCCCCCCTTGGTGTGTATATATTGGGTTTGATTTCCTGTGATCCTTTTTAGTTCGTCGCAGTAAATTATACTTTATGTCCCAGCCATTTATCCCAGTGTTTGCTTTCTCCTTGTGTTTCCTCATGTGTGTTTAGACTTTTGGTTTCCCTGGACTTTGCATACTTTGACTTTCGCACACTTTCTGACCCTGCCTGCTTTGACCCCCTGTAAGTCCTTTCCTTTGTTGATATTACCCCCTTTGAACTGTCTCTGTTCCCCACCTGCTGTCTGCATTTGGGTCCTTTGTGTTTCCCTGCTCCCTGTCGAGTACATTGGTGACACATGAAAGCGCAGGTAATGCAGCAAACACTTGACACAGAGAAGACGATCTTAAATCTTAATCTTAATCCTATAATTCCGTGCTATATGTAATGGGACAAAACAAATGTCAAAACCATGACCAGAAAAAGAGAGTGTATATTAAATCTATATTTGCAGGGAAGTCAAACAAAACTCCAAATGAATGATAATGTTGCTCCACTTCTTCACAAACCATATCAACTTCATAAGGTGATAATAGATTTATTTTGTGTTCACAGCAAGTTTTGGTGCCACTAAATGGTTAAGAAATCCTGAATGCTTTGCAAACTGTAATATGTGCTGCTCTGTCTGCTTCATACCTGGATTTATGCTGGGGACGGTGATGGTTGATGGTGCTGAGCTGCCATTCATGTTTCTGGCTGTAACTGTGATGATATAGTCCTCAGTGGGGTTCAGACTGAGAGCATGTCTGTGCTGGTTGTGAACTTTGGTTCTCTTTTGTTTTTTCTCCGTGGTCTTCATCCAGGTCACCTCATAGTCTAGAATGTGTCCATGACTCTGGTTGGCCAGTGGCGTCTGCAGAGAGGTTAAATCAGAACTTTAGCTCGGCAAAGCACATTTGGAGGTTGTTTTAAGGAGTTTATAAAGACAAAACAATAAGTAATTTTGTAATCACTTTTAATCAGCAGTTTTAAATCTTTCATAACAACTTTTTTTGAACTTTTGAACAACTTTTGGGATGCAACAATCTAACAAATCACTTAGGCCAATGAGACATAAAGTCATCATGAGGTGTAACGTGTCTTAGAATTACAGGTTCTCATGTTTTAATATGTCAACAGCAAAAGTCAGCAATACATCTGATAATGTAAATATTATATGTGATAGTGTGATAATAATTCAGTTTGTTTTGTTTTTTTTACTATCATTTCACTTAGATCCGCAGCACTTTTCCAGAAGGTCAGCGGTCAAATGGTCAACTGCAGTGGTGAGAGAAACTTTTCAAAACCTCGCAACGCAAAATGAATTTGTATTAACTGCTCATAGCTTATCTATCTATTATCTCTTTGTTAGTTGTTAGCATTGTTAGGGAATGATTTACTACACATAAAGCAGCCATTAATTGGAGCTTGTACAAGCTTTAAAACATTCATTAGAAAGTGGTCTCTGACGTACTTTCCAAATGATTACAGTTTGGTTGGCCTCCACTTGCGTCCACACATCAAGAGCATTTGGAACTGTTGAGCAAATCAGTGACCAGGAAATGTAAACTCTGTTTATCAAACAGACAGCAATGGATAAATGTGTAAAGTGTTCATTGCTTTTGTTTTTTAATTACTTGCCATCACTCTGTGTGAGGAAGCTGGTGCTCGTGCTCCAGTCACTCCATTTCCAAAAATGGTGCGTTGTTCCGCATCGTACTGTCACATTATACATCCAGTGTGGTATCAAATCATTCAAAACAACAATATGAAGACCAACTCCGATGTATTCTCTCTGGTAACACGATATGGACAAGAATGCTGTTAGTCCAGCCACCAGTCTTAATCTAAAAACCTTCTAATATCCCAGTCTTACCCACTCTTTCAGCAACTCACTATAGTTTCTGTTTCCCCGTGGCTAACGTTGACTTGGCATCTTATACTGAGATTACTGTCCTGTTGCATCTTCCCCCACTCCAGGGTGACATTTCTGGCATTCACATTTGAAGCCGTTAATCCCACTGGAGCAAACATGTGCACTGAAACAAAAGGCAAGCAACTATCAGCTGAATTGTGTTAAGAAACAAATATAATCAATAGATAAATAAAGTTTTTACAACAGACATTTTTAGAAAGTCATACCTCTTTTAGTCAGGTCTGCCCAGTCATAGAGCTCCACCTTCCCCAGGTAATTTTGTGCTGTTAGTGTCCAGTTTCTCTCACCGGCTTCCACCTGCACTGGCATCGTGCATCTCCCCGGAGACCTACTATCACATTGCCTAAAATACAAATGTCAATAAAACATTTAGTTCGATACATACAGTAAATGCTTAAATGTCTACATCAAATGGAGAAGGGAAGCACCAATTTTAAATTCACAAGTGACTGAGCACATAATTAACTACTGAAAAGTTGTTGTATTTTGAAACATAAATACCAATGAATTTGTACCACTGAGTTATTTTACATTACACCAAATCTGTCTGGATTCATGGGATCTGATTTCCTCTAATGAACATTTCCAGAAGGTTAATTCAAAACTGTCTGTGGTACAATTATTCATTCTTTCTAGTTTTTGGTAATTCAGGCAGGTAAAATCCAGACTGTCCTTGTTTTCTGTTCACTCATCAAAGCTTGTGTTTCTTAAATGATGTGACTGACTGTTACCTGACAGGATAACCTTTTTTTTTTTTTTTTTTTTTTTTACTGAATGGGAATTCTCAAATAAGAAAACTGAATCTGATCAACTTAAACAGAGTCATTAGCTAAAAGAGCAGGACCGCAGCGTTAGTCAGTCAGTTGGTCGACGTGTCATTTTGGTCCAGTTCAAAAAGAAAGTAAAATATTAATTTTGGTTTAGTTCAACATTAAAGGGAAATGCCACACAAACTTACATAAAAAAGTCTTGTTCCAGCTGTTGGTGAGCAGACCTACATATGTGGAAAAAGCCTTTTGTATGTCTAATGGAAGCTGTGTGACATCCTCAAGTGATTTCACTTGAGTGAACGTAGGCCCGGGTTGAAGAGCACAATTTAGAAAATGTAAAACATCCAGAGGTGTGGAGTTGGAAACAGGTGAGCTCACCAGACTTTGGCAGTCTGACCCTTGTCTCAGCTGCAGGCAAGAAGCTTCTGGCTACATTAGCCACCACTAGCTAGACACACCTGAATCTCCAACCAAACTCTCCGTCATGGGCCCTACTTTATATGTCACTACTCCATTTTTAGTTGCTTATGATAAATTCAAATTCACACTTACACACTCCAACCTGTGGCTACACCAGATTTAGTTTTATTTTACCTTCCTAGCAGATGATAAACTGTTGCAGTCTTGTACGATATGCGTGTGTCCTCTCCTACAGTCCAGTGACATTCAACTGACTGCAGATTTCGGGTTTCACACTGAAGATCCCTGTCTCTGGGTGCATCTGAGTCATAGCAAAGATTAAAAAAAAAAAAAAAAAAGAACAGTAAGCATTTAATAACAAAATGACCTGTATTATACACACCAAAGTGACACAATTCTTAACAACATTAAGTTATACTTACAGCCAATATAAGCACAAACTACACCTTGCCCTCCGGATGCGTCACAAATTACACGTGTGCAACTGAATTCTGATGGTCGGTTCAGGAGCACGGTCAAGGCATACGTCCGATTGCTGATCTTGGTAGCGTTCATATTAGACTCATCATACCCCATCAGATACATATTTTTGAAAACGTCCCCCGCTGGCAGAACGCAGCAGAAGGTGACTTTACTGCCAACCTTTAACAGTCTGTCCTTTGGATAAATCTGTGTGCCTGTGTTTTCTATCACTGCAAAACATTATAATAAGACATAATAAGAACGCAAAGAATGACCGTCTGATTTGTAAGAATGACAGCATGTCAAATCAAAATAGAAGGAAGTCCATGATTAATATTAACCTGCGATTTTCTTTTGTTTCCATGGGCTTGTATGGTTTTGGTATCGGGCCCTGAGCCAGACTGAATGGGAAGCGCACTCCAACGCCAAATGGGACGTCCAGTTCCAGGAATGAGTAGATCCTATCTGATTGGACATCACAGCAACTTCCTCCTAAAACATTTTCATAAACAAAGTGAAGTATGTTTGTTTGGCTGTTCCAGAAACTTGGATTGTTGTTATCAAAGTCTGCATCGCTGGCGTACGAGATCTTACATAATATACTTCCTTGTCAGCGATGAGAACAAGCAGCTCATACACCAACATGCCATGTACTCCAGAGCATGAATGGTCATCTTCCCACGTTAACAAAACAGTCTGGTCAGAACCACTGAGCGTTAGTTTCTGAGGTCCACAATGCGAGACACCTGAGATAATCAATCAAAGTGTATTTTTCATTTTACTGATCCTGAATAGCAATGAGACAAACAGTAATGAGAATATCATCTGCTTTTTGAACACAGCGATAATAACAATGATCCCGCATCAAAGGTCTCGGTGTACAGGGATCAGTGGCAAAACCAAGCATTTTAGGAACACACCTTAATCTTTAAAATCAAACCAGAGAACACCGAGCCCATTTTGCAGTTGCCAGCTGCAGTGCTCTCTCTTTCTCTCTCTACACTAGACCAATTTAAAGAATTGATTTTGTCCACATTAATCACTTACACACAGGTTGAAAAAAAAATCCCTTTATGCTAAGTATTAATAGTACTATAAGTATTAGAAACTTTCAGCTATAAAGAAACCATGACACTAAAGGAAGGAAGGAGGACATACTCACCATTTTCTGGGCCATTTCCCTCTTGCGTGCTCTTGCAGAGCAGTGAGACCAGTAATAACCATGTGAACATTATGTGGTCACTTGTTGTTATTCCTTTAGGGTAAAGTCTTCATGGATTTAACGCTTTTAGCGTGGAAAAGACATCCAAGACATCCATCTACGTACACTTGATACCTGTGGAAATTAATCGCAGTTTGTTCAAAATTACATATATTCATTTCACAGCAAATTCACAAAGACTCTGATATAAGGCTAAAATAAAATCCTTACATGAGAAGCACCGGCTAGTTGTTGCATTGAATAACTATCATTTGAAAGCTACAAATGGCTCTGAATTAAACAGGAAAGAGTGTCAAGTTACTCCCTAAAGCAACACTCCCCTTCAGAAGAACCTCCATCGCCTGGAAAGCCCATTTGCTGTGTGAGCTCAGATGCAGATTGTGAAATCCATGTGTATCTCAATGCAGGAAATGGAGAGGCTGCTTTCTCGTAACCGTGAGTCACAAATCCCAGATCAGACATGCCTAACATTCGCTCACAGGGTTTTGATACTTGGAAATGATACAAAAAAAAAATATTGTTTCAGTATCTCAGTGTGGTGGCTCTTTATTAGTAAGAAAACCGTCTTTATTTATACTGCTTATTCCTCGTGGCTCACAGGGCACAAAAAGCAGGAATCTGTGCAGGAAAACACTTTCCTCAAATCTTTTGTGAAATGGACGAGAACACATCTCCACACGAGAAACAGAAAGCTCAGACTGTTAAAGACAGTTACACAATAGTTAAATACCAAAGACTGTTGTGTGTCAGAGTTGCCACCAGTTCACTTAATCATTTTCCTGAAAATAGTCCCGACATACAACCCTAGTTTACCAGAGTCAAGTAAGACTGAGTCAAGTTGAGGCCACTGAGCTGCAAAAAGCACAGCAGAAAGTTACTAGATGGACGGTTAAACTCCGGCTGAATAAATAATGCAGCAACAATCAGAACAAATCCACAATGTCTCTGTTGAGTGCACTTCTCAGTTTTGAGCGCTCATTTCACCAGAAATGGAAGCATAGTGCATCTTATTACTAACTCACGTGTTGGTGCACAAAATGGTCGATGCGCGATAGATAAAAGTGAAATGAATTATCAATGTAATTTCTCATCTGATCTATGTTTTATAGTGCTGTGCTCACAGAGTATTCCTATCCTTCACAAAAACAGAAGAACTGTCTGGATACAGCCGCAAATGGCTCTTCACGCCTTAAGATAAAAACAACAGTCAGTCACATAACTGACTCGGCCCTGTTTGTCACAAGTGACTGACAAAAACTTTGACCTTGACATTCATTGGTCATTGGCAAGCAGTGTGTTTAATACATTTTGAAATAAAAGCAGATAAAAGTTGGTATAAAACATAATTTACTGTTTTGGTTCAATAGAAGCAAGATGACTGATGTCTTTTGTATAAATAGAAACCCAGTTCCTCCAGATGAAATCAAAACCATCTTATTTATTCAGTATTATAACAAGGTTTCAATTCACTGTAAAATCATTGTTACCTGGGGTACCACACATTTTATTTAATTAGTAGTTACTAGATTCAAGACAAATAGACTTTCCAAGTCTTCTTTACTAAGACAAGAACCTTTGGTTGTTCACACCTGGGCAGGATCCAGAATGTGTGTGTGTGTGTGTGAGTCACATGGATTCATTTGAAATTCCCAGGAAGGATCAGATTCTAAATGGTGCGTGCTAAGCTTTCGTTTCAGAGATGGTGCAGCTGGGGAGGATGTGGTGCTAAACTGTAAGCATGTATTTGTAGGACCTGAGTGACTTGTCATCAGTAGGCCAGGAGTCAAAGTTCAGCTGGCAGACAGTGAAGTCAGAGCGTGGAGACGATGCCTTTTATGGCGACATAGACAGGATGCTCTCTGCCTAGTCACACATCTGAGAAACACACAGACTCACAACACGTGGGCACAGTGCATTTCTTCATCTCTTCCAGTTCATGCTACAAGCTGTTCAAATGTTTTGTTAGCTGTTGAAAACATTCCTGACCAGTGAACATTAAATATTACGTACCGCACCAACCTTGTGTGCACCTACTTCGGTGACCTCTCCAACCTCACCCATCGGCTCCTGGAGGGCCCAGAGCGCAAAATCTGCATTACGCGCACAAAGCGTTGGTTTTGAGCGTGGTCAAATATTTTTCAAATATTGTTTAAATGAGATGAGATATTGTACAAATATTGTACTGGTATCTAAAGAATGCCTGGGTCAGTGATGGTAGCATATGTTGTGAAGACTGGTGGGCATCTACCTAGATGCTTCTTGATTCTGCATAAACTACTAAGTAACAGACTTCTGCAAAGGGCAACAGGAGCTCTGTAGGATCTACCCCGGATTTATATTATTAAAGAAATTTAGATTTGTTTATGCAGCCATTACCAAATTTTTTGCAGTGACTGAATCATAATACAAACTTGGGCAAAACAAAACCATAAAGCCAGTTTTTGGATTTAACCTCCTAAGACCTAAACTCTTGCATGGCATGCTTTATTGATTTCTCTTTGTTATTTGGGTTGATTGGGACCTGCTAAGTGTAAAAACAAATAATTATCTTTTTGCATTCCCAAAAGGTCCTAGGAGGATAACCTTAGCAGAATTTCACATCACATGGTAAAGCCTGGACCTCTTGTAAATAATTGCACTAAGTCTGGCTACAATCACTCAGGCTAATTTTACTTTAGCAGCATTTATGTAAAATGGAATTTAAAGTCTTTAGTGTAAATGACTTGACATGACCAAATTTCCAAAGTTCCTGAAAAAGTTTGATCCACTGTCACCTGAAAAGTCTCAAACGTTGCCATTTTTTAGAGCAACCTGTTGGAGCAAAGGTGCAGATCAATGAAAAAAATAAAGTGATTAAAGAACTTTGACTCTAAGCCACATGAGTTTCAGGATCGTGCAAAATCGCAAATTTGATTGTTACAGGTCCACCTGATGGTCAGTACGTGTCATTTTATGTGGCTGTATAATGGGCTGCACTTTCATCTGCCAGTTTTATTTGACAGTTGTTTGGATCTGATCACACTGAGTTCTGCATTTGATTACACCTGACCTATACATTTCCTTTCCCTTCATCAGATCCTCCAGCTACAGATTGTATTTTAATGGCTGTAAATGGGTAATAACAGTCAGGATACCTTGCTTCACAGATTGTATTCAAGTTTTTAATTAATTTGTCTCTGTGAGTCCCGCAACTTCATGGACGTGCAATCATAAATCACTAGATTAATAAAATTTTACTATTTCAAAGTTTTTACTGGCATCAAACATGTCAGTTCAACATGGAGACTGAGATGAAATTACATGCTTCATTTCTGCATTCAGAATAATTGTATCTCCTCCATCAAACTGGCTGGCAAAAGTCAATCAGTCAAATGTGACTCTATCAGAAGATGATTCGGTGAATCTGTAGCTAACAAACGATTTGAAAAAACTATTTAGATTCAGAAACTATGAGGACTGCCACTTCAAAAAACAAGCAATATTATATCATTTCAAACTTTGTGGGATTTGACTCTGACATTTGTGACTTCCAGTGGCATGAAAACAAGAAAGTGCTGTTGACAGTAATGCAGAACACTCTACAGAGCTCACTGGAAGTCCATTGTCACTGTGATGATGCAAAATGTCACATAGGGCAGCAGTGATTTTAAGACAACAATGGAGGTCTAAGGCACTGAGGCATGAACCAGTTTGTAGCTATAGAGAGATGATTGTTGGGTCTGATCTCATTGATTTAACAAGTGTAATGATAAAATATCTATTCGTATCCATCAGATCTTTTTTGACGATATTTCAGTGTCACACTTTGAAACAGAATTGTCTGTGTTGGATCAGTATTAATCTAATGAGCATATTCCCTGTACCGCCAGAGGAACTGCATTACCCAGTCATTGCACAGCATCATTTAAAGTGCATGATGGTAATCAATAACATAGTGAGAACACATACTGGCTCAGACTACCATCTGATGCTTGGTAATCTTGCATCAGCTGTTGGGTCCAGTCATCCAAATGTTCCTATTGAAGTCATCACTGACACCAGCCCTACAACACCCAACTTGTCAATGAAGAGGTCAGTCAAGTCTGGAGGAGCTTCAAAGTTTGGCTTTTGGGGTTTGTTCCAGCAGTGTCCTCATGTCCAACAGAGCTTCCTCCACGGCCTGGGCCAGATGTGCCGCGTTCGTTTCCTCACAAGTGTTAAAAGAGGACACCGCAAAGTTGATGTGATCATTCATGGGATTGTAGCATACGCCGTATCCATCGGGTACGACTGGGCCGAAACACATGACGCAGTCGGTCTTGGATGGTACCTTGTGAAGAAACAAGAATTTCATCACAAACAGTTCATCACAAACCTGTCAATATAATTACCCAAAACTTGTAAGAATAAGACTTATTAACACTCACGGGCAAAAAAGTGTAATCTCAAAAGTAAAATGGCCTTTTGTCCATGAGTTTGTCCCAATTGGCTAATGAGTTTTTGAGTGACATGTTGAATAACCAGCTAGGCAGAGGCAGCCAGCTAACATCACATATATGCAACACTCGACAGCTGATGTCCGTTTACATTAAGCTTGTGAGCACTTTCCCATATTATGATTCTATTATTCTCATCACATGAGTAACAAATCATGCAGCGCCTTACCTGACTTGTAGATAGCCGGTAGTGTAGGGCCTTGGCGTAGGCAGTATCTGTGAAGACGTCAGGTATGGAGAGTTTTTCCTCAACAGCGATCATCTTAAGCCCCAGTAGGTGCCGGTCTATGGCCTGGCCACTGATTGCCTGAGAGGACAGGGAAAATCCACGTTTGTGATGTAGCTCAACAGATGTTAACTACTTTTTTCTTATTGCAAACAACGGCAGTAAACACTTAGCTTAGGAAGGAGGGAGGAGGAAATGGTGCATTTGTTGGGGACTACTTTAAGCGAGTTTTCAGATTACTTTTATAAGTTTCTGGTAGAAAACTCAGTGATGTGTTATATTATTTGGGCAACAGTGAAGCTAAAGATATGTCAGGCTTTGATACAGATACACACACACACACACACACACACACAAACCTTTTGATTTGGCTGTGCTTAAGAGATTTTATGACCAATACTCACCATGTTAGTATAAGCCCTGTGTGCTTTAACAGCATTCAACATCAGATCAACCTTTTCGGTGTTCTGTAAAACATGGGAAAAAGATGCATCTTAGAGTCTTATAGTTTATCAGTGTTCCAGCATATTTAATAAAACTGAAATGAAAATTTACAGAAAATAAATGTTTCTCATGACACATCACAACTTGGTGTTCGACTATCTCTGGCTTTATTCTGTGCGATACCACAGTGATGTTTCTGTCAGGTGGCTCAGTGGGGCTGTTGTACGACTTTGTGTTTAAGTTGATCAATAAATCACAGTTGTACTGTGTGAGTGACTTTGGTTTGTCGTCTAAATGGTTGATGTGAATATGAATACTGCCCAACAAAATGCCCCCCTCTTCAGACCTGTTTGCTGGGCTCATCAAAAGCCTTGACAAAGGCCGCTGAGGCACTGGAGGCTGATCGGATTGTATCTGTGCGACCAAGTCTGAACATTCGCAGGGAGGCACTTTCATATGTGGCGCAGCAGTGTTTGTACATCCTGCCGAGAAAAGAAAAGCGAGCAGCAGATGGCAGCATTACAACACAGAAACACAGGACACACACTATGAACAATGAGAATAGTCTTGGGAAATGAGGTGATACAGACAATTTATCCTCCACAACATTTGTTGAATTGTGTTTTTTAGTTCATGATTCCTTCTCCCTTGTCAAAACCATTCACTTACATTACCCATAATGCAACCACTGCCTGCTCATGAAGCTTTGTTTAGAGTGTAAAAACTAAAAAAAAAGTCTGCATATTAAGACAGTCCATCGCCACACTACTTTTCAGCATCTTACCTGTAGTAAGCAAGTTGCAGCGCTACCTGTATGAAAGCATCAGGGCTCATCTTGTGGGCCTTTGGGACATTTTTCCCAAAGTGGCTGAATACCATGACTCTCATATTCAGGTCTTCAGCCAGTCTGTGGTGTGAGAAACGTCAGGACAGTGAGGCCAGGTCTATCTACACACCTCACGGTAAGAGGTATATGTATGTATGCCTTATTTTACTGGTGTCGTTATAACATCAGCCCTCACTTGTCCATTTTGTGCTTAGCTTCCTCAATGTCCTTCTTGATCTCAGGTGTGATGTTGAAGTGTAGTTTCTGAGGCATAGGCAAAGGCACCATGGGAGAGCGAATCATCTCTGGATTCCTCCTTTAACCATAAATAAATGAGGAAGAGAAGAAATGACACAGGAGATGAAACAAAACGCCATGGTTGTCAATCATAAGTCTCTCTGTACTCTGTCTGCTGCTGACCTCTCAAAGAGTTTGTAACAACAGAAAACGCCAAACAGACACCTACAGAGTCAAAATAATCTTTGACCTACTTACGTGTATTCGACAACATGGTCGATCAAGGCCACAATGGGTGGGCCCTCAGCAGGAGCATGCTCGTAGTTCGCGCCACATGTTCCGTCCTCTCCAACAATAAACTGAAAAGAGAAGTCAGTAATAAAACAAGAATTCTCATTGTTCATGTTTTTTGTTGAAATAATTATCTTAGGAATTTTACATTAGTATTCACAATAAAGGTTCCTGTTAAAACAGGTCAAGATCTGTCAACAGATAAATGTATTTCTGACTATATACTGCTACCTCACTGAATAACTACTTTATTGTGAAGGATGAGTTTCTGTTTCTACTGCTATGAGAAGGTCCAAGTAGTTCCATATAAGGGGGCAGACTAAGGGCTACTAGACAAGAACTAGTTTGTACAATGCACTATTGGACTATGGGAAATTGAAACAATTTGCAGTTGTTGTGATCGGCCACATTTGAAGGCTGAGTGAAAAGGCAATTCATTAATTAACCATTAATTCAACTGATACTAATAACTGCAATTTAACCAAGGAAAGAGTGTGTGTGTGTGTGTGTGTGTGTGTGTGTGTGTGTGTGTGTGTTTATGCAGACCTGCAGTGTCTTGTCAAACCAGCGGTTGCCACTGTTCCACTTGCTGCCTCCTCCATGCAGCATCTGGACGGCGGCACAGCTGCGGTACATCTCATCAGACATTTGAGGTATTGCTCCATCCAGACACAAGGTGAAGATGCTCCTTTGGATGGCTGACACTGATTTTTTGTTGTTCTGATCTGCACACACCGAGTACACATGCACAAAGTAAACATGAGGTCATTGTGTAATCAGGCTGTAAAATTGAACTTCAAGATATCAAGACATTTTTATTTACTTGACCTGGTTACATTGTGCATATCACAGGGGCTTATTTACCCCTATTATTGTAATTCATTTAAATGTCGGGCTCTGAAATGTGCCTCATGCACACGGTTTTCTTCCAGCACCTTTCAGCTCAGTGTCTGCGATCTTTGAGCTCACCCGACAGGAGGTTGATATAGGCTTTGCCCCAGGAGTCGCGATGCTGGGTGGTGAGGATGCCAACAGGCTCCATGTTGGTCTCTGATGAGCAGCTGCAGATCCTCTCCAGCTGAACGAAAAGCTGATCAGCTGTCAGTGGAGTTCCATCACTGTTGTACACGTCCAAAACAAAGAACTGAGACCAACAGGAGGAAAAACAAAAAAGGCTCAGTCAGGCTTCCCCAATGTTAGTTGTCACTTATTAATGTTGGTTCAATAACTGAGACAAAATGCAAAGTCATAGTTTGTTATTGTCCAGTTAGTGTGCCGTTAACAGATACTCAAACTTATACTCAAACTTTTGTCTCCATCCCTGCAGTTAAAGCTGTTATGACGGAGAAATCTTCAGCCGCCATAATGAAAACATGCAAGCCTCTCATGGAAAAGGAGAAGAGACACAGAGACACATATGCTAAGTAGTGATGTTAAACAGGATCACTGGTTTTTTTGGTCATTTGGGTTTATTCTAGTGTCTCAAAACTACCTAACTTCAAACAGGGCAGATCACCACGATAGCTTACGCTAAACAGCTAACCTGCCTATCTTCGGTGCAGAGGATCTAATCAACTGACCAGCTCCTGGCCTGTCAGATCACTGGAGAAAAGAGTCATTGGTCCTATAGCATGCATGGGAGGATCAAAATTAAACTACAGTTCTGAAATTCACACGGTGGTGTGTATGAAAGAACAGCTCAAATACACAAATGTGAGACTTTAACCAAAGCTTCGCACCTGGAAGTTGTGTACTACAGTGATGTGTTTGGGTGGCCTGGAGCTCTTGGCGTGGTTCACCACTGAGTCTCTCTTTAGACCGGGGATGCGGCATGACGACAGCACTTCATAGTACTGATTCATACACAGGGGCTTCCCTCCCAGGTATTCAACTGGCAGTGTCTCACTGTCAAACACACAAGCTCAGCCATTAAACACCAGGTTAGCTGCAGTATAATTTACGATATTGTGGCTTTAGCTTAATCACAATCTGACATGACACATGGTTCAGGGTTTGTGGACACAGAATATTTCTAATACAACCTGAAAGAAAACAAACTTCAATGGGAGAGGATGGACAGTGGTTTCACAGCAGAGTTTACTGGTCAGTTTTTAAAGCTGCTCTCGTGACACACAGTTTTGACATAAAATAAAGTTATAAGAACGCCAGCTGAAAGTGCTCTTGAAAAGATTCATGGGCAACTTGATCAGCCTTTGCTGTAATAACATTATACTTGTATTTACTATAGCCAGAAATGGCAACCAGGTGTAAAGAGACAAAACACAAAATATACTGAAGTTAAAAAGCTCTGTACTTACTTGTCGATCATTGTCTTGAAGTCCAAAACACCCGCTATCAGCTTGGCCGCAAATCTAAACACAGAGAACATGATCCATATTCAGGTGAATGTTAACTTGTCTAAATATTTCCTTAGGCTGGTTAAATAAGGGAAATGACTGCGGACTTCCTGAAATGTTGCATCAGCTTCCAGCAAAACGTGTGCATCCAAATCTGATCAGATCAACATACACACTCACTGTAAACATGAACAGACCAGATACATTTAAAAAGGGACTGTAACTGAAAGTCATGACATTTTACAATTGTCATATTTCTGCCAAACACACTTTCTGTTGTGTGTGTGCGTGTGTGTGTGAGTACATGTGATTACCTTATTTGTCCCTGCTTATCCCTGAAGTTCATGCGTGGCAAGACCAGCCCAGGACTTGAATGAACCACCACAGGCAACCGGTATTCGAGGTAGGCCACCTGCACCCACCACTCTGACAGCTAATGAAAAAAGAGAGCCACACAGTCACTAACAGATCGGCATGATGCAACACAAATGGAAATAAATCAAATTTTAGGTACGTCTGGGAATAAATTGTGAAGAAAATGAAAGCAAACACGTTGTACTTATGTAAATCTATTGTTCCCATGTCATAATACTTTTTTTTTTTTTACATCCACAGCTGTCGGCCCAGCTTTGGCCCAGCTCACCCAGTTCTCAGTCTTTTGTGCTCTCTTTTCCAGGCTTCTCTGCAGTCTCTCTCCAACCCCTCCTGCTTTCTGAAACTCGTCAACCAGCTCTTTAGTGTGCTTCAGCTCGTCCACCTCCACGACGGGCTCCAGGGCAGTGACGTACCGCTCACATGTCTGCTGCAGAGGGGGTACAGGCAGACAGGGCAGCCCCTTCTGGTGGGTCAGGTATCTGCCACTTACCCGAGTTGCTGACACAGGCTTTACCAAGTGGCAGGGTTTCATTAACCCACAAGGTTTCGCCATCCCCACCTTTACCTGAGAGACAAAAGAGTGTCCAAATGTTTGTAGCGTTACTTTGTTGAAGAGTATTTTGTTGCTTCTTTTGCAGCTAGCTTGGAAAAATAACTCTGTAACACTAATGGAGTCTGCTCTATAATAGTATGATATTTTAAAGCCAGCAAATGTTTACCAGAAGAAGCAGCTGTTGTCACTATATTATCACCTGTGCCTAAATCTACACCTTCTCTCAGCCAAAAATAAAACAGTAAATAGTATAAATGAACGCAGGTCAGTGAAATTTTAAATCAGGTCATGCTGGATCTGGCTTATTAGTATTACAAAAGTATTTGTTAGTATAACAAAAGTGGGGTTTTTTTGTTTTTCAAATGTTCAAAATAGACCCCAGCTGATTTATCAATAGATATCCACCTACATTGACATATAAGCATACATGCTCCCAGTATGGGCTGGCAAGTTTTTTTTTTCAACAAGCTCATTATTGTTGGTTGATTGCAACTTGAATTTCAGAATAAAATACAAGATGCAAGGATGAGAACTTGAGTCACAGCAGCTCAATGCAGCAGGTGTCAAAACCTGTAACAAATGGTAACAAAACACATTTTACCACTAGTCTGATCTCTGCTTCAGTGTCCAGTAGTGTCTGCTATTACAGCTCTTCCTGATTAACAGCAATGATAAATCACGAGGTAAAAATCACTTGAGATGTTTTTAGCAGCAGTTCATAATAGCTGCCTAGTGTGATGCCTCCCTCAGAGTGACATATATCGCCGGTAGAGGGCAGTCTGTGCTCATGTTCAACTGAATGACAACACACAACAATAACAGTATGTCAATAAAAGTGACTCGCATTGGTAAAACAAACAAACAGAGAACTTCATCAAAGGTTCACGGCACATGTGCAACTTACGGTAAAATGTGATATTGCTTTTCTCCCACTTAGTGTTCAACTATAATTAATCTCATAATCAAGTGTAAGTAATACATTGATTTATCTGTTATTATTATGTTACCGTTATCACATGAACAGGGGATGCCAAACAGTCACTGCCACACATGGGACACGTAACCACATCAGCAGTGTCTGTAGGTTACTACATTGTCTTTATGTAATGGTTAAATGGTCTTAAGACATGTTTCTACACACAGATGTCTTTGTGGAGTCACTGGCGCTGGCTAACTTTAGCTTGACGTTATTTTATGTTATCTCCTATCTATGACGTCAGTGGGACGTATTTTACTACGTTAATAATAATTTGCACGTTAGTTAACGTGAATGTAAATATTACAGTCTCGGCCAAGCTCGTCTTTTAATGTGTGGTTAGCTATATGTAATCTTAGCCAAACACCAGATCACCTTTGACCCAGTTCAGGCAGCGAGCTAATTTAACTGTTGGCTACCGCTAACGCTAAGTTAGGTCACTTCAGTTCATTAGGAGCTAAGTTAGCTTGCATTGCTATTAGCTCGCACTCCTTCAGCACCTAGTTGGCTAACTACAGTTAACTGGTTAGTCACCGCAGTCCTAAAGGTTGCCATAATAGTTGCCAAAACAGTCGGGCTGAGTAGCTAAAACTAGTGTTGACTTTTGACCTGGGTAACGGTTTAAAGAGCACAGCTAGCTAAAGATGCTTTACTTACCACAGTTCTGCTGCAAATGCCCCACATTCTGCCTTCAGAGAAACGCCCACAAACTGAGCTCAGTCACTGTGCGAAGTCCAGCAGAAAGGGTAAGCGATGAGCGAGGTATCTGACCGGCGTTTTGTCTACGCTGAAGAGAGACTGGGAGTGCGTCTGACTGCACAGCAGCACTGCAGCTGCTGAAATACAATAGCGGGGTAAAGTTGCTCTGCCATAAAAGCCACCGATTGTCCTCGTGCCATAAAAGAGTGGTGGGTGTGACTTATTGATAGTCTTAATACGCAACCTGTGTTTACAAACAGTATTAGTAAAAAGAATAATGAGGGAAACATCCCTAATATGCGTAATACATATGTATGATTATGTATATTCTCGAAAATGGTGGTGGTACTTTTATATTTGATACATTCTGTACATTTTTGCTGGTAATATTTTGTTCTTCAGCATGTTAAAAAATATGATTTTTAAAATTTTTTTGAATTAGTTTGTTCAATGATTAATTATGGTAATATAATACGCACCCACAGGAAAAAATACACATATAAGCAAGTGAAAAATTGTTTATTTTTGTAGGCTACACTACCAGAGCTGGGGGTGTAGTCTACTTGTCGGACAACAGGGGGCGGCTGTGAGCCATGGCTGTTTTAAATCTGGCCAAAAACCCGCGAGGAAGAGTGTCAGCCTCGCCATGGCGGAAACAGAACAGCAGTCAGGTAAAGCCGAAGCACAGCCGAATGCTTCTGCACAGCAGTCTTAATTTGCGTATTGCTTTAGCTCTGTTGTGTTAAAAGTTTGTGGCGTTTGCAGGTACACCATACCGCCGCATGGGACGTTTGGAATAATTTACTTTAGGTTTAGTAGATACGATTGGAAGGTATATTACGGCTGTCCCAGAGCAAACCTACACATACAGCTATTAAATAACGTGCGCTTGCATTGTCGGCTCGTAATAACTGGATAGACTTGTAGTTTCACTAACCACTATTCGTACTTAATTGTTATGTATGCAGTCGTTGTCAAACATTAAATATACAACCCTATGTTACCTACTGTACTGTCCAGGGGGTGTTAGCTAGCATAGTTCTCTGTGTTGTATCAAAGCGTGTTTCTTATTTATCAAAAAAAAATGTCCCGCAGTTAAATAATTAAATGTCAACGCTTTACAATTGCAAACAAATATAAACGGACACATGCATTCACGCTGTCATTGATTAAACGTTTTGATTAAAGGGCTACACTGAAGTATTTCACTGTCATAGAGGTGCTTGACTCACAAAAGACTATATGAATTGTCATAACTGAAGCAGCATAGGTCGAGATATCCTGAAATGTAGTTCCTGTATTGGGTCAAGCTAAAAAACCCAAACAGATCCTACATTTCCCATGGTGCAACTCAGCTGCATGTATACATCAATCTTTACTTACTGAGGACACAAACACATCTTTTACAATTGTGTGAAATCTTGTGAAATTGTGTTTCTGTGATTCAGCACATCTAAAACTGGTAATATCAGAATGGTTTGCTGTGAATCAACTGACATTAACACTTTAATGATTAAGCAAACTGCCTCTATTTATTTAGGATCCACTCCTGAGGATGAAGCGCCTCAATCCACAGCCACCAACACCTATGTGGTGCCCAAGAAAGAAATCAGCATGGTGCCTGACATGGGCAAGTGGAAGCGTTCTCAGGTAGGTTGCTCCCCATGGATGTGTGCACGAACGTGTTACAGAATTTTCTCTTGTCTGCCTTTCTATGTAGTGCACTCAAAGTTGAAAGCCACATCAGCTGTCCACACATCCAGACACATGTCAGTTTTCAACACCTCTCCTCTTGCAGGCATATGCTGACTACATGGGCTTCATTCTGACACTGAACGAAGGGGTGAAAGGAAAGAAGCTCACATGTGAATATAAAGTGTCAGAGGTATGTTTTCTTATCAGAAGCTCAAACAGCATGTGCATATTGAATTGATGTTGTGTCACACTCAAAATAATAAAAATATACATAATATACACGCAATAATGGCCTAATAAATGTTAAACAGAGACAACAATTCCTTCTCTATTCTGCCCAGACACAGCATTTGTATGTTTCACTCTCACATGAGACCTTTTATTAATAACTCCGTTTGCTAACATTAACCTCTATATCTGTTTAAGCCATCAGACTACTTTCAATATAGAGTATGTATGAGCCGGTAAATAATCCATTTGAAATATGTACTCTGCTGAAAGACAAAGCGATCAACACAAAGTGATCTCAGAAGTTTAACCAGCTAAGGCTACTTTTGTGAACTGTGTCTATCGTATTATATACCTTCAAGGTCATCAAATCCATCACACGAGGACAGCGATGATAACTATCAGTCTCAGTGTTGATACAGTCTGTTGTTTTGCTCTGTGACAGACAGTGGAGAAGTTACTAGATCTTCTGGGGACTTTGGACCGATGGATAAATGAGACCCCTCCTGTTGAACAGCCGTCACGCTTTGGTAATAAGGCCTACAGGACCTGGTATGCCAAACTAGACCAGGTTAGTACACACACACATCCACAGCTCACACAGAGCAACTTTAACTGTTAAACATCTGATAACAAACAAACATCTGATAAGTGTACATGAGTCTGTTACTACATGTCAGTTTGTAGTGAGGGTGTTCATACTATCCTTTTTTAGGGTTGTACGACATTTAAGTCACAGGCTGAAGTGTATTAAATTGCACATTAGAATGAATCAGCCTTGCAGCAGCAGACACATGGTCGCTTTTATGTAGTGCATGTACAGTACTGTACACAATGCTGGATGATAACTGGTGTTGTGAACAGCTAGAGACCTAATTAACAGCTCATAGCAGCTGTGATAAACATTGATCAGACCCGATGCTGCACTCACTGTCCTCTGTGTCCACACAGCAGGTGGAAAAGGTTCAATGTAATTATGTTTCTAAATCGCTTCATCGGAACACTTTACCTGTCTGTGGCTTAGTGTGTGTTGTTTTATTCCCTCACAAAGTAGCCCATTATGTTAAACTAAGTAGTTCCTCCACAGTGTTGATGACAGCAGGAGCTAAAACAACATTGTTAAATACAACATTAGTCATTATGCTTTGTCTAGCCTTATTAGTCATGTGATAATAATGGATGAAATATGATTAATTTTATTATTTTAAAACTCCATTTTGCTCAAAAGCGCAGAAAATGTCTATATCTAGTTTTACAAAAACTGCATTGAGTAAACTGTATTCATATTAAATACATATGACATCATTAATATGATACACATCCACTTTGATGAAATGGCGCCCCACTGCTTTCACAAGCACATTTAGGAAGTGACATAGTATCAACAGCAACTTTGTGCATCACTTGCTAACCATAATAAGGGAACAGAGCCAACCAGAAGACTGTATTTATTAGGGGTGTGTAGTGGCCGGAGTCTGGTAGTACAATACAAAGGTTATGATTCTGTAAGCAAAGCAATATCTTGTAATTAGTTTTATTTACTTTTTATCTACTTTCAGGAAAACAGTCCCATAAAGCAGAAATGTGACATGTGAAAACATATTTTTATATGTAATCAGAACAGTGAGATCTGTAACATCCCGCGTTGTTATGTTGGACTAGAAGAGTCAAATGGCTGATGATAGATTATGATAGATGAAACCCCCAAAAGGGAACTATTAATTAATCATCAGCACAGTGTAACAAAACATAATATAATACTCAAGAGTATTGATATTTTCTTACATCCCTAGTATTCACTGTGGATCAGTCACATCTGGACAATAGCCAGTCCTCTTAATTAGGTCAGTATCTCTGCCAATACAGTGCATCATTAAACTAGTCAGGCTGTCTCAAAGTCTGTCACACATCCATGCATATAACCACATGCTTTGTATAGAGATGACTCATCTAAGAGGTTGTTTGAATGTGTGCATGTATGTATGTCTGTCCTTAGGAAGCAGAGGCCTTGGTGTCAGCAGTGCTCCCAGCTGACAGACAGGCTGCAGCTCCAGAGATAGCTGTCTATTTGAAAGAGTCTGTGGGGAATGCCACCAGGATAGACTATGGAACAGGTACCAGAGCTCATTTAATTCTATAAATGATTAGACAGAAGTGCTAAATCAGAAATCCTGGTGATCTAGGTAGCAGACTTGTCGCTTGTCTTTTCTGCTTCTCATACTCTTTGTGTCCTCCCAGCTCTACTATGTGCTATCTATTAAAAGTTTAATGCCTGAAATAATACTTCAGGAAAATAAAGTAACATCAAGTCAAGTCAATGTTAATGGACAGCACACAGATCTTGTTCGCGTTTGAAGATCTTTAATGTGTGTTTGTTAAATCTTCTCAGGTCACGAAGCTGCTTTCGCAGCGTTCCTCTGTTGTCTCTGTAAGGTTGGAGCTCTCAGGGTGGATGATCAGCTCGCTATCGTTTTTAAGGTGTTTAACAGGTGAGCTGTTAGCGCTGTGATCCACTTCATCTTAAGTAGCCCTATACTGTAAAGAAATTTTGATTGGGCTTTTTTAGACATTAGTGGTGTAGCTCTGTGGATGGTCATTGTCAGTCAGGGTCAACCACTTTGATCCAGACTGAAAGATCTCAACAACTACTGGACGGATTGCCCTTAAATTATGAGCAGAGATGTATGATCTTTTAGTACTGATTATTATTCTCCATTCTGACCTCTCTTGTATGTGTATTTGTCTGCGTATGCGTGCATGCATGCTCTTTGTTTTTGCAGGTATCTCTCAGTCATGCGGAAGCTGCAGAGGACCTACAGAATGGAGCCAGCTGGAAGCCAAGGTGTGTGGGGACTGGATGACTTCCAGTTTCTGCCCTTCATCTGGGGAAGCTCCCAGTTTATAGGTAAGAGTCAGTAAAAATAATCTGCTAACCCAGGTACAGCTGGGCTAGCAGAGGTTGGGACATGAAGTGATTCAATGCCTGAACGGTAGACAAGTATATGTGACTGTGTGCAGTTAATACGACGTATTGGTTGAAACAAATCTATTCAGACAAAGTGCATCCAGATGTTTGACAGTGTGAAAGGAGGCTAAAGCATACAGAGGTAAATGCAAGTGAATTAAAGGTTAGCACGGTGTTACCACACCAGAGTAAATGTGACTGTTAATCATTTTTATTTAAATTTTGTATCTTTTAAATTTATGCACCTCCGATTTATTAGATTTTTTTGATAGAGCGCACTTTTCTTACTGCAGCAGTGGTGTCTTAACCGTGAACAGCTAAGAGCTTAAGTCAGCATTGATGGACAGTCTCTCTCTATATAACTGTCTATGTGATGGTGCAGTCATTTTTCCAAAAAGTCTAGTTTGGACAAATTCTGCACTTGGTGTTTATTGTTTATCTGTTTAGTTTACTGACAAATCAATATTGCATTTGATAAATACAGACTGCAAACACAGGCCCTTAGTTACAACTGTTATTACTGACATTATCAAAATCAAAATACGCAATCACAATATTGATTCAGCCCTCGTAAGGTTCAGTCACCCCTGATTTTTAACCTGGACTCTGGGACAGCTACGGTCACTTTCACACTGGTAGTTCAGTGAATTTGGCTGAAACAGAGGTAAAAGAATGCATTGTTTGTTTATTAGTTTTGGACTATTTCACATTTACAGACTTTTACTAACAACCTAGTAGGAATAAACATGACTGGTAAGTCACTGATTGGACAGTTTTATAGTATATATAGTTTCTGCCCATCTTTTTTTTTTTTTTTAATGGATTTTTTTTTTTATGGATGGATTTAATAGAAGTTATGCTTAATAATTCATGGCCAAAATACCATAAAATTCAAATCTGCATTAATGGGGAAAAAAGGTTTGATTGACAGCTCCCACATTACCCTATGTGGTTGATAAGTTCATGTTAACTCCATCAAACAGTTTTGGCTAGAAAACACAGTAACAGGTCCCTGTCTCAGGATCTTGGACTACATGAGTGCATAATTGTAGAATTAACCCCAGATCTGCAGTATAGGTATGAAATAGCTGAGACTATGCAGACAGTATGGTTTATATATTCCATTATTTCTTCTATATAAATAACATTTCCTTTTATCAACAGATGTTTTGGCTTGTCATACAAAAGCGTAGCTGTTATTGATAACTTCAGCAACAGCTCTGTTCTAATCATGTGTCCCATTAAGGTGTGACAGTGAGACAACATGAATGACACCAGGGCCCTGAAACTGAAGCAGATGAATGGAATTCAGTCATCTGTACAGTGTTGTCCTGCTGTCACAGATCAAAATGAACTAAATGAGAACTAGAAGACAACTCTACTCAGCTTTTTAAAGGTCAGCGCTGTAGTTCTGCTCATCCTGTGTGGTTGTAAGAGGTTCAGCCTGACATTGATAAATGTGCACATCCCTGTGTCCCTACAGAGCTCTGGGGAGGGGGGAGGTTGCCCTCACTTAATGAGAAGGTAAATGGTGACACCTGGTGGTGAACACATGCACTTACAGCTTGCTCTCCCCACAGATCACCCAACACTGGAGCCTCGGCACTTTATTGATGAAAAGGTGGTGAATGAGCATCACCAAGACTACATGTTCCTGGATTGCATCAAGTTCATAAATGAGGTGGGAGAATGAAACGCACTGTAAACATTATGGTAAATATGAGTTTGTTCTGTGGTGGCTTTGTCCTCCATTGTATCACTTGGACCAAATAGTGAACACTTTACAATATATACTCTAAAGCTCATCAGTGAAATAACAATGGATCAAACCATCATTGGATGGTTTTGGCACATGTCAGTTTATTGTTTTGGGTTTTCTGTGTCAGCTCTGTTTTCAGCAGCTTTTTGTGTTTCCACCTGCTCAGCACCAGACAGCAAACAGATAAAGATGTGAAGTAAAGCCAGATAGTGGAGACCAGAAAAGAGCTAAAAGAAGCTGAATTTTGGCAAGAAATTTAATTTACATTTTTGTTGACTGTACATTAATTTGTAATTTAACTGTTAACGGCATTAGAAGGGGCACATTAAGTTGGCAGTTATGACCTCGGCTCCCAGATTTTCTCAGAGCTCCCTTGCTGTTTTACCATAAATTTCTTATTTTTGTTTCCTGCACCAAAGACTGATTGCGAACAATCTGTCAATACCACATTTCAACATGGGGAAGTGTCCAATTGTGTAGTACCGCCCCCTGATGGACATTAGCCGCACTGTATGATTAAATTCTTACAATGTCTTCAAATTCCTTTTTCTTGCTGCATCCTTCACCACTGACTTTTCATATTACTTAGATGTGCGTTTTTGAATAATTACACTTAATTTTTTGTATACAGTTAATTGAGTTTTTGTGTGAACATTGCACAAATTTAGCTGTTGGACCACAGCTGAATGTGGTTTTGTCCAGGAAAAGGAAGACAGGGGAAAGGCAGATGGATTCTGTTGGTCGAGTGCCAGAGCAGGAACCGTGCTCTTTGTTTTTGGTTTTTGGAGGAAAAGGAGGGGAGGGAAGTAGAGGAGGGCGTTGGTGGAGCAGCTACATCCTTTTCCTCCTTCCCACTCAGAAGCGCCACCTCCTTCCCTCTTTTTCCTCCTCCTCCTGCTGCTGCTTGACCTCTCCCTCCTCCTCACGCCATGAAAGGATGCTGCTGTTGTATCAAGAAGGGCCTCTGTGGTCCTCCTCCTCCGTTCAACCCTGTTTTTATTTTTGAGACTTTGTTTTGTCCTTTTGTCTTTTTCTTTGTCAGTTTTGTTGACTTTAATTAAGACATGTGAAGATGTCACATTGGCTTATGAAGATTAAAGTGGTGAAAGTTTTTTGAATTGTTTTACTTTGACATTTTCAAAACTAAACAATGAATCAAGAAAAAAGGCCGATCAGTAATGAAAATAATAACTGATTTCTGTCTGCTCTTTTTTCATAAACTTGAAATGTGCATGAACAGCATCACAGACGTGCACTTGGAAGTGGTCACATAACAGCCGGTAACTCTGGTCCTGCTACTGCTGCGTACTGCATTGAGGAAGAGCAGAAACAATTGTGCAATTTTGTGATGTACGTCCAGTAATTTAGAGAATCCCCTCAGCACGTTCAGCTAATAGGGGGTGGAGATGGGGGTGGCAGGTTAACAAGGAGGATGCATTTCAGTGATCTTGGTCACAAATCATTTACTGACTTTAGGGAACAGCTAACTGTGAACAAACTGTGCTTTTGCAATTCTGTTGCTATGGCAACAGATCCAGTTAAATGTGTAGCCACCTGCATATTCTTTGGTTTCTGAAGTCAAAAAGGCCTGGCCTTGATTGGTTAGCGAACTGATGTGGCTCGTAAGCTGTCCGCTATCTCACTAATGCTACTGGTTACTAGCTTCTACTGGCATTCAATAAAGTTTTTAAAGATGGAAGAATAACAATCTCATGAATCAGCAAACTCTGTAGCATATTATCTCCTATTCTATCTCCTGTTATCTTCGGGTTAGAACGGGCTACGTAGTTCATGCATTTTATTCAGAAGATATTTGTCAGCTTCCGTCTCTCAACAATTCCTATTTTGTGGTGCAGGTTTTGCTTGAATAGGTTAGATAAAACTAGAGGTTACTATATATACTATAGTTTACACCACTGTAGGTGTAAACCCTCCAGCTTTTTATTTCCCTCAAAAGTCAGCACCATCAAGACAGCTTGCCTTTAGACAACACGGCACATTTTCAGGTCTAAATCAAGGTCAATCCTGTTTGAAAAGTAGTGGCTGGATTAAAAGTGGTCTAAACAAATAATTTCACTCCAATAAAAATATTGATAGCATGTAAGAGGACAATACTGTTTTTTTGATAGGCTCGTAGGTGTCCATTACAACATGGGAACACACTGAATGTGGTTTCAGTCAACAATGTAACCAACATTCTCACAGTTTGCAAGGTCTGTTTAACTGTAGGTAACCATAGCGACAATGCAGAGACTTAATAGTTAACCAGTTAACTCTCACTTGTGAAATCAACCTGTGGGTTAAAGTGATTACAAAACGATGTTGGAGTGTTTTTCTTTGGTAGGTTGCACAGAATAATGTACCAACACTCCTTTTGCTCTGTGGATCTATTATTCACTCTTGAATCCAGGCTTGTTTTCCTCTTTTGTTTACTGTTGCTCTGACAGGCCTGTAAGCGTGCTACACTCCACATGTACACCCAAGTATTTTCCTCATATTCACTTCAAACTATGTTCTTTTTTTTAATTCACACATAGGGCTCCAGTGTGTGTGTGTGTGTGTCTGTCTCTCTGTCTGTGTGTCTGTGTGTGTGCGTGCGCCGGCCTAAACATGAGTCACTTCCTTCCCCACATGCTGCTGTGAATCACTCCTTCCTCCAGGGAATACGGGCTGTCTCCACCCCCCTTTCCTCCCTCTTCCATGCCCTTCCCCCATGTGTTCTCATGCGAGGCCCTGGAAAGTGTCTGGAGCAGTGTGTGGAGGGGTGGATGGGGGGATGGAAAAAGGAGGGGGTTGTTAGAGTGATGCCCCAGGGTCTGGGTTTGGGTTCCTCTGCCTCTTGGGAGAAAATTGTGGGAAAACGTTCTATAGTCCTCACTTCATTCATACATTTATGAATTCATACAGTTTTTGTTGGTCTTACTTGTTACAGTGGCTGTCTAACCATTGTTCTTCTGTATATTCCTCCTATTTGTTGTTTGTCTGTGTGCTAACACACTCTTGGTTGATTGATTCCAGAATTTATTAATGTTATTTATGTGATTGTTGCAACAACAATCAGCCTTTTGTTCTGCATCTTCCTTTCACTTCATTGATTACATTGCTGAAAGCTGGGTAATCAATGTCATAAGAAAGCAATGTAATCAGTGGCCTTTTCCCACATTTTCAAAGGCATTTGAGTAAAATAATCAGTCTGTGTTTTGTTTTTCTTTCACGTTGTTTTTAGTCACGCTCATTCTTCATTTTTCATTCAGCATTTTTTTTACTCATATCTTCTTCAGGACAGACCTTAAAAAAAACAATACTAACAAGCAGTAATAACAACTGTAATAACAACTGTACCACTGGAGCTTGAAAGGCTACGTGATATGCTTTTAGGATCATTCACACAGTTCATTGCATTTCCAAATATCAACACTGGGAGCACCATTGAGCGCTGGTAAATGCAGCTTTTAAGTTGCAGTCATTGATTAGCCAGCAAGCAGCGTCAATAAACTGCACAGGGACTAAACTCCCTGCAGTGAATAGATATTCTTAATTGGAGAGCGATCTGAGATCTGATCAAAGTGCATGCATGCATTAAATCTTTGCTTAAAAAGTCTCAACCTAGAAAATATGTATGTATCGCTTTTTTCTGGCAATAGGTTTTTCCTCTTCACTTCTCCCTAATTATCTACATGGAAAAGAAGTCAAACAGGCAGATTAATTAAAAAGTCTGCAGAAATGATGCAGTGGTATTCGACAATTACTTCTTTGATCCGGAGTTACTTATGAGTACAATAAAAACGTTAGCCATGCAACTGCATGACTCAACATTTTAATATTAATAAGGGGTCATATCTGTACCTTTTAATGTTAAAGATGTGCTGATGGTGACAAACCTGCAGTGAACAATCTGCTAACTCTGCAGCGCCTGCCAGCTGTAGAGTGGCTTGCAGGTTTGCAGCTTCACACACAGTGTTTACAGCTGTTTCTGCTAAATAAATGCAACGTCAAACCAGTAACATATAATCAACCCTTAGGTCGGTAAGGCAAACTTGGCAGGGAATGGGTGTTGACACATCCAGCAGACACAGAGCAACGTTTTCATATTTTGGGTTCATTTTTCTGGCCACTCGATGAACATCAATCTAAAATTTACTCTGTTTTAGCTCTGATTTGGTCTCCGCCATCTGCTAAATGTTCCACTATGTTATACAAGTAATTGTTAATTCTATTTTGTATGCTGTTTGGTGCTGAGTATGTAGTATTCAGAGCTTTTTTGCTGAAATCGGTTGCATGCTGTGGCTGAAAACAATGAAAGTGGTGAGATTGAATGGAGCTGTGGGCCAAAAACATAACAAAATACAAGCTGAATGACTGTATAAAGCTCTATAGAGCTGAAGGGAACTGCACATTTAAGTGATAATCTGTGGGTCATCATCACTGGAATCCATTGTAACTAGCTCATCTCAAACTGACCAAAGAAGATTTTTAAAACCACTTTTCCAGGCAACATAGGGAGTGTTGGACTGAGTTAAGCACTGATTTTGGACCTCTATGATTAAGATATCAAGAGGGCTAAAAAGAACAGTTAAAGGTCCAGCATGCGGGATTAATTGATTAAATATGTTAAAAATAATTATATTTTTATTAGTGTGTAATCACCGGAAAAGAAGAGTCATGATTTTCTTACCGTAGAATGAGACCATGTATTTCTACAGAGGGTACAGATCGTATCAGACATTTTTTACAGTTCACTGTCAGAGAGGGACGGGAGACTGAGGGGTATTCAGTCAGTTGCAGTTTGCAACCTCAACGCTAGATGCCACTAAATTGTACTCACTGCTCCTTTAAAAGGTTATTCTGTTAGATTTATATAAACCTTGCGCTACAATAGAATTAACTAAAGCAATTAACTGTGATTTACTGTATATACGTTTTTGCTGTTGATTAAAGGTTTAAGTTGGAAGGTATTAGAGCGTATTTGAGCAACTTAAGCCAGCACACGGGCTAGGCTACTACTACTAAACTATCTCCCCATATGCAGTAAAGAACATGCTTCAGTTCTTTGTCATCTTCCAACAAAATCAAGTATGAAGGTCATGACCATTTTAATTTTCTTTGGATCTGTCACTTAAATTAACTCCTTTTTGTTAGTGTTTTTTGTCCTCACCTCATCTTTGTCACTGTTTCTCTGCTTTGTAGGTGAAGACGGGTCCGTTTGCTGAACATTCGAACCAGCTGTGGAACATCAGCGCTGTTCCTTCCTGGTCCAAAGTCAACCAGGGCCTGATCAGAATGTACAAGGCTGAGGTACGCCCGCTTTATTCTCTCTCAACAACTGTGATCAGTCCAGTTTTCTAGAGATTCATGAGTCTGGTGAATAGTTGTAGAAGCAGTCTGTGCAGGTTTTAAACGGTCACTTCTGTATCACTGCCTGTGAACTGAGCTAACACAAAACTAAAAACCTGAATGAAAGATTACATAAAAATGACTAGTGTGACACAGATGTGTATTTATCCACCAAACATTTTAGGTTAAGTCTGAATTTTACTTCAGCTGCACTAACAAATCTGCTGATGTTGCCATTAAACTTGGAAATAAGCTGATATTTCTGAGAAATGACAAAAACTCTTAGAAATCTGGGTGTGACCAAGCCTGTAAAGATTTTTCCATGAGTAATTTCAGCAAATGTTTAAATACAAGAGTTTGCAGCTATGTTAACTCCAGTAGCAGAGGAGAGCCTGGGATTTTGGAGACTGAAAACAATTTCGGAGAGGAAAATTTTACAGATTACCAATGTGGTGGCCAACGTAGTGAATTTGTTGGAAGTAAAGTGCATGGATATGACTATGCAAAGGTGTTTTCTTAAACAAATGAAATATTCTTTGGACAACATTTTAATGACACCAATATGTATTTATTGGACTCTGGAGCTCAATGCTAATGCCTGCACGCTAGTATAATTAAAATAATCATCATAATGTTTAGAGAATAATAATGTTCATCATGTTCACCATCATAGTTAGCATGCTAACGTTTGCAAACTAGCGCTAAACGCAAAGTGTAGCTGTAAGTACTGTCCTTTTTTTTAGTTATTTAGTCATGAACTAAAGCAATGGACAAGTTTTTTCTCCCCTTTGAAGACTTTTAAACGCACACATTCACATAAGAGCCCCATTGGAAACTCTTAAACTAGTGAGAGGAAACTGGTGAGAGAATTGTGGCCATGTTAACTGGATTTCTTGTAACTCCTTCACCCTAATTACTGAATCTGTTTTCTTGTTTACATGACATTTAAGAAATCAGGTTACTGCTGAAAGCTGACTGTGACCGGGTTCTTTATGAGCAGAACGCCCCAACAGACTGCCTCTTTGGGTAGTAGAGGAGAGAGAGAGAGAGAGGCAGGAAAGGGTTAAGAGAGAAATGGAGAGAATGGAATTGTATGCGTGTGTGTGTGTGTGTGTGTGTGTGTGTGTGTGTGTGTGTGTGGGCGGTTGGGGGTGGGGTTGGGGGGATGTCTAAACCCGTTCTCCCCGCCTGCATGCCCACATCCTGTGTTTTCCAGAGCAGCCTGTGAGTCTTCCCAAAGAGCTGAGGGGCCAAGCTGTCTGCCTCTCCCTCCCCCTCCTCCTCCCCCACCACCTCCTCCTCCTCTGCGTTCCCTTCATTAAATCCTCCCCTCCCTCTGTCCCGACCTTCCTCCAAGCCTGGAGCAGCCATCAGCAGACTTGCATTCCTCTCTCCCTTTCCTGGCCCCACACAGGGTTTCGGGCAGAGAGCTGTACTAGAACTAGAAAGAGCCGAATCCACCATTTTCTGTCTGAGAGAGGAGGCGATTCTGGTGCCTCGACGCCCGTTTGGTGCATAAACTGAATGTGTGAAATGACACACACTCAGGGAAACAAAGATAGATAGTCTGTTAGCTTGACTCAAATAGATAAAACACAGTATATCTTGCTCCTACTTAGAATGGCAATCAGCTACTCATCTGTACTCTGCAAAGGCTCCTACTAGCGTTTTTCCATGTTGTAGCTTGTTTACAATGAGACACAAAAATGTTTTTTTCCTGCTTCTTTTGGTAGCTGTTGGGTTCAGTTCGTTTCAATCTACTATAAAGCAAAGTCAACTTGCACAGACTTGAAACTGGCTTGAGAGGGATAATTCATCACAGTGAACGTCATGTCTGATTTATTGCTGTCAAAGAGGAGCAAGTTGTGAGTCTCAACAAGTTCATTTACATACTGGAGGGAAAATGAATAAAATCCAGACTGGCCGGAAGGAAGGCAGCATGTTCAAAAACACTTACCGGATAAAGCTTGTTCTGTATTTTTCTCATTGTTAAACGACTCAAACCAACAATGTGTTTAGTCTCTCCTTACTCTGACTTCTCTACCCTGTATGCGGCTCTCAGCCTTGATCCCACTGCTTTCTTCTCAGGATGGAAATCTGAAAGAATGATTCTCAACTAAAGTTGCATTTTCAAAACAGGCTCAGTAGTTTCCTGAAACAGCTGGTCAGATGGTGCGTTTGATCGGGACTATTTTCAGCGGCGGATTAATCCACATTTGGTGCTCTAGTGAGTATTTAGGGCAGCAGGACGGTGTGTACTGAGTCAACATTAACTACTGTGTGTGTGTGTACATGGTAATGAAGGAACATGTCACACGGTGCAACAGTGTGGCGCATTGATGTGTTTTTAATAGCTTTTAGACATCAGTGGAGCTCCATGGCACAGCCGGAGGAGATATATCAGGTGTTGAAACACACACAAAACGTGATATCAGATTCACTTGTTTGGATTTGTACATGGGATTTGTTCATAGAAAAATGTAGGATATGATTTTTAGGTAACAAGGACTGAAACACTAACGTCATTTATGATGTCGAGAACAAAGAAATATACAAATATGATGAAAGTGAGACTTGTCTGCAGGGGTTTTGCCAAAATGTGGCAAATGGTAATAACACAGGATGAGATGTTTTGTAAGAAGAGTTTATGTGTGATCAGTGACCCTCGGATGCTTTTACTCATTTTCACTGATCAAATATGTGTTTAGACCAAACTTCTCTGAGGCATTTTTTTCCACCCCAGTTCTGCCCAGATGATCATGACTGATAGTGTCACTGCACAGACAGACTGAGCACAAGAGTTCAATTCCACTGCGCTCCCCCAGCACAGCCTCCCAACCCCCACTGCAGACACCCAAAGCCCCCACCCCTGCTCCCCAAAACTGGGTCCGTGTCCGTACGCACAAAGGGCCTCCTCTGGGCTGGTCCACTGCCATTTTGAACGTGTTCAGAGCGAACGGCCAGAGGGAAGAGTTAACTCACTCACACTCACACTTAACGTCAGTGTTAACACTCTGGGTTTGAGCTTCACTGAATCTCTGTTGTAAAGACAGTTTTGTCACCAAATCTCAAGCCCTTGGGAGTTTCTGTACATAACTAGAGGTACAGCTCACATCTTATTTTTACAGTTTTGTTCATCATGTCTCAAAACGGTCCTTCTTTGTTTTTCCCTCTCTTTTTTCCAGTGTCTGGAGAAGTTCCCGGTGATCCAGCACTTCAAATTCGGCAGCCTGCTGTCCATCCAGCCAATGAAGCCTTGATGCTAATGCCGTGCGCACAATGGAAAGACCAAAATCCCAACAGTTTTCCCTTCCTCTGGCATCCTCATGTGCAAATACAAGAGTAGCAAAAATCAACCACGTGTAGTTTGACACACGCATTCCCACATGTACACGCATGTGGTCATGAAAGCTTGCAGGCCATCCCCAACTTTAATGCAGAGCATGTTGTGGATGACCTTTTGTGATTTTTGGAGCATCTTTATATTTTTGTCCTTGTATTTATAGAGCTGATAGAGTTTGAAATGGCTCCTTTTTGTGGGATGGAGAGATTTGGTTTTTAGAAGTGTGATCGTTTAATGCTTGAATTTGCCTCAGAGCTTGGAGCCTGGTGAGCAGAAGGCTCATTCACGCAGTGAAGTTGAGGTATTTTCCTGGTTTTGCACTTAAAGCCAAATGTTTTAGTTTTGATGCAAATGCACCAATATTTTAATTGCCCACTTCACCCCAAAACGTAAGTCACAATAATAATTTGCTAAGAAATTGCTGTGTTTGAGTGTTTCTTCCAAAACAAAATGTCTTGACACTTAATGTCCTGCTTAGAGGGAAAAGTGATGAATTAGATTCAAAGCTTCTACAGCAGCTCATCTGAAATGGAGTTCTTTAGTTTCACCATGAAAACTCGGTTAAGAGCAAGAATCTTTATATGAAATCTAGTTTTATTTTCCCTCATACTCTGTCCCTGACCAATCGCCATCAATAGTCCATGATCCTGCCTTCTTAAGTTAAATTAATTTTTTTTTTTATTGGGTCAATAGTGGTAATAATGGATAAACCAAACCTGAATAAATTCTCGTGCTTTTGCTGTGCAGCTCTTTCCCTAAAAATTCTCAGTTGAAGTATTTTTTTCCCTTTTTTATTTTTTTTTTTTCACCCAGATTTGAGTCCAGATTTAAATGAGTGATTTCAATTCTGCGCAAGTTTCATCCGGCACATTTAAAAGATCTTGGCGTAGGTTTTTTTTTATTTTATTTAATAAAAGAAAAGCTATTTTTGTGTTTATAACATTGACCTTGTCAATCCTAATTAAATAAATGTCTCAGTTTTCTAGTCTTTTATCTGGTGACCCCACCACACACTTGAATTTTGTTTCTGTCTGCATCTGCGTGCTCCATTAAAGCCACTACATGTAGTTTGACCATTTCCTATTTTGGAGCCTCCCACTGGTGGTGAGGTGGTTAAATAAGACAGTCATGCTTGCTTCTGCATATTGGCTTTAAGTTAGTGTTTGGTAGTTTGGTTGTTTCGGATTTTTTGGGTTCTCTCAGCTGCACAGACTTAATAGTCACTCACTTCAATACAATGTCACCACAAAAAAGAAGGGGTTTGTGAGATGCATCATTAGCATAATCAACACTCCAGTTGCCGTGTGAGGCTGCCTGTCCGACCTCGTTCACAAAAACTTTATCGAACATTAAGAAGACTTTAATCTATTTTGGAAATCGGCATCCAATAACCACACATTTAACAGGGTTATTATGGGATCAGAAAATCAACTTTTTTTTTAGTTGTATGGTTGTATGTATTTTAGTTAGATTTTTTTGTCATATTTAAACACTTGATTCGAACAAAGGCATTACATTTTCAGGTTAGATGAGTCGGACTGGGCCACTCATTCATTCATAGAAAAGAGAGAATTCAGAGTAGGAGAAAATGAGCAAATGCTACAAGTTCTTTTAAATTGTGACTCTTTCATATGACAGAAGAACAAATGTGTTTGTACTGGTGCGACTTGCATAAGGCACATTGTTTTATCGAAAATAGATTTTGACTTGCTTGTGACCCAGAGATGAACCAAGCAGTGAGGCAGATGGATTCTGAAATGAGGGGAGAAAGTGTTGAATATTGCATGAGTCAGGATACTACTGCTCCATGTGAAGGAGAATTTTTCTTTTTAACAGCTGTGGTTACCAGAAGTAGGGGAACTCCAAAACAACATGCAACAGTCCTTTTTTTTCACTTACTACAAGTCCTCATAGGGACGGAGGTGGAATTCCCCTTGCATGCAGGATGTTGGGCTGCAGTGCAGAGAGCGGGGGGATAAAACACAGCAGCACAAAGACGACTTGGAATATGAAGGCCGGTGAAGGTGTGTCCTTCAGATGACTGTCTCCCAGATGAGATGCTCTACATATGAATCAACGTAGGATCCCATGCTCCTCCCCGTTGACTCACAGAGTGGAAAAAAAAGCAACGGTGCGTTCAAGCAATCCTCGTCGACTCACAAAGTCGTGTCTTCGTGTTTAGTTGGTGGTAAATGTATCACATGAGCTGGTCCGCTGAAGGCCAGGCCTAAACTCCACTGTTTGTTCCTGTCAAGCGTCTGAACATGTTATTCTACGCTACACGTGGGCCGTTAAACCTAAATTTGTTTGGCGTGTTCTCACAAGCAAACAAGTAACAAGGTAACTAACTGTGCAGGATACACTGCAGCCCTTACAATCATGTATAGATTGTGATAGACAAGTTAGATGTTAACAATGTAAAATTATTGTTTGCCAGTTGTCCATTGTGTTGAAGCCAGTCATTTCGGGGTGTCACAGAAGTTGTGTACCGCAGGGAATTTCTGCCCACGTGTTAGCAAGGAACAAGGAAATGGCTGACTGCGACTGTTGATGACGACTGCGTACATTTGATTCATGGGTGAGTGTGTATGATGGATTTGGGGGGTGCTAATCAGAGGGAGAAAAGGCTGAATTTCTTGGCCTCATTTGGAGGAATGTTTGGTATGGGACAGCTGCATCGACCCGTTCTGACATGTCTGGGCTTGAAATGTGGACTTCCATGGAGGCGGTTTCTGAAATTGGATGCAGCTGCAGACTTAAGATGGTGGATAGCACTGGTGGAAAGCAGCTAAGTACTCAAGTACTGTACTTAAGTACAATTTCAGGTGCTTGTATTTGACAGCTATAGTTACTTTCTGGGTTATGATTTTACATATGAAGCTTTTAAAGTTGTTCCCAACCTCTTTGGGTCTTGACCCCTTTCATGGGGCCTCCTGTCAAATGTTTCAGAAGTCTATGAGTTGCTGCAGTCCCACCAAAGGGGGATTTCTCCCTCCACCCTCTCAGATGGTTTCATTTAAAGAACTGTTCATTGGCTGAAAAAGGTAAAATGACGAGTGCTCATAAAAAAGCTGAGATAAGAGAAAACAAAACTAAATTCAAAGTTGCTTTGTATTTCAATGATTATTATTAATAACAACGACAACAACAATAATAATAAAAAAGATTTACTTCTAAACTTTTTTGCTCCATTTTAGAGTAGCAACACATACTCCACATCCAGTGTGCATTTATCCCAGTGGTTAAACTGTTTTTTCCAGTACACGTTCATTGGGCCCCAACTGTACACTGGAAGTTCAGCAACTTGCTCTGGGCACTTCATCATGTGGGCAGGGACCAACAACCCTGCCATTAATGAGTGACCCTCTACCAACCGAGCTACAGCCACGTTACTTATATCAGTGCAGGGTCAGCAGCAGAGCTGGTTATTTTACAATTTTACATTTCCTACATGTTTTCACCAAAACTTTCAAACATCAGTTTGAGTCAGTACAGTCCAGTGGTTGATAAATTCAGTTGAACGATCACTGAATTCATAAAACTGTCATTTTAAGCTAATAAAAAGTCAGATGAAGGAAACAAATGAAAACATAACTATTACTTAATCATAATTTTCCTGATGAGTATGTGAGACTATGACTTTGCTTTTGTTATGATAGACAAATAACATGCCGAAAGAAAATTTTGTACACTCTATACAAATAGAGGGGAGACAGCCTAGTTTTGAACACGTAATTGGCTCTAGTTGGTTATTTAATAAGGGTGTGGCCTGTTTCTTACAGTGGTAGAATGTGGGGATGGTTTGTCTTTAGCAGTATTTATTGCAAATTCTTACAATTCAAACCTGGGCAAGAGGTCTGTTTTTTTCTTTTTTATTAGGGCGTGGCCTAGTTGTTGGTGCTATGCAAATTATATGCAAAATACAACAGTCTAGCGCTGTATTATGCAAATAAGGGAGTGGCCTAAATGTAAATACAGGCATGGTCTATTTTTGCTTGAATATGCAAATAAGACTGTGTCAAAGTCGTCATGCATAAAATATAAATATGTGACCATCAGTGTTCTCTGTTTTTTATTAAATAGGGCAGTATATTGCAATAATACACAAGAAATGAGCAGCTCATTTGTGTTTTCTACTAGTTTTTCTTGCCACTCTTTATTTCCAAAAGCAAAAGAAGAGCAGGCTCCTTTTGTAAACTGCACTAAACAGTGTTGTCTTGTAGCCAAAAAACAAAAATTTTAAATGCGTGAAAACAAATGAGGAACAACTGCTACTCTGATAAGATAACTATAAAGAGCACATTTCAAAATGTGGCACAAAAGAGTCTTTTAAGAGCCCCAAAATCTTGTTTTTGTTGACTTTGGATTGATTAACACTTCGCTTGCTTCAGTGATGTACACATGTACCCCAGGACCCAATGACATCACTGTTGTATGTGCAACAAAGGACAATTCTTACTTCACCCAACCACATCCAGCAGTGGTGCTGGGTGTGGTTAAACTTTAAACTAGAGAGGGCAGCAAAACAATGCATTTCAGCCAAAGTCAGTTAAGTTCATCCTTAACAGCAAACAACCAAAATTGGACAACATTAGGAATTTTTATTACATTTCACCAACATGATGACTAACTGCCAGTCTTGGGCTGCTTTATTGATATCCTTCAACAAATCACTATTTCACTCTGCAGCCATCTGGAGATGGAAACACATGACAATGGCATCATATGGATTGTCTGATCAGCTGTGTTTATAGTACAAGTCTAGGTTATAGTCAACAATTACGTTAACACTTTTCTTGCTTACCTCTAATAGAATACTACATAATGTAGCCATAATGCAAATAGTTTCTATACAAACTATTTCTCTAGTGGAGAATGCAGTTCCAGTAGAAAATAGCGGCAGAATTACCCAAAGAAACAAGAGGCAGTGCTAGGAATGGCAGTGCTAGTCTGGACAACCTTGATAGATTAAATCCTCTTTCTATAATCAAAACCAAATTTATCAGTAAAAATGAACAAAATACAGCGCAAGTATGACAAATAAATAGCAGAAGCCATCTTTAGGAAACAAGGAAGATGTACTTTTGTTTTTGTAGTTTGGCCCATGTCCTACCTGCTAACATGGAGGGGGTGGGGTTTATGGCATTAGCTGCAGTCAGCCATGAGGGGGCGATTGACATGCTTTGGCTTGGTTTCACTATTGAGCAGCTGTCGTGTCGTCCATCTTTATTTACAATCAATGGACACCACTAAAGGAAACTGAATGTAGACTGAATGTGACACCAGCTATCTAATTTATTCAATCTAGAAAAATAAAACTTTAAAAAACATGAGCCTAGTTTATATCAAAGTCCTGAACTGGTTAAAGAGAGTTTTCGTTTGTGTCCACATGAGCATGGACCTGGTCTGCATCAGATACCTCTGACAAAAACCCTCCCTGACCTCCCCATCCCCCTGCTGCCCCCCCCCACAGACCTCTGCGCAACCTGGCTGACCTGTACGATCTCAACTGCCACAGTCTGCCTCCCCCTGCCTGTACACCTATTCCCTACAGTCCACCCCACCACCTGCCCCTCCCTTCTGCTGTCACATGTGGCCTCTTCCCCCCTCTGCAAACCCCCCAACCAACACATCATCCCCCCCTCTCCTGACAAAGCATGCCTCCTCCCCCCCTGCTAACCTACCCATGGCTTCTCACCCCCCACCTCTCCTCTATTTGTCTACCCCTCCTCCGCCTCCCAGCACCCCCACGCACCAACATTAGTCAGCCCCCCCACCCCACTTCACCCCCACCACCTGGTATTGTCCTTTAATGTGGACAAGGTGATCCAGAGAAGTGAGTGATTGGTAAAATAAATGAAGACAATCTGGAAATAAGTTGACTGCAAAAGTAGAGGTTTTATTTATTTATTTATTATCTTCATGTATACATATTTACCACACCATTCACTTTGGGTAGTTTTTTAATATAAATAATGTGATTAATTTTTCTTATAACAAAACTGAATCAAAATTTTGAGGGAAAAACTTAAACACAGATATAAATGAAAACGAGAGGAAATAAAAATCAATGGAAAACACTGATGCTGAGAAAGAAATCAAAGATTTTGATTATGTGTGCATATTTGTGAGTGAGTGTGTGTGTTTGTACATGGGTGTCAGTCTTTCCCAATCCAGATGGAGGAGCTGTGTATACACCATGAAACAAAACCATTGTCCACGCTATTTAGTCAGTATGGGAGAGGGGCTGGTGTGTTTCTGACATCATTTCACATGTTTGTTTTGTTGAATCTTTATGTTTAAGCAAAAATTAGCTCTATCAATGCAATGGGCAGATGCTTTCTGCAAATAATCAGATATTAAATCCTGCTGCAGTCCATTTCTGCATAATTACACAATGCATTGTTCACATTGCCTCATCACTTCCATTACAAACCTGCCAACTGCAAGTTATTATGGGTAGCGGCAGCTGGAAAAAGCCTGCAGAGCTGGAGGAGCGAGCGAGCAGCAGCGATGGATGTGATGTGTTTGGGTAGAGCAATGCCTCACTCTAAGAGGCAGAAAAATGAGCCAGCCGGGAAGAGGAGGAGGACGAGAGAAAGAGGAGGAGGAGGAGAGAAGGAGGGTGTTGGGGGCTGGTGAGTGGAGAGTTTGAGGGAGGGTCAGCCTGAGGTGGCTCTGCTCTGCATACACAGCCCTGCTGATATCTTCATTCATTGATTTTAAAGAACACCACCAAGTGGCACAGAGCAGAGATAACAGGACTCAAAAGTTTTGCTAGGGGAAGAAATTCCAGGCAGAAATGAGAAGTGTAGGCTAAGTCACATGTGGTGCGCACTATGATGAGGGGGCAGAGAGGAAAATGAAGAATGAGCCTTTTTATGACATTGAGCATAAAGAGTATGACAAACCCTATTTTAGATCATTGAGATTGTCTGCAACACTGTGTACAATCAAATGCAAACTCAAACAATCAGTAATAAGTAGCTCATGTATCTCTTATTAACTTTTATGAACAATTGAAATGCATGGGCTTTATTTATATGATATGATATGATATGATATGATATGATATGATATTAACTGCAATTATTCATTAAAGACTTGTTAAAAGAAGAATTCTGCATTTTGGGAAAGTTATTTATTTTCTTTCTGGTGGAGAGTTATCACCACCACCCTCATATCTGTCTGTTTACTATGAGCCCACAAACAGTAGCTGGTTAGCTTAGCTTAGCACAAAGACTGGAAACAAAGAGATACACCTAGCCTGGATCTGACCAACAGTAACAAAATATGTTTTCCTCTCATTCTCTCTGACATACTTTATGTCATTTTTATAATTTCATGAAAATGACTTGAAAATAACATGACAGTTTGTCAAGTTACGGGTGAGTTGTGGGACTATTTCTTGGCACGTAGCAGTTGCCAGGCAACCAGCAGAGGATCCAGGAAGTTACTGGTACCAGATAAGAAAAAGATATGATAAAGTTACCTTTTTAGTTGCATTACATGCATGTGCACATTAAGCAAATAAGATATAAGATATTCATTTTTGAACTTCAGAGGTGTTGGTAAGCAAATCTTGTAACTGTCGGACAGGAGTAGGCTAGCAATTCCCCCCTGTTTGCATTCTTTGTGCTAAGCTAAGCTAAATGGCTGCACAGACACTAGGCTATTTGAGAGTGGTAACAGTCTTCATATTAGTAAATGTAAATGAATGTATTTCCTCCATTAAAAACTATTCATTATGGTATCTTGTGTGACAGTGGTCAGTCACTGTAGGCTCATAACATTTATCTTTGGTCACAACAAATGGCTTCATAACTGCAGTCAAACACAACAGTTAAGTTTAAGGTTTTCATTTTTTATTAAGATTATAAATTTTTAACAAATATTTTCTGGAACAGTTTTACCCGGTAATATACAATTTAGTAAGCACAAAAATACAAGAATAACAACAAAATATGTAGAGAATGGCTGAATACTCTCTTTATTTTGGTACACATAGTGCTCATAAAGCTAATGCGTGGATTCTCAGGTTATGGCTAAATCATGAGTTTGCCTTTTTAAAACAAAAGGACTAAGATCATTCTTTTACAAAACAATGTAAAACTCACAAAACCAAGACACATTGGAATTATGAATTTGCTGTGAAGGCTTTGAGCAACAACCATGATTAAGAGAGGATGTCAAACTGCCAAAATAACCCAGATTGTTTACTATCACACCGGATGTGGAGGTGAGGTGATGACCACAGTATAGCCCAAAAACGTGATGCAGAATTTGAACAGAACACATTAAAGTGTTGGCACTCCATTAAGCGAGAATGAGCTGGTTCAGTCCATGTACCTTGAAAGTGTTTAGGGGGGGGAGTCTTGAACGTGGTGTTTCACATGACAACAAACTGCTCAGAATGTGCAAGGTCCATATTTCAAACTGGAAACGCTGTTTTTTCAAAAGGCTCCTCAGCCCGGGACAGGGGAGACATTCAGTCACTTTCACCTCATGACAATAGCTAGCAGTAGTGTGCATTGGATTTAAGGCAACGGAAGTCAATCCATTTCATCAGTCACAAAAGTGTATTCTGTAGACATGTATCTCCCTTTCAGAAAACAGGAGAGCCTGTGCATGACATACATATATGTGTATGGCACAAACTCTTTCTTCTCCCTGCTAAAACTGTTGTCATTTAAAATGCTCTTTTAAATAACTTCTTTTTTCCTGCAAAAATAAAGTTGATTTAGATCTTGCAGGGGGAGACCGGGTGCAGTTGCAATGCCTCTGTTTCCTCCAGTGAGAAGCAGGCGTGAGTGATGTCACCCAGTGCACACCAATGAACCACGCTCACATCTGTTATTGATGTTTGTTAAGACAAAGGTGTGCTTTGAGGTATAATTAGCAATACTTGTGTTTATATTCTGCCTTGCCATTTTTTTTTGTTCTGAGCACGTATGGAGGCTTGCTGATGTTAGAATTGTGGTTCTAGCACATGGAGTTTTACTAAGGCTGACGCTGTGGAGTCAGTTGTAATGCATGCTGACACAATGTTCCTTGTCAGTGTTGAATGCATTGAAAATGAACATTTATAATGTTCAATAAGAAGAGGGTCATTATATTACTGGACTTTTTTGTGATAAGTTAATTAGCCTCTTTTACCAGACCAGTTGAGACAAATTCATTCCCTAATTCGTGTGTGGTCAACTAAAAAATGTACATTTGATGAACATTTCCTGAAGGTGTAACTACGCAAAAAGTTCCTCAATTACATTTTCCTCCTGAAATGTTGTAAATATGGAAACTCTCTCTGAGAACTGTACTGAACGGGACGGTTTCTTTGTTAACAGGAAATTTCTCCTAAGCTCAGAAAAACGTTACCAAGCAAACTGGCAGTAGAAATCAGTGCTACACTGGGTTTCGTTAACTAATACTTTGAGAGCAAACGTGTTACCACTGACCCCGGTCCCCCCTAAAATAAAGTGTATTGATTCAAAATGCCACAATCGCCCGGGTCCATGCGCCCAGACTGGCCAGGACCTGTTTGCTACAGATCTGTTCCAAGTCCGACTGTCTGCTCAGCAGCCCTGAAAACCCCGAGCCGAAGATGGAGATCAGGTTGGAGATGTTGGAAGTGTCCGTGTAGTCCGGGTTGGAGTAGGAACAGTCCTCGCGTTTCGCCCTTTTGCGAGCTGCTGTAAAATCCGATAGTTCGTCAACGTCGGATATACAACAACCGAACTCAACCTTCCGTTTCTTGGCTGGGGATTGCGCGCCCTGGCCGCACTGGAGCGCGTCACAGCAGCAGTCCTGGTGGAGATAGCCGTTCTCCACCGTGGTCACCACATGCGTGTCCAAGTCCAGCACTGTGGTTTTGTTGCAGTGCGTGTTGCTGTTTGCAGGAAACTGGTCACAGTGTGACACGGGAGAAGCCTCCATGCAGCAGCTTCGGTAGTAGGAGGGCTCCGGTTCCTTGCTGTCGTCCTCGAGTGGAGAGCAGCCGGGGAGAGCGCTCGCTATCCGGGTGTGCGCCGCTGGCTGCGCCGCGTCTCGGTGGCACGCAGAGCCGCACAGACTCGCCTCTTCGCCGCAGCAAGCAGCCCGCGCCTGCTCCTCATCGTCGGCATCCTCTGCGTCCAAGTCCAGCGGGTTGAGCTCCTGGATCTCGTTGCAGACAGTCATCACTTCCTCGTACTGCTGCATCCTATAGATTTCCGCGTATTTCTCCTTGATGTAGACTTGCCTGGCGTTCCTCAGCACATAGGAGACCAGCAGGTTTTTGTGCAGCTTGATCCCCCCTCTCTGCGTCCTGGAGTTGTGGATCTTCATTAAGGAAATGGAGATCAGGCTTTGCGCGTCCACTGCGCATTCCATGGTGTTGATCATTATGATGTTCCCCCTGTCCACCTCCTCTGTAGGAGAGGAAAACCGACTCTCAGCTATCTCGATGGGGATCGTTTTGTTCGAGGAGAAAGGTTTAAGTCAGCTCTGTGGAGAAACATTGGACACAATGATCCGCCTCCCACTGAAAGCCAGCAATCATTTGCAGATGGCCTGAAACCAGAAGATATATAGTCAAGACAGGGGGTCCGCCCTCTTCTGTGCAAGCCAATCAGCTGGCTGGGATCTCTTGAATGACACACTGGCGCACTCGAAATATGTCGTTGTCAGCCAATCAACGTCAGGCGGTTCCTCTGTACTATTCAAATTCCACCCAGGCTGTCTAACAGGAATGTCCTCATTTCAGCTGCACCATAGCCGGGACTTCCAAAAAACCAGTTAGATTTCCGGGTATACATGTTTTGCTTTAGATTTTAACCTTTAACCAACCAACAAAAACACCCCCCAGCTAATTTTAAAGATTAATTTTCCAAGTGAAAATGTTCTTTCAACCTTTTTGTTACCAAGACAGCTGAAGCACACTATAAATTTGTCCCCACATTGAAAAGAAGCAAACAAACAAGCAAATTTAAGCATCTGTTGCAAACAAACCAACTGAGCATTGCAAATGTATGATGACGTTCATGAGGAAAAAGAAAGATATCAGTTAAAACTGTCACAATTTATCATTCATTCTGTTGGGCTTAATAAAGAAAATGCAAATTAAACGCAACCTTTTCCTTACAGACAAGGTCATAGAGCAACATCATGAGGTGAGGTTGCTGTATCTTTTAAAATAATACAACTGCTTCGAAATGTGGGTCCGTGTACAAACAGTTTAGAGCAGGCTGTCAGTCAAAAGGAGGAATGTGGAGGATTTGTTGAAGTCATCCTCCAGTGCAGGTTTCACCGGAGAGGAAATGCTCAGCCGTCTGGCACATTAGCACATTAACAGCACGACGCTGCAAGAGCATTACAAACTTTGTGTATTCATAAGGAAAGAGGCACAAAGACCTGGAGGTAATTACCTGTTTAAACAGTTCACCCAAATCACATGCTCAAACACACACACACACACACACACACACACACACACAAACACACACACGTTTTGCCACTTACCTATGATAATTCTGATGATTTAGTCATGCAGATAGATTCATTTTGTCCTGCTTTTGAGATATTTGCTTCTGAGATTTCAGCTTTGACCACAACCCAGTGGAAATTAATGCAATTTTATTTTATTTTATTATTTTTTTTAAAATCAAGCAGTGTTTTGCCAGAAACATGATCCTGGTTACTCTCTCAACTGTTTTCATTAGGATTACTATCGACCAAAGAAGTACTCCCTTTGTTCATTATTATTACACAAAAATCCATTTAACTCTATTGTATTGGTGTGGAGACAGAAATCTCATAGACAGTCACTTAAAACAGGGACAAATAAAAGGATAACAGGCTGTCAACAATGACTGCCCCACATCTGATGCATTGAAGTAAACACTACCATGGCAGAAAACTTTGCCACTATTGGCCACTAGATGGTGGCTCCAAAAATCCTCCAGCTGCACAGGATTACCCTCAAACTGCCTCATCTTTTCTTCCACTGAGGCACTGACTCCATCAGTGTATCATGGTAGCAGTTAAATCACCTGACTCTGCAGCTCCGCACAGCACTACACAGCATTTTAGTGTCTTTCAGCTCATGTACTATTTACTGTTTGTCGTCTGCCTCATTTCCAGACGTAGGCAGATGTTTAGAGTCAAAAAGCTGGCATCAAAAACACAGAAAAATAAAATTATACTTATTTCAAATACTGAATCACAAATGCCAGAAAATGTTGCCTTCTTCCACTCAAGCAATGATGACACTGATTTTGTCCAGTGTCATACTTCTGATTTTGGTATTTTAGTAACACTGTATGGCTGCCTGTCTGTACACATAAAACATGTAGTAAGTTATTGGGAGGAGATAGGAGACAGCTTAAGGTAGTATTAACTGCTAACCTGCTAACATGTGGGAATGTTGTTAAGCAGCTATGTCATGTGGAAATTTAAGAATCCAGCAAGAAAGAGGAAGGTTGCGCAGTGAGTGGCTTCAGTTATCAGTTATGTCTAATATATTGTTTTTTCCCAAATCTCAGAATCCTAATCTGAATCTTCTTTACATCCCTTGGTATAGATATCACTTCGCTAATGTAGTCATTGTCGATTTTAAAATATAAAAATCTGTGTTTACAGCTCTGTTGTGCTGCCCCCGAGTGGCCAAAAAATGACTGAATTAAGCTTAAAATTACTGTGTGTTTGTGGATTTACTTGTGCTCTTCTCACACAGACTGGAGTTAAGAGTGAATTATTTGTAACAGTCCTGCACTGTAGCTTTAATCCTTCACAACTCTGCAGTAACATGACAGACAATACATGGCAGAAGCCTGAGAGTCATGATGGGGTATCCTGCATAAACAAAGACACGTTTCACATTACATTGCAGGTATAGTAGGTCTGCTCCCTTCGACTGAGTGACACGCCTTCCTGAATATTCATAACCCTTACTGTCAGTAACAAGGAATATAATTTGTAATTATTCACAGTGTCTAATTTCTGGATGCCTGGGATGAATAAAGGATGAGAGGATGTGAAAGAAAAGATGTGAAAGAAAAGATGCAAGAAACAAGTTTTGAGCCTGAGTCTGTGCCGCTGTTATCATCCCACTCAGTCACATATTGCAGGAAGCCAGCATTGCAGTGGCCTCTACAGGTTTAATCATAGGTTCAAATGCTTGCCAAGTGAGTGCAATAACCTGTGTTGAACCTGTAGAGGCCAGTGCAGCACTAGTTTTCTGCCCTGTGTGATTAGTGCTTTGTTACTGTCTCCAAATTCTCCCTCTGAGGTGGGACAGTGCTTCTACAGCCTGCAGTGTGCAACGAGATATTCATTTTCATGCAGGACGAACTAGGAGTGGAACTCCCTCTGGATAAGACCGAGACCATGCTGAGGGATGGCTGAAGGACGCCTGCTTGTAATGTTCTCTATGAATGATGAATGTATGATGCAGACACACACTCATCTTTTCTTCCAGAGGAGGTAGCTGTTTGCAAAGAGGAGCACACCCCAGAGGGTCCCTGTGATTTAACAGGTTTCCTTCAGTTTAATATATAAAGATCACCACTTGCTGCATAAAGGCTTGTTGGAGGTGTTGGAGCACATTTTCATCATATAAGGAAGACCATGACCACACTGCAATCTGTGCTACATTGATTTATTGAGGAAAGGTCCTCAACCATTGAACGACATGAACAAAAGGCAGCTTTTTCAATTACACTGTTTCTTTTTTTATATATATAATTAAAGACACATGACAACACATTCAGCATCCGAGAAAGGAAATGACCAAACAGCCAAGATGCGGCAAATGCACAGTTAGGCATGGAAATAATACATTTAAAGCAACATAATGATGATGTTGTGTTTCAGAGGAACTGTGATAGATGACAGCCGGACCATCAGGGGAGAACCACACTCTCTTTGTCCAAGTGGAAACTTTCTGAAACACTCTTCAAGTCAGCCAAATGACAACGACATTTTCGCATTATTTGGTCAATATCATGATATCTATCTCTGTATTTTCTGCATCTACCAAACAAACTCCATATCAGCACACACACCCACATACACACACCTTGTGCAGTAACGCTCTCAGCTGCCTGCCTCTCTGTGGTGGTGGGCTGGTTCCAATTTGCTATCAGGCAGGTTTTGTCACACAAACCTGGCAACTCCGTTTCTCAAGTCTGTGGGTTCAGGATGAAGCTTTATTCAGGGTATAATTAGCCTAGCTTAGCATAAAGACAGGAAACAAAGGTAAACAACTAGCCTGGCTCTATCCAAAATTTAAAAAAAAACAAAACACCAAAACACCAACCAACACAACAATATTTGTTGAACTGAAGTTCTAGCACATAACTTCCCCTTAACCCCTAAATAGTTGCATGTACAATAGATGTCAGATAATTAGATTTATATTCAGAGTCGTGTGTTATTGTTCACCTATTTGACCATTGGATTATTGGTTTTTCCTGTTTATATTTGTACCATAACAGTCAATGTATTTACTGCAGACATTAGCTGTAACTAGCTGGAGACGTTCTCAATGGCCAAGTAGTCTGGTGGCATGTACCTCTGTGTGCTTGTGTGACAGTTCAGTCTCAATCCCTTTTTCCATTGGTCTCTCTACTTTTAACAAGTAAATTCAATAACCCAAACGTTCTTTACTGACACTGAAACGTTGTTAACTTGACTGTATCTTCCTGTATCCCATTCTTTTATTTTCCTGATGACTTTCTGAGACACCTAGTGGTGTTGGTATTTTTGAACTTTTAACAGAGCTAGGTTAGCTGTTTATCACTTAATACACAGACATGAGATAAGTACTGAACTTCATCTCTCTTACAGAAAACATTTAATTCCAAAAATTAGACTGTTCATTCAATGCAAAATGAACTATTTGTTAAAAAGACTGACTTTATTCCCAATTTGAGACCTTAACATGCTATCTCATATAACATAATGTACACATAAACACATATTCCTTCCTACCTGTGCAAAAATGCCTATATACTAAGAGCCCCTTAGCATAAAAGTAACCCACATGAAACTAACATTAATTCGTTTTCACAAAGCATACTTATTTCACTCTGTTTCCATGCCTTCTTTCTCTCCCAACAGTCTTCCATTACAGTGCAGTCTCTTTCTATTTTCAGTCTCTCCTCATTGTATCTGCACTCTGTTCACAGCCATCCTCCCACCCTCGCCCATCTCCTCCCCTCATCTTTTCAGCCTCACTGCTCGATTGTCTCTGGCTCCTTTTACCACTCCTCTGCTTACTGCACTGACATCCTCTTATTTTTCATCCCTCGGTTTCTTCCTGAGCATGTTTATTTCTCTCTGTATACCTCGGAGAGGGAGTGCAGCATTGCAACACAGTTGCAGGTGTCAGCAAAGCAGATGCTGTTTTCTCTTCCTTTGCATGCATGGTCAGCACCGGAGACCATAGAGGTGCAGTATCTGTCTGTGCTGCTGCCACAGTCCTGTGATCCATACCCACAGTTATTACTCCCATGATTCCCTGCTTCCTTGTTGAAATGTCTTTAGATATTTCCTGGTGTTGTCTGTTTCTGTATCTTGTACAGCTCGTGCCTAATTATTGCACTCCTCACCAGCCTCTCTACCAACTGTTCTGTTCAGTCTTATAGAAGAGAATTTGTCTGCAGCAGATCTTTCAGAAATTAGTTATTATTCCAGCGAAGAAGGCAATAAACTGCACTGAAAATGATGAGAATGATAATTTATTGATGAACACTTGAGTCAGAATCTCCCTTAGTGAAGCCTGGGAGGGACTAGCATGTCTGGTTTCTACATCCAATCCTGTACGTCCATCACACAAAATATATCAGATGCTAGCGACTGGATTTTAATGACGCTTTGGGAAATAATGCGTATCATTAATATTTTCTGTTTAATACTTATTGTGTGTTTGCGCAGCCACCAATTAAGGTAAAATTCTGACTTTATTTGAGTCGATACACCCAAAGTACCCAAAATATAGCTTACTGGAGTAAGATCTGGTCATGCACATACTTTTGGTTTTATCTGTTCAGGGTTTGATATTTTCTGCCTCCATCCTCAATACAACATTGAACATTTTTACATTATTTACATATTCAAAAACCCTAGAGCAACCTTCTGTTACTACTACAAATTCTACTCTGATAAATCCAATAATGAATGGAGAGAGCCAGTAGGCTAGGTTCATATATTTGCAGATTCATATAATTATATTGAGACACATATGAAGTTTTGCTGACAGGTTGATGAGAGTGTGTGTGAACCAAAACAATAAAGTTGCAGGTTGTGAAACCAAAACCGTGAGCTGAAAGATGCTAAAATACTCACAGAAGTGAACAGCCGAGTCTGTGATTCGCTGCGAGTTCATATTTATTGGTTCAAATTTAACCAATTTACTCCATGCAGATATAAATTTAGGAACTGGACAATTTGAAAATAATTCCTGCAACCGTATGACAATATAACTGTTAGTACAAAACTGTGGTGCACTGGATGTTACTGATGAAACAGTTTTATTGACAACAGGCACAACCAGAGTCCTGGTGCAGCATGGCACAGGCTGAAAGAGAGGTGGGGGCAGGATGAATACATTATTAGAAGGAGAACTGCAGTATCAGCAGGTGGAGCTTTAATGAGGGTGAGCTTCAGTAATGGCCAATCACATCAGCTCTTCTGATCCCCTTTGAAGGAGTAAAAAATTAACTAGCCTGAAAATCCTGCTCCTGCTGCCTTTTAGGAGTTTCTCTACGCTCTGCCACACCCTAACACAATACCAAAGAAGGCTCAATGTCACCGCTGGGTGTGGTCAGGAGTGGAACCATTCACACCTGACCACACCCAGTTGTGATGCTAGGTGTGGTTAGAGTGCAATACATGCGGCCATTCAGCCTGTAGATGTCAGTGCTTTCACCACATTGAAGTTTTAAGGGGAAGTTTCTCCTTGAAAGCAGTAGACTGTTCAAGCTGCCAGTATGCATCTTTGAACGTGCAAGTCAGATAGATTCAGAAACTCCCTCCCCCACACCTACTAATATCAGATTAGGTTGTGTCTGATGATTATGGTGTGTTATTCAATTTTATACATAAATTAGCACATATGTGCACATATATGCAAGTATACACAGCCCAGTGATGTTAATGTTTTTTTGTGCAGTGTAAAAGGGGCTTATATCCGAACCTGGCTTTTCATCAGTCACACCCACTTCGCTTCATGACATTTCAGCTGAGAGGAGGGGAGAATTTTTACATGCAAGTTTGTTCTGAACACCAAAGCATAGCCATGGCCAGCAGTTTACTTCTAATTCATGCTACATTCGTAACTTTACCCCTTTGTTTTCATATAATCATAAATACATTAATCAGTTTATTTATAGCTATAGCACAGTTTGTAATGCTTAGTGACTTGGGGTATTGCTACATTTTGACCATGAGTGCCGTACCAGCCAATTCTCACGTCATTTAATTATATTCTGAATCAGATTAGAGTGTATATTATTTTTCCTTTTCCTTGTTTGTATGTATTATTCATAAAACAAATGCTTTGCTGGGACATTACTGATGTGCCATGAAAACTCTTGTCACTGGGTTTTTTTTTTTTAATCTGTGCTACAAGTGTAGCTGTTACAACTGGGATTCACTTGTTTGTCATTGTAAAATCAGACAAACTTAAAGTGGTTTACGATAACAGAAGCATGTAGATTGCCATACAAAATAACGTGTAGGTTTGAAAAAAAGCTCTGAGTGAAAGAGTTAAAAGTGAAAAATGCATCTCTTCCCTATTAGTGTCAGCTGTCTAGGGTGCCACCAAGACTAGAACAGGCACCGTGTAGCTGTGGACACTCGTTTACTTGTGTAATGATTATGATCATTAGCTGCACTGTGGGTTTAGCTTACATTCAGTTTAACCCTGAAATAAAGTGTTTTAGATAACCTGTCTGATCATGCCCTATTGGAACCACTTATTTGTTGTGTTGCTGCTTTTTCCCGGTTTCAATAATTATTTTAGTGAAACAAATGTTATATTAACTAATATAACTGACTGACAGGCCTTTTCTCTTTAGCACCATCCTCAGGGCAAATGTTTTTAGCCCCATTATCAGTAACACTTCCGTATTGGGAGGCATAATGAACACTACACATTAGCTCGCTTACTGTCTGAAAATCCTTTGTCTTTCCCAGCTCGTTTCTCTATCTCCCTCTGTTGTCCACAAGACGAACATCCCATTTTCTACTCCTGCATTTATCCTCCCACCATTATCAGTTACTGAGTCCTACTTTTTCTCAACTTGCGTTCTCTCCGTCCCTTCTTTCTGAGAGAATTCTGTTTGTTATATAAAAACATAAAAAGGTTCTTTCCCTGCTGCCAGTAGAAAGAAAATCTGTTTTCTTTTTCCTTTTTGTTTCTGTCTGGGTCCCTGCTGCTTTGCTCTGCTGCTCCCCTCCCTCCCTCTTTCCCCTCCTCCCTCCCTTCCTCTGCTTTGCTGGCTCTGCTTTCATTCCAGCCTCCTCCCCCCTCTGCTCCTCCATCCCTCCGTCTTCTCTCTGGAGAATAGGGGTCATTGCACAAATGATTACTCAGACCCCGGTCGCCATGGCAATGCTGCCATGTAACGGGCGACAGGCATGCATCGAGCACAGCAAAGACGCCGATTAGTAAGCTGGCGATGGAGAAAGCAAGCGCTGCCTTTGTGTAGCTCCGTTTTGCCTCCATTTTTTTTTCAAACAGCCTCTGTTTTTCTGTGTGTCTCCAGCTAACTGGGGTGGAGGGAATGAGGGAGGGGAGCAGTGGAACAGAAAGAAAGCCTGCAAACATTCTGCTCACAGCCCTGCAGCTTTGTCTCCTTTTCTTGCTCGCCTTCTGTGTCTGAATGAGGACTGCTGTTGCTGGTTTATTCCAGAAGCCGTTTAGAAACGGTTCTAACGGTTCTGCTAGCATAGATCAAATCTATTATAAACAGTTAGCCATTAATCTATAGCATGGCGTTATGATGGATAAAAACATTTATAGCATATATATATATATATATATAGCATCTTAGCATAGCATAAGACTTAAAAAAAATCTAATATTTGTATTTTTGTGGTAAAAACTAAATAATTTCTATTTCTGTGTGGTCTGGCTCCTTCTTTTTGTTGGCTTTCCCACCCTTCTCCTTTTCAGTAGTGGGCGCTATGGAGATCCATTAGAGCCCATAGTACCAGTCCATTTTAACATTAGGAATTACTCACTTAACCTCCAGTAAGTATCTATCTTGCAGATATTTTTGGTTTTAGTTTTACTTTTTTTTGCGATTGCTGTTCAGTGGTGCTGGAAGGACTGCAAAATTAGACTAACTTTGAAAAGAAAAGAGTTGTAGTCAGGGTAATCCAAAAAAAGACACAATAACTCTCAAGAGCTGCTTTCTCTAAAGATATAGAGGACTTAAGTGACTCTAAAGTTACTTTTAGACAGCAAGTGTTAACACAGGTTCAATTGTAAAAATGTAGCAAGGTAAGCAAGAAGATAAAGAAGAAAAAAAATGGAAAATCCGTTGAAGTTTTTTTAATTAAACTGCTGAAAAAGACGTGAAAAACTGTGCAGTTCAAAACACATTCAATAATCCCTCAATAGTAGTTGTTCCATGAACAGCATTTTGAAGGAACACTTGATGTTAATGTAAACAACAATTTGAACATAAAACTTATTAAAACTTATTTGTAAAAATAGTCAATCCCAAAACTTGAGATGCCAACTTAAGTCCACATGTAGCTGTCAGTGCTTTCTGTGTAGTGTGTGGGCCTGTTCACACCTTGGCCGGTATTTGGGACTGTTTACCTACTTGCATGAAGCTTCCTACTGTAGGTGGGTGGAGGTGCTTGCTGATGGAAGCAAAGTGCTCTGCAACTTTGTTCAGCACCTGGTCGCTGTACACACAACAGAAGCTCGGGGTAGCTGCCAAGGATTTTCTCCAAGGTTACTGAACCAGGGCAAAGAGGACTTATTGGTGCCTCAATGTTGCCCTGCCTAGTCCATGTCCCCTTGTTGCCCCATGTAGTAACCCTCCTTGTGATGAGTCCCTCACCAATAAGGTCTATCAATCAGTTTTGAATTTTATGAAAATGCTCAACAAGTTGAATAACACAATCATAGGTGATCTGACAGAGGACCACCTGAGAGCAGGTACAAAGGGAAAAAGACAAAAATCAAAAAGGCAGTTGAGTGAAATGCGCACCTGTAGATATGTTTCAAGATAAAACGCAGGTAAAAAGAGGTAAAGTAATTTCATGGCTGTGCTGGTCCTAGATGGCATTTGACAGGACCAAAGGAACAACAACCTCTTTTGCTGCTCAGTGTGAGGTCACAGGAAATGTTTTATTATGATTCAATTACCCTGAGAAGCCGATGGTGAGTACACCACAGCAAAAGAGTCCGCCCCTGCCAATCAGGTGTGGAGGTCATCAGACAAGGAAGACGACATTATGTCCATCAGCTTTGCCTCACCAAGAACATTCATCTCTACACAGAACAAGACCTTGAAGGAGAAGAAAGGGTCAGAATTAGTTATGGTGAAGCTGCCAGCAATGTTAAGGGGAAAAGATTACTTTCTCTGTTCAATTCATCGAGTCTTGATTGGAATACTAGTAATATAGTAAATGCTAGTTGCTGACTAAAATGCACTTCCTCTGGCTGCATGGCTGCCTCTCATGCCTCCATATTTGTCTTTTTATATAGAAGCCATGACTGCTGTAGTAAAACCATGCAATAAGAAGATGTTAACATGTAATAATTATTTGGAAAAGGTATCAGTGCTATTTGGCACATTTTGCATGGCTTAACACTCCAAGCATAGATTGGCTCACCATCATGAAGACTGACTCATGCTGAACATCAAGTGTAGATGCATGTGTTTGCATGCAACTTTGGGTGCATGCATTCTTTCACCAGGACTTGGTGCCCACACACAGCTAGCCACTGCAAGGAGGAAAAAAGGGCATAGAGGGCATTGCCCAGGAGCGTCAATATCCCAACCTAATATTTTGATACAATCGATATATCTGTTCGGCAGGGCAGACGGTGTCCAACACAGGAATTCATTCATTTATTAGAAAAAAAACACCCCAGAAAAGGGCACCTTTCACTAGGAGGTCAAACGCAGGTTCTCATGTCCCCCATGAGGTCCATCAATGCACATGCACATGGTGGCGTACCTCTTCATATGGATAATTAAAATGCTCTCATCTACTCTGCACTAAAACCAGGGATGAGTAAGATACAAAAAGTGAAATAATTAATGTAAAATAGAGATGAGGAGTCAGGAGAAGAGTGCAGATGATGCTCAGTGTTCCTGCAAGAATCCAATTGCACAGCGGGCTTTTTCACATTTGCTGTTTAGTTCAGCTTGGTGTATTTGCCTGTGTGTGGTTCTGTCAGCTTTGTCCCTCAAAGAGCTTTTTTCCCCCTTGCTTTTATTTTCCTAGAGAGAGAGAGAGCAAGATAGAAGGGAGTGAGAGAGAGAGGGAGAGAGGCTGGAGCCAGCAGTCTGGAACGAGCATGACAGAATTTGAATTATAGAAGCAGCACAGCAAAGAGGAGAGAGCGCGGGGGAGGGAGAGGGGGTTGTGTTTCAGTCTGTGTGTGTGTGTGTGTGTGTGTGTGTGTGTGTGTGTGTGTGTGTGTGTGTGCATCTGTTTCTGTGTGGCAGGGTAACAGAGAGAAAGAGAATCGTTTCAGTGCAGGCTGTTATTTCGAAGGCATTGTTGAGAAGCAGGTTTGGAGGAGAGTTACACAGCTAATTTTTCACTTAAATGGGTCTTCTTCTCACCGTGCAGTAATGAGGAGTAAAACGTGTGAGACCTAAATGTGTTAAGTAAAATATGCAGTAAAGCGAGGATTGGGTGTTTTATAACTCAGAACCACACTATGAAAACAATGACGAGACTGTGGAACAAAATTAAATATAGTAATATAAACATTAATGTAAAGTGATGCTTTGAGCTAAATGCTAACCTTAGCATGCAGACAATTTCAAAATAAAATTTTGAATAGGCTGGTGTTTGGGCTGGTAATGATTACATATGTTTCACTGTAGTTTTACATGTTAGTATGCTAACATTTGATAATTCGCACAAAACAGAACCACAAGTACGGGCGAGGTTAAAAACCAAAATATCGCACAAAACTCTGACAATATTTTGATGATGATGCTAGCTTAAAACCTTGAGGATCCCCAAAGTTATTAAAATTCATCTTCAGGACCAAATTTTATGAGCTAACTGACAATGCCCTCTCTGGAATCATGCCATGAAAGGCACACCATGAAGGTTAAACAGACTTGAAACTTGCTTGGGCTGAAGAAGCGTATGTCAAATAAAAGCTATTGTGCATTAAATTGACAAAAACATGCAAAATGCAAAGAAAGGTCCTTAAGTTGCATTAGCTGGAATAAGAACTTTGGCCCATCTCATCTTATAAAGCTGTCACAGTGAAGGTATTGGCTAGCAGTGGCCAGTTTACAGACTGAGACAGAGCAATATTAGAATTACCTCAGAAATGTGTTTCTGCACACCTGGCTAATGCAGGTCCGAACCTAATACGTGCCTTTCTCTTAGCTCTCTGTAAATATATGGCTCTGTAGCTGCTAAATGCTCCACCATATTCACCAGCAAGTTGCGGTATATGGCTGACTGCTGTTCTGGTGACGAGAGCTGCGTTTGCAAGTTGTAAAACCCAAAACAATGAGACTACAAAGGTCCACAGAACTGAGGGGAACTGCAGAGTGGGAGATAATTCTCTGTGGGTCTGTCACTATGAGCGACACCTTTGATAGCCCACGTAGTCGTGTGATCCATTCTTAATATAAAAATATTGATTTGTGAAGCAAGTAATCTATAATGCATGTGCTATTTATAATCACTGAGAAAAACTCTGCAATAATTGTCTAGAGGGTGCTCATTAAATAACAGCACCATGATGACATTCTCATTAGTGCTCTGCGAGGACTCTCCACAAAAAAAACAATAGCTCTGGTAGTTTTTAAATGATTTACACGATTTATATTGTCCTAACATGTGGAGAATGTATCTCCATGTGGTCAAATAATCACAGTCCACTGTCAGAGGTGAAAGCAGAACCAGGGTGATGCTGAAAAATCACTCGAAGAGGAGGTTTGAGATGGATGGGAAGGTGTATTAGGGGCATTAATTGGTAGATCACTGCTCACATCACATCTTCAGCCAGCAGTCAGTGTTGGTGATGAAAGTTATCTAATGTTAACCACCTGTCCTGCTAGATGCCAACACTTAATTAAACTTTTGGATAGAAGTGAGCTATAGTTAAGATTTCCTGATGGTCAGACATTTTTTTGTTTAAATGATTAACTTGCTCTCCAGCAATATAATGCAAATAAAACAATTTTGGGGGGCATATTTTCCCATGCATGCCAGGGCCAAGGAGTTCTACTTCTAGTGTTTGTACTGCGCCAGCACTAAACATGTCTTTGACTAATGCAATGAACAAAACAGAGATGAAAGTGATATTAAGCCTCTTATGTAACCTTAAGTAACACAGCAAGCACAAATTTTCCGAAATGATGGGCTGTTCCTATAAAATGTTTGATCATTTAGCCTATATGCCTTGACACAGTGAAAAATGCAAAACAAAGGATTCACTTAATTATAAACTTTGATTTTCCAATAAGTGGGGTTGCAAGAAGTTAAAAAACATGTACAGAGGTTGAATACATACTTACAGTACATTATGTGGTCCCTCTGATCCATATATCTGGAAGCAGCCTGAGCTCACACAGCTGTATCTTTCTGTTACGGACTGCTATTTGGGGCTATGGCTATGTCTACAGTTGAAGCTATTGGGCTGTGATTGTGGCTAAGGTCATTGCTATGAATACATGGCTGGTTATGGCTGCAGCTGTGGCTGTGGTTACTGTGGCAACCATAGACTGCATGTAAAGATGGACTATATGAAAGCTTCCTAAAAGTGAAGCCAAAACAGCCTGACACATTCCATCAGATTAGTTTGGTTTCATTTGTTATTTGTTATTTGCTATAAAAAAAAGGGTTTGTGTCATCATGATTGACAGCTCTGAGAGATTATTGCTACAAAGGAATATTTTGCTCTATTTTCAGTTCAGTTCAGTTCAGTTGGAGGAAATGCAGATGTAGCGTTCATCTTTATTTACAGTCAGTGGTAGCAACTCTTTATGGCACCTAAAGTTCTAAGATTATCAAAGACAGTTATGTAAAACCAGCCACTCCTCACAGATGTGCAACCACAAGCCTTCAGGAAGAGGAAGAGCTTCCCCAGTCTTTCAGCCAATTTAAACATATCAACTCACAGCACCTGCACAGCACTTGCATATGGTGTTACACCCATTAATAACATATGTGTCACATCCTTGGTCATCATAACAGCAAAAGCCATAACCATAGCTACAACTACAGCCACAATTACAGCAAGATCAACACCCAAAGCTGTAGCCATGCCTAAGTTATAATTACTGGAAATATGGGTCATCATCATCTTTCAAAATATATTGTGAGAAAACTTGTTGCTAAGGGCTGCAAAGCAGGTCTCAGTTTGAACTCTATACAGAATTGAATATTCAGTTGTGTGTATTTATTTATTTTTTCTTTCTTTCTTTATTTTGGAATTTGATCTAAGTACAAAAAATTATAAATAAATAATGGCAAACTTTATAAAGCCCCTTTACAGGCAGAGTTTACACAGCACTTTGATAGACAAAGCAAAAGCAGGATACCCAGAGGGCAATATAACAACAAAAAGCAAACAGTACGAGCAAACAAAAGCAAGACAAAATTAAGGTAAAGTTAATACAAGAAGACACAGAATGCAAAATGTTGATATTACTGACTCTAAGTAGAAGAGTAAAAACAATTACAAAAGATAAAAGCATGGATAAGAAGTGAATTACAAGAAATCACTGATTTTGTTGTCATTATCTGCTAAATAACAGAATGCGCACAAGTATTAAACTGTTGTAGCTTTTTCAGTAGAACATTTATTCCTCTTCATCAACAATTCTACAACCTACAATGCTATAATCTGCAGGGGATTTCCATTTTGGAACAAACAATACGTTCTTCATAAGTTCTTAAGTTCTTCAAAGCTCTTTCATGTATTGAAATGTGAGTGAATTGTGGACTTCTGTTCACTGTTGAGTATTATGAAGAGCTCAGCAACGTGTGACATCTTCGGTGTCTAGTATCACTAACAGGCAAGTCAGGTTTTCAGATATCCGGTTCACCAGGATTACTGAAGAGTCTGAGCACAGACTCTATAAACTTGTATGGAAAGCCACGTCACTGCCTTACCACTGCAAGCAAATTACACTTTGCTACTGCAAGATTGTTTCTTCTAGACCCACTTAGTACTGCTTCTGTTGCTATCCGTTGCTGTGTGTAGGTGGCTTGGTACAGAAACCATTAGAGGTACTGAGAGGTAGCTGCTCAGTGAAAGCTGGAAAGTCACGTGCTCAGCAAGTCATCCAGATGTATGTGAACCAAATATTATGGCAATGCATTCAATAGCTGTTGAGATATCAGAGCCTGAAATCTGTGAATGGTGGTGAGTTTGGGTTTGGTTTCTATTTCATTCTGTTTTTATTTATAACATTATATTATGTTTAGTTTTTTAGTGAATGGGATGTTGTGACATTTTGAATTTTGGTTTCTTTTCCAAATAAGTTTGTTCAACCTGAAGGCTTATTTAAGACCTGTCTGATTGTCTGACCACTCGTGTGTCTTGCACCACTGAACTTCTAGTTTCAGAGTAATAACTACAAATAGAGATAATGGCCCAAACTATGAAAACAACCACAATGAACAAGAACGATGCTTTAGAGCTATTTTGCCACTTACAGTGTCGAGTGTCTGAGGTGAAATCATTAAAGATACATTGAACACTCCTCTATGTTTTATGCTAGAGGCTTTCTCTCTAGTTTTCTCCATAGAGAGGGATGTGGATGGAGAAGTAAAGTATTGAGGTAAACAACAGAATGTTCTTGCCCTCAGTCTCCCCACTTCACTGTTTAACTCTCCCCCTGTCTAACACTATCTATCCACATTCAGTCAATCCTGACAGCACAGCGGGACACAGCATACAGTCGTTCTGTGCTGGATATTTGTTGGTATATAATCAGCAGCAGTAGCACACATACACACCCCAAACACACACAGAAACCAGTCAAACTGCGACGATTCAACCGGCTACCCCATCCCAAAGCTATCGCTTCACAAAACGCTTTCACACAGGCAGAGAGAAAGGGAGAGAAGGTGAGGTGTGTGCGTGCGCGTGTGTGTGTGTGTTGGAGGGGAGGAAACATTCCAGAGAAGGTAGACAAAAAGAGAAAGAGAGAGAGGGACAGACATCATTGTAATGACTGCATGCAACTCGATACTCTTGCATACTGAATATTCCCCCAGAGGGCTTTTTCCATTACCCCAGGACGGTGGAGTCGTTTAGCTGATCCAGCCCAGCTTTTCCACTCTTTTCTTTCTTTCTTTCTTTCTTTCTTTTTCCTCTCCCTCCCTCCCTCCCTCTTCTTTGCTGTTTTTTTTCACAGACACATTGTGCAAATGTAACCTTTTGCAAGCCCCAACTCCCCCCCGCTCCCCATCCCCAGGAAGTTGGCTAGCCACTTTGCTGCCAAGAAATATGAAAAACTGGCAGGCTGCCCGTTTCATCTGCAAACACACAGCGGAAAAGGGAGGGAGGATGGAAGCAGCAGGAGATGGAGGGAGGCAGCGAGTGAGGGAGGGAGGGAGTGGAGGTGACACAGAGGAGAAGGAAATGCTGCTGCTGTGCTTGCCACGAGGAAGAAAAAAGAATCAAAAGCAGAGCAGAGAGAAAGAGAGCTGCAGAGAGATAAGGATGAATTTTACTTGCATGAAACGGGGCCACATTACTGACTGAAGATAAATCATGTGGAACATTTTCTTAGCAGCTGCAAACACCACATAGCTGCTGATGAGCAGAGTGAGCTGGGTTAACGCATTAGCATGCGCACACACCACACTCATACTCAACCAAATTCTTCTCTCCATGGCGTCTGTGTGTAGAGGAGACACATACACAGACATGCAGATACATACCGTAATAATAACAATGACATTAGCTCATTTACAAGAGTAATCTAGGGTATTATTCCAGGGTTATTCTCATTACTATTCTGACTACAGGTCACGATAACTGCAGTCACACACTACACTCCACTGCATTGTAGAGATCTGGGAAATGGTGAGTCCAGAAAACTAACTACAGTTAATACTATGCAAACCTTAAGCTTTTTAAATAAACATCGTTTTACATAAATCATTTAGCAGTTTGTCTCAGATTTCAACCAAAAGCACATAAAAGTATCCCCCTGGATTAACTAGTGCATCTAAATGTATAGGGAGCTATTTTTAAATATCTAAATAGTACTAATACAGGTGGCTTTTCAGCATCACACAGCTGCAAAACAAAACTTTGTGCAGTCAATTGAGTTAAAAGATCACTTAAGACAAAGGTTTGAGCTCCTGTTCAATCACGAGAATAGGTAGTTAGACAGTTTGGGGAAAATTTAAAATATTCAATTATCCATCATCCATCATCACCTCAGCTAAAGAGAACCACAAGGTTTGTGAGCCATACTGACAGCTCCTGTTCTCTCTTGGACCTCCATGGCTTTGCTGCTGAGCAGGGTCCAGGAGGCATACCGGCCACACGTTCAAGCAGGAAAGGCTCAGGATCTCCATGATTTGGTGATAAAGCTGTATGATGTGTTTATATTTTATACAGGGTTTGTAGTGGCAGTAAAAGAAATTATTTTCCTGCAATATCCTCCAGAGAAACGGGGGGAAAAGTATCTTTCAATGTATCTTTTTTTTATGATTTGCTGCCTGCTTTGTTCCCCTCATTCCACCCAAACACATGAGATCACCAGGATGTCGTCTATTGAGCACATCAGGACTTAGTAGGGTAGCTCAAATGAGTCAAAAGATATAGACCAAAAGCTAATGTCCACTACAGAGGACATCAATGAATAGGCTGGGTCTCAGGAGGATATCACCACTTATTCTGAGTTAATATTGGTACTAGTTCTCCTGACATGTTCCCAGAGACATGGAGTCTCTCACAGTATTGATAGCCAAGATTACCTCAGCTAGCTAGTTTAACATGTCAAACAGAACAATGTAACACACAGCACTGAAACAAGTATTTGATTGATTGTTCAAAAATGAAATATTCTTCCAGTATGTATTGATGTTTTGTTGTAGCCTATGTTTTACTGTGAAACTTTATTCATGAGAGTTAAACTAGAGCATACTGTGTCTGTGCCAATCTTGGCAATCCAGCTGTGTGACTGACACTGCTCCTGCTCCTATCCAGACAATGAACAGAAATAAATCAGACCTCAGTCCATTTTCCTGCACCTTACACAACACAATGCAGAATCCAAGTTTGCTTAGCCAGCCAGTTCCAGAGGTGTCTGGCTAAGCTCAGTTACATCATAGTACATGAAGTTATACTTGTACATTGTTAGCAAGCAAGTGTGCTTGGTCAAAAAAGACATTGTCTGTCTCCAGAGTCATCTCCTGGGTTTCACTATGCACCCAGTTCTTCAATTCTGAAAAGCACAGACTGACTTTGAAGGGTATAATAGGGGGGAGGGAGTACAACAGTGCCTCGCCCAGTTTCTGTTAATGTACAGATACATTCTGTGGTCACTTTTAGGGTGAAAGTGAAAATAACTATAAAAATCCATAGCCATAGTTTGTACTGTGTCAGAAACTGTCACAGTCCCCGGTGTTGTCCCTAAACTTTATCTTGTCCAAACCAGAGCAGATCATTATAGTCTACCCATTTATCTACATGCCTACTGTCACCACACTTACCCACATCAGTCAGCAGCTCATGCCCCTAAAGTGCCTTAGTGGTGCGGTTACCTGCAGTGGAGGCAGTGTTAACAGATCAGTGTGAACATCATCACTGGTGCAAATGTCTTTTGAAACTCAGCAAATTTAACTAACCAACTCAATTGCTGAGTTTTAGAGATAGCAGTCCCCATTTTAATGTTATAGATAAAGATATAAAGGTTAGCCAAGACTGCAGCAATAAAGAGTATGGTACAGTTGACAACATCTAGTTCAAAAAGGTGTCATTACACCAGGGCAAAAGGTAAAAATGTGTATAGCTTGTTGCTTTTTGAAACACAAAGAAATTAGATTAATCTTACAAATAATGCACATAAGCTAGCTGTGTGAAGAAAAACAGTATGTGAGTAAAAAGTTACAGTCCTGTTTTATTTCTAGTCAATCACTGTGTGAAGTGACACTGTTAAAGACTAGCTGCTGAACATGGTGGAGCCTTTAGGAGCAGGAGAGCTACATATTTTCAGCAGGAGTTGGTAGAGACCAAAACAGAGCTAAAAGATTAAACAACCAGGTGGACAAAAACACAGTCCGTGTCTGCTGAGTGTATAAAGTTCACATCATAACATCAGCTTAAGTGGTAATGATATGTGTTGTGTTCTCAGCTTGTGACTCAGTCATTGCAAGTTTATAAAAATGTATATTTTAATTTAATTACAAGAGCCACTGACCATGTACAAAACATTTAATATAATTATAGGAATGAAATTATATTTTTAGTTTAGTTGACCTTCAGTGCCTTCTCTTTTTGGCCTTGAAAATATATTTTATAAAAAGAAAGCAGATATTCTAACCCGAGAATTAATTTCTCCACACATTGCAACACACAGGTTGAGACTCTCAACCTGCTGTCTTTCACAAAAATATAATATATTTAATATGTATACGTATAATTAGTTAGGTGACAAAAAATATGATTTACTCATTCTGGTTACATTTGTTAAGTGTGTCATGGCTGCTCAGGCACTCTGCCTGACATCTTTCCTGGACCTCATGACAGTTTCTGTTAAGTAAAAATAACAAAAGGTGTAAGAAGATTTGTCTGACTTGTTGGATAGACCCATGTTCTTCCATGGAACATCTGCATGATGTGTCTTCCTGCAAGCGCTTCCTGTGGTTTTGACGTCTCCAAGTGATGCTCTTCCTGTCTGTTGCCTGGCAACAGCAGGGAAAAAATAGATGTGGTAATGAGTGAAGGTGAGCCCGAGGGAGATGGGAGGAGAGGAAAGAGATGGTGGGGAGTGAAGCGCTGGTTGTTATTTTCTTCTTGGCAAGCTTTTGTGGATCGTTCCATTTCTGTTCTCAAACATTCCTCTGAAATGAAAAAACTACAACTGCTAAGTTACATCAGTGGTCCATACATGTCAAAAATGTGAATTTCATTTCACTTTTGACACTCTTGATATAAATAAATATGCATGAAATATGGATTTATAAACATTATTTATCATAATTGTATAAAATTGTGTATATATTTGCAGTGTCTTGTGACCTGGTTGGCTGGGTGACACTACAAGCACACGTGCACCGTACTATATGAGTATATGGACATTTAGTATTTTTGTAGAACTAATGTTGTTAGTCCAGTGATTTAATTTGTTTCTCAGTAGTCTTCTCACACTAATTCCCTCAAATTTTGAATGAAATATGGGTTTTGTGCTTTTTTCCCTGACTTAATGCCAGAAAGTAGTTTTTCATTACAGTCCAGAGATTTAATTCACAGTGCATGTTTCACATTGCCGTTGTTATCATATTGCATTATTTTACTTACAATGAAAAAGATAAATGAATATGCTCAGCCTGTTCCAGGACAAATATATCTTGGATTCCTCCCATTAAAGAGAAAAAGAGGTGCACAGCACTCAGTCCAAAATCAGTTTATTAACTTTTTATTAACATTTACAACTGCATTAACAACCTGATGGATGATTATAATGTGATAATCATTTGAGTTCTTTTTAATGGCTTTATACATTCATAACTTCTGACTTCAGATAGATTATTAGAGCGTGTGTAAATCATAAACATTCGCAGTTTTGTTGCTTTTTAACAAACCATCAAGTAGGCTATGCAGTTATAAATGTTTCATCAATACATTGTTCTTTCCCTATAATAAGCCATTAAATTTGCAGCTGTAAATATTAAGTTACTAATAAATGCACGTTTTCATAGCATTAGAGATTAAAGTGCCCATTACAACTGAGCAACCAAAATGCTGTCCTTATCAGTGACTTCTTAACCATCGGTAAAGCAATGATAAATTATTAATTAATCATTAATTAAACTGTTGAGTTAGTTAATGGTGAAAGACTGCAGATCTTGTTCTTTGTTTCAGACTGCATTAAACTGGAGATCTCTCTGTGGTCACTCTGGACAGGAAGATGTGAGCAATGTACTTAAATAAATTGTGCAGTATTGTTAGAGAGTAGTACCAATCTAACCTGCAGGGGTGGAGTGAAATTTCCTGTCAGCTACAGCTGGATGCCAAAAGCTGGTGATAGAATGAAAATCTAAGCATTTACCCAAATCATCATGACAGTATTGATGTTTGAAAGTACAGTATCTTCAGAAATTGCCTTATGTTTATGCTCACGTTTTGTTGGCAAAGACTGACATCAACCTCATGACTGTTCGTTTAGTATGGAGCTAGAGCTGAGAGGAGATTTAGCATTTCCAGAAGATGTTTTTCAGGCTAGCTGTTTCCCTCTTCTTCTGGTTTCTGGTTTCTGGCTCCTAGCTTCATCTAGATGATGTCTCCTGTGACATGGACTATGTCTCCTGACATTTCTCTTGCTCAGTAGTTTACAGATATGAGGCAGTTGTGTTCTTCTTCTTTCCCAAGAAAGCAAATAATTGTATTTCCTTAAGTACCAAAATATTCCTTTGTAGATGCTATGAATCTGAAGCAGTTGGCATGCATTGATTGTTTTGTCTTGCCAATGTGTGAACTGACTGTAAGGTAAGTTAAAAAACCAAGACCCTTTCTTGCTTTTATATGTAATGAATGGAAGTTTTTCTGGGAAATTCAGTGCGTGGCTTAGAAATGGAGTCCACATCAACAAATGACCATCACAATCACAGACTGCAAAGTCAAACTTCAAGCCTTTGAGACACATCGCCAACTCCAGTACACATAGATAAGCAAGACCACTTTTGCATGCATCTGAAGATCAGAGGAAATACCAAGGTAAAAACCAGTTGTGGTCCTGATCTCATTGATCTTCTCTGCAAAGCATCTGGATAACCTACAAAAAAATAAAAATTGTTGTAGCGAGTGATTAATGTCCTAGCAGACCATTTGAAACCCCATTGGCCACAAAAGTTGAAAGTTACACTTAGCATGAGGCTGCAAAAAACTGTTTCTTTTATTGTTTGTTTCAGAGGCCTGTAATTGTGTTTCATTACAGGGGTCACAGGAGGTTGGATCCTCTCACACTGTCTCTTACTTACAGGAGCTTGAAATCCACTGCTTCATACAAGCACACACGCAGTGCTGTTGTGTCAGTGAGTCACTGCAGTGACGCATTCTGATGGAACATTTGGTTTAATGTGCGTGTGCATGTGTGTGCGCGCTTTAGACCTTCATATGCAGTTATTGGCAAAAGAAGAAAGAACTGTGGAGTCAAGATGAGACAAACCAATTTACATTTCATGTACGCTACTGTGCAGCATTTACACCACATTTTGGGGGAAGTAATGTGGAAATGTGGGACATTATGTCATCCATCTATCTTCAACAGTGTGCTGGAAATTGAATTTTTAAGCTGGAACATTTACATTTGTGCCTGTTAAGTCTATGTTGCTAGCTTACATATTCGGGTCTGTGCTACTTTGAGCATTTAGCTTTCAAGCTGTAAACTGTATTGCTAGTTTGCGCCTTTGGTCCCAGGCTTGCAGGTTGCAAGGTTACTTTTACAAGCTGTTAGGAAAAAACATAATGTTCGGTGACAGAGAGACAGCTAACCAGCTGGAGTCAAAATCTCCACTGATTCATTTTTTCCTTTGCCTATGCCGAACTTTGCCCAAACCCCAAATACATTTGTGTAACCACAAGGGTGGCCAACAACTGAAATCTTACAGATTTTTTGTTTTTGTTTTTTATATTTTCAAGTTCTACAATGAACTCTTCGATATATGTAATATTATGTGTTTACATATGTCATGTTCTGTGGTAACAAATTACTGAGATAATTGTAATGATTGCAATTGTAATCTCAAAATGTCATACACTGGACATGGATGTTACAATGATTCCTCCATTCTCACATCTCAACCTTATATCCCTCTTCATGTTCTAGGTTGGAGGATTCAAGTGATGAAAGCTAGGATGCATAAACGGCAAGAATCCCAATTGAGAAAAATCCCAAGAGTGATGCAGAGAGAGGAGGAGAGAGGAGGAGGACTAAATGAAAGAGAAGGAATCACCAGGAGGGAAAATGTGCAGTCCCAAAGCTAGAGAGGGAGAGCTGGAGAGGGGAGGAGGGGAGGCAGTGTGGAAGGATCAATATCTAATTTCAGTGCTGAGTTCACTGTGGACGGTTTTCCAATAAGACTGGGATAGAACTCCAAAGTTTGAATAGCCATGTATCTCCGTCTGTCTCTCTGTGCATCTTTCCCTGTCTCTTTGTCTCTCTCTCTGCAGCCTCATGGGTGGACTACACCTCCATCTGTCTCTATGTCCACTGCTAATGATGTGCAGGCTTGGACTGACTTACACCAGCTACGCTGCTAAACCAAGATGTGAAGAAGGCATTCCAGAGAATGAATAGCATTTACTGTACTTGTAAACACTCTTAATTACACCATGTGGTTGCATCACCGGCATAGGTCCAGAATCCTTTATTTAGAGGGTGGGAATTTAACGTGTCCATGTCCACTAAAGCATTTTTCCTTAAGCCATTGTGTTTTTTTAATAGTTTGCAATTGGAATGGCACATTATTACACTACACATCCTCACACCGCTGCAGTATTATGTCAAAAATAATGGTGGGCCAGCGAGGGCCAGAGCAAGTATTCTACTTTGTGTTGACAATTCTAAATTCAGTGTTTTATTTGCGAAATTAGGTACTTGCAAGACATAAATGAACCACTACTTTTGCTGATATTCCACATCATCAAAGCATCTCAGCAGAAAGCACTCTCAAACTCTCCCAAATGGGTGATTTCAGAAGAGTGCCTGGTGTTTTCCGCAGGGAAAAAATGCTTTTGCAGACATAGTCCCTAACTATGCAAAGTTGGTAACTGTGTGTCAACCAGTAATTGACTATTCATTTAGGAATATGCACCATTAAAACAAATTAGAAGCGCACATGATTAGGACAAAAGAGGTACTCCAGCGATTTAGTTTTGTGTCCTTATAATATAAAGGTAGTCAGAGCAAACCAATTTTAAAAAGAAACATTCTTTGGTGCAGAGGCTGTGATGACTTCTAGTGCGAATTAAACTACATAAACAATTGATCCTACATATTTTATTGTGTAACAGGATGGCATATTTTTATTAGATGCTTTCTGCCTCTGATCGTCTTTCAAATACCACTCAACTCAACTCTGTGAGGTAAAATACTGCTTTCTCATGACTGTATAGTATTTTTGTGTTCAATAAAACACTCAAATTATTGTGTTTCTTAAGTTTCATGACAGGAAAGTGTTTTTATGGTCAGGCCTTGCTGACAACTGGACAAAAGCACAACATTAAAACACTCTAACTTCTTCTCACCAGTGTGGGGTGAACTACATCATATATAGGCTAGCAGCAGCAATGTTTTCTGGTTTTCTGGTTTCTTGATGGGCATAGTTTTACTTGCTGCTAAGGTAACTGCTAACTGTAGCTGACTGTGACATTAGCTTGTAAGAAGAGTTACTGTAATACTGTTCATCGAACTAACCCTTATCTGTCCCAGAGGCTTTGTTTGGTCTCAGTTCAGCAATATTCACTTCAAGCTCCCAGGTGGCCAGACTCACAGAAGGTGAGTCACAGAAGTCACATAACTTTGATTATATAACTGTTTTTACAATCTGTACCCCTTGTGACTACTAAATTCACCTTTATCCGAAATCTAAAATTTATGGAGGGGTCTTTCAGTTAGGGCTTGCTTGGTCTTGAAGGCCCATCTTGAAAAGGCTCTCTGATTCAAAATAAAGTATTAAAACCTTCATCATTTTGATGTTCCTCATTTCTAAATAGATGTGTTTACCTAATTACCACACAGGAACCCTAGGGTCAGGTAATATGTGGGTTCTTAGAAAACCTTTAGGTCACATACTACAAAAAAGTGGAACAAACAGGGTTGTAAGGACCTTAGCAACTCATTGCTGCCCTAAATACCCACTAGAGCACCAAATGTGGATCAATCCTCAGCTCAAAATAGTCCCCAACACAGTTACTAAAATGATGATTGTTTCTGCTATTTAAGTAACATTTGTTAAAAATCACACTCACCGGCTGTTTTAGTAACTTACGTAACCTTCATTGAATGTGGAACCCCGCATTTGTGAGCCAGATTAACATCTTCACAGGGTAAGGAAGTCAGGTAGCAAAAGCATTGTCGGTTGAACAGCCTAACCCTATAGTAAGCAGTGCTATAGATCCACCAAATGGCCCAGAAGTGGTTCTTGCCTTGAAAAGTGAAAAAAAATGGGGGAAAGTCTGTGATTTTCCACTCTTCCACTGAAGGAATTATTTTTTTTAAACATGTCAGAGCTGAGGTAATGGTAAGGTCAATTTCTTTTCTCTGCCTCTCTCTGCAAACCACGGCTGTGAGTGCAGCATGGAGGTGTTGAGGGGGAGTTTACCTCGCTGAAATATTTATGAGAAAATGCACCAATGCAACTATGCAGCAGCCAAAACTGTGGGACATTATTTCTCATTGTCTCTCAGTCCTAATCTCTTCCATCCAAGAATCATGTTTCTCAAACCTCTCTCAGTGGTAACGTCTTTGGTCTACTTTTTACCTTATTTTCATTCAGTTTAGAAGAAAAAAAACACAGAAAGCCTTTATAAAAGCAGGATACACCGTGTCTCTTTTACTACTTCTCTGTTGTTGGTTATTGTGTGTCATTGGTCACTTTGACCTTTTTTCCATGCTGAGACAGGTGCAATTCTTAAAACACTAGTGCCAAATAAAAAGTTACTCCGTTATTCAATACCCGCAAATCGTCCAAGTTTAGGATCTTTCTTTTAAGATGTTCCTGCATGATTGTCTTAATGCCCCAAAACTTTATCTAAACTGCTGAGGTATATTTCTGATGAAGAAATATTCCAAAAGGCCTATGTTACACTGAAATTTAAAACTCACACAACTTTACTATTTTGGTTCAGTCTCACTACTTACCTACCTATAGTATTGTCTTCTGTCACAGCAAGCTGCTTTCAGAGTTGTGCACACTGTTTATTATTGGTGGTGAACACAGTGGAGCGTTTAGCAGCTGAAGAGTCAGACCTTTTTCTCCAGAGCTGGTGGAGACCAAATACAGAGCCAAAACAGGGGCACATATTGAACTTGCATTAATCAGGTGGACAAAAAGACATCTTTAAATGAATGCTGTTGTTACTTTGTGTCTCACTATGTGTAAATACGCAGCTGTTATTTTAACATGTTAACTGTTAACTAACAGATAGACAACGGTAAAGCTTTTTCATTGCAGACTTCTTCAAACACAGGTGGGACAGATTTCATTCATGGTGATTCAGTTGCATCAAATGTCCCAGTGAGCCATGCCAATACCATGTTCAATAAGAGGACATATTATCAATTACGCCTGCCTCTCCTTCTATGATAAGCCCACATTCCCAGAGATAATACAGAGAACATGGCTTCAGTGTTGTAAATGTTAGCTATACTGCCCTGCAGACATGCTAACAGGACTATTTCACAACTGGATCATCTCTGGTGGGTCTTTTAACATCTTAAATTTTAGATTTTATTAGCCAATATGACATTTTCCAGCCTTGTTAATACAAGATAAGGACAGCTCACTGTGCTGCCCCATGCCAAGGCTACCTACCAAAAAAAGTGAATGAGGCAGGCTGTTTTCAAATAATCATACATTTTTAAAGTCCATAGTTTAACCCAAGGTTAGGTTAGCATTAACAGTGAGATAACTGGCAACATGTTGTGAAACAGCAGTACTGTTGCTATAGTTACCCAAGCCCATGTGGTCACACTGGAAAAGTGAAAAACGGAAGCATAGTCAAAGATGTCACTCCGCACACTGACATGTGCTGTTGATGTCCCACAATGCATGGCACAGAGGACAGAGAGGAGCTGATCACAGCTGCAAAAAATTCGTCATCACTTGTGGATGAAGGATGTGGATGGTGAAGCAGCTCCAAGAAGATCACAGAAAAACAAAAAAATAAAGAGTACACGAAAGAAAAAGCAAAAATAATTTTTCTCGGCTACTGGCACAATACAGTGCACCAACTGCAAAAACAATACACTACAATAACCACTATAGATTACATATTGCATATGTAGTATAATGTACAACAGCTATATTAACCCATATCTGTATCACATTCTTGTCCTACCTGAATAAGAATCTTGCTTTTTAACGCTTTACCATATGTGTATTTATCTTATTTTCAGTGTGTGTATTTCTTTCATGAGCAGTAGGATCTTGTATTGCATCTTAATTTGCATACTACACATATGAACAGGCATGCTATTCTCATACAGCCCCTTTTCCTGTGAGCAGCATACTGTGTGTTCAGTGCAGGAATGAACAAATCTTCAACACCAGATCCTCAAGCTGAGCTGAGTACATGGAATCACTGGTGACACCAACTGAAACATTAGCTTTTTGCACTAGAGCTCCCCTCGCTGGTTGTGGGGATACACTGACATTCAGATGACAGCTCAGCCTCGATGGTCTGCGTGTTCTTTTCTTGTCAAGCGATAAATGAAAGCTAAGACACAATTATTAATGTTCATAACTGTCAGGCTTTTAAAGGCTGAATGAACTGAATGAAAAAGACTGAACATAATAGCAGACTGTCAGAAGCAGTCCCTTAAGTTCCCAGTATGTTTTCAACAAAGGTCTTTTGGATCATCTAACAGCATCTGAAACGTATTTTCCAATGCTGAATTCCAGACGGAATCTCATCATCTGATCACTTTTGTAACTTTCTGAACCAGACAATCTGATATTGTTCAACTAGTCTCATCGAGATTTCTCGAAGTTTCTTACTTCTTCTGCCCCCAAGTGGCAGTACCAGCAGAGATACAGTGACAGACAGCAGTTCTAAACATACTGGCTTTAAAAATGGACAAACTAACCTACATAATCAGGTGCACAGAGTAACTGGAACCCAAACGTCTTCTGGAGCTTTCAGTCACATCCCTTGGTTTTCAATGGGAGAGGGGACCTTGTCAGTCGTCATGGAAACATTGACATGACTGTGCTCAGTAAAGTGACTCATGATTTCCAACTATTTTATACAGCACATAAAGCATGGTCACTATATAAACGTACCCTTAAATGGCAGACACTTACTTGGATTGATCTATTTCTTCTGTTTTATTGTGACTGAAGAAACTATATCTGTACTCGGCATAGTAGTGTAAAATCCTCTCGTTTTAAGTTCACCAAGTGTGTATGTGTGTGTGTCTTTGGATACAGGAGTGGGGCTGACACTCAGAAGCACCTTTTAACCTAAGAGTGTAACAGCAGGCCCGGATTGCTGCAGTATGAAATGCAGTCTAATTTTGAAATTATATTTTATTTTCTTTAAGAGCGGCAGCTTTACTCTTGGGATAAAGTTATTAGGCTAATAAATGATAAGTCATCAGTAAAAACTGAGCTTTGTTGAATGTACATGTACAGAAAATGGGATGTCAACAATGTGGTGACATGTCATATATCAGCAGACTAAAGTTCCACTGTGCAAACACCAGGGTTACAAGGCAGAGCAAGAATGCCCTGACACAGATTTTACAAACCAAGGCAGGAGCTTGATCATTCATGGCTCTATACAGCACTGCCCTCCTGTGGAATATTTACTACACTGCAGCTCTTCTGCAAGAATCTACATAATGCTGCTGCACCTCTTTGTAACGATGATAATGCCTGCAGTCGTATGGAAATTACGAGGAGTTTAAACAAGTGTTCAGGCAGTACTGCAGAGCAGTTTAACATTTGTCCTCCTCACAGAGTCGCACTCATTAACACCTAACAGTTGGTCAGTACAAGTTGTACTGTACAACCACAGTGTTTTACTGTTAGTGAGGCTTTTTTCATAGAAGAGATGATCTGACAGAGGAGGAAAGCAAAGTGTTAACTACCAACAAAGTCTCTGTCGTCCCAGTAATCTGTGATTGAGTGACAGTGTGCCAGCATGAAAAACACCAGGACCCAGAAGCTGAACAACTAGATGGTATTCAGCAACAATCATGTCATCATTTGCAGCTGTGCTTTCCTAATGTCACATGTCAAAATGTTTTTAGTGAAGGGTTAAGAATCAAACATGTAGTGTGGCTGAGTGTAGACGACATTTAAAATTTAAAGGCCTTTGTCTTTGCTTTGCATGTTTAGCTCATTTACCACAAATCACTTTAAATTATCATGACTACTGACTATTTTCCACAGCAGAATAATACATTTCTGAAAGTGTTTTTCTACGGTCTACTCCAAATTTGCTGTCCTTTTGGTGCAGACTTTTCAAGAGCAATCTGCAGCAGCATCACAACACAAGCACTATAGCAAACATGAGAAACTGCCAAATGCAAGTCTGAAATCTGTGCCTTGGAGGTCACAAACCTTGAAGTATTTCAGTTTAAAGGATTAAAATATTTATTTTTATTTATTTATTGTTCTACTTTATTTTACTGCATATTTGTATTTGGCCAACATGTGCCTTTATCTACATTATGAGACCTGTCCATTCGTTGACGTGTGTTACCAATATGATTAATGAGTGAGTAGACATGAGTGAAGTCGGGCAGTGGGGGGCGCTGTTGTCACTTCTCTTCCCGGGAACCAAATAAGGAAATGACGTGGTGCATGTGCAGATGGTCTCAAATAGAAAATTGAAACAGTGACACCGGGACCGGGTCTGTGTGAGGTCGAGGCGCCGACTGGAGACGAGGTTAGTGTGATTTCAAAGAATATCTTTTATCATGTCTAGAAATACCAGAGTTGGTCTTTTAGCCCGGAAACAGCTTCGGCTGACAAATTAGCGTTAGCCGGTTGGCTAAAACTACAACATTTAAGTTAGCACGTGCAGGGCGTTATTAGCTGACTTACACTGTAATGAACTGGAGGGACCTTAATCAAAAAACAGTTGTTACCAAACTAAAACAAAAAGCGGGGGGGCAAACGACATTCACTGTTAAGTTTCATGATGACAATAAAATGAATAGGCCTTTGTTATTGTTAGCTATTATTAACATATAACTTATACAAGTTAAAACTATTACTATTACTATACTATTTAAAGTTCTGCCTTAATTACAACTATTGACTTTAACTTTCCACGTGCAAGTGGCAATGACGTCGACTTCCTGTTCTTGGAATAGCAGCTATAGCTGAGGTATTACTATCAAAATGTTTATCAACTGTATCCATGCGTGTAAACACATTTAACAGCTTCTGTGGTTACAGGAGATCCATCTTAACATTTGTGGTGTAACTGTAGGACATGCATTTGTATTATTTCATAATAATGACTTGTTTAGTTGAGTGAAGTATACATATACAGACTTCATAATCAAGTTGTTGTAACACTTGTGTACCATGCCAGTGAATTAGCATGAGATCTTTGACTTGGTGATTATAAATTCAGTTAGCTTGGCTGACTTGATCATAATGCTGTCTGTGTCCTCCACACACACACACTCTGATGTCAGAGCCTCAGGGGAAATGTATGCCCTCTCCCCTGGTCACAAGATGGGTGCTGACAGCTGAACTACTGCCAAGGATAGCCAGATTTGGGCTTCTGCTAGAGTGTGTGTGTGTGTGTGTGTGTGTGTGTGTGTGTGTTACATGCTGAGCAGGTGATACACCCCTCTGTCCACTGAAAACATTGCTGGAGTGGAAACTTGGAATATTCGTCCTTTTAGATACAATCTCTTCAGAGCTGAATGAATATGGATGAATATCCCATAATTACAGAGTTGAATGCAGCTTGCAAAACAGGTGGATGACAGCTCACATGAAACAATAAGCAGCACAGAAACTAAAGAGAGACAACACTGAATACTGAAAAGCACATTTTCAGTGCAGAGGGGTACTTTTAGTAAAACACAGCACAGGAATTAAAGAAGTGTAAAAAAAAAACCATTAACTTCTGAAATTGTCGAGTCTGTTTTGCCGGTCAAGAGCAAAATATCCAGGTATGTCTTAGTCAAAACTAAACAAAACTAGAAAAAAATAGAGTAACAAAGTGTTTTTTAAAAAGAGACAAAACACAGAAGGAAAAGAGAAAGACAAGTCAGTAAATATAAATATGAGGTTATGACATGTAGGGGTTTACATGTTACTCGCCAGTGTTGCTAGGTTATAGGGATGTGTTGCAGTTGCTAGCCACAACCATCAGGGCAAGCAACTTGAGCCTACTGACTGCGGCTGACTGAGGTTTTCAGCAAATGTGTAATTAAACCTGAATATGTGTAACTCTGAGGAGGGAAGAGTGACATTAGAATACATTTTTTACACAAATGATACCCCTGGTGTTCTGCAGGTGACTCTCCTGCTTCAGTTTTGATGTCATACACTGCAACTGCGATTCTCTGTCACTCCACAGTGCAACAGTTAAAAGGAGAGTTTTAGGGGATTTGTATGAGGCAGTCATCGTAAGTCTTATCAGTTTAATTGTATGCTATATTTAATGTGTTTTCACTCTTTTATTATTAATGGTGGAATACTGAAATGTTTTGTCATTCTCTGCAAATCTGCCAGACTCCTTTGATGAAAAGAGCAATTTTACTTTGCAGAACATTGGCTGACAAGCAAGTTAAGGTAGTGAGAATATCCAAATATAGCATTTGGTTTAGCATCTGTTTCACCATCACTGTAGCCTAAAGATGCTTTTTGCAAACAAGGCTCTGGATCATGGACATCATGTGCCATTGCGGGTATAATGATCCCCGTCAGAGTACAACAGTCCTCCAGGAAAAGCCAACTGGTGATGTAATGTTAAAGACATGACTATTAGTTCCATTGAACATTTTCGGGATGATCTGCAATGCAGAATCCATAAAAAGGAGCATCCAGCCATCAATCCTCCTGCATGATGAGCTAAAGAAGGGTGTGCCTCAGTCATGAAGAAGCTGCTGTGGAGCATTGTAGAGAGTAGTGACCAGTAGATTGTGTACGTCTTCCTGTGAGCGAACCATGTTATGTGTGCACTCTGACAGGATGGGTGATATAGCAGAAGACGAGTCAAGCTTCTACTCCAATGCAGAGGATTACTGGAGGGAGGTTCCCCCCACAGTGGATGGCATGCTGGGAGGCTATGGAAGCATCTCCAACATTGATATCAATGGATCCAAGGCTTTCCTGCAGAAGTTCCTCGGTGTAAGAAAATCTTATTAAATATTAACATCTGCATTTAGATACACAGTATATGTGTATGTGTCAGTGTCTGCGACTTGTGAATCTGATGGTCTTTAATTAGCCAGTTTAAATTATGACTATGTGACTCCATTCTGAATTTAGCAGCTTCTGTTTACTGTTTCTAAGCCTCCTCACCCTGACAGAAACAGCTTGAGTCTTTAACTGACTTCTGCCCTCTTGTGTGTTTTTGCCGCTGCAGGAAGGGGAGGGGAAGACAGGCACGAGCTGTGCTCTGGACTGCGGAGCGGGCATAGGGAGGATCACAAAACGTTTGCTGCTGCCTCTGTTCAACACCGTGGACCTGGTGGACGTGACGCAGGAGTTCCTGGACAAAGCCAAGACGTACCTGGGAGAGGAGGGCAAGAGAGTGGGGAACTACTTTTGCAGTGGTCTGCAGGACTTTGTACCCGAGAGTGGGCGCTATGATGTCATCTGGATCCAGTGGGTCATTGGTGAGTCTGGAAAAATATCTCATTGACTCAACCCAGACTAGACCTGTTTGGGATGCAAATATATTACAAATCAGTGTGCCATAAAAATGAATTTTAATTTGTTATTTTACGATAAAATAGTTCATAATGTATTTTAAGTGTTGCGAATCCCCTCTATCAGTGCCTCATGGACAAATTCAAATTCATGGACAATTCAGGATTCCTGTTAAGTTCTACATTGACTATCTTTCCTCCTCTTTTCCCCCCTCAGGCCACCTGACAGACGACCACCTGATGGACTTCCTGAGACGCTGCAAGAAAGCTCTGCGGCCCAACGGTCTCATCGTGATCAAGGACAATGTGTCGTATGAGGGCGTGGTGCCTGACGAGGTGGACAGCAGCGTCTGTCGCGACCTGGAAATAGTTTATAGTCTGGTGGGCAGAGCGGGCCTCCGTATTGTCCACGAGGAGCAACAATTGAACTTCCCCAAGGAGATCTACCAAGTCCACACACTGGCTCTCAGATAGAGGACTGTTTGCTTCTCTATGGGTTAGGAAGAAGGGACGACCTTGTATACAAAATATTTCTAATGTGGAAATGATGTTTTTCTAGTCAGCAAAACATTTATTCTGTTTGGAAGTGATCTGCAGTGTGACATGTAAGTGGAGTGTGTGCGGCTAATGAATCAGCATCATCGTCTCTGGGATAACAGGCCCTAAAGCACATTACGCTTCAATCCATACCATCTCCTGCACAAGATGGACAAATTCCTGCAGCTGTTTCTCGTGTCCAGCAGGATCACACAGTCAGCCAATAGAAACTCTGCAATGTGCACTGTGTTTGCAAATGATGATGTTCAGATATTTATTTATTACCCACGATGGACTGATGACATCACATCCTTTGTGGGAACTGAGTGTGAGGCAGTTTCACTGAACAGAGGGCTAATGTGACCTGTACGCTTACCTCAGTGTTCCCTGTGCTGCATCTCTTTCTGTGTGCACTGGAAACGTTTTAGGTGTGGGGCATCTTCAGGTCATCTGTTCTTAAGAAGATACAACATTTTCAATATTATTTCATCAACATTTTACAGTTTATTGTAAACATGACTGCAGTTCATTTGTGATCAGTATGGTAGCTTGAGACTTTGTGGCTGTGTATTTCTAGTTTTAATGAGGCGTGTCCTAAACAAGTTTCCTCAGCCCCCCACTGTGATGTGCAACTTTTAATATCTGGTGTCTGCTCATACTGAGTCTGCTAAAACACTTATATTCTAAATATTGATTAAATGTATTTGACACATTGGAATAACAACTGAAGCCTTTCATGAGCTACTTGATCCGGATACAGAAGCTTGTGGTTCAAAAATATTAAGGTGCTCTGCCAAATTAATTGATATCATAAGAATCAATATGAAATCCGGTACAGAGAAGAGGTATCACTCTGTCGGAACTTCTAAAACACAGTCTCCGCTTATGGTGGTACAGAGCAAATGAGCGACTATTCAACATTCACACCCACTTCACACTATCATTTACGAGCTGCGTGAAGGTGGGAAAGGAGCCAGGGTTGTTTCCATTTGTGTTCTGTGTACCTTTATCCAACGTGGGTTCATAAACACTGATCAGAGCGATCGCACTCTTAAAATTCTGAGAGAAGAGTGCTGCAGTTTGTAGTGTGATGTGCAAATAACAAACAAAAACAAAATTCTTCATTTTGAAAGACAGTGCATCACAGGAACTTGAATTTGTCATAGGGGCTGCAACAGAGGAGAGTGGGAGGTGACTTCTTGTAATACAGAAATGAAAAGTGACCATGCTTGAGTCATTCAGTATTTTACAGTCACACTCTTTTCACTTGTAACATGCTGTACTGTGGAGTCTGGCTGCTGATAAGGCAGCCAGACACTCACCTGCAACACTCACAGGCTGAGGTGGACAAACTGACTGCAAGTATTTTGATAGTAAATAATAGTAAATAATCTGATTATAGACAGTAAATGCTAGCCACTGCATTGAACTGTTCATTGGACAAAAACAAAACACTGAGGTGGTCAACATATGTTTATTTTATGTATATTTATGTTTGTTTACATGAAAAAATCCACACTGTATGACAATAATATTCAAACCCTGGCCACACTGGTTCATCACATGGTAGCATTATTGATTGCTTGCAGTTCAGCCATACATCTGTCACAACAGGAGATTCAGCAGCTTTTAAACTGCCTGTGAAACATTTTCAAGGAGGACACAGACCTGTCGAGCACATTTCTGGATTTGTGCTTATCAATATGGAAAACAGTGCTTAAAAATGTAGGTAAGAATATTTCACTTACGTTAAGAACTCCAAGACTCACAGTAGAGCAGATTCCATCACTCTGCCGCATCTTTGGATCCATGATGACTTTCCATTTGAAGACGAGGGTCAGTACAAGATATAAATAATACAATTAAAAGGTGACTGTTCTTTGATTTTGTGGTGTATAATTACATTTGAGAATAATATTTCTACTTTCATATCTTTAAATCATCCGTTGACTGTTTCTACTTTTAAAATGGCGTTTTCATCCTGGATGCTGATGTTATTTGACTGTAGTAAGTTTTACAGAACAGGTAGTACGACTGGACTGTTTCAGGATTCACTCATTTTAACCCCTGATTGGCCACTTAGTAATAAATCAAATAATTTGACTCTGGTTATGTCTGCTAAGATTAAATAATTTAATAAAAAATGATTGTAATTGTCTATTTATATACACAAGACATAAATACATAGAAAAGTAACATCAACATGTTTTCATTTCCAGAAGTGCATAATCCCAGACCATTTGAAATAAATAAGCAAAAGCATGAAAATGTATGTTGTACATTACTTTGAGTTTTATATGATTTTGAAAGAAAGACTGGACAAAAACAGCTTTTAAACCCAACATTAGTCCCATTCTGACTACACACATAGGACATTTAACATGAACAGCAAATGTATCATAATCCAATTCAATTTCAAGAAAATTGAGCTAAACAAGAAAGGTGTCAACAAAACGTTTAACGTCTCAGCTGCCTGATATGGTTTTCAGATTAAGATGGTTTATTAGGGCCTATTTTTTACAATCACTCACAATTATACAGTATCACACACTGTGTACTGCTGCACCATGGGTTCATTATACTGAACTTTCTCAAGTCAGGATTTTGGTCAAAATGAGGCAAATGGGACTGTACTGGTGGGGCACTTGTGTTTCAGGTTCAAGTAAGGCATTGAAATGAAGAAAAAAAAAACTACGCCGTGGTCCGTGTTGTATGTGAAGATGTTCAATCAAACAGGTCATGGTGTGTTCAAGTTCTTTTCAAGTTGGAAACAAGTTCTGCTGTGATTCAACAACTGTCAAGGTGCTAACAAAACCTACAAGAAGCTTGAATGCCGCTGACTCCCCACCAGTCAGTCAGAACTGAAGATGCACTGATGATGAGCTGTGACACATCTTCAAGAACGTCAAGTCCAGTCTAATGACCTTCATATCGCACTTAGAATGAGCTTTGTTTTTCAAGTAAGTCTAAAGTGGGTCTGAGAGTGGTGTTAGATACTGTGATGTGAACTGCGGCACCTCAATACGACCCGCTGTTGAGCATTGGATGAACCTCCATGCTCAAATATGCCGATGTTGACTGCGAGGTGAGGTGATCAGGACCAGGTTTCACTCTGGAGTTGACCTGACCGCTCCATGGCTGCCAGCATTTGCTCGGAGTCCTCAGCGGACACGCCCCCTTCCTGCTGGAACACCTCTTTGAGGGCATCACACACGCTGGCTGGCATCTGTTTAGCATTGCTGCAAAGATAAAACCAAAACTGTGTTTTCATATCCAGACAGTGTTCGTACTTTTACATACTTCTTTTTAACGCAGCAAACAGAGGACTTCAGCTACACACCAGTGTGAAATGCATTTTTTAATAAAATGAGGACTGTGCATTTTCCATGATCTTACTGACATTCGTAATGTCCATAAGAACAGGACAAATTATTACAGCAAACAGAACCGAAGGACTATTGCTTTAAGGCAAAAATTATTGGCCTGTCCTAAACCCCAGGTAAACAACAGAGACATTTAGTTTTGGTGCCCTCGACTCACCCTGCGATGTAGAAGCAGCCACTTTTATTGGCAATCAGGTCCCACAGGAGCTCAGCGTTCTCCCGCACACGGTGCTGCACGTACACCTTTTCCTCCTGAAACACAAAAACATTAAATTTTCAGGAGATGCCAGAGTGCCAGATGCCAGAGTGAGAGTGGAGGCTTGGGTCCCTAGGTGGAGCTTACTCTGATGAAGGGATGAATCAGCTACTACACTCACACTGCTGCACCATGGGTTCATTATACTGAATATGTCAACAAGTCAAGTTCACAACAAGGAACAGGGAAAACACAGGGTTGTTTCATTTTTCTACAAATGAATCTTAATGCTATAAACTGAGTTGATAATCACATCGTTTGTAGTTCTTTGGTATTTCTAGTGTAGCTTCTAAGCTTTAGCATGGGAGCAGCAAGTGTTTGTCCACGTACACAGGATGAATGCTTGAGTTTCTCTTCTTCCCTGTGATGGTTAATGTGTATTAAGTGTCTGACCTGGTCTCGTGAGAAGGCAGTGAAGAGGGTCAGGTGCCCCGTCTTCATCATCTCCTCCCACTCCGAACGGAAGTAGAAATCTTTGGACTCAGAACGACAGCCGAAGAACAGGACGTTGGCTAAACAGCAGGAAAACAAGAAGGAGGTGTGTCATTGTCAGAGTGGTGACATGACGTGAACGACGTCAGAGAGGTAAAGAACTCACTGGTTTTTCCCTGAGCAATCCTCTCTTGTAAAGCCGACCTGAAGGGTGCCACTCCTGTTCCAGGTCCAACCATGATCACAGGGGTGTTCTTCTCTTTAGGGAACTTTAGAGTTCCCTTCTTAACCCACAAAGGCACATACACCTCCCCTGTAATGTCATAGATAATTAATGTTTCTTTCATAAGCAAGCACTTTCTTTCAAGGTTATGTCTTTGTTTTTTTTAAAAACTGCATGACTTGAAGAGCTGATATAAGCTGTTGTAACACGTGTTTACCAACCTTGTGCAGGGTCCAAGGAGGCCAACCAGGTGGAGCAGAGGCCCTTTCGAGGTTTATACAGTTTGGTTTTGTAACGAACCACAGCCACCAGGATCTGAAGCCGGTGTGGGTGAGCCTGAGGAGAGAAGGCCTTTCTAGAATAAGTCGGTGTTTCACTGCAATTTCCACTTACTGTACAGCTTTGAATATAACATCTGTTTTTTGCAGCAGTTACCAATTTGTCATGAAAGAAGAGCTACCTGGAGAGAGGAGGCGATGGAGAATGAGCGAGGCTGGATCTCAGGGAATAGATCCAGGAGATAGTCTACTTTGAGTTCTGCTGTAGTGTGGGGGAAATCTGCCAAGACCTGCAGCAGCAAGAGCAAAACACACTCAACAAGCAGGTCAAAGGACGGTTTTATATCCAAAGATTCTATGTGTGCAATCTGAACATGTCTGACATGCTGGTTATAACATAAAAGACAATAAGACAGGCAGCAGTGATCTGACTGAGCTGAGTGTACCAAAAACAAAACTATACCAATTTTCCAAGGGTTTGCCTCATTTTCTAAAAACCAAAACCTATGCCTAAATGTGTTATGTATTGTTGTGCATTAAAATAGTTATTAAAATGCTGTTATCACATGAAACCCTTCTTGTAGAGACTTTAAAATAAGTACACTGCTAAATCAAAAGCACAGTTTATATTGAAATCATTGGAAGACAGAGTCATATTATTTTTGTTGATGAGACTACGCTCCCAGCTCACAGCCCAGCTCTGCCTCTATCCCTGAGCCGTCACCTCCAGCGCCGTGCGTCTGGGCCGGTTGCAGTAGCTGAGCAGCTCATCCTGGCCTGCTGCTGAGCTGAACTCGATCAGCTTCTCCCGTTCCAGCTCGTTGGTGGCAAATGTAGACAGCAGCTCAAAGAACGAGCGGCGGGGCACAGCGGAGATGTCCAGGTAGCTCTCCACCAGGTGGCGCACAGTGCAGGGCTGAGGAAGCCTGGCTGGTACTGAGAGCACAAGAGGCCCATTCACAAAGATTTTTTCATTTCATCCGTTGAGGCCAGACGATTCTGCTTTAAAGCTGCACTAATCAGAGTTATTATATCAACAGTGGATCAGATCAATGTATGTGATGACAAAGAAAGCTCTGGTGTCCCCTTTAAGCCTCTTTTAGCTCATTGTTTCAGTTTTATAAACATCTTTACTACAGAGAAAATTAGTGAATAGCTGCTGAATATAGTGAAGCTTTCAGCAGTTAGTTAGTGGAGAAGAGAGTGAATACTGGTAGCTGTTGTTGAGCTTGCTTGTGATTGGCAGAAAGAGTCATATTTATTACATTTGGACATTTCATTGGATTTCATCTGATGACTGCCTACCTGCAGTGTTGTCAGTGGCTCTGAGAGTAAAACTGGCCTCTGGGTCTAATTTCAGCAGTTGACAGAACTGCTGGACGTCTTCTGGTGCGTTTCGAGGATACATCATCACCACATCACCAGCAGCAAACCTACACAGCAGTAACACAACGAATGGTGGGTCAAGTTCACAATGACACTTTCAATTTGCATTCAAAAGAGTGTATTGTCACTCCTGCCTCGTTTCAAGAGGCTCAATACTCACTCAATGTTTGATCCAGTAATGTCAAATTCAATGTGCCTCACATCCTGAAAGTGTGACATGTCCGTTACTCTGATATTGGACACCAGTCTAGAAGGAAAAGGATGGGACTGGGAGGGGACAGTTTGCTCCATGGGAATCCTCAGCCTGTCGTCTGTCTTCTCTTTCACATTATCCAAGAAGTGGAAAGTGAATGTTGAAGGGAGCCTGCAACAAGAAACAGGCAGAAACAAACTTTCAGTTAAAACATGCAACCACAGAATAAGACTGCGTCATATCAAATGGATACTTACGCTTCATCTTCCCTCAGTGGAACCACATCAGCCAAAGATGGGTACAGAGCAAACACTTTTTCCCAAAATGATGAGAGCCACGGGTCAATCACAGCGTCTGACCTGGTTCAGACACATTTTGAGGTGAGCAAACACAATAAAGCATTAGTTGCATGTCCTTCCCTTCATTTTCTCAACTCAAAAACTCAACACTTTCTGCAGTTATATTTTACATTGAAAGCCCTTCAGCGACTAAAGCAGCATAACTGTTTACTGCAGCAACATGTGCATCAGTTGTCAAGTTTATCTTCAACTGTTTTGCAATCACATCTTAGTTATAAAGATAAGGTGATTTACATGATAAGTAAATGACAATAGTGAACACAAATCTGACAAATCTGTAAAAACCTTGGAACGTCAGACATGGTGTTTCTTACCCTAGGTCATGCTGGTCATCTGCCAGCCCAGCAGGCAGCAGCATACTGGCACCCAGCTGCAGAAGGCGTTTATAAAGCTTCTTAGCTACAAAATTGAACCTGTGGGAGAGGGTGATTGATTTCATGAAGCCCATGACTCACTCTGAATGTAACCCATAAAAACTGTGTACTTGAACAGGACTGACTTTGGATAGGAGGAGTCTCCCAGGCCCAGGACAGCACAGTCAAGACGACTCAGAGAGCCAAGAGGCAAAGACTTCTTAAAGACAAACCTCCAGAAGTTCTATAAAGAAAGTGGACAGAAAGATTTGAACACAGTGCTACCCTGCCTTCATTCAGTAAACTACAAGTTTAAAAAAGGTTAACTCAACTCATATATCACCCAAAAACTAAATGAAATCATTCTTCCTCTTACCAAATAGTCGAGCTTTTATTACCTTCATGTTGTCTGGAGGGTCTCCTTGGCCAGTGGTGGAGCACACAAAGACAACCAGGGACTCTGATATCAAGTTGGCCTGTTTAATGAGTTGAAAGACATATGAGGATGCAGTGCTTTTGTCGATTCATGTAGTCTCAAAAAATACAATAAAAAAAGGCTGTCATGGAGTCAAGGGGTTCAATACCCAGATCTCTAATTATAAATAGTAGGAGCCACAATAACCCTCAGTCCCTGCTTTTCTTACTAAAACCACACTCACCATTTTGTAAGTATCCAGAGGCAACACCTGAACCTGCAGCTGCCTCCTCTGCGCCTGCCGAGCAATCCTCTGTGCTGTGTCCTGAGCCGTGCCAGTCTGGCTCCCATAGAGGACACGCAGGGTTGGCTTTGACATTATGACTGAGACAAACAAAATCACAAAATCCTCCAGTAATGCAATTATTTTGGGAGAAGACGAACATGCAATAGTGGAGAAATACACAAATGAAACACGTATAGAGCATTTAGTCCAGTGTAGAAGGAGCTCTAAAGTATATGCAGTGACTTAAAAGAAGGAGAGGAGGTGCTCCACGTATTAAAGACAGCATGAGGTCCAATTGATGGCAATGACAATGACAATACATTGTGCTTGCTAATATGATTTGTAATATGACTCATTTTACTGGGTTTTCATCTTAATACTTTAATTTTGTAATAATGTGTGTTTAGGCAGGTGATGAGGTAATGTAATTAATCTGCTCAATTTAAGCAGATTATTTTATTTATTTCTTTAGCGCAATACTTCAGACAATATTAATGGCCAGTAAAAGTTTAAATTACTTGTAAAGTAACCCAGACAGTTGCCTCGGTAGTAAACTAACTCTGTTATGAAGCAGTTAGTCCTCTTCCTGCCTTAATTCATGATTTAAAACACGTCTATACTCTCTGTACTTGACATTACAGGACTGTGTGCCAACTCCTGTTAGCATGCTAGGTAGCTAGTCATAAAATATGGTTTATTTATTTGTTGCTGGTCATTTTTTCCTATGAATGACATATATCGCCATTTACCAAGAAGACGGGATACTTACCGCTGCTGTCTTCGTCGACAAGGTCCTTACACGTTAATAAAATGGACAAATGACCCCGCCGATGAAAACAGGTACCTCCTCATTCTAAACATCAACGCCACACTTTACGGCAGTCCCGTCTCACGTTGTCATTGGCTCGTGCCTCATTGCTGCTACGTTCAAAGCCGCACAAGAAAAAGAGGAGATTCGAGTTTCAGATTTGAAAATATAACCAAGGACAAAACAAACATCCAACATTGTCGTCAGAAGAGTAGTTAAGGGATGGAACCCACTAGTCAATTAAGGAGGGAGTACTGATATGTGGGTTATTCTCTGGGTCTGATTTGCCATGGTTTTTATGTCCTGAGGTATATTTTACAAACAAACAGTGTACTTTTTACTTTTGCTATATTGGGCAGTGGTAGTTATTGGTTACAGATTAATATTTTATATTCTAAAAATTATAACATCTTAAATATAATGCATTCTTCCAGAATCAGCCAGGGGCCCCCAACCTTTTTAGCTTGTAAGACATTTTGTGACAAAAAGATTACCTTCTCAGCAAAAAACATCAAATGACACATCATTGAAATCACCCTTCTCCCCTAATGCAAAATCAGTACTCTATGAATATAAAGGCCTTGATAGTTTCAAAGGTTTCATTAAATAGTCTGCAGCTCAAAAACCAAAACATATCCACATTTTCACAAAAAAACAGTTTAAGGCCAAAAATGTTTGCGTTGCAATACTTTATTACTTAATTTTCTATAAATTCTTTACTTTTAACACTGCTGTAGTTCTACTTAAGAATTTGAATGCTTGACTTTTCCTTGTAATGGAATACTTTTATATTGTAGTACCACTGCTTTTAATGAAGGAACCAACTACGTTCTCCACCAGTGTTGGTAGTGCATTTGACTTTTGGCTAATTAGAAGAGATGCGGTTACTGCACCACAGTTCTTGCTAATGTGGCCTATGATCTTAAAGTGTGAGTTACACATAAAACGCCTGTTGTTCCAAGATCACCCTTAACATTAAGTACAACAAAGAAAGACATAACCATCACTCCACTGGTTCGCTGTATTTCAGTATATTTTTCAGATGTTGCTGCATGTGGAGGAATAGCAGCACTCCTCATCAACACAAAGCTTTTACATTGACCAAAGGGGGGGGGCAGAAAAATGCCACACAGAGATTTTATGTCACATTGTCCATTGACATAAACTGCCTGATTTATATAGAGATGGACTCTCTTACACGCTACATTTAACAGACTCACATACAATAGGTAAATATTTCATGAAACATGCTGAAATGTTACAGTTAAGAGCACTTGAAAGAGTACCATAGCATTAGTGATGGCTGCTAACAGGTAATGTGTTGTTAGTTCATACAGGTGCACAATATAGAGTCATTTCATTATGAGGTGCATCCAACGATGTGTCAGAGACAAGTGGAAAAGAAACTAAAGTGAGGTCCTGGGCTCGATTACCATAAAGGTAAGCAGGCATCTGCCCCTGACAGTGAGGACAAGACAGGTTGTGTGACGGATTGAAGAACAATATGAGGTTGTATTCGTGATACAACCGACAATGATTTCAACAATAAAAAACAACTGTTTATGCTTAAGTCAACAAATACTAGAGATGTTAGACAGGTGTTACTTTGGTTGACAACAGGCAAGCAGTAGTTACAAAAAAAGGACAATATTTCCAGAAAAAGGCACACATCACTGAGAGAGTATAATAAGGCAAAGACCCATCAGTTAGTCTTCAACCAGTGAGTGGTGTAATTCACTTGGCCTTTAACCTACATTTTCTGTGTATGTATAGATATAGATATAGATATAAAAAAAATATACAATTTAAAAAGAACAACAAATTACAACAGGTCCAGATGTCGGTGATAACCTAAAACACAACAACATTAAAAATAGTTCTGGTTAAACTTAATTCTGCATATACATCCCATCTAATAAAGGAAAGTGGCTCAACTCTTTGAAAACCTGCTAAAAGCTTTTCTATACATGAAAAGATTAGCTCACAGCAGCTTTATGATCATGACCATGCATAAATAAAGAGCACTCCAGTCGGCGAGGGACTAGCACAGTGGTGCAGCTGGTTCTAGCTGTGGTAGAGGCGTATGCGCTGGGATATGTTGCTACGACAGAGAGGGCAGTTCTGCAGAGCGTCGCTGCAGACCTGACAACAGCATACATGACCACAAGGCAGGAAGATAACCTGAGACTGGAGAGACACAAAGAAAAGACACAGTCAGACAAATGGAGCGCATACATGTGAGCACTGTACTGTTCTGAACATTTTCAAGGATATTTTCTGGAGAAACTGAGGAATGATCCACTACATTTATAGACTTTGGAGGGTGGGTATCTTTATACACTTGAGTTGACACAAACAAAAAATGTATGTAAACAGTGTGTTATTTTGCACTAACACAAGATTTTCTGAAGCCTGACATCACGAGTCGGCCTTAAGACAAAACCCGGAGACAAATTCACTTTGAGGGATGTAAACAAAAAAGTACAATGTTGCCACGGAGTCAGTGGGTGTGTCCAAAATCACTCCTTATATAATGTATAACCTCTCTTTTCTCTCAGACGCCTATTACTAATCATCATCATAACTGAAAAGCATAGAACTGCACAACAATAATTATTCATCTTTAAATTGTAGAGCATTGCATTATAGGATTTTTAGCAGAAAGCATGCGGGGAACACAACTTTGTTTTGTTCCACCGTGGAGTTTGTGAGGGCACTATAAAAGGCCGAATTTACACACTCAGACTTTTGATACTAAATTAAATTCCAGACAGTCACTTTAAAGTAAATACGGAGTGACTTCAGACTTCAACTTTAGCCCTTCTTCTGTTTTTACAATTTGGGAAATGATCACCATTGGTGATGACCTACTGGCGGTTCTTGTTTGCAATGTAACCATGAATGCACTGCCAACTTTCACTAGTTCCTCTGATACTGAAATGACTTAAAAGCCTAAATGATTCTCAGGCAAGTTATGAAGTCATTAGAAGTTTCTTTTTTTCTGCAATTTCTAAGCAGGTTTATGGGCTTTTATTTCCCATAAATTGTTTCAGATATAACAACATCCTCAGGATGTGAACTTCACACTGAATCTAAAAATATATGTATTATGACTGAGTTAATGACTCAAAGAAGAACAATTTTGATGATCTCATACCTTACCTCATTACTGAGACTGAAGGTAATATTTTCTGGATTTGCTGAGGTGTTTTTTCTTACCCCGGTCTCCATGCAGACCACACACTCTGAGGTCCCTGGTCCCTCCACAGGGCTGGGAGCTGAGGGGGTGACAGGGGTCCCCGGGGTGGCTGGTGGGCTGGGGATCTGGAAGGTCGAGGTGTTGGGAAACGATGGAGGGGAGGAAGTGGGTGGAGCTGTGGGGGTGACTTTAGCCTCCTCATCCTGCTGGGCAGCCTTACAAGCTCCTGATTGAGAAAGCAAACAGGTTGGTTTTTCCATTCACTTTCTGTGAGTTTTAATTTCCGTGAACGTCATCCTGCTGAATTCTGCTGCCGTGTGCTGCTTCACATCTGCACCATCCACAACAATCTCCTGGAAAAGCCACTTCTCTACTTGTTGAGCGGTTGTTGTCATGCATGATTAAGATTAGCCCTGTGAGATCAGTGATTTAAGTCACTGGGGCCTCAGTAAAAACCATGTCAACACATTAACACATTTCTGACAATGTCAACAAAAACTGAATCTGATCTCGCATGACCGAGACTCGCATCGGATCTCAAATTTCAGTATGCATGGAGTATGTTGCAGTATGTACAGTGTAACTGTATGATAAATGCAACTCGAGAGTGTGTTTAATGTACCTTCAAGGTGCTGTTCTCGAGCCCAGTTCAGAAGAGCTTTCTGGATTCCTATTTCATTAATGCCCAGCTGAAAAAAGAAAAGGAGAAGAAGAGAACTGATGATTCTCTGCAGGATCATCACTATATGTAAGTGACTCCTTTCACATGTGAGTCATCATTTCATTCGCTGTTGTGATAAAGATTATTATCACCACTGTTATAATAAAAGAATGTTTAAATCTCCAATGTCAAAGAGCCAACTGACAGAAGTGTGGTAGTAATGATGTCACAGACAGACCTTCTTGAGGTCAGAGGAAGTCATGTGGCGAAGGGCCTCAGTTGTTACTCGATGATGAGCCAGGATGGGCAGGTAGTGCTGAGCCGACAGTTTGCACAGCAGGTTGACTAACTCCTTCTCCACTCCCGCTTCCTGTAATATGGTTACAGGTTAAAAAGATCACAAGTTTGGTTTTCAGCAGAGACGGGCATCATTTGAACCATTCATTCAACCTGTAGAGTAAGAGACACATCAGCGCTGCCACATATAACGTTTTCATTCACATGTCATTCGAGTTAACATTACAGACATGAGACAAAAGTTACGTTTGGAAGTTTTTCAGCGAAACAAACTAAGCAAATGTGCAGTGCAAGCTTCGAACATTCAAACTAGTAGGGTGACAATGATGCCACCAGGGCAGAGAGGATTAGTCAGATCATTTCAAAACTGGTGACTGGAGATAAACAACCACTGCAGTGAACAGCAACTACAAGAGCGGAGAGGATGTATGAGGAAAGTGCTAACAAGAGAGCTATTACGACATACTTGTTAACGGTTCATACAGCCTGTGCGGAAAAGTAGGCCAGTCTGAACCTCACCCGTATTTTTACTTTCACTTCAGACCTGATTCTTGTGGGGGTTTTTTATGAGTTTTCTACAATAATTTGATGCATTTACACAAACATGAAAATTACTGAAAATGTCCATCCCTAGTTTCCAGATGTTAGTGTGTGTCCTCTCTGTCCTGTACTGTACCTGCATGCGCAGTGACAGGGGCTTGGCATCCAACAGTCTCTGGTACTGGATCATCCAGTAGTTCTGCTGGTTGGCCTCAGACTTCAGCTCCATCTCCGCCTGGAAAACACAGAAAACACATTGTTCAAATGACCACTAACTGAGGTGAGTGAGTGACTGAACAGAAGGCAAATTTGAGCAATCTCAGCCTCCAAAGCAGCACCACTTTGATAGCATGTGAGGAACAGAAGCACTGGGCATAGACTGACAGTGAACAAGAGGAGAGGTAGCGCCAACTGAGGCCTGGTTCAAGCGGATGTTTCCTCACCAGAACCTGCCGCAGCTCCTGCTCTCTCTGGTCTCTCTGCTTCAGCAGCTGCTGTAACAAATCACTGAGGGCTGTGCGCTGCTCCACCAGAACCTCCTGCACACACATACACACACACACATCCCATGAGGCAAAGTGACAATACACATAGTAAATACCACTAAAAGACTGAAAATAGTAGACTAGACTGGATCTGATATGTTTAACTTAATGAGCATTATCACTTGAGTTCATTAATATCCCTTCACTTCTGATTATTTTCTTTAATCATAGTGTTTTCAATGATTAATTGTTGCCGTGGAGCAATGACATGAAAGTAGCCAAAAGAAATGATATTGTAATCAACAGGAAGGGGAAAAGAAAAAAAAATCAATGTGGGAAGGCAAAGTAAGAAGGTGGTGACACCCACCTGCAGGTTCTCAGCATCCAGACAGCGTCTTTTAATCTCCAATTTAGTCAGCTGCTTTAATTCACCCTCTATGAGCTTGATCTGGGAGACAGTGGAGAAGCAAACATGAAGCTAGCAGGGAGACGGGACATGCCGCTCAACGCAAAGTCAGGATGAAAACATAAATGAAATGATTTGTGTGATTTCTGTGGGTAATATTACACAGGGTTACATGGGCACTGGGATGGTAACCAAAACATCAAAAGAATTTACTAAATGAGGATGAGTAAATATGAGTTAGCTATGAATGGCATACCCGGAGCTACAAAGAGAACAAAACTGGTAAAAGAAATGCCAATAATGCCCACAGTGTGAAGTTATTGTTCCTCTTTACCATCATTTTCTCATCACTAACAGCAAGGGAGAAAAGTGAGTATCTGCCTTACACCTTCAAGTAAGCTTTGCTAATTTTCTTACACAACAAAACAAGATGGAAACCAAACGGTGACATATATGACATTTAAAGTTGATATGACAAACAGCTGCTTATTTAAGTGTTCAGCTGACAACATTTAACATTAACATTAAAATTCATTTCAACTGTGTTTGTGTCCACCCAGTTAATGCATGTCAGTATTCTCTCTACCTCTCTATCTTTGTTCTCTACCAGCTCCTGAATGAAATACCAGTGTGTAGCCTGTACTATACTAAACACAACTGAAAACTGTAGGCAGGCATAGCAGAACTATAAACTCTGGAAAAGAAATGAGTTGGAGCGGTTACCAAACTTTAAGTTTAAGTTTGCTAACTTTAGGTTTTCTTTATTTTTTAACTAGATTTAACTGATTTTACAGATGCAGTTTTTAGGCCCCAGTGGAAAGTACAGATGTGTCTCATTCACATAGATTAGGGCTTGGTCCTTTTAGCCCAAAATCACAGCCCAGGGCAGTTGCCAAGATGGCAGCCAAGTAAGGAGACTTGCTCTTTGACAAGATTGATTGGAGTGATGAGATGGAACCAAAACACTTAAAATGTAGCAGGGAACCTGCCTGACTTCGAGGGGGACTGCAGAGTATAAATCTCATCACTATGAGTGACACCTTTCACGGAGCAGCCAACAGAAATCAGTTGTGCTGCTTTGTGCAGCGTCTCCTTCGCCTCTTTCTGTCACTGAATAACATATAACGTGCTGAGGTTACAGGACATCTCACTGAAGTGGGTTCTCCCTGTCTGATCATCAGCCATCACCGCAGCTAGACCCATGACAGAAGGACAGCCAATGCTAGCTTGAGGGACCTTTTTACAAAGTGAAACAAGCGCAACACAGACTGTGCAGAAGCTGTCGATGACTCAGCAGTTATTGAAACAATACAGTCTGCATGGAATCAGTGCTCTTGTTATAAAGCCACACAAACCAGCTCCTGAAATCCTGCTTTCAGTGTCACTCGTTTGTTGTAACAAGGCCAGTTGAGCAGAAGCATGAAATACACAGTTTAGTCCTGCAGTTAGTGACAAAACATGAGAATGGTTTTGGAGAGGCTGTCTGACAACATTTTAACTCATTTTTATATCCCAGGAATGCAGAAAAATCAAATTAGTTTAATTTTCTCTCAATCTTGAGCCAACACCCCGGATTATTTCTTAGTTATTTTAATAATGTAAAAACAAACACAAAGTATAAAATAAAATAAGATTCTGATCAAAGTTGAACAAGGATATCTTTAAACTATGAGAGCTTGCTGAAGTCGTGCAACTAGTCTTTGACTGTATGAAATCATAAATCAACTTCCTTTGTTGCGGAGCTTTTTATGTGATGTTGAGCTCCACCTCCACCCATGCATACAGACCTGGTTGCGGATGTAGCCATGTACAGCATCTTTCTGCAGCTGCAGGGCCTGGAATGCTGCTTTCTGCATCTCCTCCTGCAAAGAACAATCAAATGACATCACCTGGTTGCTTAAATACAGCGATTTTCAGTCACATCCAGCCTACCAACTGGTGACAGCGACAGAGGACACACCCCAGCCCCACATACCTCCTGTAAGATCTGGACGATGGCTTTAGATTTGTCCAGAACTTGTAGTGACAGCATCTTATCAAACTTCCTGTCCAAATTCTCCATACTGTTGTAAGACAGAGCAGAGAAACCACAAGCAGTGTTACCAACAAGTTTTTAAGAGCTTTGATTTGTTAGAAGCATGCCAATTTGCAATCTTAACATCATTCTGCTCAGATCTGGCATGTGTCTTTGTGCGTGTGGGGGTGTCTGACCTCCTGCAGGCTTCAGACACCAGGCTCTGCCTTCGATAGTCACTGGCTTCCTGCAGCAGGCTCATAGCACAGCTGTCTGACAGCATCTTCTGCATGGCAGCTAAAAACACACAGAGCGAGGACAGTAGGCACTTTTTAGAGGAAATGAATGCCAAACCATACCCAAACATTACATGAAATTAAATAAACAGCACTGTGACTTTCTTTTTTGCTGTAAAATGGTTAAACATGTTTTTCCTACACAGGTGTTGGATGAACTGAAATACATACGGTCATTAAAAACCTAAAAGGCTTATCCTCTCGTATCCACTATTTAAGAAAATACCTGGAAATGTTTACTTTATTATTGTTTTCCAGCTTGATTACATTTACAATAGGTCACTAGAAGAATGAAATCCAATATTTGGGTTCATCATTTCTGGAAAACGAGGGGCACTCCAGCAATAAGCAGCTCTACACACAGAACACTGTGTAAGTAAAGTGTATAAGTCAAGCAGCTCACCTGCCACCTCCCTCTTCCTCAATGAATTGGCTTCTTCCTGTGTGATGGCAGCCAGATGCTCCATACGGATCCTAAGGGGGAGAACACAACAACACATTTACAGTAAAGCTCTTCTGACTTTTAAACACAGGCATGGGATCAGACGGCTGGAAACAATCAGGACAATCAGGAAAATGCCTAAATTGTGATTTAATTCACACAAAGTACAATGGCTAAATTACTCAATTTTCTACTTGGTATTGCACATTAAATACAGCTGAGGCTGGAATGTCATTAGTGAACCTAAACTTCCCCAGGTTCACTTCAGTTCCAGCTACGCTCTCCTCATCCTGTGTTTGCTGACAAAGCACGGCTGAACTTAACATTCTTGACCTTGTTTGTGAACTTGCATGCATTAGCTCTGACCTTCAGCTGAAATAGATTGATCCTGTAGCTCTCATATTCTTTTATATTATAATAAATACACATAACTTTCTGAATTTATTTGATTGTGCTCATATTTATTTAATAATTTCTCTGAGGGAAATAGATCCATATCCACCTCACCTTTCTTAACACCCAGTAAGTAACTATTTTGAATTTATTTTCACTTCTTTGTAAACGTTGCCAAAGCTTTGCTTCATTTAAGTGACGTCTTTAAGGCCTCCTGTGTCTTGTCACTGTGCTCTTATTTTCCTTCCCCTGAAAAGCACTTAGTGCATCTTACTTGGAAAGTGCTCTATAGATAGGCTCAGTCTGGTAAGTGGGAAACAATTGGATGAGTGCCTCATATCTTGCTGTAATAGAGCTGCCTGTTATGGATCAGCAGTCTGTCTACTTACCGATCTTCCTCCATGGCTTGAAGAAACTCTGCGCTTTTTTTCTGCCTGGAGAGTGAAAAACCCCCCCACTGCAGTTAGCAGCGACTCATTATTATGGACACTGTATGTATAAAACTTGTGTGTGACTCAGTTCACAACAACACAAACAGTGCTCTACATAGCCGAATCCTTTGCACCTGTTTTTGTCCATCAGCATGTTGCTGACGCGACTGGTGATGCTCTCTTCAGCTTGTCGGACTTTCTCCAGCACCAGCAGCCTCTCAGCCTCCTGAGCCCTCTGCTGCTGGCTGACCCCCTGCTCCAGACGCTCCTGCTCCTACGTGTCGTACAGTTTAGACACACACAAATGTAGCTGAAATCAACACAAAACAAACAGAGCAACTTTGAAAGAAACACAGACAGGAAAAACTGGAAACTGTTGCCTGAGTTTCTGTTGTTGCGAATACAGTTGCGTATGCTGTCAGCAAATGTGAGGTGAATTTCAGCAATGAGGAACTGTTGGATGTTGAATTAGCTGGCTGAGTCAAATGTTAAACATAAAGGTTGTCATACGCTATATTAAAAATAAAGTAGTTTCAATGACACTAAGTACTTTTTTGACTGCTTAAAGACAAGAGAAGCTATTCAAGGTCATAACTTTCTTCTAGGCTAACTCTGGCTCTACTTGAAAGACAACAAAGTTCACAGTGTGGTTTCATAACAACAGCTGTGAGCTAAGAGGATCACACCTTCATCAAAGAATCAATAAGATGCACATCTGTCTAACACTGCTGCAGGTGATCATGCTGTGTACCTGTCGGACCGAATTGAGGATGTTCTCCTTGCGTGAGGTGTTCAAGAGTATGAGCTGGGTGTGCTCCTTCTGCTTTTCCTCCAGGTGCCGCTCAAAGGCCAGCTTCTGCTGCATCTTCTGCTCCTGAAGGACAGAGGGATGCATCAATGTGTCTTTATACTCATTCAATACTGTATGCGTACATGTGTATGTCAACTTCTATGCTGCAAGCCTGTGATGCACCTGCCGCATCCAGAGTCTTGGAGCAAATATCCCTTAGGGGGTTTGGCTGTAAGAAGAGTATTGTTACATCTAAGCTGCCTTAGGTCAGTGTAACGACCTATAGATATCTGAAAATGAAATATATGCAACAGCCAGGCTTTGAAGCCAGGCTGAATCGAACAGTGACTGTGTTGCTGGAGTCCCACACCTTTCTCTTCTCGTAGTCACTGAATTTGCTCTGAAACAATAAGGAAAGACTGAATTAGACTTCAAGGTTGATACAGTGTAAACAGCAATTAACAAGGTTCAAGTAAACAGCATTATATAGAGTCACAAAGCTGAAATTTCTTTGTGTTATAGTTTTACACTGTGTACCTGCCACGCCTCCTCCAAGCCGTCCAGACTGTCCGAGTTCTGTGTGCCGCAGTCACTCTCCAGCACTGGCAGGAGATACTGCGATGGGGGGCAATACTCCTCTCCCAGCTCTGAAAACCAATCCACAATATTCTCTTATACAATCTCATAGTGTGACACATTTTAACCTTCACTGTCGCTGACAGATTTACAGGCACCTTTGTAGGAATGAAATTCCAGAGCTCAGAGATTGAGTAGCAAAATTTGAGTTAGTATAGTTTTAATGCTACAGAACTCCAGTGTCATCAAAGTACTATTAGAACTCAAAGAAATACATCAGGATTTTACCATTTCATTGGCCGGCACTAAATCTGTTGCATCAAAGTCACTGAGTACGTGGGTAACGAAGCAGCGTGTCAAATAATACGTCAGCATGGCTCCATAATGTGTTTTTAATAGTTTTTGGTGCACTTTGGCCTGACTCTTCAATACTGCAGAATTGTGTTGGATGCAGTGGACTGTGAAATTTGTATTTTAAATATCCAAATCCTTTTTGTGTGAACTCTATAATCTCATTCAGGGTTTACAAGAACAACACAGTTTTGCACAAATTTTGCACAATTAGAATTACATGTCATTTATTTTTAAAAGCCGAAACACCTATACATAAATCATACATGGTATGTGAATGTGTGTACTAGTAAACTCTCACCAGAGCAAAGAAAGCGTTGGATGTTCTCTGTGCCCTCTGAGCACACAGACGCAGGTGGGTAGGACATGCTGGCAGCATCAAGTGTAAAGCTCTGTCACAGCGCAGAGACACAGACACAGACACACACACACAAACAAACATACAAAGTTTGTATAAAACTGTCTCTAAGTCCTGTTAAGTATTCCTGTAACTTTAAATCCCACGCACCTCTAGAGTTCTGATGTAGGCCAGGGTTTTGGGCAGTTCAGCAATGTTATTGTCACTCAGGTCCAGCGTGCGCAGGCTGCTCAAAGAACCAACGGTGGATGGCAGCCCGCTGAGAGAGTTGCCTGCACCGTGATGAGGAGGAAAAAACAAACACCTGTGTCATTTGACTTGCACTGTACACAGTCTGAAATAAACAGGGCAGCTGTATGTATCATACCCTTTAAATTGAGTGTCTGTAGAAGCCGCAGGTCCCCAATGGAGTCGGGCAGGGCCTTTAAACGGTTCTTCTCCACATTCAGAATCTGACAGGAGACAAAACAGACTCACACGAATGAGTGGCATTCATTCACTTGTTTCCTTTGTGCCATACAAAATGGTTCAAAACGGCTTTACCTGCAGCGACGCCAGCTTCCCAATGTCTTCTGGCAGAGAGGTGAGCTTGTTCTCGTGCAGATCCAAAACCTTTGGAGGCAGACAGATTCAGTCATGCTATTCTTTGTTTGCAATGGGGCAGGGCTCAGAGATAAGGCTCCTTGGAGAAATTGTATTGCAATTGGAAATAAAAGAAATTGGTCTTTAGTACAGCATTAGCATTATAAATGTTTGATCATTATATGCGATGCTTGAAAAACAGAAGGGCCTATCTTTGAAATTTTCTGCTTATTCTGTCTGAAACACACAAAAATTCAGGCTCAAACTACTGTGTGCTGGAAATGAGCAGTGGAAAGACAACTGAAACTGAGACCAGACTAGCCAGCGTTATCTTCACAAATGTAATATGCTTTTAAATTTCCCATCATGCTTGTGTCTAGTTCACATTACCTTTAAAGTGGCAAGACTGCTGATGTCACATCCTCTGGGCAGCAGTGACCTCAGCTCATTGTTATGGAGGATAAACACCTGAAGGAGAGCAACAGAGGACATGTCGGACTGCATAGTTTTAAACCATAAACACACACACTCGTACGCACAGGCTGTGTGTACGTATATGATTATATATACTTTAAATAAATTTGATCTCTGCACTTGCAGATTTATCATAATATGCAGTAAATGAACAGTTGTGTTCCTTAAATCTCCATGCTGCAGTCTTACCTTCTTCTGCAGCACCTTGCAAATGGAAAAGGCACCAGAGGGAACCTGTGACAGAACAGACCATCATCTACAGCACTGAACATACACTAATTGAACTGACGTATGAAGTGGAGGGTAAACAATGGTTAAAACACAAGTCAGTATTCACACACAACAGCATGACTCGGTCACTATCAACCTGTAAACAAACAAGAACAGCTTTTGCTCGTGATAAGAAAGAATTCCGCTTCTTTCAGCAACAGTGTCTTTCCATTATCTAGTCATAGTCCAGATAAGAAAAGCTCAGATACATTATCAGGTTTGCTTCTAGGTGTTGAAGACAAGTTGCAGCCAGAAGCAGCAGCATATGAAGGGTTTGCCTCACAGGATCAGATTGGGTGTGCTTGTTAAGAATGTTAGACAAGCACTGCAAAGAAAACCATCCTTTCCTCCTCTGACAACGAGTCATTATAATACACTCCTAAAACCTAAAAGGGACAGAGCTAGGCTAGCAGTTTCCTCTTACCTCTAGTCTTTAAGCTAAACTAGCCTAACCACATCCTTATTCCAAGTCTGTACACAAAACCATAAACATGATGAGAGCCTCTCATCTGACTTTCAGATAGGAAAAAAATGGGAAACAATGGAAAAACAATAAGAATAAAATCCAAAATCTTTTGATTCTTTTACAAATCCTTAACCTTAATACCTCTGAACTCAACCTGTGCTGAGACACTGACTTTTCAAACATTTCAGAAGAATCTATCACGGCTAGAAGTCATCATTGAGGCTTATCTTAAACCTGTTGACAGTAACATACTCACCTCTGAGAGCTCACAAGCTGAGATATCCAGGATGTCATCAGCACCTGCCTCCTTAGACTGAGGAACAAACAATAACAGTTATTGGGTTTTTAATTTACATCATAACATGTAATGTATTGTTAACAAAGAAAGAACCACGACACGGGGGGAGATGCATGTGTGATGGATGTAAATAAAATAGTCTTATACTCAAAATCATACAAACATGGCCGCAGGTTGTCTCAGTGTTTTAATAAAGGCTGTTGATGCCACCTGGTGACTGGAGGTTAGCCGGTAAACTCTGTGACATAAAAACACTCTTCTTACCCGACACAGCTGATATTCCAGTCGTTTTTGGGAGTCCTCGCTGGGTTTCCTCTTTCTGAAGAACAGAGGCATCCTGGGTCCTGCCTGTCTCTGTCTCTCTCTGTCTGTCTGATAGCTTTTCTTTCTGCCCCTCCACTACAACAAGAGCTGTTCCACAGGACTGATGGACTGGTTGGAAACCACAGCAGACACTGCCTGCACACTGAAAAGTATGAATCTAGTCAGCCTAGGCATAAGACTTGGACTTGGACCAATAAACAAGAATTTTTGAAGTTAAACAGTATGTTAGGACTCAAAATTATGATGTAATGTGGGAATCATACAGGTTAAAGAGTAAAGCTATGTACTCGGATGTCTTGTGGTTTGGGTTTCAGCATGTTTAAACCTGCTCTTCAGGGGAAAAAAGAGTGGAGATAAATTTGCAAACAACATATAAAACAAATTGAATTGCCCAGGCAACAAAAAATGTGCGGCAAGATAAACTGCCGTTGCTGGACTCCAGTGCAGGGATGGCAACAAGCAACAGAGACGAAAACTACACAGACCTCAAGATGCAGCGCCTTGTGGTCTGGCTTTGGGAGACTACAAGGAGGTTTTGATGCAGAACTGACAATGTGCCTAAACTGCTTAAAGGCTGCCATTTAAACGATGCTTTAGGAAGAGGTGGCTCTGCATATTAACTAGATATCCACTCAGTGCGTGTCTAAGGAGAAGCTTAAGCCAAGCTTAAAAACATAGTTGACCTTGACTGACAGCAGCCGGCCTACTGTGCACATCACTTGTTTGTCCTCTCTCAGCACCTGCATTTTACATGTCTTAACTAGAGATGGCAGCCATCAGTAGACAATCAGTCTATGTGGATTTACATGGAGTGCCGGACCATATGCTTGAGCTATTTGGTGCAAAAACTTTCCTACCACTATGTTATTAAGGATAAAGAAATTGAAAAATAGAGTGGGTAAAATTGGATATAGCTAGGCTAAATGGTAACCCACCAAAACTAGGAAATGTGAACGCAAGAGGGTGGAAAATATAAAGTGAATGACAGGGTTTACTTTTCTTTAAGAGAGGTTAAGGAGTGTATGACGTGAATTTTTTTTTTTTTTTTCATTTCCAGATTCATTTATATTTTTCATACTTAATAGTGAATTTCTGTGACATTTGTGTTGATTGAGAATCCCTAACATCTGGGTAGAACTACTTTATTTTTTCCATATCCTACATATGTATTGGTAGGTGTGTTTTCTGGGAGCATCTTTACACGTTAACTGGGTAAAACAGGCCCTGTGAGTGTGGGCTAGGGTGTGGGCTCAGGGGGCGGAGGGATTGCCGTAAATTACGTCGCTAATGTTAAACAGTTAAAGAGCAGTCAACACACTTTGTACCTTAGGACAACCGCTGTTCAGCTACCTGTGCTAATGTCAATGGCAACGACACGAATGTTAGCTCCTTTAACACCTAGCCAGTACTTTCAACCGCTAACGTCTGTCAGCGTTAGCTTCCGCACGCTCAACTTGCCACTACATTTAAGGAGCACGAGCTTAAAAAGGTACCATGTGAACGATACGACACAAGATTAAAAAACACGATTAAGTTGAAATACTCACAGGCTGTGTGTTGATGTCGCCACTCTAGCTGCCCTTCACTTACTCCCCTGGATAGCTGGAAAATAAAAGGGGGAGTTCCGCTGTTTGCTAAAGCTGAACGTTTACATTTAACGTTACTATTAGTGACTGCCAGGGTCAACCGTCAAAAGCAGCGCGGAAACGCAGAGGATACTCTACAATCGCTCCCTTGTTTATACAGATAAGATAGTTATACAAGAAGATGAGTTATAATTCCATGTGCCCGGTCCAGATGATTCCTCTGCCCCTATGAGGACTGCCTAATGAAATCATAACAAATAACGCCGAGTGCGTCTCTTCTTCTTCTTTCAGCGCTAGTTATTAGCGGATTGCAAATGGCAAAGATGCACACTGCCCTCTATCGAAAGGAGTGTGCAGTAACATGACCTGAATGGTCATGACATGAAGAGTTCAGTAGGCCTACTTTTCCTTGCACCACATTTATATCCCAACTCTTTTTATTTTTTTTCTATCTATCTATTGCTGAATATTTGAAAGAATGCGGTGTGAGACTAAAGCATCATCACCAGTCAGCACTAAATATGTGTCAGTAAAAACAAGGTGCTCTCTTCATTTCCCTCAGAGGTGATCCACCTGTTCTGCCTAAACGCTCTGTGATCTAACTGTGGAAAAGTAGAATTATGAGGGCAAAAAGTCCACTGAAATACATAAAAGTAAATGTATATATTTATTTAATACAATGACTTGTTTATATTTTGCCTATTTATATTCATTGATATATTTGATATATTTTTGTTTCATTTACTTATTTTAGGATTTACTTCATAGGCACCTCTATTTATGTATTTATGTATCAACTCAAATGGCATTCCCTACTAGAGATCCTGTTAGAAAGATGAAGTCCACATATAACAAGCACATAAACTTCCTGGAACAGTTTTTTCCCTGGAAAATAAAAAAGGCAGTTTTGTGGTCCAACGGTACTTGGAAGCTTTAGTAGATTTATTCTTTACTTTTTACTTTTTTGTATATATTTTATTATATATATTTATCTCTTTTTTTATCCTTGTAAATATTTTTTGTATATTGTCTATTGTCATGCTGGGTGCTTGCAAAGTGTAAATTGCTGCCGCAACATTGAAATTTCCCAGTTTGGGATGAATAAAGTTTATCTATCTATCTATCTATCTACGTTTTGAGAAATAGGAACACTACAAGATTTAACTGAATCTGTTGTGTATTTTTTATTTCATACATTTGAATCTGTATGGTCCTCAACCTGTGTATAAGCCATTTGTCCACCAGAGGTCAGACTCTTCACATTTTTGTTAGAATCAGCGCAAAAGTTCAGAGACCTCTTTAAATTGTGTCCACATTTGGTAATAATTATGGTATCAATTTTCCTTTGTCTTCACTAACTCTGTTCAAATGTGTCAGGCTAGGTAGAAATTGCATCCATCCTGTCACAGGTACTCATACAAATGTGTCTGGATGTGATTTTAAGCAATGGCACACTTACTGTTTAATAGTCACCTCAGCTGCTCAAAGCTGGAGCAAATAACACAGTCAGTTTCAAATGTGCTTTATCATTCCTGCCCATTAAGTAAACAGATTGGTTCCCCAACATCCTCTCATATAAGCTTATTCTGGTTAATAAGACTATTAACATAACCTGATAACCTCCGAGACTCTGGATCCCCAAGCAGCACTATCCCAGACAGTAAAACTCTGCTGTGTTTATTACAGACCTCTGCAGGTGTGATGTATGACCGTGGCTCAGGCTATAGGCTTAGTTAGACCACAAGAGGCATATGGAGCGGACTATAAATAACCACATAATTAAAGGCGTTGACAGGGAACTGACATTGTGGTTAGAGCAGTACCCCCCTGCCTCCCTTGCTGAGTCTCCCTTTGGTTAAAAACGTCTCACAATACTGTAAACCTCAAAACACTGATGTATCAGGTATATGTGCATTTATCAATAGATATGGTAAACCTTGACCTTAATATATTTTAAGATTCTATCTTGGCATGACAAGGGTGGTCTTTGAATCCCATTAAGTAACAGTTTTGTGGTTTTTATTTCTATAATGCATTTTTAAATGTAATAAGCACTGCTGGAATGTCCTTATTCAAGTAAAATTGTGGTACATGTAGTTTACATGAATGTTTAATACTACTTCACACTTCAACTTAATTACATCCAAATCATAAAATAGCATAAAATAGCATGATGCAGCCATGCAGTAGATGTTTTTAGTTATTAAGGCTGCTTAGTCTCCATCAGGTTGGATATGTAAAGCAGTGCTGGGAGTTGCATCAGGTCCCTATGTACTGGAACGAATTATACATTTTCTGTAGGAGAACCCTTGATATCCCAAAAAATGTTTTTTTGGGTTTTATTTGTCTTGTTACACAAAGATAATTATCCACCCCAAATCTTGTGCACAAAAGATGATTAAATATAATCTCTCAGGACATAGGAAGGTTCTTAAAGTGGCAATTCTGTGTAACTTTTATGTTTACCTTTTATATAGTTTTAACTTGCGTTACTTTGCATGTTCAAATAATAATACAAAATTTAATTGACCAGCTGCAACATTATTATATAATGTACATATTAATGCATAAATAATCAACAACAATGCAAAATTATTCAGAATGATAAGTAGGTCTACTTTTACTTTTTGTTTTGCAAGTATATACTGACTATACTAACATGCTTGTCCTTAACTCCAGTAAAATTTGGAATGCGGTACTTTTACTTGAGTGTTTTTTCATTGTGCTATTATTATTATTATTATCCCCCCATGACTGCCAGAGAGGCAAATCTTCCCTGTGCCTGCAGCCACAACTTGGATGATTATAATTTTGAACATCCCTACAGAGGAGAAAGCCCACCTCCAGCAGCAGTCCTCCATTGCCCTGACCGGAGGCGGGGAGCCACACCCCCTTTTACGTCACAGGAGGAGTGAGTTAGAAATGCGTTTAAATAAGTGAGGAAAAGCTGCGCTGGCTGCCCGAGAGAGCTCAGCTCGTACAGGAACAAAACTCAGAAGGCGTCCAGGGACTGTTCACGGGAGCCGCTGGTGTCAATGGGAACAGGGAAGAGGAGTTTGCTCGGGTTTCTCAGCGCGCAGGCAAACGTGGAGAATATAGCGTCTGGAAAGTTGACGGCTGTTTCTGCGGCATCGGGCACTTTCCTGAGCTTCAGCTGAGGGCGAGAGAGGAGAGCTCCCACCGACTCTTTTCACTCCGACGGCTTCAAGGTTCACAGCTGAAAGGTGAGCTGATACATGTCATAAAGACTAATACAGCAGCGTGTCTTCATGGCTTTTCCGCTTCTTATTTATCTTCGGTAAATCACACAATGTCACTTCACACCGCTGGCCACACCACTGGAGTGACCTGTCTTTATGCTGACTATTGTATGTCCAAAAATCTGTTTCTCCAGTTTTTATTGGTCGGTGTTAAGGTTTGGGCAAACTATCTGGGGTGATTTGTCTCATTAGAATTACTACTATTACTGTTCCTACTGTGTTAAAGTATTGTATTGTGGTAGTAGTAGCAAGAGTCGCAAGGAGAAAAATAACTATTGCATTATTTGTAGGAGTATTACCAGATATAATAATGATAATAAAAAGAACTTATGCATGTTATTATTATCATTAGAAGTATTATTATTAGAAACACCAGAGATAATAATGATAATAAAAATAAGAACTATTGTATTATTGTTGTTGCTGTTGGTGTTGTTGGTGGTGGTAATAGCACTAGCAATAGAAAAAAGGAGGAACTAGTGTATTATTATTATTATTATTATTATTATTATTGCTAATAGTAGTATCAGGAGGAGGAGACAAAGGAAATGAAAATACAGTGACTTAAGTTGTTCCCGTCTTTTTGTTCTACTTTTCTTATCAAACATGTCACTGCAGATTTTCAATGGCTTGTTGACTCCCCCTGTTGTCTTTTTAAGCAGCAAATCACTTTTGTTGTGCACACAGCCTGCTTTGCCATGCATGGGTCTGCAGCACTGAAAGGGCATCTTTATCGTTTGACTGCAACTGTGGTCGGCTGCTCTGCAAGAGGACACTTGTGCCACAGGAGCTCGTGCCTTTGGTGTTAATTAGAAAGAGACCAGTTTTGTAATGAAACAACATGTCTTTCTCCAGAAAAGGAAACTGAATCTGCCCCAGTATGACCGTCGCTCTCTGTGGTACACGAGACTGTGGTGTCTCTGCTGCCTTCTGTCAAGCTTGCTTAGTAGCATTCCCTTGACTGAGCCGATGTTATTTATTAATTATATATCAGATTGGGGGGTGTGGTCCATGATTTAATCAGTGCATGCATACAGAAGAAGGAAGGGGGTAACTTTGGGATTAAAGGACTGGACCAGTGTAGTGGTGTTGTTTCATAAAGTTCTCAATTTCAGCAGAAAAAGGGCTGTAAATTAGGTTGTAAACTGCCACCAGTTCCTGTCTAAATTCCAGCCTGAATGTCTGGGAGACAAAATGGACTAGTGTGAGCCTGATCAGCCTTTGAATACATTTTAGAGTATACGTCTTTCCCTCTCCTTCCATCTTAAGTCCCCAGTTAACCAGGATTAATGAAAACTACTGGCAAATGTAGTTTCCCATAGATAAATTTGTTAATCAACATCGTGGCACTTAATATTTCTGTCGACTAATCTGTTAATCGTTATTCTTTTCAATCCCAATCTAAATAAATGTTTAAAACTCATCAACCAGTCATCATCCTAGAAAACAGGGGCGACCCCTGCATGCCTGAAGGGAAATTATTCACTCAGCATGATCAGTTATTACATTATTAGAGCAAATCTGCAGGATCAGTCATTCAAACCAGTGTAGTGTGCTACACAGTGTCGTGGCCTGATACGACCTCTAATCCAACGAGCCGTTTTCCAGACATAGGCTTCTTAATGGAAAAATATTATCCCCCTAAACCCTTTCCTATTTATACTAATTAAGCTATTACTGTTGTCACAAAGTCCATAAATACATTAGAAAACTAGCTATTCCTGTGTGAGAGCTTCCAGTATGAAAGGCACCAGTTCAATTTGAGGAAAATGAGCCATTATTGGCTCTGTCAACCTGAAACCGCAATGCAATTCATTAGTTTGTCCCGACTGCAGTGCAACAGTGTTTGTCTTCATTAGCCCCTGTTTTTATTTATCGTCTCATCGGTCAGTTTGTTACCCGGGCAGAACACAAGTCGTTTCTTATCAGCAAGCCTTTGTTTTATACTGGAGAGGTACCAAGTGTCTGATAAAGACAGAACAGTTGAGCTTAGAAAAAGGTCAACTTGTTAAATATCTCATCTACTGAAAGCTACTAGTCAGTGCAGGAAGTCACATAACTGTTTATTACATCCTGACTGAATAAAATGGGATTTATTCATTTTTCCAGCTTTTAATTAGTCAACACTCTTTCAGACCCCTTCTCCTTAAAGGGAGTCATAGTGTTGCACTTGTTCCAAGAAGAGACTGAGTTAGTTGTGCAAAGAATAAAAACAGAGAGCTCGACAGTGGAGGTCAAATCCTTTTTGATGTGCCGTCTTCGCTCAACTAACCAGTCGCTGCGTGAACTGGGTGTAATTTTCAGGTTTGGGAAGTAACAAAAAATGCTGGACGTAGCCGCACCAGTTCCACCGCTGGGGCATTACATTTTAAATACTTTCTGTACTGCTGATAATAAAAAGTGAACAGTTTTCTGAAATCTAGTGGAGTAGATGTGTAAAGTGGAAAAACTCAGGTAAAGAACAAGTACCTGTATTATATACACCGCTGGAAGCATGTGTGAAATCCTTGTGCGACAGAGCTGTGTATCGGTAGTGTTTCTCCACCTTTCCCTAGTATTTGCTCTGTGCTTTATGCTGCTGCGTCACAGAAAATTAACCTGACTCTGAAAATGAAATGCAGACACCAGTATTCCTACCAGTGGAAGGTGGATGGATACTTTACCAAGTTGGCAGTACTGTTTTTTTCCAGTAGACAGTTTGACTTTTTGTTGTAAGGAAAGAGCAGGTAACATTAACAATAGCCATGTTCTACTCCAGTATCCCAGTAAGTCATGACAGTCATGTTTAAATGATTTTTTTTCTTAACTGCCCCAGTCATATTCTACAGACTCATGCCACTGACTTTCCAACTTTCCAACCTCTGGATAGCCTTCTGGATGGTCTTTGCTCACTCTGATATATCAACATCACCGTCCTCCGTTCCCAGAGACTGATGACACGTATGAAGCCGTTGCATTGCAAAAGATGATTAAATGCAGGATTTGCATTTTAATTGGATAAGAATTGTATCAGAAAGCTATTTGGCAGATTGAAATGTCTCGAATTAACACAGGTGTTTGCGTGATGATTACATTGGCTGCTTTTCTGCAATTAGATACACACGTGGCCCAGAATATCTAACTTGTACTGAGGTTGAGGAAATGTTTGAGGTTTTGCTGCTGTTGTCTGTGTCTACTTTTGAAGAAGATAAGCAATTATTAAGGTTCCTTTTTTAAGAAATATTTATTAGTCCTTAGATAACACAAAATTTTAACAATAGGGTTGGGTTTGGGGTTAGAGTAAGGGCATTAAATAGTCTCACAGCCAGAGAAATGAAACTGTGCTGTTGTCTTGACAGAGGCCTCTTGCACCTTGGTTGACCTTTTGACTGCTGTATGTTCCTCTCAACACCCTACAGAGCCCCAAATATCCAGAGGAAATGTTTGTACTCATATGCTGTAGACGCCAGTGCTAACTGCACGGAAATGACAAAAGGAGAGAAGAACTGCAAGTCAGTAGAAGTCATCACGTCGGTGCATGAGCTGCTCGATCCATCCAGAAATTGCTCTCACTTTATTTCACAGGGGTGGAAGCTGTTGTATTATGCAGACTCGGCCCGCTAATTGATTTCACGGCTGGTGATGTGCCGCCCAAAGGAAACTGGCACTGAAGACAGGAAATGGATGGGGGGAAAAACAGCGAGTCCACTGAGGGACAGGGTGACTTAAGACATCCTGTGTTCTCAGCTTAAATCTAGTAAAGTATTATATTCATGTTACGTAATAAGCACTCACATTTATTGCTTAAAAGTCGGTTGTCACATTGTGTATGGCAGAGTGAAGTCAGAGGTGGAGCTTTAATGATGAATTCAGCAAAATGTATCAGTTCACTTGGAGATATAAACTCTGGGACAGTTTTGGTCCAGAGCAACTGTAACAGTGAAGTGCTCTGAATGTGTCAGCACCAGTGTTTCAAGGAGCCTGACAAATTGATGTGATGTCACAGAAACAAATGTTTCTAATTATATGGCTGGCTCAATTTAACCAATCATTAACTTGTATTTTAAAGCACAAACAAATTATATATTGGTGAATATATTGTCATTTCTCTTTGTGAATTTTTTAATAACCAGGAAGCACTGCATCTGGTGTGAAGGTCACACTGAGGTGTGTGTGTCAGCCGTGGTTTGTTACTCTTATCTTTTATCTGAGCTGCAACCTCCTCCAGGCTGTAGTTGTGATCCCCAGGAAGGCCGCATGTCACTGTTCCTTCCTGTTCACATTACAAACCTTCATGGCCTTTCTCTCACACAGACACACACGCACGCACACACACATTAGCAGATAACCAGAGCGGTTTGTAAGTGACCTTCTTGCAGGATCTTGTCTAATGCACTTCAGAGCAACAATTCAACTGTTTCCCTTCTTGTGCTGCTCGTGATCAACTCAGGGAACTGTTCAGATACCAGCACTCTCTGACTACATTCGTTCATATCGAATTAAAGATGGAGCAGCTTGTAAAAACAACCTGCTACTATTTGAATAGTGCACACTGAACACACGGAAATGATGTAATGTTTCGGAAAACAACAGGAGGTAGATATTTGGTGTAGACATGGAGTGTGTGTAGATGGACATAGTGATCCCGGTTATTATTGGGTTTGGGGGGCATTCAGTTATGTGCTTGTGCGTGTAAACATCATATCCTGATCTCAAAAGCACAGATATCCTGGCTGGAGTAATCATATTTAATCGTAATCATCATTTCTTTGGTTTACCCACTATAATAAATATGAAAGTCAGACCAGTAGAGCATAAGGTAAATATCACTGTTGCTTAGTTTTTACTGCTGAGCACATGATGAAGGCAAATCAAGTTTAGCAGCGAATTCTCCAGTAAATGAAGTAAACCTGGTTCATCCTGAACTGCTGATGTAACTCGTGTAACTTCATACACTGCACATGAAAAATAAGGACCCTGGTGTATGAGAGCCTGTGTACCTTTAAACACGAACATGAAAAACCAGCTTCAGGTGGTTTTATTTTAGAGCTTTGTTGGTGAGTTTAATAGCCAGACTTTTTTTTCATTCGGTCATTCAGAAGATCAGCTCATTCATGAACGAGCTCACACTCATAGGAAGGGTTGGTCTCAGTGCACGAGGCTGTTTGTGGTTTTAATGTAGCCTTGGGCTTCTTAACATGATGTTCCTGTGGCTGATTAGAGCCAGGTGTCTACTCCACAAAATGAGGGTATTGAGGGCAGCCTGCTTTGCTGCAGAGGACCAGCTGCTGCAATCTCAAATAATCTTGTGGGAAGGCTAGTCGTAAAGCTAAACATGCCCTTGCTGAAATTAGACGCTCTGGAGGACAAATTGTGCTGCTGTTGCTCATTTGGAAAATGAAATCTAGCCCTGCAATTATTTTATGCGGTTGTTGGCGCTAATTATAAATCATGGAAGTGGCTGAAGAGGCAGCGTTGCTGACTCATTGCTGAGCGGCACACACTGCCATGCTTGTACTCGGTGTGATTCAAAAGCAATATTATTCCCAGCTGTGCATGAAATCAGTTCAGGTTTGTAATGGAAAAATGAAGAAAGCAAGAAATACAGTAAATGCTGCCTGATGGCATATGTGTAACTCCGTGTCCACCAACAGCTGTAGCAACTGTACTTACGACCATTTACTTTTTGAAGCCGTTCTACACGAGTTTGGGGTTTTGCTTCCATGTGTTTGGGAGAGATGATGAAGAAGTGAGCAGCTGAAATGAATGAAGCGATATTTCCAGAAAGTTTGGGCCTCTGTATCCCATCATGGAGCAGCCATAACATTTGTTGGAGGGCCAAGTGCTGCACAGCTTCAAAGAGCCTTCTCTCGGGACGTATTATCAAGTTAAAATAAGGCCCTGAAAAGAGTGTGTGTGGTTTTGTTTGAGTTGGACACAAACTTTGAACTTGTTTGGTGTAAAACAGCAACTCTCTGATGGGAGTTTGCTTGTGTGTGTGCGTGTGTGTGTGTGTTTTCCTGACAGGGTTTCACATTCCTGTACCCCCACAAGTAAATAGCCCCAAGCTTTTCAGCAGTACGCTCCAAAACCAATCGATTGGATCTGGTGCCAACAGTCACATTTGGGAATTTGTGTTCCTGTCTCTCATACCTCTCTTTACATTCCCAGTGCAGCGACTGTACAGCATGGGACGGATTTACTGAGGTAGATGTGACGAGTTGAACTGACTGTTGGTTTACCTCCAGAGTGTTTTCCTAAAAGAAACCTGAAGAGTAGCACAGTCAGACGTCAGCTTGGTTCCCAGGGAACTTGTGCTAAACAATTTTCTTCATATTTAATTTTCATAAATGAAACCGTTGATTTATCAATACCATAAATAAGAATATTCAGAGTCTCTAGGTGACCTCAGTATTATAATGTGTCACGTGATGATAATATACTTCTAGTGTTTTTCCATCAATACACCTACTCTGCAGTTATATACATACTAATATGTATGGCCTGCAGCCAGTTACAGTCCAGTGTACCCTCAGAGCAGCTGCACCACACTGGATTCTGTAAGAACTTCATTTTTAAGCGCAATGAGAGGGATCAAGTCTGTGGGTCCTGCTCATAGTTCAGCTCACCACTAGGCCTGTCCGTATTATTACATAATCCCATAATTATCGATCGTCAGACCACAATCATTTTGCCTAAATATTGGAATTCCGTGAATTTAACCTGTAGAAAAAAGCTGAATAAAACAGAAAAGTCACATTTCCATCACTATTTCCACATTGTTTTTCAATGTTTACGGTTTGACTGGTGCTCAGTTAATAACGTCACCTTGTTGCACCTTCTTTCTTTATTTCTGCTGTGACGTCAAGGTAAATGAGTTGAGAATTTGTGAAACAAATTCATTTCCTCTGTCCTGCCTCAAGTGTTTGTCTTGTTTTTCCTCACTGGTACCTCTTGTCTTCAGGTTGCTATGGTGAACAGCAGGGTGGAGGCACCCACAGTAGCAGTGATGGGTGGTGGCGGGGGTGCAGCGGGCAGGTCGTGCGCAGGATGTGGAGGTCGAATCGCAGACCGCTTCCTGCTCTTCTCCATGGAGCGGTACTGGCACACACGATGCCTTAAGTGCTCCTGCTGCCACGCTCAGCTGGGCGAGTACAGCAGCACCTGCTACAGCAAAGGAGGCATGATCCTCTGCAAGAACGACTACATCAGGTGAGCCTAATGGCCTTTTCCTATAAAATAACAGAAAATGTCCATCACAATATTCTAAAGTTCAAGGTGATATATTGTCTTCAACCAACAGTTCAAAACAAAAAGATAATCAGTTGAAGAAAGAAAAGCAATAGATCCGCATTACTGAGAAGCTGGGACTAGGTGATGTGAGGTCATTTGAATTTAATCATTTATCATCTAATTAGCTAACAGTTCGCTGCCTGAACTCAACTTACCAGCAATTTGAAATTGTTTTCTGAATTTTTAAAAACAGACAAACATTCATGAGAAGTTGTCTCCTAGTTACAAAACATCTTACAAATCGAAATCCTCTCAGGTTACTCTCAAAAACATCAGGTAATGACATTTGTCAAATGAACCAATATATCAGATACCCCTAATATGATTTATCATGAATTTAAAATGCACATACATTATGTAAAACACTTACGTTTCATCAAAAAGTTTAACACTTGGCTGAAGTTTGGTAAATAATTTTGAATATAAAATGCGGACCAGCCATCACTTTGTCATCTTCTTTCATTTAAAACAAAAAGTGCAGATTAGTTCCCCTATAATTTACACATTGTCTGCTTGAAGCTTGCATGGCAGTCTGGTTTCGTTTGTTGCCTGCCACGCGTTAATTGAATGATCTGTAGCTTCATCAAGCTGTGACTGGGCTAATGAAGAGGAGAAGGCAGCTCAAAGACATAAGAGAGCAGAGTGCGATGGATACCGCACCACTGGATGTGCATGCAGCCGAGAGAGTTAGAGTTCTAGAAAAACATTTACACAATGTTTACCTCATTCTCAAAAACCCGGTTCAGCCTTTACTAATTTACAGCCTTTCCACCTAAAAAATAGAAGCAACACAGGTCGTGTCAGAAATGGTATAGCAAACATGGTGAACACTAGCGTCCAAGCTTGTGCCTGCATTTTATTCTTTGTAGGCGTTTAGTGTCCATGAGGCGGACTGGTGTAACACAGATGGGGATTTTGTGGGTGCCCACATCTCCAGGGCAAACACAGGGCTGGATGTGGAAAGCCACAGCTCAAGGCCTGCTGAGGAAGAACTGAGACACAGCGGACTTTGTATATCAGGCCAGTAATAATACAGCAGCTTTGCAGGACTTCTCCTGAAATAAATAAAGGTCATACTGTACACTCAAATTACACCACGATCTGCAATGAGATACACTGCATCATCATGAGAGGTCTGGGTGTTTTGAAGAATTTCCACATTTAGTCCACAAGTAAAACGGGTCACAAATACAGATGTTTATTCAGGTGCATATCGAGAGTGCTCCTGGTTCATATTCATGTATTCATTTTAGAAGTTTGAAACGGTCCTGTTATGTTTGTGACCAGCAAAAAAAATGAGTTTATTAAAAACTTAAAAACTTCCTACATGACAAAACCCCCATGTGTTACACTTAATGTGGTCACAGACGTTTTGTAACTTGAACTTAACTGTTAACTGTATTGATTTTGTCTTTTTATTGACACTTTTTTCATTAACTTCTCTGTAAAACCAAAGAACACAGTAGTGAAGATGTGCCGTTATACTCTTTATACTGTATATAATATACCTTACTATAGACTAAAATCTAATACTGTCATTTTAAGAGGGCACCGTGTACACAGCACAATGGTCCTGCCTCAATAAGCATATTTATTTTTATTATTCACAACCACAAGGTCATTGCACTCTGTGCTAAATTTGCTGTGGTAAATTAGCTTGTGAATAGTGTGAATTTGAAGTGACAAAGTGTAAACATCCTTCAAAACATCTTTATGACAAGTTGCCCATTGTTTTTGCTGGTAGTAGGGTGGAGGCCGGCACTGACCTGGATTTAAAGTTCATTTCCAGTCATTTCTCGCCCTTTCTTGACTGTAGCTAGTTTTTTATAGTCCAAAGCAAACACAATGCTTCATGATAAATAAATAAATAAATAAATAAAAATATATAAAACACTAACAGTCTTGTCTCAGTTTTGCTGATAAACTGCTCTCAACTTGCTTTATGCCCAAAGAGAGGACTTGTATGTGTTCCTTATCCAGGGCAGGTAGGAAAGCCTGATTTAAAGCAGATGAGCTCTAAACTTGTCCGCTCTGAACTTTCAATGGCCGACTCAGTTATGCATTAGGGTGCAGCTCAGGGATCACCTCCTCAATTTGCTCCTAGATTTTCATTTAGCATTGGGATGAAGTGTGAATTGCTTTCTTAGCTGACCTGCAGCTTGATGATGATTTATTTATTTATTGTGGCTTGTGTGCCGTTCATCAGTTGTGCCAGGCCAGGACGTAATACTGTTGACCTGCCCCTTGGCATTAACTAAAGATGCAGCTTGTGTTGCTCATGTTGTCAGACTGCTTGGTGGATCTGTCCGGTCCAATCAGTCTCTATCTGAGACATGAGAGCCATAGCAACCAGGTAGTGGGACTCACTTCTGAGCTGAGGTGGACTAAAAAGTGCTGACCTGATGCCTGGTTCGGGTCGGGTCCTCAGATTCTCACCCTTTATGCCAGTAAAGCAGGATGAGCTGTAACTGAGCCTGGAGAGGTGCATATGTGTGTGGGGGTTAATTAAGGAGAACAGGAATCCTCTCAGGCGTACTCATTAAATGACTGTTTGGATTAAGATAAAAAATTCATTACTCTGTGCAGTCATTGAAAAAGAGAAAGAGAGAGAGAGAGAGGGAGCACCCAAACTGGTCAAATAGGTGTCACAGGGCATCAGTTTCACAAGAGGTTGTGATGATGACAGAAGCTTCCTATTAAAACTTGAACCTGCTGCAGTTCAGGTGCTGACATGCCTCCAGCCTCTGATAGATAAGGACTGACTGTTGCTGAGCTCTGCCACATTCACAGAGCTCAGCCCCGACTTCTTTCTCCTAAGTTTTTGTGTGTGTCAGCATTTTTTAACTGAAAGGTGTAACGATACGCACAGTTTAAAAGGAAACGTACCGTCAAAAGTGATTTTGCACATCCAGAATTGTGCTTTGTTTGTTTCTTTAAATGTGTTTCCATTCTGCAGAGCTTGTGTGTTGATGCATCCCAAAACACACCAAGTAAGAGCTAATCATAATCTACTAATTGTTATTTTTGTGTTCAAAAAGTAATTAAAAATCAGAAAATTAAAAAACAATCGATTATATAAAATGCATTTATGAAGCCAACAAAAAAAACCAAACCCAAATAACAGCATGGGGTTTTTCTGTACTTTAGATTTTTTGCTTAGGTCAAAAAAATGATTTGATTTTGATGTTTATATCTCTAATTGTGTGTGACCAGGAAGTTGTGGATGTGGACTTGAGCATAAAAGTCAAGTATGAAGAACATGCTGTAATTAGTCTTTTTTTATGGTGGATTCATGAATGAAGAACGACACAACAGATCGTTTATTTTGGATTAGCTATTGAATTTGAAAAGAACAAATGACCCGCAGTTAAAACCTCACCACTTTACTTCATTCTGACTTTTCTAACAAAGGTCCTAAAGCCAGAAAGGTCAGTGTGTCTCTGTCGAATGCAAAAGAAATCTAGATGGCCTGTAAATAATGCACGTGACCTAGAGGTGTCACACAACAGCAAATCCATGTGGCAGAGGTTGCTATGGCAACACATGGACCATAGCATACAACAGTGAGAGTAACAGATAAATCCCACAGACATTAACTATGATCAGCTCTCTCAACACCCAATACAACAAAGCAGCTTCATCAGATTCAACCCAACAAGAAAGAAATGAGAGGTCTCTGCCGAAGGCTGAGTATCAGACCTGTCAAATGAGACTGGCTTTATATTACCTGCAACAATGGGATAACACAAGTCTGTGAAGGGCAAAACAAGCTCTGTGTTTCATTTGTGTGCGTACGTGAGCGCCGAGAGTGACATGTTGCTGTAACCTGATCATTTGGATCAAAATCACCAACATTAAAACAACACCAAGGTCTGTGTTGGTGTTGGCGTGTTGTTTCAGGCACAAATGACACGATGACATATCCAGAAAAGCCTGTTTGAGTAATAGATCCATGAGCTTGAAGGCTAATCAGACGCCAAAGCACTGCACAGCGGTTCATAATTCACTAAGACAGAACTCTGGAAAGGTAGGACAGTAGCAGTCACACAGCTGCAGGAGCACGTCTGCTCCCACGAGGCTGCACAAACAGCAGCATGAAGATTGAGCCCATGTGCGCAATTAAACCACAACAGGCAACACAAAGAGAAGACAAAGAGTGGAAATGGCTTCCCTGTGATGACTGCACTGAGATGTTTTCACTGCAGTCCAGTTTGGTCAGTCTGCGTGTCACCGTTGAGGCTCTGATATCTTGTGTTTTTCAGACTAACTGAATTAAGAAGAGTGAAGGCTGCTTCATCACAGTCCACTGCAGGAGAAAATGAGCTATATTGGGATTAGTGCAGGTCTTGATGCCGCTTTGAGAATTGCAGCTGAATTGGAGCTTTTTGTATTATGTGACAAACTACTGTGCCTGATATCAACAACCTGTTGTTGTTCATTGTTTATTTTGAGTGTTAAATGTCCCACATATAATTGCAAACTGTAAATGAATGGAGAGGCAGGTTTAATTATATAGCACCATTCAGACACACTCCAGCGGCATAGAAATAAAAGAATTAAAAATGAGACTTTAACAAAAAGAAAAGCCAATACAAACAAACGTGACGTTTAATAAGAAATTAAATTTAAAAGACATTGAAAACAAATACTGAATATCAAAAAATGTAAACGTTACGTATCTAATTTATTGGGAAGCCACAGCAAACAGTTATGTTTTAAGCCATGAAGGTTTGACAGGCATTACAACAGTATCTTAAGAGGGCGGCGTTTAGTGTTGAACAGTCAGATCAGGCTTGACTAAGTTACCTGCAAGATAAGCCCCATTTCACTAAAACATGACAAAGAAACAAGGTTCAGAGGCAAAAAGCAGACAGGGAAACAGCTTAGCTCTCTCCTGCATGTCCAGCTTTGTCTCCACCTGTACACCAAATCATCCACATTTCCAGACGCTGAGCTCCATATGCTCAGAATGTTCTGGTCATCGTTTCACTAAAACAGGTCTGAGCGCACAGCTTCCTGTAGAGTTTGGAGATTTGGAGGCAAGGATGATGGAAATGGATAGAGACATTGTCTTCAACATCAGTAGTCTAGATACTCAGGACTTCTTCTATGGTTTTATTGGCAGGCTGTTTGGACACAGTGGAGCCTGCAGTGCATGTGGACAGTCTATACCTGCCAGTGAGATGGTGATGCGAGCGCAAGGCAACGTGTACCACCTTAAGGTGAGTGAGATTACAGACCCACTCCAACATTTACTTACAGTAACCACATTACCACATGATACTATGTAATGACAAATGTCACCTTTTTTTCCTAGTGTTTTACCTGTGCAACCTGCAGAAACCGCCTGGTCCCAGGCGACCGCTTTCACTACATCAACGGGACAATCTTCTGTGAACACGACCGGCCGGGAGCAGGTCTGCTCAGTGGACATCCAACTCCACTGCAGGCCAACAGCATCATGTCTGACCAGAAGGTGAGACGCTGTGTGACACTGCACTTCATCAAATTGGACTACTATTTTTCTCTTCTGAAACATTAAATGAAGGAAGTCAACGAAGGAAATGAGGGAGGTCGTAAGAAACAGAAATAGTGATGGTGCAGAAGGTTTAAACACACTTCTGAACCATCCTGGGAGGATGAACAGTCTCAGCACTCATGAAGCCATGGTCTGGAGAAAGAAGGGCAGATAGGCATAAAAGGAGGAGTGTCACCTCCTGGGAGTGTCTGCCCCAGTGTTTGTCTAAGTATAGGTATTAGGTGTGCTAACTTAAGTTAAAGTAAGGACAGAGGCTTGTGAACAGATTTGTTAGAGAACCTTTTAAATTTAATACCCAGATTAAGAATGGTGGAGATACATAAAATAGTTTTCTGCTTTTCAAAATGCAGCAACAACGCAAACATTAATTCTACAACATATATTTAGTTTAGGATTAAGGTACTGCGCTGCATTCACAATTTGAACTTGAATTTTTCATTTTTTAAATCATCAAATAAATCAGTTCTTTGTTAATGATGTAGAATTTATAGAACTGTGGTTACGTACACACTGTAACTCTCATCTGGTGTGACTAACGACTAGTTCTGTTGGGCATTTCAGTCAAATCCAGTTTCTATCTAAAATCTGCCTTTCCACGCCCCTCCATACAGCTACAGTATGTGACTATTATAAAGGAGGTGCATCAAGAGAGACAGGCATGATGTTATTAAATGAGCACAAGTCAAAAGTCATTCCATGCAGAAAACTTTAATGAAATATGCAATTTCTTAGTATTTCAAGTTTTTATTCTTCTCTCTCTCCACCGTTAACAGGTCTGCTGAGGAGGAAGATGGAAAACCACCTGTGTGCCTTCTCCCCCACCTGTCCCCTCTGTCTTTTCTTCACTCTGCCCCTCTTTCCTGTAAATCCTGCCATTGTTCAACTGCCCTCCAATCTGATGAACTGTCACCACACAGACACAGAAAGTAGTCACTACTGCTACTGGAGGGTGGAGGACGCTGAGGATGGCTGGAATAAATTAAACAGTAGATTGTTGTCTATTGTGAAATATGGCAATATTACGGATAAGAACTGGCATAGCTAATGGGGGGAAAAGGAAGACATGTCATTGGATTATCCCATTTTTGTGATTCACTCAGAATCATCTATGACCTTTGCCCAGCTAACCAGTTACAGTGGATATTAAATAAAGGTGGGACACTGACAGCAAAGTGATTTCTGAAGGCGGTGAAATACACTGCCAAGATTACACAAACCGCACATGTAGTGTGACCATCTTTTGGTTTGAGGAAAACAAATGTATGGATCTCCTGACTCATGCTTTCAGCTGCTGTAGTGGGAAGTTTATTTCTGTACTCTGAGAGACAGCTGATCAAGAAAACATCTATACTGATACTCAAACTTTTTCTTTGTATGATTCTCTGTAAAATATTCACTACCATGTTTTGTTTTGCGTGTTTGTTATTTTTTTTATTTACCACAGTGTGTTGGGGGAAGTGGCATTCCTACCACAGGCAAAGTAGCTTGAATTCTCCACATCTGTACAAAACAGATATCTCAGGCTACATCCCAGTAATTAAGGACCATACAAGGGGTTTTGTCTCCTGTTTTAGGCCAGCAACTACAAAATGTACGCAGCATATACCCTCAATGTCTAATTGAGATGATTGCCTGAGTTATGAAAATCAGTGTGACCATGTTAACATGACAGTCACATGCATATTTACATATACTTCATGACAAGCTGCTCAGAATCAAAAACCGGAATTCATCATACAGTGTTGTTCCTTTTACAGTGGGCATTACAGCCTGAAAGAGCAGCAAGTGAAGTAGCAGACTCCTAGTCTTGTTGGTTAATGTGCTATTACAGACAAAACCACCAGCGATGTCATTTTTAAAAGCAGCAATGCCACATACAGTTGATTTAAGTCAGCCCTCATTCTTTCTAAATATGTGTATGAAGAAAAGGAACAAAGTTTTTAGAGTTTCTAACAGAGGGGGGTCTCTGTATTTCATATTCCCCAAAAGGCCTGTGAATGCAATAAGCTGCATTTATGATCACTTCTAGACAGTAAAGGAGACACACACACACACAATGATTCTTGACTTTGGTAGGAATGCAACTACAATACTGCAGGGCAAAGAATATCAATGTCCTCCTTCAATATGAATGGTTTTCCTTTCTGCTTTATCATGATGTGCCCTCTCTTCTTCAGCTCTTGCTGGTAGTTCCAGACATGATGAATACTTTTAGGGTTCATACAGTGTTTGTAATTGTGTTTGGAAAGATTATTCTACAAGCGATTTAGCAGCAGCGACTTAAACTGTACATTCTAAATGTTTATTGCAGAAATGGTCAAGGTTTTTACAGTGTAAACTCGTCAGTTGATAGTTAATGAACAAGTGAGGGATGATCAGGAAGTTCAAAGTGCACTAATATCCTTTTGTGTGGAGTGCTACAGTCTATGAATCATGTTTTCTGTGTTGCAATTTGTGCTTTTTCTTTCAAAACAGTCTGAGTTGTTTTGCTCTAAACTATATATGGAAAGAGAATAAGACCTCTCAGAAGAACTAATAATAATGTAGCCGTTCATCTGTGTCTCACATGTGATGAGTGTGTGATTGTGTCCACGGTGATTTGGCTAAAGCTACGGTTAGTGTGTTGCAACGAGTTACAGTTAGCCGCTTCAGACTGAGTAAGAAGTAAGAAACGCTCGCGGTTCTCAGACAAACATGGCTGATTACCCACAGGAATGGGATTTCAAAGGCCCGAGCTGAGGCCATTACAGAAGCAATTAAAGTGGGATGCGCTGGAGGCCTGCATGGGCTTTAGCTGCACTCCAGTGTTGCAGCCTAATGAGGCCTAATCTGGTGAGCTGGTCTAATTAAAAGGGAGGGAGCTTTTTCCTGTGGGCACCAGGCAGCCAGCAGTTCGTGCTCTTCGGAGCTGTCTGAGGGGGGAGAAAGTACAAGTACAAGTCAAAATATACATCGTTTTCTACCATAAAAAGTTTCATATTCCTCCATTCTCTGTCTCTTCACATTAAAACATTTAACTTGACATTTTTAACATGTTTGCTCGTCTCTGATCTTTCCAAGGTCTCTGCTCTGGTTTGTCATGATTGCTTTCTGGCACGAGATGCGCCTTTAAATTAGCCTTTTTTATATGTACATTTGGCATGGAAACTACAAGATCATCTCTTCCACGCTAATTTTAGGATCATTCCTTTTCCATATTGTTTGTGTGGCTTTCTGCAGAGCAGAATTAAAGGCTTAAGTGAAGCACGCAGGACGGGTAGAGGCACACATGAGTAGCCAGCTGTGACTCTTCAAATTAACGGGCCTGGAGAACTCAGCAGCTCCTCTCGCAGGGTTAGTCCAATTAGCTTCACATTCACAGTAACAATGGGGCTTTTAATGGTAGTGTTTCAAAGTGCTCTTTCATAATGATGGAGGGTGTACACATTCCTCTGGTTTTTCAGTCATGACTCCAAACCTGAGTCACACCAAGTTTCCTCTAAATTGACTTTAATGCTTTTGTTTTGTCTCGGTTGTTTGTCTCGCCGTTGCCTCAGATCACTATGAAAAGATTGTGGATAATGAATAAAATAAAATACAGCTTCTACCAACAGTTAGCTTTTGTGTTCAACTCAATCAAAGGGTCCACTCAACCAAATCTCCCTCACCGCTGGCGGTATGTAGCCACACAGTTTTCTCTTACTCTTGGTAATTCAAAGCAGTTGCTGTGTGAGGTGGGATGTCAGTCTGGCCACCACTTTGATCCACACTGAAATGACTTGACTCACACCGTGGCAGCATTGCCATTAACTTTTGGGCAAATATTCATGGTTTGGTGATTCTTCCACTTTTCATGTAGCAACATCATCAGGTCAACATTTCAGTAAATGTAATACTTTAGTTTAACACCTGCGAAACTAATGATATTCCATTTGTTAGCGATCATTTTTATGAAAGAGTCAAAACAAGAAGATTAAAGATAAAATACAAAATGATGAAAGTCATAGTGTATCCGCTCCAAAACTGATCAATAATGCATGCATTTATACTGTGTTCAGTGATAAAGTGACGGTGGTCCCATCAGCCTCTGGTGAACTTAACTGCATGCAACCAAATGTCAGCATACCAGCATCCTAAATTCAACTGAAGACCGTGGTAAACAACTGTCAAACATCAACACATCAGTATTTCTATGGTGTGCAAGTTACTATGGTAATAGTGTTCAGCTCTTCAGCCCCTCAGTACAGCTGAGCGATTGAGTTGGCACTTGTTTGATCTGTACATTGGTTGTGTATTGGAGCCTAATAGCTGTAGAGTCTGTTACATAACCAGCACATGTTTAGATAAACATTGTTTCTGTGTTGTAACATCTACTAACTTTCAATTACTGATGCATTAATTTCTTAATAGTTCACATTAATGATCAGCCAGAGAGGTAAACACAACACTGACATATTATCCTGACCAACAGTTGCCTTTTCACTCAGTCAGTGTACATCAGGGTATTAACTATCATTTGGAAGTTCAATATTCATTTGGAAGTTCAATATTCATCCTCCTTTTAGCTCCTTGAAATGCTAGCAAAGAAGATCAAGAATTGTGCATGGTAAGGATCTTACCAGGACTGTTGCATGAAATGGGAATCGTTATCGTGCAGTTTATATAATTAATAACTCCAATGATACATGATCCTGATCCTTACAGGGGTCTTGTATTCAAACAAAACATTATATATACATAATCTGAAGCCATGAAATGTTGATAAACTGAACTTGTGTCTGTAACTGCATTAAGTGTAACTGAAGTCAACTGACATAAAGGTCATGATTGGATTCCAAAGGGAAACTTGAATAATATGCTCAAAGATGTTGACAAACACCTGGACCATCCTTCATGGGTGGGTGTGTTGTATATGTATGTACATACATATGAGGCCAGTTGTAAGTCATACCCTCTGAAAACTTTTATTCTCCTCATCTTGTATCTTTGCAGTCTTGCTAATTGGTTCTTGAATTCGTCAGGCTAATTAATGATATGCAGATGAGGCTTGATTGGTTTGAGTGTGGCATGGAACTTGCACCATGGAGGGAGATTGGGAGACCCCCCTCTTTGCTTATCAAGATATGGAGATAATTGCAATTAAAGTCATTTGCATGCGTTAATGAATTTGTCTTATGCTTGTCATGATCACAGACATGCAGTAAATAATTGATTTCCCATCAGCACTGAGCATGTCAAACTGCCTTTGTCACAACTGTGTGAAGTCAACAAACTGAAAGCTGCCTGTATCATTTCATTACTAAAGAAAGAAAATGTACTGTAAAGGTAATGCTAATCAGTATCTTAGAACTGTATATGAATGTGATAAATATGTAGATGTGTGACTAAGTTATGTGATGAAGATGTGTGATAAAGAGAAAACATCACATAGCTGCTACAAGTAACAGGCATATTTTTGAGTCTAGAGTCATCATTGTCTTTGGATATTAAAGACTGTGACTGAAAGGCTGCTCTCACCTGTTTTATTGTGGAAGAGTGAGTAGTACAACAAACCTTTGTTCAAATTTAATGACTTTATTTTTTAAATATTGGGATTTTTTTTATGATAAAATTGCAAATGTTCCTTATATGATGTAACAATAATCAGTTAATTCTCATCATTCTGATTTGATGTTACATTCATTACCCAAACCTTAACTTGGTCCAAGCCCAGAAATGTATATAAACACCAAAAATACTGTATTTCTGTCAGGACTGTCAGGTAGGACAACTCCTCTTGCTGATGTTGTGGGATAGAAGCAGTACAAACATACTTCAAGCAATACGTATTACTAAATGTACAGCATTATTACAGGGTGGTTCATTGTTTGCCACAGCAGCTGATGCCTTTGTCAAGCAAAGGTACCAAAAGAAAAGAAACACATGACCTTTAATTGGTGGTTTTAGATCTGCCTTTTTGCCACTCTGCACTTTAGCGTACTTACATCTCAGCTTGTGACCCAATTGATCTCTGCATGCATGAAATTGAAGAAAAGTTGGGACTGATGCGCCATCACACCTCCTGCACACCCCAGATGTTAGAAATCCAGACACTTTACAGACAGCTAACAGCGTGATGTGGCGAAGCCTTTTTACTAACAATGAACAGCCTCTTTGGTATGCCTTACACACCCATTTCCCCAAAATCACAAAAACTCTTTTCAGGTGATTTAGGCAGACCTCATGGAATTTTCCATTAATTAGAGGCACTGTGGCACTTTCACAAAATCCACAATGTTGTAATAAGTTTCTGAGGACGTTACTTCATCTATAATCTATAGAGTAACATTCAACATCCTTGACTTCACCAAGACAGGATGAGTGTGCGTGAGTTGAAGGAATAAATAACAGCAAAATTATGTGCTGCTTTTAACTGGTTAAATGCGAAAAGGGAAATGTGAGGCCTTGTGATCCAGTATGAAAGATTCTTATAACTAAACACTGAGTGGGAAAAGTACAACAGAAGAAGACATGTCATGGAAATATGGAGGAGTTCCAAATGGCCACTAACCCACTAATCCATCTTATCTGAGTGGAGACAAGTCTGATCAAAATAGGAGTGTTTCATATTAACAGTGTAAAATTTGTACCAACTGTGATTTTGACATCTTCAATGCTCCACTTTATGCTTTTCATTCCACTTTATTCTTAACACCTGCTCATTAACACTCTTCCGTGCTGAATCATGTGACTGCAACTTTACACTGTATTCAAGGCTGCAGACAGACTGTGTGAGTGAGCATTAAGAGGGAGTGGTGAGAGTGTTGGCGCCAGATGTGCTGCTTCCTGCATCAGTGAAAACGGCAGTCCTCATGAGGTTTTTACACACGTTGTGTGTACAGAGTTTAAAATGGTGTAATGAAAAGAACAAACACGCTGCTTAGCTCAACAGTGAGAGATGTCACATCCATCCAAGCGCAGTTGTATTTTTAGCCCTACCAGTACTCCAGGGGTGGTGATGCTGGTCTGTTGGCTGATCGGTCAGTTTACCACCTTGTTGTAGACTGCAGCACCTCTGCAAGAATTGGACGGTTTGCCATTACATTTGGTTATGAGTGACACATCTTCTGAGGCTTCATCTAGCACCATCAACACCAAATTCTCTTTGATCACCTGTGGATTTGCAGGATTATCTGTAACTGTAACTGTCCATTTATTCACAAGCACCAGCCAGGCACAGCGATTGTGCCTTTAGACCTCACAGTGAGGTCGAAAGGTTTGATGACTGTACAGAGAATTATGCCATGAAGACATGAAAATATGAGCTCTCTGATCAAATAACTTTATTTATACGCTCAACAGACTAGTGGATCTTTTCCACTCTGCCTGCATTCAGTAAATGAATAGGTCAGACTTTTCAGTCCAATATGAATTATAGATTACATGTTAACCTGTGGGGGCAGGCTTAGTATTGTTATAGGGTGCATGTACAGTATTTGTTAGTGTGTGTACAATTAATAACAGAAAGGAGAAGCCTTTAAAGCAGCTGGTACATGTTTCAGTGTTTTCCAGCTGGCAGCAGTGAGCCGGCTGCTGTCCTTGATGATGTAAATATTGTTAAGTGATGGTACCTTCATCCCAGTCATTTCTGCCTTTACAGTCTGCTGCAGCAGTCAGCTTATCAATGATGCAAGTGGTGTTTACAAGTCAATTTGTGATGTGCACACCTAAAAAAGTATATTAAACATCTGTCAGACGTGTCAACATGTAATTCAGTGACAAATAAAATAAATAGGGCTACGACTGCCTTAGGTTGTTGTTGTGTCGGTTATAGCTGTGTCACTGACAGTTTTAACACATTGTAAAGTTCTAATAAATGCTACAACACAGGAAAGTACCTCTCAAATGTCCAACAAAGTGGTAAAATCAGGCAGGTTTACATCAATGTGGCTTTTTCATTGGTCTGCTTCATGCAATGGATTTACCACTGACTGATGACCACCAAAGTTTAACACCTAGTAAATAGTTCTGAGCTTTATAATCCTAGTAGAAATACCTGAGTACAAGCTGAGCCAACTGCACTGCATTCTGCTATATAGTACTCATCCAAAATTGGACATCGACTTTTGGATTTCGAATAGGCCTGAGTCACACTTGACACCCCAGGTATGCAACCTAATGAAAAAACACATATGAGGTGTGTCACATTTGTAGATACCCAGAGGTGAATTGTCACCTCCTATTCATTCAAACATAAATTCAATTTAACTTTGTATCATTTAAGCATGTTTAGCCATTTGTTTGTATAAAACACATTTACTGCTTGCACAAAGATACAAATTAAAACTGACAAAAGGTCCTCACAGACCCCTGAGAGTCCCTTAACCCTAATTTGACAACCATGGGTCTGACAAACAGCATTGTAGTATATCAGTTCTGTGAGGAAGAATAGTCTAAATGTTGTCTAATAACATTTTTCAGGGAGGGGGGAGGGGGGCTATACAGCTCATATCTGAGGACTGCAGTACTCTACTGACAACTATGAGTCTTCAGACAAAAGGCAGTTGGGCCTTCCTGCTGAAATGAGACGCATCGTATCACTATTAAAGTTTCCTCCTCCCCCTCCCCCTCCTGAAGGTCAAAGCATAATGAAAGGTGCTGGATTTCATGAGCTTTAAAGGAGACTCATCCTTCAGTTCGTCCTTGGAGAAAAGTGTTTTACAAACACAGATACTGCTGATGATTTGATAAAAGATTGGAGCCACACCACCCATCAGTTACTATGATATGGCATGGATATGCTGCGAACTTGAGTGTGTAAAATGGGAGTTTGAAGCAGGGATTTTTTGTGAGAAGGGGGGATGGGGTAGTAATTTCATCCAATCAGAATACTTTGAATAATTAAACTGATCAACTTAATTAGCTCAATTAAGTTGATTTGACCACGGAACATTGCCATATGGCGCAAGGAAACAAAAGAGGGGGGAACTAATTAAAAGTAAAATAATGAGGATTTTAATTAACTGGTTCCCCAGACGTCAGCAAGCGGGGATGTGGAGTTGTAATTAAAAAGTCCTGTAGAGCTGGCAACATTCTCTCCCTCTCTGTTTTAATAACGGCAAGGGCTCCATCCATCTAATTAAATCTGTAAATGAATTAGCAACATTGAGGGTCCCTGCTTGAGTTTTACACCCCACCTCCCACAGCAAACCTTCTAGATAGTTCTCATAATTCTGTAATAACAGGAAGGAAAAGAAAAAGAGGCAGAGGATGAGCAGAGGAGGGGATGTTTGTGCCCCTACAAAGGCACAAATCTCGTACTGCTGAATCAACGATGTGCAATTAATCTTTCCACCAGCCTGCACATCTTTATTTCATCTGAAGGGAAAAAGGTACAGGTAAACATGCCTATATAATTCTCTTTTAGCACCAAGTTTACATACACAGCAGCTGCAGAAAGAATGGGAGTGTCCACATAGTTTCACGTGTGCCCTGTGTGTTCCTGTCAGAGCTGGTATGGAGAAAAATGTAAATCATATAAGAGTCACAGTTCTTCTTCAATGATTTTGAATCAATCTACAGATTCAAAATTGGCTTTTGGATTTTCTTAATAACATTGTGGTTTCTCCTTGCTGTGTTAACAGAAAAGGCAGGCGTGTGAGACAATGGCACGGTGCAGTTACGGCAGTGATTCCCGCGGGTTGTGCCACAACGGAGTATGTGGAAAGAGCAGATCAGCTAAAAAAGCTAATTATGTTTTGATTGAAAAATGTACATCCACCTGGAGTCTTGAGTCAACCGTAACACCTGAACCGTGTCATAAGATTGAGTCTATGAAAAATGTAGCACGCAAGTCTAAACAGTTAGCTATAAGTAATGGAGGAAAGAGTGAAATAACTAAATAAACGTATGAACAGTTGAAATAGTTGGCTTAAGGTTCAACCTCAGCTACTGGGAGAATAAATTCACACTTTATTTCTTGAATGTAAAAGCTCTGTACTCTCAAACATACTTTTCTCATTTTTCCTTTTTGTTCAGTGAGACAGTGCCTGACAGTGAGTCATTTACTCCCAGTTTAATATTGCATTTTTGTGGAAGTAAGAGGCTAAAAGTAGTGAGCCTTATCTATTTATCCAATTGGTACTAAATCAGGTTGTGATGCCAATAGTGAATCTTGAGAGAGATTCCGATTTCTCGCCCTTAAGCTACAACAAAATCGAGTCATCAAAGTGGAGAAAAATAAATGTTGACATTCGTCCACCCCTCCATCATCTCTGGTCAGCGGATTTCATAATGACAAGAGATTACTAGCAAAGTTTAAAAGACTCCATATACTGAAATAACATTCCTCTATGAGCCATCATTATAGCTGAATAAATTAGGAAAATAATTAAATCAAGCAACTGCCAATTACCTGTAGCAGAGATATTAAAAATTCCAGTTGACTGGACCGTGCAGTATTTCTGTTAGAGAGTTTTGGACAATGTTGTGAAGAAAGAGAAAATAGAAGTTTACTGCAAGGCATCATCCCACCATGTGTGGGAAAAGTTTCCGTTCTGCTGTCAAATGTAAACTGACATCCTGATTTTCAGGAGTATAACCTGTTTTTGTCAGATCTCACTGGGACCTTATAAAATGTGACCTTTGTGAGAGCTTGGCTTGAAAATATAGCAAAATTACACCAAGGATCCTGAATGATCTGAAAGAGAGAGAGAGACGTTAGTGGAGCACATGTACCTTTAAAACGGAGGGCCAAACCAAAAAAAAAAGCAAAATTAGAGGAATTGGTACATTTTACCATATCAAATTTCACTGCAGCTAAGTTAGTTTTGGAGTGAGTATTATGGCTTCATAGTGAATCCTTTACAGGATCTCAATTAAGGAGTTCATCCTACTAGATAACAGTCCTTTGGAGAACAAACTAGATCTTCAAAGTTAGAAGAAACTAAAGCTGACTGTTCATAGGGAACTTGAACCAAAGACACGTTTTTTGTGCAGATATTCAAAGTGCAAAGAGACCAAATCCTCCTGAGTTTAGTGATCACCTGACGTACCCTCAAGTTCCAAGGTTTATATGTTTGTTTTGATTTAGGATCATCAGTAATTACCTTAATGACCTCTTCACTTTGCCTGCAGCAGCACCATCAGGTCAGTTTTTTTAATGTGTCTTATGATTTATGACCCACAACACCAGTAACATTCATCAGGCTTGAGTTGTGCTTTGTGTTTAATGCTAATTATCACATTTTAGCAGCTAACAGACTGCAATGAACAAGGCAGTGAAAATGGTGCCATTTTATCTGCTAAACATTAACATGTTTAGCAGATTGTTGTCGTGAGCATGTTAGCTTGTGGCAAAGTGTCAATCTAGAAGCAAGTCTGTCCGTAACAAACCTTGGTGAATACACACTTCCTTTTGGTGTTTGCCGGTGGAAAGTTTTAGTATCAATAGATGTAGTCCAAGAGAAAGAAATAAAAATCTAGACAGTCAGAAAAATGTGTGGCTGTTGTCAACTGCACTCAGAAGACTAATCTATTTCTGAGTTATAATGGAGACCTGCCAGCAGCCCAGGATGATGAAAACAAGCTGTGCAATGGCGACCTGGGTACAGCAGCTGTCCTTCCATGATCCCACTATCAGCTGCTGGCCATCATGTCTCTGTCTCTTTATCAGTCTTCAGTATGTACTCTATGCATTTCATTCTGTTTATGACCCAGTGTGTGTCGTCACTCTCTTCCCTCCTCCAAGTGGCACAGGCGAGGTGCCAAGCCGGTCCTCAGTAGGCCCACCAGGAGTACAGGCTTTCATTAGCACTCTGTAATTAGGAACAGATGCAATTTGCAACACGGCACTCAGCTCGCACAGTGGCTCAGGCACAAAAAAACCTACACACGTGGAGTTCCACTGACACATGCTGTACTTCAATCACTGACACGGACCTGTGCCCTGGTTCACCTCAAGCAAACTCACAGAGACAGAGAAGAGGGGATTCAAACTTGCAGTGATCACTCTTTTGTGTGCATTTCCTCTCACCTTGAAACTTAACTTTCTTTAATCCCAAAGAAGACATTTCAAGAACTATATATATATATATATATATATATATATATATATATATAAATAAAAATATTTAAATCTGCATTAAGGAACCTACTTGAACCTACAATTCTACAGCTCTATAGAGCTTTTTAGCCTCTTTAAGTCATTGTTTTGCTTCAGTCTCACCGCAAGCAGCTATTGCCAGCAAAAAATAAATAAATAAATACACATATGAATAACAATAATTAAAAAAAAAAACAAGCTACAGCTAAAAGAGTAAATGTTTTTCTGACGCTGGATAAGAAAGCAAATAAGTGCATTTTTCAAAATGTCAAACTATTCTAGTCCTAAAAACGCCACATCTGCAGTGGTTACTTATCATATCATTTTCCATTGAACCTGTGTAGACCAGTGTTTCCGTCTGAAACATTTATAATTAACATTATTTATTTTTCTATTTTACAGCTGGTCATTCCTGGAGCCTGCACAAACATGTCTGCAACCCTACACCCCTGTCCTCCCACTGCCCCCATGGCCCGCACTACACTTCCCAGTTCCCCTCAAATCTCCTGATAGTCCAGATAGTCCAGATACAATATCACTAATATCCCTAATTGCCTCATTAAATTGACACACAAGCCAGGACCAAGGCTGAGGCAGGGACCCTAATTAGACACCTAAACATGAAGCCAAGGGCGTTTTATGGAGGGGCACTTTGGGGAATGTTTTAATGAGGACATGGTGCTGAGAATAGCTTTAGAGTCATTTGTTGACGCAGGAGCTGCACCCGGTGGCCAGCACTCCCTAACCTTATTGAGGCACACACACTGACACACACACACATACACGTTTGCAGTAAAATAAGGACAGAATATAAAGTCTATAGCACTAGGTGGAGAGATCACATACTAAAAAGGGTTTCCTTTTCTATGAACATGGATAAAAGTGAGAGCAGATTAGGGAGAAAAAACCTCAGGGTGATAAAAAAAAAAATCCTCTGAGGAGCATGAATGTTTTCATAACTCACTCCAGTAGTCTAGTTTGAGGGTTTTCATAAAGCAAAAGTTTTTCCAACACTGCTGTCACACACACATTCTTAATGAGCTTTTTTTTTCTTAATTTTGATATTCTAGAGAGTAAATAAGTAATCTGTAATTAAAACAATCCTTAAGTGCCTCACTGACATTCACACACACAGCTGAAAGAACAGTGACATCTGAATTTACAGTGCTGCAATGCCGACACATTTTGCTGTAAAGTCAACGGGGATTGGCCAAGTTTTGAAGCCAGACTCAAGTGGCCACTTGAGGAAATGCAGCTTTTGTAATTTCCAGCCACCAACATTGCTGCTTGGTGAAAACACCAGTATTTGGTGATTTAACAATATTTAAAGCATTATTATCCGATAAACCAACAAACATAATACGTATGTGGAATTTGCTCCACCTTGACTATCTCTATCATTAAAATGATGTTTATATATTTCAATTTATCATTTGGCATAGCAAATCAATCATATGCAACAATACAGCACTGACAGTCCATTCAACAGTAAGCACTTTAACTTTTGATATTAAAAGCACATTCTTCTGACAATAATTACATTGTTTAACCTATGTAACAATAAGAAAACAACACTTTAATGTGGAATAGAGTATTTATAGAGTGTGGTGCTGACAATCTTATATCAATTAAAGGTTGTGGATAGTCAAAAAAGTGCAGAAAAGGGATTTGTAAATCTTGGCAGCACCTCTTCAGTTAATTGAAGAAGAAAGCATTTGTCACGTGATGCCACTGTGGCTCTTCCTGCCCTGGACAACTGTTCCACTCATCTCTGATGCCACTAATGATGGAGCCAGAAAGCTAAAGGCCAAATGATAAGGTGATATCTCTGCCAAACAGAGGTCATTATTTCCATTCCCCTCTTTAACACTGACCACCTCTGTCCTTATCTGCTCCACCGTCAGCAGCTTTCAGACACAGTCCAGGTCTCAACTCAGGGTACTTCAGAGACATGTTCAATGCAACCGCAGCAGAGCGGAGGGCACAAAGAGCCCATTCACAGGAGCAAAACAGGAAACAGCCATACATCATGCTTCCTCATGGAGCGTGTTTTGATCCTGGCACTGCAACACATTCAGGACTTCAGCCTGGTGATGAAATACTTGTTTTTCTTACACAACACATCACTTTAATGTTAATTCTACAAAGTTATTATTCAGCAATGATGTATTAGCTTAGCATTATTTACAAAGGTCATGAAGTTAAAAGAAACATTTGTGATCTATTAGAGTTAGCAGTGATGCAGACACAGCCCATTTAGGCAGGAAATAACCGTATATCACACAGCATCACAGCTATTTTCTTCTCAATAAATCCTTTCAAATGCTCCAGTGCTACATTTTAACAACAATACCTATGGTAATTAGTAGCGCTGAACTTTCAAGCTCAAAGTATGTGTGTTAACCCTGAGACACGTGACCTGACCTGGCGCCATAAAACAATTAAAAATGAGCCAACCTGCAGGCACGTTTCATATTTCCCCAGGATAAGTCCGCCATCTGTTGAGTAAATAAACCTCTTCATTGGGTGTGAGGTAATGCAGTTTAATTTGATGTAATGTGATAGTCATCTGTAGGAAATTGCTTGTGAGCATCAAAAGCCACTGAAGCATTATGAGAGAAAGCAGCTGGGTGACCAGATGAGTCTGCAGCTCCATCAGGAAGAGCGCTCAGTTTCTATCACGTTTCCTGTCGTAGGTTTTTTTTCACCGATCAGCAGGGTGTGAAATAATCAAGATTGCAAAATACAGAGGTGGAACTTTACTTACACATCTCTTTTCTTTATCCGACAATTTATTGCACAGGGGTAAGTCATGCCAGGTTCAGACTATCAGCACATTTAGCTGTAGCCAGATCTGACAACTGTAGGGTGTCGGCTCGGGAACACTAATGAAAGTCCCCCTTGTGTTATGGTGCATCTGGTAGCCTCACAACATCCTGACAAAAAACTAGCATGTTTGAATTTTTTGCCAAAATACAAAATAAATTTTTGGTCTTTTTTCTTTCTTTTTTTTGAACATAAGACAGCCAATATCATACGCTTTGCCATTGCTTGTTTACATTGCCCCCAGAAATCAGTTCCTGGGCGCCTCATTCAAAACATCATATTGTGTAAAGCAGGAAATTGGTTGGGGAGCAGTGTGTGGTTTGTCATGTCATGGCAAGGATTTATGACTCTTTAATAGCTAAATCTGATACACTGACCATGATGCAAACAGAAATATTGTGGATTTTTTGAACCTGGGTACCTAAAATATGTTCCATACATGTCTTTTGTAGATAGGGTTGTTTAGTTAACAGTTCATGAGATGTTTTCCAAAGTAAATGACAAAATATGTATTAGATTAAACTATCCCAGCTGTCGTTCTACTATACTTCACAACCTGAAGATGTTTGATGTTCAGTATTCCTGAGCTCATCACCCATGGTGGCTTCAAAAATGAGAGTTTGACTCAGAATTTATACAAAGCTACAAAACAGCTACTATCTGGACCTTGTTTTGTGAATTGACTGTTCTGCCAACAAAGAGCTTAACATTTTGGCAAAAACCTGTTAAAAAACCACCCCTATTAGTATTGTCTAATATGGCGCACCCACTGGCAAAATTACTCTATCACTGCCTTTCAACTGTTACACATCATCAGTAGAAGAAGAAAAGAAGAAGAAGACTCATGAGTTTTCTAATCTGCCTTGGTTGTGTTGAAATAACTACTAATAACCACCTCATTAAGATTAGTGAACCAAAACTTAAAGAGGAACTACTTGGGAAGATTGTGTTGATTATGTTATTTATCTCTCTATATTAGAGGACATTTTGTGACTTTATTAGATGATGTTGATGATAATTAAGAGATGATGGGAAGTGAGACCGACAGAGTGAGAAAGATGCAGCATGGATCCCTGGACAAATATGAACTGTGGATGGTGCGTTTCATGGTCATTTTAGGGTCTTAATGTGAAATTGTGTTTTCATTTACTTGTGTTTGCATATACACACACACACTCATACACAAAGAGCTGCAAAAACTCTTTCTTCCTGTTTGAGTAACTTTTAAAGAAATTATTAAAACGTTTTTCAGTGGGCTACCACAGACACAGTAGCCAAGTCAGACAATAGTATAAGATGGACTAACACTTTGTTTCAATAAGAAAAATACTAAATAAAATTCAAAGCTCTGAGTTCTGTGTTTGTGTGATTCTGGTTATCCAGAGAATGTGAAAAAATCTTATACTCAAATCAACTCTGTCTGGGAAATGAAGACACTGGTTGTTCTTTAATTTGTACTGTTTAATTTGTACCCATTGCCTGAATTCCCTATTGTGGCTTTAAATGAATCCAATAAAGTTTATTCTTCTAATCATCGTTTTCTAGTGCACCAGTTTGGAGAAAAGCGTGCCTCCGTTTCTAAATGTAGCGAGCTGAACAAGTCATCTCTGTCCACAATGATCGCATTTTACGAGAATGTCTCAACATGCAGCTTTTCCAGGCTTAATTGACTCTAAATACCAAAGACTTACCAAATCCCCCTTTCACCACTGACATTAAATTTAAAGTGTTTATTATTAGGCTTAAATGGGCCCTGTGTTGGATGTGTTTGTGGGTTTGTGCAGCTTTCATCCTTGAGGCCTCTGAGAACGATTAAGTCCATGTATGTGAGTGGCAGAGTGTTTGGTTTGGACCAGTTCTATATCTGGCAGCATTTGTACCTCATGTGTCAACACTAGACTAAAGGATTTAGTGCTAGCAGGAGCAGTAGCATTAATAGAATGGATGAATGTTTATATGTACTGTAAAATGCTTTGAGTGGTTGGAGGACTAGAAAGGTGCTATATAAATGTTGTCCTTTTACAAGCCTCCAATGAATAACATAAAGGCACCTTGTGGAGTTTTTGTCCACAAGTGTCACCATGGATCACAAAGCAACAGTCCTTGGGAGCAATCAACATCGTATGAGGAGCTACTGGCATCTACGGGCGTGGTTCAGGTGTGATGTGACACCAGTGACATAGCAACTAGAGAGGTTAGTGTAGATGCTGCTGTTGCAGAAGTTGTATCAAAACTGGGGAGTATTTCTTCATTAAAAGGAGAGCACAGGACAACACTGAAGGCTTTTCTCACTAGAAAAGATGTTTTTCTCTTTTCCCAGTTGGCTTTGACAAGTAACCTACTGTCCTGCTTTGTCATATTATGATCTGACTGGTTGCATTTAGTCTCTGATATATGTGATAGGTAGATCTTTCATCCAATCACCTTTTAAGTATTTTTTAAAGGTGCCTTTTCCAAACAGTTTCCAAGGAGGACTCCCCCAATGGTTTAGGTTTCGTGTAACAAACCATCTGGTGCATCAGGTTAATATCAGACAGCAGCAGAGTGTTTTTATATGTCTAAAACTCTTTGGGAGATATGTTATTTATAGTGTATCTAAGATTTTCAGTTTTCTTTTCCACTACAGTAAATGAAGTGTCAACACTGGAGTTAATCTGCTCTTATAATAAACACTGTCAAAATGTCAAAATACTCAAAATCCCCCTCCTCAACTCAGCATGTAGCTGCAGTCTGCAGGGCAGGACGCAGCCAGGTTGTTTCTCAATCAGAGACAAGTGGACCATCACAGAGGAGAGAATGAGGAATAAAGGACAAAGATGAAATGTGGCGAACCAGACTCAGCCTGGTCTAACCACAGGTCATCTCTTGTGGTTGTCAAAGCAACATCACCTTTCTTGCATGCATATAGGCAGCTTCATCGAATGCAAATGTTGAGAATTATTAATGTTACTTTGGTTTGACCCTTTTCAGAGACATTACAGCAGATACAGCGCGCCCTTAAAGAGAGGATATTAATCTGTGAACATGTGGTAACTAACTAATTTAATCCACATTAAAACATGTGTGCAGGCATCTCGTCCAGACTTAGGGCTGTGTAATTAGAGCTCAGTGATAGCATCCTGATGAAAAAGCTGGCCTGTTGCCATATGGCAACAAAAACACACACACACTCACCCTTAAAGCCACCTTCAGCCCCTCAAAGACTTCATAAAACTCACATTTCCTTCAGCTTTTCCTGACCAAATCAAATTTGATTCAAAGGAACCTTGCTGGCACGAAATCCAAAAGTACCTGCTGCCACAGACTGACACACAGTAAACATGACATTATAAGAAAACACGTGACCCAAAATCCTCTTTCTCTTTCCCGTAAAAGGTGAACATGCACGCATTGTAAACCCATCAAAACATCACTGGCTTCTGTTTTCAAATGCTAATAGTTAAATTTTTCATGAAAGATGCCTGAACAGTACGTGTGGAAAAACACACAAAGGTGCTCACAGTCCCATAACACCGGGTGTTTCACACCCGCCATTTTAATGACAAATGGCTCCTTGAAGTCAGTATCTGCCAAGGAAAGGGAAAACTTGACTCACAGCTGCGGACTTAGAAAGACCACTTCTTTGTCTAAAACGTTCTCTGTTTAATGGTTTTTACTTAGAAACATAAAATTTGTTGTGCATTTGCACTGTAATGACTCATGCTACATATTAGCTTGCATATCAATTGCTTTGCTACACAAACCCCAGACAAACATCACAGGCACCTTTCTTTCACAGTGTCAGTGCTTTATGATGATGGTAGAGCATTAAAATGTTGGAGCCATTACCTCATCTTGAACGATTTTGTTGTGTTTTTCAAAAGAAAAGATAAGTTGATGGAAATGATAAAATCTACAGATTTCTTGTGAGCCATGAACAGCTTGTGACTTGATATTGCACATTGACCAATCATCCTCAGCAGAGTTTGTGTCTGAGTGAAAGTAAATGTTTTGGCCTCTTTTACGGTTCATGATCTGATGGCAGCTGGTATCTGGTCATGGTTTTTCTCTCATGTAGTTTTATTGCTCCTCAGTATTTTATCTGGTTGTCTGTACCTGGATACCTTTATCTGGACATTGACATCCAATCCATGGTTAGAAATAAGCTTTCACATGATCTTGACTCCAGCAAATTTGCACATGTAAATTTATGCCATGTCTGAATGTGGAGCCATTTTCTGAGTGGCTACGCTTTTTTCAAGCAGGGCTAAAGCCTGAATGTGGACTTATGTGACCTTTCAACTTGCCGGGCATTCTTAATGTGGTCATGCGGATTGTATTTACACCTGGCTGAGATCCACAATGTGAACCAGAGCGCCTCTGATCACAATACACTTTATGTGCAATTATATTTGCATTACCATTGTTTGTTTCTTATCCAGATAGGATATCCAAGCACAGATACAGAGTGGGTTCTAAAGAATATGATGGCTGCCAAATAAGATTCATGTTTGTTAAAAATTAAATGATTAAAGTTTTTATATGATAGCCAGTTTACCATCAAGCAGAAACTTCACTTAATAAAACATGCAAGTTTTATGGTTTACTGTGTATTTCTGAATCCTATTGAGAGAGAAACATTTAAGGCAACAGCTGAAGGATAATTCAGAGGGCTCCAATTATATCTGTCTGTACCCTGCAGTGATGGACACAAAACAAAGATAAGAAGTTTACCTTTTGAACAAGTAAATGTTATTACGGAAACAAAAGTTTTTGTTTTGGTGGCCTGAAGTCTTTCCCCTGAGGGGGAAACGTGTGCGCGTTGAATGTTAAATTGCGTCTCCAAATCCTGGCTAAAAGCTCTGAAAACATGGGCAATAAAAGGGCAGTTGTCCTGTTGGCAGACCCAGCTGGCCACCAAGAGGGCACTCTTTATTGACTTGGCTGATAGAAATCTGCACTGACATTTCCCTCTCCTTTCTATCTGAAAGAGCCCAGGACTGACATTACAGCTAAGCATTTCAAAGGCCCAGTCAAATTGCTCTTTTTGATATTCAGTCAGGCCGGCCTACTGGGGACCCATGGCTTGGGGAATCATATAAAAGAAGAGATGACAAGGAGTATCTAAGAGCTAGACACTTTTCAACAAAGCAGGAGAGAAGCTGCAATATAGCAGCAACTGTGACCGAAATACAAGACCTCCGTGAACTTTATGAACTCTAAAGTCGTGTGTGTCCAATTGAAAAAGTGCAAAATATCTACGTGTGAAGGCTTTGAAAGATTTCAGGTTGAGGCATGAACTTTACAGAAACTGATTTTGTTGGTGTTCGCACTGAGAAGAAGGAAATGTCTATTTACAATGAGGTGATTGCCACATTAAGACACTTCTCTGTCCACACAGTGTTCAAAATGGACAGTTTTTCAGACAACAGGCTGCTAGACACAGACATAACACCCCACTACTCTCACACAGAAGCATCAGCCTTTCTCTTTTCCTCCTGTAGCTGCATCTCTTGTTTTTGCTGTGTGGAAACCAAATTTTGTTCAAGCGCTCCAAATACTTTGCAAAGCTTTCTGTCACCACACTGACACTTCTCTCCACAAATATTAACCCGACAGAAAATATCAAAGGAAACCATCAAAGAAAACTGTGGTGCAATGGTTGCTCATTAAAGCAGAGCTGTTGTGCTGTGAAACATTTTTGATGCTGTAATAATTAATATTAAAGTAAAACTGAATTTCAAGCAAGGGCCAGAGTTGTTAGTTGTGCTTAGTCCCCTCTGGCTTAATTTGACTTAAGCCACAACATGTATGTTTACTCTACACTATAATCTGTGATTTCAGCGTTAGATATCACTCCCTGTCATGACTGTAAGCACCAGGTAACATATGTAGTTGACTAAATTCTGAGAGTCTGGTCATTTGGGGTCACTACATCTTCACATGCATGCAGCTTTTGCATAACAGCAAAAGCTAGTTCGAGTGTGTGAGAGCTGCCGGTGTCTCAGTAAATGTTGCTATGACACTGACAAAAAGTAATATCTACAAGAAATGAGTGCTAACATCCAAACAAGGTTGTTGTTAGTCCTCCACTTTCAAAGAGGAAGCCAGGCTAGATTGCTTCCTAAATTTTGCAAAGGGACAAATGACTAGGCCTGGTGATGAGTAGCCAACTTTTGCCTTCTGTATGTGGGTTTGGTGAAAAATGTTGAATGCTAAAGTCTCAGTTATCAGTCAACTGTTGTCATGGAAAACAGCTCATCAGTGGCTTAAGGATTACATGTTGTTGCTAAAAAGGTTTCAAAAATTTTACAAACTGCCCTGACAGAAAAAAATGACAAGAATTGAAATTTCACTTCAACGTTAAAGCAGGGTACAGCTGTACAGCTGTATTATAATGACTGTGTGTCCACAGAATCAGGATCAGGAGCAAAGTGGTCAGCTCTTGTTTTGTCTACAGTTTTAAACAAGAAATGTCACATTGTACAGGCTTCTCAGGGCACCTCAACATCTTGGGGCCCCAACAGCTGGCACCTTGTAAGTCTGTTTGCTCAACCACCCTGATCTTTGATCATAGGTTATTTCTAACCTTGAGCACATGGAAACACTGTTGCTGTTCAGCTTACTCCATGCTGCTCTCTGCTGGTACAACAAGGAGTCAATGTAACCTGTCCACATTGAGATTACCCTTCATCTCATCACCATCCACATGATACCATTGGTTTTCATATTAATTAGGGCATACACTGAGTGGTTAGCTGTTAAATCACAATGAATATGACCACAGTCTTCATGGCAGTGTGATGAAAGACCATCAGACTCTTGCTGAACATTGACAAAACCAAGGAGCTGGCAGTGGATTTTTGTCAGAACATTGTTCATTTTACTCCAATACATTTATTTGACAGTTATTGTTACACATTTTACATTAAAAACAAGAGAATAGACAAAACAGTTTCATTCAAGGTTAAATCACTGGTTTCCATCCTTTCTTGATTATGAGTTCTTCAATTAAAAAAAAACAGTGTATGTTTGGGCCTCATGTTTTACAAGTTCTCACCTAAACTCAGATAGCTTCCTTTAGATAATCAGAACTTCCTTTAAATAGAGGGAAACTGTTACACAAACAAGAAACAATGAAAAAACAGTTTGAGAAATGTCATTTTGTTTTCTTCTTTTTTCATTTAATCATCTCTGAACCCATTAGATTCATATTGTGATGCTTTTGGTGGATGTCAGATCATTGTGAGAGCTACTTGACCGCATGTTAAGTGGTTTAAGCTTGACCATGTAGCAGCAACAATAAAAATACATGTCAATACATCAGTATCAACAATCTAATAATGTAAAATACAATAATATATGACCCAAATGGGCAATTTTTCAGCAACATGAGTAGAGGCAGCTTTCCCCTCCCCTCTTATTTCCAAGTAGTATTATTCTATATTGCTTTCCATTTTCCTGTTATCAACCAGCAGAGACATGGGAGATACAGCATTTATTTCCATATTTTTGTGAAGAAAAGATCAACACTACTTTGGAAGTAGGAGAGAAAAGACTGAGGAGGTAAAGTGCAAACAGTGTTAGGGTGGAGGGGGACAAGAATAAAACATTGGCAGAAAAAGTAGAAGTTTCATCATTCTTTTAGTCTGTAATGGAGAGAGAAGAAACCAGTCTAAACACAGCCATTACATCGTACGATCAGTTTTCATTCATGATAAAGAAGTTTATATTTTGTCAGTATTATTTGGTTGGTTGGTTTTATTGAATGCAGGACTTTTACTTGTAATGATTGCTTTCTTACATTGTAGTATTGATACTTTTACTGTAGGAAATTACTTACTTTCACCAATGACATTAACAGGTGTGAAAAACAGTAGTGCCTTGGGGGCCTGAGGCAAATAATTATAGGTCAGCTATTCACCCAATCACTTTTTTTGTAACAATCTTAAAAAGTCAAAATTTATTAAAATGTATTTTATGTAGTATGGAAAAAATGATTACAGTTTGTACTCCAATACAGCAAAATAAAAAAGTGTGTCTTCCACTCTAAAATCCATATATGGGGTGGGGGGATGTGAGGGGTGGGTATAAAAGGGAATGTAATGGTTGGTGTGGTTACGCAGGATAGGAACTGGGGGTCCAGGGTTGTCCAGCTGCTCCACATGTGCGCACAACTCTCCTCTGCTCACAAACATGAAAGGGGAGAATAAAATGGATCATTAAAGTTGTAGTGGAGAGAGACAGTTTCTCCCTCATAATACCAGTTCCTTTGAGCGATGTAACACACACGAACACACACGAGCACCCCAGGATTTTGACAGCTCCTGTGTGTGTGCCCTTTGATTGATGAGCCCTATTCCAAATGTTTTTTCATCCAAATCAGTGGGAGTTTAAGTGCCTCGTGCATGTTAATACCAAACAAAACATTAGCCGGAGCGGTCCCATAGCTGACTCCCTCTCTGTTGATTTCATCACTCATCTCTCCACGGCTCCACATGACTCCAGGACACAGAGGGGTAGACGTGGAGGGGAAAAATGGAAGACAAACGCCATTAGAGGTCGGTAATTTTACACACATGCTGCTATGAGATTTACATAAGTTTTATGGAAACTGTCGTTTTATCTGTTTGTGGTCAATGACTCTGGATTTGTCTTCAGTGCTTTGTGTTGCCCTTCTGAAACCATCCAGTGACCGTTTGTAAGTTCATGTATTGACAGGATCACACTGAAAAGGAGATGATGGATGACTGTGACTGAGCTTTGTAGTGCCTCTAATGAGTAACAGTATATCTTCTCCACGTGGTTAACAGGCTGTACACCAACACAAGGAAAAAGACTAATACCCCGTTCACATGTGGACGAATGTATGATACTAGTTTGCTCAACAGGACCATGTTGGACTCATTCATATGAAACAGCTGTCACTGTAGCTGTCTCCAGTCTGCAGTGGCAACTGTATATGGCACTGATAAATCAGAGAATTGTATTGTCAAATTATAAAATAAACATTATGCATTTTAGATTTCGGTCTGTCTCTTTATTTGCTTGTCTTTTGTAAAGGATAAAAAATCTATATTGCTTCATTGTAACACATTTTCCATCTGTAAATTATGACACTGTTTTGTTTCATACAAAGTAGGTGAATAATAAAAGCTTCAAGTTTAGTAAGAACACCCAAATATCACAGATACTAATATTGAATTGTATTATTTCATGAGAGTGTTTTGTCCTTCTCATCTAAGTAAAGACGGTGATCAACGTTTAGTGTAAAAACTCCTCATAGCTCAACTTTAAAGTCAATCTCTCGTCCTCCCCAGAAAGACTTCCAGAGACAGAGGATAAGCAACTGGGAGCTGCCATTAACTCCCCACAGCTCTATGAGCTGCTGCAGAAAAGCTGCATATGAAATCTGCCTCAGGAGTGAAGCAGAGGGCTGGAGTGCTACTAATGGCTTGATGTGGCCCCCTGACTGTGTTCATTTCAGAGCAACCCAAGCTCATCCTCTTCCTACTGGGCAGCTAATGCAATTACACCCTCGCATCTGCAGGGGGCTCCCTCTGTCTCCATCTCCACCTCAGCCCACTGCTCTCTTTGTGACTGTGTGTGTAGGTGGCAAGGTGTGCGTGTGAGTATGTGTGTGTGGTGTGGAGGGAGAGGTAGAAGCTGGGACTGGTAGGTCTCATGCTCACGATTTACGGTTAATCAATCATCGTGCCGCCTTAATGACACCCTGCTGCTTCCCTAATGTCTTCTGGCAGAGGCAGCCCGCCGCTGGCACAGAGCTCATGCAGGCACACATATGGTCGCCTCAAGTGAGTGACAGGACCCCTTTCATGTGTGCTGCCCTGCACGCCGGATGCCATCAGCCACATACAGCCGCCGCTGGCTAGGACTGAAATGGTGGTGGAGGGGGGAAAGAAAAAGAAAAAAAAAGGAAAAGGAGGAAGAAAGTGATGGAGTGAGTGGAAGAGAATTACTTTGCCTCACCTGATTGGCTCGGCCTCTGTGCCTCCTAAAAGTAAACTATCAAGAACAATGCAATATGATAAGTGAACAAAGTGTTACTCCCAGCTTCTGTGCTGGCAACACCTGCAATAACTGTGTGAAATCAACATTGGGAGAAGGCTCAAATGAACACTGATAAAAGATACATGATATATACACAGTCATAAGATACATGGGGAGTAGTTTGCACCGAGGTACCTCGGATAACTAGGTTTGAAGTTCATATTTAGAGTAGTTCCAGGGCACTCTCATGCACGGTAAAAAGGTAAAAAGCAAGGTAACTCAGAAAAATTTAGGAGGAAATCACACTTGTAAAATAATATTCACATATTTTGGTGAGGTGCAGTCCATTTTTAGCAATGCTGCTGGTTTAGCTCTAAATATGGTATTGTTGGTGTTTCGGTCGGTGTGTCTGCTGACCAGACCATCACTTTGGTCAGACTTAAATATGCCAGCAACTGTTGGATGGATTGCCAAATTGTGTATAGAAGCTCATTGTAACTTCCAGACATTCCCATTAGCCTCAGCTGTACTTTGTGTTTAGTGCAAATGAGCAAACATTAGCATGCTGCTCAAAGCACTACATCAGTATACTCATGCCGTTGCGGTTTACACTCTTCACTTACCAGCTTGTTCTGGAGAGCATCTCATGATCCTCTTCAAACCTGTTTAAAGATGGTTGGCAGGGTTGGATGTAAATGTCCTCCTCAATCTTTCTCCAACCATCCAATGACTCCTACTCCATGTTCTCTGTCACCTCCTCAGTGGACACTGTGAGTGGGTTTGGTCTGGTGTTCACAGACAGCTGATGTTGTCTGTTATTGGTATTCCTTAAGTCTCTTGTCCAGGATCCTTGTCATTAGTGCTTCCCACAGCTGTGATGTCATAATGATCTTTTCCAACACTCCTCTCACAGGGGTCCTTGTCTTTAGGGTGCACTAGCAGAGATCTTTAGCCACGGAGTGTTACGTGGAAAGTTAACACCTGTTACCACATGATAAGTTCCATGCTTTGCTTACATCATTACAACAGTGCGAACTCCATGGCAACCGAGTAAACTCCATGACAACAGAGTAAACTCCACCTACCACTGATGACTGTGAGATGCAGTTGAAATGAATCGAAACCAACACCTGCCGGGGTGTTAATGTAACATACTGTACACTATGTGTGATGTAATGATGAGTGTTAAACTTGTAAAACCACTGGGGGAATAGTTGCTGTATTTGACTCATCTACATACCAAATATATGCTGTCACATTTGGCAAAACTTATCAATTTGTCATGATCATCAGGCCACATTTTGGCCATCTGTTGCAGCAACACGTGTTCTGCATCTACGAAGCCTGATTTGTGCAGAATGTTGAAAGACAGAGAAAACAGCCATGTGTTGCTTTGAGCTTATTAAGTAGATCAGTGTGGTAACATACTCACAGCATCAGTACTAAAATGCTGATTTTCCAGTAGGTATAATGCATACAATCTTAGTTTAACATGTAAGCATGTTAACATTTGCTAATTAGCAAATCAGCAGACAGACCAAACAACATTGTCTGCCATGGGAGCTCTGCTGCAAAAATCCAAGGAACCCAGAGGTGCAGGTAACACTTTGTAACAACACTAACAGTTAACTCTTTGCAACAAGACCTCACACTAAAGAACCAGAGCTGCGAATGGCCAGCAAGAGTGGTGCAGAAGTTCACTGGATGTAGCCTGAGCTCACTTGCTGCTACAAAGATGGATTTGGGAAAGAGGAAATAGATTAAGGGATTTATCTGTAAAGATGACAGGTACTTTTCTTGGAGTGGAGGTGTGCTTCTCATTGCTCTAAAGATATCATGACATGTAGACTGCAGGAATGCATAGCATGTATCAGGCTGTTCAGATTAAATTACATTCACAGAGCAGAGTCTGACCAAATATAGCAGCGATGTTTTTCTAGCACTCAGGACGAAAACCCCTGTGAATCTGAAATGACATTTATCCTAATCTGACATGGCATTTGCCCCAAACAAACCCTGAAGGCGAGTGTCATCACATCAGTCAGAAAGAACACCATAATAGGCCCTTTGGAGCCAGTTCACAGTGTGTGCTACTGTGGCCCAAACCTGGCACAGTTTCGAGCGTCATTTTGCATCCTGGCTTCTCATCCATACAGATAATCAACAGTGTTTTTTCTATGGCAAAGCGCTGGGAGTCCATTTGCATGCAGGCGGCTGCAGTCGGAGGCCCATCTGTCCATTGGAGCGCTTTCTAATTTATGTTAGTTGTTGTTGTCATCGTTGTCAACACACAGCAGCGCCCCCTCTCCTTGTCACAGCCCACCCCCCTTCTCTACACACACACACACCTCCTCCTCAATAGAAGTGACAGCAGAGGAGCTCTGGAACTAAAAGAGCAATCCATCATCTGAGTAAAGCTCCAGTTTGACACCACACACAGACTGTTGTTAGACTGAGGACAGTGAAACTATGAGCCTGAGGTGATTCTTGACAAATACACGCATATGGAAAATATCTATATGTTCATAAATACCTTCTCCAAGCATTGCTTTTCTCATTAAAAATAAAACCATAAGATATCCACTAATACCTTTTATGTGTTATTTGTTAGATTAACCTTCACGGTTGGATGCTAACATCAATGTACTTTTGACACGAGCGAGAACACAACATTTGAATGGATGAATTTCTAAAGTATTTATGCTATTATGTAAAATCACATGAACATAATTGTACACCCAAACTTGGCACTGGACCAACAGAAAACGTCTCGGTGCATATTCTGAGCCTGATGAGGCATACATGGAGTGAAATTCATTACTTTCATTTTCGTTGCAGTGCCTGTTAACGTGTCCAACAAATATTTTTACGACAACAATAGATCAAATTACTTTATTTAATGTAAAATAAAACCAAAGTGAATCACCTGACTGCAGTTCATCTCAGCTCTACAGTGCTTTGATGGTTGTCGTTGTTTTTTTGGTAGTTTCATTGTTTTGATTTTAAGACATATGGCTTTTATGTTCTTGGTTGACTCTCACTGCTCTGATACAGTAACATCATCACTGGCAACAGACGGGGCCAGTTTTTAGCAGTTGTGCTCTAAAAACTTGACTTGACCGACTGATGAAGCTAGTGACTAGCTGGTGAACATAGTAGAGCATTTAACAGCTACAGAGACAGACATTGTTTCTACTACCCTAAAAATGCTCTGAGGGCAATTTGGAGTTTAGTATCTTGCTCAAAGACACTTGAACATGTGGACAGAATAACACTGAGGATCAGGCCACCAACACTAACGGTCAACCTGTGACCAGTGACTCTGTGTAAGTATGCATTCACTTTTTTGTGTATCTTTGTGGCACCATAACTCTAACATCTGCCACCCTCAGTCAAATAAAACCACAACCCTGCGTGCACAGTATAGGAGGCACACACTGACAGTGTTCATCATGACATAGTGAGGAAATTATAGTGGAAAACATGATCAAAACAGGTCTACAGTGAGTTTAAGTCCTTTTTATAGGACTATTTCAAGAAAGTATAAATTCCTTCATTGTGGTAGTAAGAGAATGATCAAAATATGATAGTTTGAAGAAAAGGAAAATAAGTGATTTTCTGTTTTTAGTATATTTAGATAGTGTGGGTTAATTTGACCCATAATAGGTTCCCCTTTCGGTCTGTGTCCTGTACACACACATAAGCCTGTCACATGCAGGCCTGTTCAGGGCTTACGTGTGCTCTTTTATTGAGGTTAAAGTGACAAAAACAGAAACAAACCAACCCCAAACTATTATTTGATCAGACAGAAACTGCCAGAGAGCATTATACTTCTGAGGCAAGCAGGGGAACTGATGAATGCTTTTAATATTTGCCAGGACAAAAGGGGAAAAGACAGGGTTAGATGGTTTTTGTGGTTTCTGAATTGATAAAGGTGAAGTAATGAAGATTGTAAAGGGCTCAGCAGCAAGAATAAAAATATGTTTAGCTTCTATTTATTGATACAGTAATATGATAGTGCCACCTTCTGGAGGCAGTTCATTACCTCAGTATCTTACACTATTGTATTTTTATTGTTTTTGAAGTATACCGGACTGCTATGACAAACTAATTTCCCTTTGGGGATGAATAAAGTCATCTATCTATCTATATCTATCTATCTATTGTGTCTGACAGTTATTTACAGTCTTCAACAGGCATCTGTAACATAGTATTAAAAAGCCTGGATATAAAGTTTGTAGACAGGTTTGAGCATGAAATAAGATTTATAGACAGCATCCTTGTTTCTGTACTGCATAAACTGATGTTTTGAGGTAGTTGTGCAGAATGTACAAACTGCCCTTGATTGACAGCTCCTGCTCCTGCTTGTTACACCTGTTGGGGCAGGACAGCTTGCCCTGTTTTTTACTTGCTGGTACACAGGATTTGGTGACATCATGTGGTTCCCAACATAGCTCCACACAGCACAATCCTGACCAGACCAGGTCTAATCAACCAGAGTTAGAGGGGGAAAAAAAGCGTGGTTTACAGCGTATCCAAGAAATTCAGCTGTATGCAGTGGAGTAAGAAATATAAATTTCCCTCTGACAGATAGGGTAGTAGGAGTATAAAATACCAGAAAATGAAGTGCAAGTAACTCCTTTCAGAACTGAGCCACAGGCTTTGGATGAAAAATACAAACCTTGTACCATGTAGCCTGTGGTCCTACTGCTGACACTGCTTGTCTTTTTATGTAACTAGGCATGTTGTATTTTAGTCCTAAAGTTAAGTTTGAGGCAGACTTTATTCACATTTCAGACCCCATAATATGTATTTGAACTATTCCGGGAGAGCTGACAAGATACATAGAAAAACCATTAACACATCCACCTTTTCTAGTCTGTGAATCATTTTTGTATTTTTACAGTCTTAGTTTCATTTAACTGAAATAACTTTTTAGCATAAAAATAGAAATCTACCCAGACAAGACACAGATCATGATTATTAAACAAGCTGTAATGAGCCCAGCTTCTGTTAACAGAAAAAATCCACCAAGAGATATGAGTTAGGAAAAAATGAATCTTTTTATTCTGGGTATGTCACTTTTGAACATGTGTTCTGAAATGAGGGTGGTGTAAAATGGTTTAAATAAACCTTTCTAATTATAAATAAAAATGAATATACTGCACAGCCAGTAAAGAAAACAGCTATTTTGTACAAAAAAAGACAAAACAAATGTGAAAATGCAAAAAAAAAAAAAAGACTGACTCTCAACCTTAGTTATCAAAATTAAAACTGACAGGTGAGTTGTTAAACCAGGCAACCCCGAGAACACATCCACACCATGTCCACAGTCGAACATTCATCTCTTCATTATCATCTGGAAAAAAAGACAAAGTTGAACATAATGTGGCTCACAAACTGTGAGCTCTTTGCATAACTGTGAACATGATAGTCCTGTTCCTGATTGCTCCAAGCGACCTGCATCCTCTGCCTCACACAGATCAATGGTCATACAAACAACTGTAGAGATCTCCAGGTAACGTCCCTCAAACCTCAACCAAGCAAGGAATGTGTAGCTTTCCTCAAAAGGCCAGCTAGGGAATAAAGTTGCCATTTGTTATCAAACAGGAGGTTCAACCAGGCAAACTACTTGTCCATAAATGTCTTTACCCACTAAAACACTCTATCAAACTCAGTCTGACTGGTGGTGGCTGGGTTTCTGTTCTGATTGGGCTGCTGCTGCGGCATGTGGCCCCTTCGCCTGGGTGGAGCCAGATATTCAAACATGGAGGTGTTGTGGGTGGAGAGCATGTTCTTCAGGTCTGACGGCATGGGGTCGGACCAGAAGAAGTCGTGATTAAGAGCGTCGTCACTGTCTATGCGCTGTGCTGGGTCCAGGACCAGAAGTTTATCGATCAGATCCAGGGCGTATGGGTCTTTGACGTAGGCTTTGAGGCGATCCTTTACTTTCCTTTTCTGGCCTTTAGGCAGCTCCATTTTCTGGTAAAGTTCATACTTCTTATCCACTCCGGGCCACACCTGATAGAAAACAGAAACCGATTTAGGACTACAGTGTTTAAGACAAGAAAAATGCTGATAAAATAATGCATCTTCAGTCAAAACTGATCTTGTCAGTGTGATGTCATCTTACCTCAGCAGTGATGGAGCCACAAAGCTGGCTGATGAGAGTGAGCTGGTGCTGCTCTGTGTTGCCCTGCATTATAGGACTTCTGGTCCACATCTCTGCCATGATGCATCCCCCTCCCCACAGGTCAATCGGTGGGCCATAATCTCGCTCACCTTCCCAAAAAATAATGAAATCAAAATAAACAAATAATTAGAAACACCTTCAAACTAATCTGGAGCAGAGTTCACCACTGGTCCCACTGACTGAGCGTGATGATTTGTGTTTCAAGCACTTCAAATTGGGCTCAGCGGAACACTGATTTTGTCTTTTGTGAAGCACTGTGTAAACTCAGTACTAACGAGTGCTTGAAAAAATCATGACTGAAAAGCCTCGCTCACGTTTAATGACAGTTATTAAGAAATGGCATCACTGCCCACGATGGCTTACAGATGCATGTAAAGAATTTATGAACATGCATATCTGACTTACCGAGCAGCAGCTCTGGAGGTCTGTACCAGAGTGTTACCACACGGTTGGTGTAACGGTTGCCTTGGCTGTTTTTGGCCAGGCTGAAGGCCCGAGCTAAACCAAAGTCAGCCAGCTTCAAGACGCCGTCTCTGGTGATGAGCACATTGGCTGCTTTCATGTCTCTGTGAAGAATCTGATCCAAGAAAAGGTGATACTATGATTAATATATAAGAAATAAAGCAGTATTTCCTGGGTTTAAATTGTCAGTTTTATTAATGTACTTTAAGGATCTACAGAAAACATTCTTGAAGTGTAAGCCTTCCTTCATAGATCACTGAAGTTTACAGTTAGTACCCTGGTTGCCTGCATATGTGTAATACTTCTACACATTATTTATAATAACTCAGATATAGCTTTAACTTAAAGGATGATACAGTATCAGTGATAATGGGTACAGGTTCTCTCAAATCTTAAAAAGTAACTCTGAATTTAGTTGTGAGCAATTCTGTTTTTTCTGCACCAGGATCAGGTGAAGATCTGAAGGTTAAATGAACCAGTGGATTGTCATCTTCATCAGTGCCTCACCTTGTTTCTGTGGATGTAGTACAATCCATTAAGCAGCATCTGCATGACCTTCTTGATCTCTGCCAGGGTGAACTTTACATTGGTATTGCTGAGCAGCCCCGCCAGGTCGTGCTCACAGAAGTCAAACACCAGGTAGATGCTGCCTTTGTATCTGTTGAACTGAGTAGCTTCATAAACATGGAAAAATAATAATGAAAACCTCTTCCAACAAACCCTTCATGCTCCCATCATTGGATATACTTTCTCATTTATACATAGATGGTCAAATGCCTGGCCTAAAACACAAACAAACAAACTTGCATGAAAACAGAAATTGATTGTTAGAGCAAATTCTGGGGAGTTGCGACACCAACCTTTGGTTCTGCAGATCTCAATCAGATTGACCACATTCTCGTGTTTGAGCAGCTGCAGGATCTTGATCTCTCTCAGAGCTGTGATTGGAAACTGATACAAAGTAACCAGACGAATCTTTTATAATAACTGTGTATAAACATTGAGTGCACTCATGTAAATTCAGCAATTAGTACTTGGGAGTTATGTAGCCAAAGAAGAGTAAATACAAGCAGTATTATAAGCACAGGCTACAGACACCAGCTATTCATCCAAGTTCACACTTTAAAAAACGATGGAACTGAAAAACACACTTTTCACTGCCATGAGGCAACAGCCACACTGACAGTGCAATAAACTGAACAATCAACCTATTGGACAAGAAAATGAGCTGTATCTGAATGGCCTTTTACCCCTTCTTTCTCATTTTCCATCAAGACTTTCTTCAGTGCGACCTTCTTCCCAGTCTGTCTGTGTTTTGCTTTGAACACCTCCCTGTGAATAGAATATAACAAAACAAAATACGGTTACAAATAAAGCGCCTTCACTTAGCGGTTTCAAATTTGAAAAGAGAGCAAACATGTCCATTAAGTAGGTATAAACTATAATAGTATATCACTTCTGCCGTTGTCTAAACATATGTCTAAATATTGTCTAAAAAATGCCTTTTCGCTTAGATCTTTGCTATGACTATTTTAAGCGTCAAATACCTTTGTATTTCCACAAGACTGGGCATGTGTCTTTGCTATGACTGTATATGTACTGTATGTAGACATTACATACTACTCTGCATCATTCTATAACAATCCACTAAGTAGCAACTATTTCAGCAGGTTCAAACTCCATGATCTAACGTTACATTAAAAGGAATTATCCTAAAAATATATATTTTTTTTAAATGTCTAGGGACAGAGAACTCATGTCCTAACATTGTTTATAACCAGAACTAGCTAGCCACACAGCTAATGTTAGCCACACAAAGACACGACAGGCATTTGTAGCTAATGAAACATCTACACAATGTAATATTACTGACGTGAAATGTTTGTGTTCAACTCACCCGAAGGTCCCTTGTCCTATTTTTGCCATTTTTTCATATTTAGAGAACTCATCGCAGAAAGGAAATTCAACGCCATCGTAGTATTTGGACATTATGGCGGCCTCCCGGTCGGGCCTGAGGAGACATTTCACTGAATATTAGGGCATATGCGTTAACTATATACATATAAAGAATATATCCGAAGGTATTTAACTTGATTAAAATAGAAGTATTTTCAAGTAAATTCCCAAAAAGCTAAATTCTTACTTTTCAGCCCCGCCGGCGTTGCCAGTTTTGTCTCGCTGCATCTTGTCGTGTTTCCAGTGTGGCTGTGACCCGTATGATGCGTTTAATGACAATTGATGTTTTATTGTGATCGTATATTGTATCACTTCATCAATAACACTGAAAACAATACATTAAAATATAGACATCACAGCCACGTTGTCTACTCAGAATACAATGCAATGAATATGATTTGTGTTTTGTCATCTGTCTGGTTTTGACAGTTTCCATGTAATTGAAAATGTCAAAACAGTTGTCGTCTACTGACAGCTCAACTGTAGGATAAACCTGTGTTTTTCCATAAGTATTTATTGATATTTTTCTGTTGTGTTTACTGCTTTTTCGGCTCTTGTCGGCATCTACACACTTACATAGACGTTTTACCTGTTTTTGGTTTTTTAGGTAATAGTAAAACCGACGATTACAGTTGCACTTGAAGGCAGCAAAATGCGCCAACACGACTGGCATGAGCTGACAGCGACATCTGGTGAAGCGGGGGAGTAATAATACCTGCAAACGTTAAATATAGTGGCACTATTGATTTTGATGTAAATGTTCTGTGTGAATGTCAGTGTGGGTAAATGTGTTCCAAAACACATTAGTCATTATTTATTTTTTATAATTTTCCCAGTATATAGTATAGTTTATATTGTGTAGATATTGCAGTGGCTTCAAATTTCACGTACATGTGAAGCAAAGGTCACATACTTATCAGAGCAAGCAAAACTCCCAAATTATTACATAATCTAATCGCTCAGTATAATTATATATTAACAATAGCTGTTCGAAATTTAATAATAACATTCACTCCATACAATTCAGTATTCAATTATGTCAAGGACCAAATCAGATGAAAATAATAAATGTAATAAATTAGTGCTGAAAAATACGGCTTTTTAAACCGTTTTGTATAAAAGGGGTGTGTTGTGACGTCGTTGCGCATGTGAAAAGAACCTCCCATATTTGGCTCCGGCTTCCTGTGACAGCACGACGCCCAATGATGGTGTGCATGTCGCGCGTCTGGCAACGGGGCTCCTCGTTTGCCGCGCGGCTCCGTAAGAAGGACTGGTCTTGCAGGTTGGCGGGTTTTTCAGTCCGATATTACACCACCAAGACGGCACCTCAGATACCAGGCATGGAGTACCAGGTAAGCTGTTCTCTCACAGCCTTTTTACCACCGGCTGCTAGCGAGCTAGTTAGCCACCTGTGCTAGTTTGATAAGTTTGTATTAGAACTGTGAGTTACTGCACAGGGGTGAGATGGATAGAAACATGGCTGACAGGACCACACGAAAACTCCACAAACTTTAGCTGGCGTTGTCAACGGAGCTAAGTGACCCTCAGCTGGGAAACTGGCTGTCGGGTGCTGAGAGAGTGTGCTATGAGAAGTTACAGTGCGGACCGAGCTCACTGTCAGCTGTACAGTCTGTTACTGACTGACTCAACGTCAGAGTACAGCCAAAGTGCTAACACGTGGTACACATCTCTTCTTTGATGCCATATTTGAGAGTTTTGGCTTCGTCTAGTTTCACATTCTGAGTAAACAGAAGGGTTTACTTTTTTCATCTGGGGATTTTGTTCGTGTCTTAACGTAATACAACTCAAAATAGTATTTAATTGCTATAGAAACCTGGAACTGTCAAGACAGGCACTGCAAAGACACCGGCTTATCTTCACTTGTTGCAGCTTAACGTTAATGCAAATGTAGATGATAGAGCCACTGTACATTCCACTAGTCACGCTACTGCCATTGTCAGCTCAATATATTTTAATAATAACAAATATCATTGATTTGTCATTTGTTATGACATTTGATCAATTAATAAAAATAAAGCCTTGTCAACCGACTTTACAGCCCCCCACATAATATTTTAATATTTTAAATATAATAGGATCTGCATTTGTGCTGAAAGATTAATTCAGTTTTCAAAATAAACACTGACCGTTGCTTTCAGACTCCACTGTCACAGATCAGTGGAATGGCAACGATACAACCCTCATGCTTGTACCATAAATATGTAACTACCACAAACAGCTGGTGATTGTTGCTGAGTGTAAAGATTGGAAATAAGGAAATGGTTAGCCTGGCTGTTTTGTAGAGGTAAGCTGGACTACTGGTGCTCACTAATTCATGTCACATTCAGTTAATTAATGCTGCCTCTATTGCAGAGTCTCATTGTCATTTTTATATCAGACCATGGTTAAGAATTCCTCAGTAAAATCAACTGACAATGGTAGTAAACAGAAAACCTTTGAAACAGTGCATGCTTTGGATTGTTCTTTGACAAATGATTAACTTTCTCCTGACTGAATAAATAACTAATAGCCAGATCAGGTCAGCACTAAACCTTTCAAGGGAAAAGTTTGCCTTTTCATCATGAGGTCTGCTCTTAGCTGACGAAGCCGGTGCTGTCATCTCATCAACTGATGGATAAAAGCTGGACCTCAGTAAAAGCTCTTCTCAGGCACCCTGCCATTAATGCTGACTCTTTTTTAATTTGTTTAATTTTAATTTGAACATGTGCATGTAATATGATAAAAGGTGCCTGTATAGTTAATTCCACGGTCAACTTTTGTTAAATGCATTGCAGCATGTCACTGGCATGATGTGTGCACTGAGTCAGAGTATGCTCTGCTGTGTAGATTTACAAGGGCTTGTTGTTTAAGCGTGCTCAGGTTTTAAATGTGTTAGTCTTCGATTTTTATTTTATTTTTTTTCCCTGCAGGATGCCATTTGCACTCTGAACACACTACAGACAAATGCCAGTGCTCTGGAGCAGGTACGACGGGAACGGAGCAACCCTCAGCTGCAGCTCCAGGCCATGAGAGGCTTTCTGGAACGAGCCGGCCTCACAGTGAGTCACTGAAATCAGCTCACACTTTGCGCAGTGCGTGTCTGTCACATAACAATGATGACTGCATGGATTACAAAGAACATTCCCCAATGTGATAGAGTAATTATTTTCTTTAGTCTTATCTGGTGTTTATCTGTGTGTGTCAAAGGTGGAGGACCTAGACCACCTCAATATTATTCACGTGACTGGAACAAAGGGCAAGGTGAGCTGACTAGACACAAAAGCTGCTTTTGATGCTGTAAATTGCAAACAGTAATTCTCTGACTGTAAAAGTCACATACAGATGCATTCACATGTAAGCATTTAATAATCTGACTTGTTTACATTAGATCTTATAGTTCTTTTAATGTTGAGCTCTAAACTCACATTATGTAAGCTTTGACAGGAGGTTATGCAAACATTTGTTCAAACACATATTCATTCACTGAAGGACACAAACTATTGTGACAGGTATATGACCGCGACCCTGTGCGTGTTTGTGTTTGTCTTTCAGGGCTCAACGTGTGCGTTCACCGAGCAGATATTGAGAAATTATGGCTTTCGGACAGGATTTTACAGGTAAAACTGCAGCGTATGTGTAAAAAGGACGGTATTGCATGCAGATTTATGAAATCTGTGTCACATTTAACCCAACTCTACCGAAGGAATACGCTCACTCTGAAATCTAAGCTTTTGCACTTTGCACTGCAACAGCACTGACAAAAAAAGAAAGATAACTGAGTGGAGTTGCATGTAAAAATAAAAAAACCCACCATTTTGAGTATTCTGAACACAACAAGATGTGACATTAATAAAGACTGAGCATGATTCTTTGAAAGTGTGATGTAAGGTCAGATAATGCACAGGAATATGTTGCGTATGATTGCATATAGTATTTGAAAACATACATGTGGTCGCATCAGTTTTGAGATGCATCACTGATGTCTTCACACAAGTGTATTATATACATTTGCAAGTATAAAATAATACATACAATACAAAAATCCTGTTTTAATATGTACTTCTTGGTTGCAGTTCTCCACATTTGGTCCAAGTCAGGGAGAGGATTCGAATCAATGGGCAGCCCATTGGAAAAGAGCTCTTTACTAAATACTTCTGGCAGGTTTATGGGCGGCTGCATGAAACTAAGGTGGGTCCTGTAACAAGGCAGAAGAGAGTTTTAAAACAAAGTTGCTTCTGAAGTCCCACTGACTTTTTAAATTAGACAGCTGTTTTAACTGATGGTGGCTACTCATTCACTTCACTCGGTGAGAAGACACAATGGATTAACCTTTAATCGTCTAACAGTCATGACTGACATTCCAAGCAGTGATTTCTGTGGCATTGTACATGATTGTGCATCTTGCTTGTTTTCCCACCTTGAGCAGGACGTCAGCCTCAGCGAGCTGAGTATTATCAGAGTCACAAGCCATAATTGAGTCTTATAGAAAATGAGACCCCTCACGCCTGGATAGGCATGCTCCTCATGTGACAGTGTACTTTATTTGAGTAGTACTCCGCGTGCAGTTTGACTCCTCAAATGGTTGGACACAATCCTGCTCAAGCAACACATCACACAAAGTCACCTTTTGTTTATAGAAATACATTATTGAGTGTATTTTTAATGCTGGGCTGCTTCTGTTAAAAAGGCATTGACAGGGAGTTGAATTTGCTGAAAGCAATCAGAATCATACAAACATAATAATCTTACTCAAAAATATTCTGCATTGAGTGCTGAGACAAACCGTCATGTAACCTTTGCATTAACTGGTGTATAAGACACTTTGCAAACAAGGTGATGCAGTCGTTGTTTCCCTGCTTTTCTCCTCTTCAGGATGCCCATGGAGGAATGATGCCGGCATACTTCCGTTTCCTCACCATCTTGGCCTTCCATGTGTTTCTTCAGGAGAAGGTACACTAGCAGGCCTGTGCTGCCTTCAGGAGCAGACAGCAAACAGTAATAGTTTCTTGACAGCATATGTAACATAAATTATAGACTCATCATTTGGCACTGAAGAAGAACACATTTGCAGCACAGCAAAGTTCTCACCATTAAGATCTGAATCTGAAGTTTCTGTCCTGCAGAAAACGTGTCTTCAGAAATAAGTTTCTTTAGATGTTTCTTTGTGCGTGAAGTGTCAAACGATTGTCCACAGTGGAGAAGGTTCATCATTATTCAGATGATCTTCAGATGCTCTTTTTCCATCCAGGTGGATTTAGCTGTAATTGAAGTTGGGATTGGTGGAGCCTATGACTGCACCAACATTATAAGGTAGGACTCACTGCTTTTAAACCCTGCTTATAAAGAAGAAGCATTGATATGTTGCTTTTTAGGGTAAGAAGCGGCAGCAGTGTATTGGTTGTGCAGGACTGACATGACATTTTGATACACAGACACACACACAGCTGTAATATGTTTTATGACACTGTTTTGGACCCAATAAGTCTAAAGTAGTATCACAATAAAATGAGCTTTATCAAAGGTTATCAGAGAGCTGACACCAATTAAATGTAGCTGAATGTTCACTGTTGAAGACACTTTCACTCTGCAGTACTTGATATTTGAGATTAGAGCTAAGTAAGTTTACAGATTTCCCTCTCTGTGTCCTGATATGTGTCTAATGTTCATGTCTTTTGGTACAAAGTGCTTTGCATCTAGTAACTGCACCTTAGTTTTATCTGCAAGTACCAGCCAGTCGCATGTCAGCTGTGCATTTTAATAACATTCAAATACCAATTCTTATTCATCAGTGTGTTTAAATGCCTCAGGAACAGCTTATTATTATAAATCTGCATACACATTCAGCAGGCTTGCTTATTCATTGCCAGAAACACATTGAAGTCTACTGTTGCACTTTCAGTTACTGAATTACTGTCTTTATTATTGCATTGAAACGTTATACAACTTATTTCTCCTCTGGTTTTTTGTGAACAGGAGGCCGTGGGTGTGTGGTGTCTCCTCTCTGGGTATAGACCACACTCAGATCCTGGGAGACACCATTGAAAAGATTGCCTGGCAGAAAGGAGGCATCTTCAAGGTGTGTTGGCTGTACACATCAGTAATGTTGTATTTTACCCTCACATATACGTATATGGAAATAGTAAGTCCAGAAAAAGACTTGAGTTAGCTGTTGAACAATTGTTTTTTTTTTAAGGTGAAGATCAACAACATCTATTTGAGGTAATGAATTGGTGAAAATGTGTTTTCAGCCTGGGGTTCCTGCCTTCACAGTCAAACAGCCAGAAGATGCGATGGCTGTGCTCAGGGGCAGGGCCAAAGAGATTAAAGTAAGTGACCTCCCAGACTAAAACAGAGACGCCATTAAACTGTTTGCTGACTTCTTCTGTATGACACACAAACTGTGTAGCTCATAGCTGGTGATCATCTACCGCATGAACCTTGTGTTTTCCCCCTGCTGGTGTAGGGGCTGCATCACAGGTCACATAATGGCACATGAAGCAACTCAGTCCAACTGGGGATTGTGCGACTTAACTTGTTATACTGACTCAACTGAACAGTTTATAGCTCGCAGCTGCTGCATGTTTGTTAACATGCCATGCTGCATTTAGGAACAGCAGAAGCAGTCAGGAAATTCAGTCAGACTTTGTTCAGGAAAATTAAGTTTTGAACAATCCTTCCTCAAGCTTTTCAATTTGATGTAATACAGTCTCACCTGTTGTTGTAGTGTCCTCTGTGGGTGTGTCCAGAGCTGGAGGACTATCAGACGGACTGTGGGCCTTTACGTCTGGGCCTGGCAGGGCAGCACCAGCGCTCCAACGCCTCCCTGGCCCTCCAGCTCAGTCACACTTGGCTGCAGAAAAGATGTCTACCAGGTGGGACAGGATGTTGACTAACCTTCTCATTGAATGTCAGCAGCACCAGGAACAATAACATATGAGGGAGACTGGATTCCCTCTCAGTGTAGGATCTAAGAATGTTTAAAAAAAATAATAATTACAGTACAGCCACAATTAACAATTTGCAAACTATCAAGTGAGAATTATGGCTCTGGTCATAAATGTCCCCTCATGTCTGAATTAAGCCATAACTGGCACATCATGTCTGAATGGACCTAAAAGCCCTTACTTTAACAGACAGCAATGCTGTATTTTTAAGGTCTGAACAGGATGTAAAGCTGTTTTCTTACAATGCGTCCTTTCTCAACAGATAACAGCTTCCTCTCTACCAGTGCTGAGAACACAGGTGTATCTCAGGTGACTTCCTTCAAGCCCAGCCCCATCATGGTGAAAGGTGAGTCCTGAAGAGCAGTCTGTCACTGATCATGACAGAAAATTTAGGACAAACATCATTTTTCACAGGTCCCAGGCTCATTGTGACGTACGGTTGTGTGTGTTGTCAGGACTAGCAGACACAGAGTGGCCTGGAAGGAATCAGACTCTGAAACACGGAGCAGTCACCTACTTCCTGGATGGAGCTCACACCATGCGCAGTATGCAGGCCTGTGTAAACTGGTTCAGAGAGACTGCAGTTCAACATGAAAGGAAAGCAGGGTGAATATCTGTCTGTAGGTGGTTGTGTACATCAAGCAGCTTAATGTAACACTGACTGACAGTCCAGTAGACTTACTGGGTATTACATACTACTAATATTTACATGATCCATTTTTTTCATGTTTTTGATACAACTGGGTATCATTTTTTTGGGTTTTAAATATTAACACATCACACTGTAACACAGGAGTGCAGATAATATGTTTAAATGTGTAATGTCAATGTTTAGCATTGATATTATAGTAGGAGTGTAACTGCCTTATTGTTTGTGATAACACTGCAGTCGCCAAAATAGTTTTTGGTGAAGCAGTGACACAGTTGGAAGTAATGATAAGCCACTGGCTGCACTGGCATCTGATCAGACATTTGTTCAAACAGCTATACAATACTGATGTGAAGCCATGACATGTTTGTGTTGTAGTGGACCTGTGGTCAGAGTTTTGCTTTTCAACACTACAGGGGAGAGAGACTCAGCAGCCATGCTCAAACTTCTGGTGGTGAGTGGGTATTGTATTGTGTATATGAAAGTCTTTGCAGAGAAATGACACATGAAGGTTCTGATTGGCTCTTCTCTCTAAGTATAATATATAAGACTAATCATGCAGTCACTTGAAAGCTCTTCAGTGTTATCCTGCTTTCTTCACCCTCAGTAGAAGTAGGTTGTTTGATAAATGAGTCTTATTCTTCACCATCAGCAAGTAACTCATTTAATTCCACCTTAGTTTCAAAGTTCAAAGTTTTTTTATTGTCAATTCGCCGTGTGTGCAGGACATGGACACAACCCCATGTACAGTAACAGTAACTTTCAGAAGTTATGCAAACATTGTATTGCAGGTATTCAAGATTCTGAAGATGCAACAATACAAAATTAATATATTCATAATTAGAAATAAGGAATGAAGCCATATTCATGTTGAATTAACCAAAGTAGATGAAACCACCGGGTTTAACTAAGTTTTTGGAGGTTGCTGTGGCAACATCTTTTCCTGACTAAAGCAAGCTCCGTATAGACAGTACTGAAACATGCCACAGAGTGCCCTGAACATCCTGGTAGATCCCACCTGAACGTCAGATTTAATGTCTTTTTATTTCTGCCTTTTCAGCCATGTCATTTTGACTTTGCTGTGTTCTGCCCAAACATTGCCGACAGTGCTTCATGTAATGCAGGTGAGATCAGCTAACATTAATCTCTGCCTACCTCTCTATATAAAAAAGGTTAAGGGACCAGACCAGTGGTACCAGTTTAGCCAAATAACCAGAAATTATTTGAGCTTTTCATGACTGCTAATTTTCCAAAGCATGGATGTCCTGTGGTTTATTTGAATTAATACTGGAAGATTTGTGAAAATATAAAAGTTTGCTTTATTTCTAAGAAGAAGAAGAAGAAGATGCATACCAATCTCTGCCTGTGCACTGAGCACAAAGGAAACGTGTAGAGAGCTTAATCGTGGGTCCTGCCTCTGTCCCAAGTCCAAACCAAGCTGTATGGCATTTCTTGCCATACAACATATCCATTATTTATCCATTCACCCAGTGCTTGCAGGCTTGCTAGATAAAAGTCTATGTGCTGAGATGCTTCACTGGTTTCCTTCTGTCACTTCACACCTCTCAGACGAGCATGACTCCAACAACTCAGTGGAGAACACACTGACTCGCTGCTTGGACAATGAGAGGAGCTGGCGTCTCCACAACAACCTGAGAGATGAGGACAATCTGTCCCTGATCCCTGAAAAGAAAGCAGACACCCTGGTCTTCCCGTGCATCCTCAGTGCCCTACAGTGGATCACGCAGGGCAGGGATTCAGTGGTGGCAGATCCAGCCAGGACAGTGTTTCCAGTTGAACCCCACAACATGGCCAAAGCTGCTCCGCTCTGCGATGCAGCCGAGATCCACCTCCTCGTCACTGGAAGCCTCCACCTGGTGGGAGGAGTGCTCAAAAACCTTGACCCAGCTTCCTCTAAGTAGAGAAGTTTACGTTAGATGTGACTTTAATACAGGTTATATAATGGGTGAATTCTCTGTTTATATACACATTTACCTTCATGGAAGAAGAAAAACAGTCCTGTTTGTGTAGATGCATCTTTTGTGTTAACAGCTTTTTGACTGTAACTTTAGATGTTTACCTGAATGGGAATGGCTTCACTCAAAAAGTCCTACAGGTCCTATGGGAGTATGAGTTTTCTGTTATTTTCTTAAATATTTGGAACATCTAGCATCGGAAGAAGATATATCCGGCTTTCATGCAAAGACAAGTATTGGTAAATGCATTTATTGATGCTTGGTGTCTGCACATAAGCTTTGTTGACAAAAACACAAAATCTGATGTACACAAGTATCTTGCATGGTAGAGCATGTGCCATGTATTCAGTGGTCTGTCTTACTCTCTCACCTTTCCTATCACTATCTAGTAAAGGAAAGATGCTAAAATACTAATAAAAAAATTATGAGATCTCATAAGTGTTTTTTAAGATAAAAAATAGGGGAATTTTTAAAAAACCTTAAGAAACATGAGTAGTGCTGTAACTTGGGATCATTTTAAACATCTATTTTTATGGTAAAGGTAGAAAAAGGTTTAAGATGCTTTCTATAAAATGCCAGAGCATTGTAACTGGCCTGTCTTTCCACCAATCAACAGATAAAAGTAATTATGGGTTATCTGCAATATTTTTACAGATGCTTACAATTGTAGTATTCCAAGTAGAATTGCTGTTGTACATATCCAACATTTCACTTTTTATTAGTAATTTCTGACCATGTTCAGAATATCTGGACTAGTAACATGACTAGAAACAACTGGCTGTGAAATCTAAGATTTAAGTTTTACTCAATAAAATTTGTATTGCAGATTCATTCTAGAAATAAAAAGTTGTGATGTTGTGAATATCTCAGATTGAAAGCCCAGTAAACATTTGCAGCAGAAATGTCTGTAATATATAAAGTTAGGAAATATTAAATCCCATGGATATATCAATATTTCCTTTATTTGATGTGCGCGTGTATGTACTTACACTCCGAGACAGCAGGTGGCGGTAATGCGCACTGTACACCCGCCAACAAATCAGGAATAGAAGAAGACATGTGACGTAGTGATGTGTGACGTAGAGAATCCATGGCGCTCTGCTGCTGCCGCTGTTGGCGGTGAGTTTAAAGAGTCCTGGTTGGAAGGTTGCAGTGAAGCCAGTCAGCTTCTTCATGTGCAGCTCGTTACATAGTCCACATTTCATCTGAAGCGGAGGAGATGCCAGGAGACAGGTATGACTTCACAGGGTTTTATACTGTTATCATAAAAAGTGTTAGCCGCGCGAGCGATAAGTCAATTTTCAACATGTCATCCATGTGAACACGAGTCAACACTGCCTTGATAGTTATTTCTGCTCTGTTCTAAATATCATTTATCTCAAAACTTCTCAATCTAACTGCAGATACATTATATTAGTCATATATCGAGTGTGAGTCGCCATTTTGAGCAGATTTGATATAAAACTTTGCTGATAATCATCGATACCGCGCTTTCATCTGAGCCAGGCCTCCCTCCAAGTCCCTCCTGCGTCCTTCCTGGATTAATGAACTGCGAAGTAGTGTTGGCATATGCAAATAAAAAGGCAGTCTACATTTCCATACTGCATGAAATTGAATCGACACAATGGTGGCGTTTTCTTTTGTGCTTTGGATTTGCGCGGTCACATCGCTGGTGACCGCAGCAATATGGCGGGCAGACAGAGGCTCGGCTGTGGAGGAAGCTATGCTGTTATCGTGTCTTCGTCTGAAATGTTGCTGTTAAGGAAACATGATCAAGTGTTTCTCTCTGTGTGTGTGTGTGAGTGTGTGTGTGAGACCTCGCCAACATTTTGAGCATTTTAAGTTTGTCTCCTTCCACCCCAGCATGCCACTGCAGGACTTGCCCTGCCTCAGTCTGCAAGGCTCCATGTTGTCTGAGTCCAAGAGGATCAACAAACGCAAGTCCAGAGCTTGTCTCAGTGAGGGCCTGGGCACTGAGTGCACCCCAACAGACCTCATACAGCAGTGGTCACCGAGCCACAAGCACCAACGGCTCATCGGCAAGGGGAAGGAGAATGACGCCAACCACTTTGTCCTCGCCCGGAGATCGAGGAGGAAAAAAGAATCCACGCCAGGTCAGAAATTGTTTCCTGACCTTCTTCACTGAGCAGCTGCAGTGAGTTGTTTTGTAGCTCTGATAAACTGTCGTGTTTTTCCCACCTGCAGGACTCTCGTGGGACCAACTACCTGACGAGCTACTCCTCAGAGTCCTCTTCTACCTTCCTCTGCAGGACCTCCTCAGGATGTCCATAGTTTGCAAGCGCTGGCATCGCTTAGCGTGAGTCTCTAACCACTAGATCCCATCAGAGGGTGACACTAGGAGGGAGGGTTTCCTTCTTCTCACTCAGTCATGATGTAGCATCACAGTACTGCTTCAGTGTTTTTTTGTGGTGAGCTGTTAAGTAATGAAAGTTTTAAAAGCAGTAAGCTGATGTGATGCCTGCATACAACGCGCCCACAGAACGAGGGACAGCCTGTCTGTGTGTATCTCTCAGGTTTGATGAGTCTCTCTGGCGCAGCGTGGATCTGGAGGGGTTGACTCACATGGGTCCAGCTCTGCAGCAAGTGCTGGAGACCGGAGTCCGCAGGCTGCGCTGCCCTCGCTCCTTCGTCGAAGAGCTGCATTTCACAGGCACAGGGTAAGTCTGGCAGCTGTCCTCTGTGCCACAGAGCTCCACTTTTGTCCTCAAACTACTTAAAACACACCAATGAGTCACACTGTTGCTCGGGCTATTGCCATGAACACTCGTGGGCAGATCCTGGCTCTAGGTGCACGGCCATCTGCCTCGACCCGTTGGGGGGAAAGAGAAAGAGAGAGAGAAATACAATACAGTGCAGATGCAGTTGTACATAAAGATGAAAATGACAGTAGTAGCAAGTTCTCTAGAACAACAGAATCATAACTATGGCTACTGTTAGCAGTACAACAGTGATGATGATGATAATAATAATAATAATTGGTAGCAAAACAAAACTGTATTTTTTCCTTCATGGATTCTTTTCTGTTGTTCAGCCCACTGCAGATAGTTCAGATGGACCTGTCCAGCTCCATCATCCCCACCTCAGCTCTGGAGAGCATCATCTGTCGCTGTAGGCTCCTGGAGTATTTGAGCCTGGAGGGCCTGCAGCTCTCAGACACCATCATCAGGTCAGATGCCCCTGCTATTTACAGTAAAACGGGATAATGAATTGATTATCAGAAAACAACAACACGTAGCGAGAGAAACTGTCATCCTGATCCTGGCAAAAAAGAAGCATGCATTCCAGCAGCTCCAAAGCTTTTTGTCTTGTGTAATGTGTGCTGGATGGTGTTTGAGTTGTCTTTTCTCTGTATCTCTCAGCTCCCTGTCCAAGAACCCTAACCTGCTGCAGCTCAATCTGAGCGGCTGCTCCGGCTTCTCTGCTCCCGCTCTGGCTGACATGCTTAAATCCTGCTCCAGGTCAGCTTCTCATGTCTGTTCATGTGTCTCAAACCCAGCTGGAAAGAAAAAGAGCCGCTCGTCATCCACCTATCCCTGCCGTTAACTAATGCGGCTTGTTTTCTTTCTCTGCGCAGTCTAGAGCAGCTCAACGTTTCATGGTGCGATTTTAACAGCAGTCATGTGAAGAGTGTGGTCAACAGTCTGAGCTCCAGTGTTACTCACCTCAACCTGAGCGGCTACAGAGAGAGTCTTACTCTGGACGGTAAGTGAGGGATGTCAAAGCGCTTCATGACGATGCCATGACCCCAGAGTTTTTAGTGTGGGTTGAACACGAGTGTCGATCCAGAATATTCTTATCTTTTGCTCATAATCAACAATGTGAGTCGTGTTGTTTTAAGCCTTTTCACAGAAATTCAACATCAATGAGGAAGAAGATAACAATATTGTTTTCCATAAAACTTTAGCAGATAATTAGTTATATTTGTGTAAATGTTGACCAGTTGGTCATGCTGATATTATTTTGTAATCTACAGTAAAATGTCAATGAAATGGGCATTTATAAACTTCACTATAAAGCTGATGGAAAATACAGTGTATGCACCTTAAAATATACTTAAAGGCATAAAGATCTCAGATGACTGTGCTGTGTTTTTACAGATGTGAAGGTGCTGGTGACAAGATGCCCCAATATACAGACTCTAGATTTAAGGTAAGATGGCGCGAGTTATGTTGGATGCAGCTGTAAGTGTCTGTGTCTTACAGCGTTTCACCCTGCTCCTTGTTCCGTGTTGCAGTGACAGCACTCTGCTGATGGCCGACAGCTTCCCTGTCCTCAAACAACTGAAGAGTCTGCTGCACCTGTCCCTGAGCCGCTGCTATCACATTCACCTCGCTGCTCTCACGTAAGTTCCCCTGCTGCTGTCCCTGCTCCTCCTTCTGTTCCTTGTTTGAGTCTGGCAGAGCAAACACTTAAACTCATGTCATACTTCCAGGGACCTGGGAAAGATGTTCCCCACGATGTGCCTGCTGGACGTGTTCGGCATCGTACATAGCAGCCACCTGCCCTCCCTGAAGAAGGAGATGCCTCACGTCTCCATCAACTCCAGACCTTTCTCCGGCATCGCCCGGCCCACACCTGCCAGCAGGCTCACCGGCTCCCTTAGCGACCGCACCATGTGGAACAGGAAGTGCCAGCTGAGGTTTACACTGTAACGCCTGCCTGATGGTTTTAAGCTAAGTTAGTTATTGTTGCTGAGTGTTTGATCCTGCAGTATTTCAACAGGAGTCTGAACCTTTGTGCAGCGATGGAGCTATGTTTCAGTATTGGTTGCCACTACAGAGTGTTTTTAGTATTGGCTGGCATTGACTGTACTGAAGGTCACATCCTGGACTAAGCCTTCGAGTACTGAACATGAAAGCTTGTAGAGAAATGTAATACTTTTATTTAGGAAAGTCACATTTTGAACGCTGAACGCGGTTCTTGTTGGAATGTGTTAACACGAACAGTGGATTCTTGAATCTGTTTTAGGTTCTAATAATGTTAATTTAAAATACTTTGTAAGGGAAATGTGGTTTAAATGGATTGATGTGGGGTGTGTATAAATATCTGTGACGATTCCTCAGACATTTTAACAACACTGATGGCAGGAATGTGCTGTTCTCCGCTGTAATAATGAGAGAACAGTTGATTTTAATCAGTGACGAGGTTTTAATAGAAAACAGCGGATCTGGATCTTGGATGTCCGCACTAATTGTGGAGATTCATGTGGATGAACAGATACTCACACATCTGCGTGCTTCTGTAACAGGACCAGGGTCTTAATGTGCACGTGACCAGCTGCTGTTACAACGAGCTCATTATGTCAGTGAACTGAATGTTCAGTGCTCCCTGCCACCGTTTTGATAAAATATCACCAAAACTTTCATGGAACACGAGTTTTAACATGTGAACTGTTCATTTTTTCCCTTCAAGTCTGAACAAGTAAACAACTGAATACAAACATTTTGTCTGTGCTTGTTTTCAGGAGTTGAATCGAAGTACCAGCAGTTTGTCAAACAGAAAAATGAGAGTTCACTCTACTTTGCAAGGCTAAATCAAACTAGAGCCACGGTTAATGTTTTGTTTTTTGTTTTTTTTTACTTCTGATGAACACACAGTTAAACCATCAGGCAGTTAATCTGCACGTGTCTGTCCGAGGACAAAAAGATGTTAATAATAAATGTGCTTTTGTGACTATGAGGCAGAAATGAACACACAAAGCATTTCCTTTTCATACCACTTTATCTGATTCAAAAACAAAACACATCCTAACATACCGACAATGTTGTCGTGAGGACCCCTGCCTTTGGCACGCTGCATAATACAACTTCCTGATCACACTGTAAACTAATCCTGAATAGTAGCACCACTGGGCTCAGAATCTGGGGTAGGGAGGTGTTGCATTGCTCATCATCAACGTTTCTTTTCAGTGAAGTGGAATTTCAGGTGTATGGTAGACTACACAGCATCCTCTTTACAATTCCATCATCACAAAACAGCATTGTTCAGGCATTTTAGTGTCAGGTGGCTTTAATGGTCGGAAATCATTTGTAGCACTTTATATCGGAGAACAGCTACAACTGTCGTTATTTAAACTATCAAGCATGCCTGCCTCCGGCGCACGCTGTTTCAGTAGCACTTCCAAAGCTGATTTTTACCATCTTGTGGGAAGTTACAAGACAAACTTTTGACCTAAAACACGGAGCAGAAACGCCCCTGGAGTTCTGTTTCTAGTGCACTTAAAGTTTTCCTCCCCGACTTCATTTTTTAGGGCCCAAGTGGCTCAAAAGGCTAGAAAAAATAGAAGCTATGTTCCAAAAATACTTTTAGTCAACAAAAATGCTGTGACTAACAGCCAGTGTGCTCTCAGCTCATCATACAGGTACACATTTATACTTTTATATACTTTCAGCACATATTAGACTTTAGATGAATCTGATGTTCTATATTATTGTCAACAAATCTGACAAGTTCCATCACCATGAACACGTACACTGTAGGTTAATCTGACTGGATTCAACAGTCACCGTCCTGCTGCCCCGAATACTCACTTAACACCAAATGTCAATTCATCTGCCGTCTCCAAAAATGCACTAATTTCCATGTTTGAGTAAGATTTGTCAAAACCTACAATAGAATTAAGTTTTAGGAATTAATTATAAACGAAACGATACATTTGTTGACCACATTTCAATGGTTTATGTCCTCAGACCAAAACCAATGAGCTTGGGGTTGAGAGCTACCGACAATCAGAAAATGCTGAGTCAGACTAATTCAGACTAGTTGGCAAAAAACAAAACTTATCCTTTAAAAGTCATTAATCGATGGCTACACAGGTGTGAAAGCACATCACATCCATTCGTATAAATAGACACGTATCAACAAGGCTGGGCATCAGTTTTGGTGACAGAATAACCAACCTCAGATCAGAAATAGAAACATCTTTAAACTGTTTGCTGCGTATTAACATAAACCTTCCTTAACCCTGATCATTCATCGCTTTCTTAGCTGACAGACACACTGCTGACTTGATGCAGTGAAGGTTGGGCAACAATAGCACACTTTAAATGTTTGACACAGTATCTACAAAGTGCATTAAAGCCTTTATAACCCAGTGGATTTTATTTTGCTATGACCTGCAGATAGTGGGATTAGTGGGGTGGAGATTAAGGATGCTTTCACATCTGAAATGCTCAAATCAGAAGTTCTTCTTTTACATTTAATCTGGTTAGTTTTGGTTTTGCATTGAAATTATGAGAACACACTGAAAAACAGTATGTGACATAACAATGTCCCCACTCTCTCTGTGTCTGGAATTGAATTTGGTTAGATTTTTCCCATGATGTTGGACTCATATCAAACACTCACTATTTTCCTCTTCCCATATACCCCTGCTGCCCTGTTCTGTTGCATTCTTCTTCATTTTCCCTTTTCTTAGGCTGGAATTTCCTGTACTTGCTCTGAAAATCCAAACAAATGACATCACAATGAAAAGCCAAACCAAATGGTTCAATTCAATACAGTCACACCAAGGTTTGGCCGTCTGGTACAGACTGCAGTCCAGGGGAGTTTACAACCTATAATTTTGGTTTTTAAAGTTTGGAACAAAAAGAGGGAGGTGTGAAAGCACCCTAAAGGGCAAAAAAGTCTGTTTTGGAAAAATGCACAATGCACATATTTAATAAAACAATAGTAACAATGATACCTTCTTCCCCAAGTATAAAAAAAGATTCAACTTGTGGAGGCTAAAAGCTAAAACCTGGTTCGTCCCTTTGACCACATGACTTTGAACAAACCAGTCAAGCGTCACGTGCCCTGGACTCATCTCAGTTTTCAAGGAGGACAGTCCGGAGCTGATCCTCCTCACTCATGTTGATTGTAGCAATGGCACCATCATTGAACTCAAATGAAGTTCCGCCGTCGACCACCATGCAGGCATCCCAACACCGAGAGCGGACACACACCCTAAAGCAGCAAAAGCACCACAACTTTAATTATAATGGCTTTTTGGCAACACGGTGAACTGTCATTTAGCCTTTGCCCTGAGGCTGAGGAACATTCACTGACTTGCTGGCAAAGCCTCTCTGTCGACTGCTGGAGAAGACTCTGTTGACGATGGGCTCCCTGATGCTGTAGAACAAGCGTCTGTCGTCCGGACTGAACACCAGGGACTCGTTATATTCGTCAGTAACTGAAAACACACACAGACTCCAACATCAAGATGAAACAAAGGGCCTGAAAATATACAACAACAAGTACAGTGGGGGATTATCAACTCACCCTTTTCAATAAACTCTCGGTTAAGTGGGATATTGAGACCTGTTTGGGCCTTTCCTGAGGAGAAACACATGATGTTTCTCAAGAAAGTCAGGCGACGTATTTGGAGACAAACTTTTAATTTGGTTTCACACAGATTTTAGTATTAAAACACTGTGCACACATACCAATTTTTAGAACCTCCTCCACAGCTTGTTCAACGAGTTTGTTGATGTTATATGACCTGTGGACACACAGAGAGAAAAACAATGATAAAGCACATGAGCGGATTAATACAGGATGTCATATTTACAATCTACTGGTGAAACAGCACTGACACTTATCGAGACAATAAGGGTTTAAGTCCGGCCTTTACCTTTAAACATACTGAAATCTAATGTTTTAGCTAGCTACCAGCACTTTAGCAGCATTTGAGCCCTTGGTTGCATATTGTTTTGCAGTTTTCAAAGTATGACACTGCGCTCTGACTCTATGAGGAGACAGTGGGATATTTGACAAGAGAACAGCTCATTCAGCTTGTTTCAGAGGTGAATTTCATCTAAAATATGGTTTCATGCCAGTAAAGATGTTGATATTCTTGTTTGCAACATTACTTTCACATGTTTGCCACTAAATTACAAACCAGCAGTCAATATCTGCCAATATCTTGGAGGGCTGATTTTAATTGGAAATAGTCACAATCATATTATTAATAACATTGTACTTATTCTACAGTTAATATTCAATAATAAATATATATATGAATAATATCTTCAACCCTTAATTGACACTTTTTCAGCCTACAACTCCAGATGTATAGGTGTTTTGACATCTGAAAACATTATGAAACATTAAAAGTGAAGCAGAAAGTTGAGAAGTGTTAAATCTACCAGGCTTTGGATCCTGTTCCTGTGCAAATGCTGAGTCCTGAGCTCTTCTGCTTCTCCCAGGGGCCATCATCCACAGAGATCTCGTAGTAGGAAGCCCTATGGAGCAAGAGGTTAACATGGGGTTTGAAGGATTTTAACTTCACCCTGTGGTGGTGGACAGAGATTTCCCCCGATGAGTGCCAGATTGACGAGGATGGCAGTGGTTGTGAAGGGGGCTGGGGATTAATGAAGGCATCAGTTTGGGTGACAGAGGTACCTGGAGGACAGAGACTCTCCGATGAAGATTTCATTCAGGCTTCTGACTGGGAGAAGACTGGGCTTGGAGAAGCTCTCGTGTAGTGTTCCTGTCCCTGAGAAATCAGGCGTTACTGAATTAGTGGAACAAAACAAAGTGATCAAGTTCCTAATTAGAGGTCATTGTCTGTTACTTAGAGGCAATCAAACGTAATCTACATATTTTATCTTGTGATAATCAACAGGCAGACAGACAGGACGCAGACAGACTGGGACAGGTACACATGATGAGTGTTGGAGTCGTACTCCGCTGGATGCCCATGGTGGTGATCCGGTGGGCTTGACTGTGCTGCTCCAGGCTCAGCTGCTGCTCGTGCAGGTCCACAGGGGTGGGATTGATTCCTGTGCCCTCTAAGTGCAGACGGATCCTCTGACGCCACAGCCACCTGAACACACCACACGAGAGGTGAGAACATGAGATCAGCGCATCATCAGGGTGAAACTAAACCAACGGGCCTTCTAAACATTGCAGTTATATCCTGAAGCCTTGAGAACGAAGTGAGAAGAGCATAACACGTTTTTAGTGTGATGTTTAGTTAGAAACTGCTTCATGTTAACGTTTTTTAACTTGAAACACTGTCAAAACTGAACCTTTAACATTTTAACCCACAACACAAATGTATCAAAGTATTAATGTAAACATATAAAAAGACCTTTAGACCTGTAAATCCCTGAATCACTCATTACTTCACTAAACACACAGGGTGAGCTGATCATCTGATGCAAGTATCAGATAAAAGGTGGTACAGTGATTTCTACAAGGCGCAGTAACTGGATTTAGGCTATTTAGGCCGAGGACACTGCAGTGGGGCTTTAGATACCATGTGACTTTTTTCCAGACAACACAGGTTTAAACTTGTTTTGAACTCTGAGCTATTGGCAGAGCGGCAGACTGACAGACAGTAATCAGAAACTTTGGGAGATTTTCTGCCTGAATCCTAACATTATGATTATATATGTATATTTTTTGGTATCAGCGTACTTACTTAAGAGGTGGGAAAAGATAATAAAAGTGAGGTGAGAGAGCAAAGAATGGGGGTTTACAATGCTGTTTGTGGGTAAATACGCACCTGAACTCACCACGACAGAGTTTCTCCAGTGCCTCCGGGAACGCACGAGTGTACCGCACAGGCAGGCACAGATGACCTTCTGACCTTTAGTTGAAAGAGAGAAATGCAATGAACTCCGCTGGATAGAAAAAGGGTTGTTAAAGAGCAACATTGTGGAGTAATGACATCATACATACTCTCAAGTGCTTTTTGAGTGACTTCTTAGGAGTTTTCCTCTCAGAGAGCTACATTATATCAGGTCTAATACCTGTTTTATCCATGTACAAACAATCCAAGCTCGTCCCAAAAAATTCAGTTCAGTGTTTTACCTCTCAGGGTCTGTGTTTACTCCAACAACCGGTTTGTCCTTGCTTAAAACCTTACTGGCAACAAGTAGCATTGTCCCATCACCTAACAAAACAAACTGCAGTTAGAGAACTTGTATTGTGTATGTGAAGCCTTTGTTCATGTGACTTTTTGCCCCCCCCCCGTGTTGAATAAGTCCTGCTCATTCTGTGCATCCTGCCAGGACACAAATGTTGGTGTTCAAGGAAGTTTCTTTTATTCTGCGTTCACTTATTCTGAACGAATGGTAGAGATGATAAAAGAAAAGCCAAAAACATTTACGCATTTTAACAGAAAATACTTGAAATATAATTTGTGTAACGAATCAGTTCTGCAGGATTTGGAGACTGAAGCACAAAAAAAAATGCAAAACCAAATCTAAAATTCCTACCTCCAGCAGAGATGATGGCATCTGCCCATCGCACTACTTCTTCATCATATTCTCCTCTCTTCACAACTCGTACCTCAATGCCTTCTCTCCTGCAAACGCACAAATACAAAGCAATATTTCACAAATGGTATCCCACCTGCAAAATAAAACCTGCAAAGCCTGTCTGTTTCTTAGGTATGTGGTTGTGTTAATCTCTATGTGACAGGTCTCATCTCACCGCAGGCTCTTCACAATGTGTTCCACATTGTTTGTGTGGATGTTGTGTCTTTCCAGCAGGCCGCTGTAGCTGGAGCCTTTCATAGCAAGCTGCAAGACAGAGACACAACAAAATAAAGAGGTCAAATGTTACTGTGATCACCTTAGGGTGTCACAAGCATGCTTTAGAGTGAAAGTAAGTCCTTACCAGCTGTTTTAAGTCTTCCTCAGACAGCCCTGCATAGCGATAGCGCTGTTGTTCAAACTCGTATCGCGTTGTTTTTGTAACCACTGCGACTTTTTCCGGTTTGAATCCAGCTTTTGGCTGCGACGAGGTGTTGCAGGTTGACGTGTGGAGGGCGCGAGCGGACTTTCCATACAGCAGGCTGACAGCTCGATTCCCAAAGCAAACCAAGTTCACCACCGAGCGACCAGTCATTCTGACAAGTGAACACACCACCATAAACTCTATTACATGTCCGATAAGACGTGCTGAACGACGACCATGCTCGGCAATGCTAATATGTAGCAGACATGCTGCTTCATATGACAGTACTCTGGGTTCCAGATGTAGTTACAGTCTCAATAACAGCAATCAGCCACACACCCAGCTGTCAAGGAAGGTCACCAGGTCCACCGAGCGCTTCCCTGTTAGCTGGGAGGTGACCCGTTCTCAACTTAGTGGGGTTATTTCCCAAAGTCGAGCGTGTCCTCAGGCAAGTCAAGAAGAGCACGAACAACAGCTAACTTAGCTTAACAGCTGTCGTCGTTTAACTTGTAGCTAGTTATCCTACTCTCCGTATTTGGTACAGATAAAATGAAGCGTTATGTTACCAGCTGGTCCTAAAATGCTAAAAGAAGCTAACAGCTTGTACACAAAGTCGTTAGCTAGTGTCTCTGAGTATCACGTATTCCGACCTGAATCAGTCTGAGCACTAAGCGCACTGAAGCCGTGCCGCGCTCCCTGGGTCCAAAAGGTGTTTAAACACGAGGTTAACACACATGAGCAGGATAAGAATAAACGACAACACAGGAGAACACAGGCGACACTGCACGTACCATGCAACCTGGCACGTATTCGAGTCGTACGTACGCTACGTAGGGTATGATCTGATTGGCTACGTGGATACCCATTCGGAGCCGTGACGTTTTGTTTCGGAACGTGATGCGTTGGAAAACATCCTGAAAAAAATGTTCATCGCAGTTGTGATTTGCAAGTAAGCCTAAACGTGTTTAAAACAAGTTTCACAGACACCTAAAAGGTGTTTAAATTGGTTTATAAGTTTTCATACATTATTTTTTCAACAAACTGTTTAAATTTCTTTTTGGTGGAGAAGACTAAGATGTCTGTTAAAAGGTCTTTGTCACAAATCAGGGAAAACAATTCTACAACCACTGATGGTTGTAATACTACATTAATTAATTAACCTATAACAACCCAACATTTTTTTAAACATTACAACATGACGATTCCCTAAAGTGACTATAACTCAAATTAATTAAAGAAAAATAAAATGCATAGGCTCGTGTCATCAATGGAAAGCCCCAAGGCCAAATACAATATACCCCTTTAAATTTCTTTCAGGTGAATTTTTGACTCTTAGTTGTCTTTGTTATGTTATGTTATGTTATGTTATGTTATGTTATGTTACAGTAACAGAGGCCCAAACAGCCCCAGGTTTACTGCTGCTATTTGATAACCTGCAGATCTTTAACTAAGATGCACTATCATCTCAAAGAGATTTTGCATTCCTAACCTGTATTCTAGACAAGACTGTTTAACAGGTTATCACAGCCATGCTCCTGCCGAAATACAGCTTTTACATATACGCACAACTCGAGCAATGCATCTTCATTTTTCACAGGATGATCAAGCTTCAAAGTGCTTCATACAAAGACAGAAATGCAGTAAAAGATCAAAAAACATAAAAGAGTTGGTTTACAAAAAAAATAAGAGCAAATGCAATAACATGAAATAATATGAAGGAAGCTGTAATGATGCTCCTGCTTGCATTGTAGATGTAATAGATTAAGTTGTGTTTAATACAATCGCTAAAGTGTCATTGCAGCATGCGTCTCCTGGCTGCACTGGACTTAATGGGAGCATGGATACTATAGGGTACCTATTCATTGCATTGATAGCAGCAAGTGGGGCTGTGACACCAGTCACTGTCTCTGAGAATTAATAACAGCATTTAGTTTTTTTCATAAATTGTTTGGGAGTTCTGAGAAACAGCACATCAATGCTCAGCCTGGTTTCTTAATTTACCTCATTATTTCTCCAAAGGAAATGAGGCCGCAGCCACGGGCAGGAAACAACGACAACACATTAAGAGAGTTAGCCTAATTTATTATTGTCTAATATAGTGTGTCTTTGTTTTAAACACCTTGTAGTAACACCTTCAAGGAAGAAGCTCAAACCACAAATGAAAAAAATTATGATCATCAGGACAATAAAGATACTATATATACATACTTTAACTATAAATGTCTTCAAGCTAGGCTTGCAGTTTTTTTTTTCTGGACTGAGACATTTAAAGCCTCTATATTTTATTATAACAAAGCTTTTCTTTAGTGCCCAAATATCTATATCTATATCTTTATTAATATCTGTATCTTGAATGTTTTTTAACTAATACTGGGCTGTTCTTTTAAAACCAATGATTATATTATTTTGTTTGACTCGTTTATCCTGAGATAAAACTCATTATAAGCCAGCCTAAGATGCTCCCTGTTCAGACTCATTATTTAAGACATACTGTGACTGACTACCTTAACAAACATGTTTAGGTTAATATGCTTCTTATGAGGGGAGGAAATGTAACCATGACTAGCTCCTGCACCCATCCTCGACCGTATTCATGTAGTTTCACTTGATCTATGTCACAAAATCATTTTTAGATTCACAATAAACAGCCTAAAACATAAAGGGCCCAAAAGGGTTTAATATTTTTAGGAAGGTATAATGGTATAAGGTTTTTAAATGTATAACTTTCATAAATAATTCACAATTCAGGATGCCAGTGATGTCTTATACGTATACAGTGTTCAGTTCATTTGTCATAGACGTCTTTCTCAGTATCCATTTGAGCTTGACATATAAACAAAAGCACAGGTGTTACTACTAACATTAACAATGTCTGTGCTATTCAAGTGTCTCACTGACCCATGACAGTGTGACAGTGAGTCAGCATGAACATCAGGCCCCTGAAAGTGAAGCAGCTAAATGAAATTCAGCTATCATTCATCTCAGTGTCTTACTTGTGCTTTTGCTGCTGCCACATGTCAAACAGTCTGTTATTGAAAGATAAGCACCTCCTTTTTTTAAATTGGCAGAATTCAATTTCCACGAGGTGCAGTGAAATATACATTATTATTATACGTCAACTTATGTGCTCTATGAGTGACCAGTTTAACATTAAACATAGCAAACTGTTAATATAAAATCATAATAAGTGAAGCTTCAAGTATAATTTTGACTGGAAAAGTATTGTCACATTACTGTTCTTCTTGTACTGAATGAAACATATTCCACCATCCACGGACACCAGCACTATGTTCTCTAGTAACTCAGAGCATATTTCTGCCTCGGATCAGTGGATATTAAATACTAGATCACATTAACAGTTTAACGGCTCATCTTTAACCCATTTTTAGGCAGACTGATGGATCTATAAATATGTTCAAGCTAAAGTAAAATGAACAGGATTATAAAACCTGAAACTCTGATATTGTTTAGATCACTAACAAACATCTGCAGGATTATTTCATTCAGTAGTGTGACAGTGACCTGGGAATAGTGTTTGTAAAAGGCTACGTGACCTGATTTTAGGGGTATTCTTCACTAATTATATTCAGCTTCACAGGGGAATATTTTTCCATACAGTGAGGTCACTTATTACAGCACAAGCTCTACTTTGTTCAGCTAATTGTGGTGTGTCATTTACTCTGTGGAATAACCTCGAACTATAACACATCCCAAGTGACACAATGTGTATCAATTAAACCTGGTTATTGTTTAATGCCAGAAACTTATCTGTCTCTACAATGTATAGACTCAATAAAAGTGAGAAAAAGTGCTAAATAATGGAAATAATGGGAGAAGGAGAAGAAATACAAAAGGAGTGAGGATGAGATGAGAGGCAAGGAGAGTATCAAACCTGTGGATTGATCATTTGCCAAAGCAGATCATTTTGTGATGTTTTTCATGACAACTCTCAACAAAGTTTTTCATACATTTGGGTTTTACCTGAAACTGTGTCACAGGGCTAACAGTGTTATTATGGGAGGACCATTTTCTAATTTGTCCTCTCAGTCTCCCCCCCTCCCTCTTTCTGTGTCTCCACTGGATGTCTCCCCTCCCTGGTTTTCCAATTACAGCAGGTGCCAGAGAGGACTCTTTCCCACACACTCAGAGTGCTTCATGTCAGAGCTCCATCTCCCAGTCACTCTGTTCTCACATTCCCAGAAGCTCTGGTAAAACTCTTGCACTTCTTGCCCAGCTCCACTGCTGCTTTCAGGAAGAACTACACCTCTGAAGCTCTCTGCACTGAGAACAGACACCGGTCAAAAGAGGTATGTGGCAAACAAACCTCTCTTTATGTTCTCATTTAAAATGCATGAGTTTACTGGCTGTTTTCATTGCAGTGTCTGTTTGATAAGGACACAACAAAGTTTGCCTGTGGCCATGAAGTGTGGTCACCAAAACTATGATTGTTTAACTTTGGGCGGCTCTCCTAATAGAGTCTGAAACAGGAAAAAAGGGGGAAAATGTGGCCATTGAAAAATCAGTTCACCTAATCACAGAAAATCCATACAGATAGTTTTACCTCCATTTTTCCAGGTGTTTGAGATATTTGCCTCTGAAACACCTCCAATCCAATACAATGGAGGTGAATGGAATTAAATTTGTAGCATCCACAGCAAACTATGGTAAAAAAAACCCCTGATGCCAAAATTTGAAAATATGGGCAAATAAAACTTTTAGTATGACTGGAAACCACTAAGGGTAAGTGAGAAAGTATGTTTTTATTGGAATGAATTGACCCTTTAAAGACCAGAGCGAATTCTGTATACTGTTATACGTAAGTAAATTATTGTTTTTGCAATCTGGTGAATTTATAACATCATGATATAATGACATCCATTTAATGTTTTTATAAATTCCATTTCTTTTATCACCTATGCTTTATCTGTTTCTGACATAAAAGGTTTTTGGCACACAAATTTAATGAAATTCCTGGCAACTCATATGTATATTAAAAGCTGGGTTAATACTCACCAACCCATTTAAAGAATTCTTAGATGCTGCTGACAGAGGCTGTGAAGAGCTCTCTATTCAATACAACTTCAATGTAAGAGGTCGATGCACAACATTTGCTGTATATTCTGGGCAAAAGTACAGACTGAGTTAGATAAACAAAGATGTATCCCTCCTGGTTATGGCCATTTTACTCCACATGTATGTGGAAGCATTGTGTAAAAGTAAGCCTTTTTCCAAAATAAGTAAATATTGAATTTGTGACATCATTATCAGTGGTTGTAAATATAAAACAAAAGTCGACATTTACTTATTTTACCTTGTGTGTGCAAGTTAATTGATGTTACATACTTAACCTGTTGCATATAGGATGTATGGGTTTTATACAGTGTTCTTTTCCAAAACCTAACCAAGTAGTTTTGGTGATATAACCAAACTGTGATCATTTCAGCCTATGGTTTCATGACGCATATTAAAGTAGTTCCATCAGAGTCTTTTGGACTAACCTGCAAGCTTCTATATGTGATGAGCTGGGAGTGAGAATATGTTAAAGAAACACACGGTTAACACAAACTGCTACCATGAAATATATCTCTGCTGGCTCAGAAAAGTAATTCTGTCTATGGAAACATTTTCCACTAAAGAGATTGTAACTTTGGAGAACACACACAATAATCTGTCTAAATCAGTCTGTTGAATATTATATATATTGTAGTTTGCACAGAATGACAACTCTTGTCTCTTGTCCCCTCTCTTCTGTCAGATCCAGATATGAATCAGTAGCCTGCTTTTAATATTACATTTAACCTGATGCACTATTTGGCATATTTGCACTTACAACAGCACAATGCAGCGAATCAGGGAAGGCATTCACATACGCACCATGAAGGCGAAGAGGAAAGTGGAGGAGATCTCCAAAGAGGACGTCCAGATTTTCCTCAAGAAGAATGCCTTTGTGCTCTTTACAGTTGGGGCTGTTATTGTAGGTGTGTATGCCTTTGCAAGCTTATTGAAAATGTCTCAGACTTCATTCAGTCAGACTCTCGCCAATGCAATGGAGACACACACACAAATGTAAATAGATTTATATAACCCAGACCCACACTGCCATTCTCTCTGCAGGTATCGTTCTGGGATTCGCACTCCGCCCATATAAGATGACCTATCGAGAAGTGAAGTACTTCTCTTTCCCTGGAGAGCTGTTAATGAGAATGCTTCAGATGCTCGTTCTCCCCTTACTGATCTCCAGTCTAATAACAGGTACAACATGTTCTCACAGTGTGTTGTACAAGAAACTGAACTGTCAGAGGATACGGCACTTGTTCATGTTCACTTTCCTCCAAGTTCTTTTAACATAAATGTGATGGACGTTGTGTTAACTCTTGCCACTTTTTGGTCAGTTATCAACTCTGGTGTCACACTCTCATCAGCCAGCAGCTCCCTGCAGCTCTGCAGATTAAATGTGCCGGTCATGAAATGGTGACTAAGCAGTCAAAAAGGGAGCAGTGGGGAAGCAAAACTGGGTCCGGTAAAGTAGCTTTGACATGACATCATTTTTAGTGATGTTGTACAAAGCAAGTTCATATGTTACTTCAAGAAAAACGTGGTGCAACTTAGGGAAGGGTTAGAAATCTTTATTTTAATCATGCAACAGACTAATAACAATAATGAATTACATTTTTTTTTCATCCAGACGTTTTGAAGCTTCTGAAAATATCATCTTTAGTGACATGTGAGTGTGAGAGCGAGTGCTGCTTAACTACCTTCCTATTTTTTTATGGATGCTTAATTTTGTGACCCGAGTGTAATTCAATGGTTTGTGGGAGACACAAACTCGAGCCATAGTAACCATTTTATAGACAAAGCCTCAGTATTTTTAAACTGTGAAAAGATCAACAGTGTCTCAGATGAGTGTAATAACATATAAAAGATTGGGTTTGCTGGTTGCAGAGAGGGAATGACAGTTTGTAGAGGTGGTTCACAGGAAGGTCATCTTTACAACCCAGATCACTGAGGAGGCCAACCTCACCCCCAGCTTGGTGATGAAGACACTCCCACTGATTCAGTTACAGAGAAACTTTGGTTCAGATCAATTACAGAAGGTGCTTCATCCCTGGGGCCTCCAGTTGCACCAGATCTGCTCTCATGGTTTGCATGCTCTGGGCCTCAAATATCTAGAGTTTGAGAGTTTAGAAGACACTTTAGAGGAGAAATGTGAAATGTTCAGTTTCTATTTGCAAATAAGGAAAACAAAAAAGTAAAAATCAATTGTAAAGTTAGACTTGGATTAATTAAAACTTGACCCAGATTTCAGAACTGATGAACAATTTTAACAAGATTTTTGGGATTAGCTTGCAATTAGCCACTCATGCAAAAGAATATATGGTTCATTGATCAGAAAATCACGCCTTTAAAGAATCTAGGCCTTCTTCAGTGGTCCTTCCTTCCTTCACATTGCAGTTTAGCACTTCACAGTGCACTGTTGTGGGTGTTGGTGGAAGCGCAATTACACTCTCTGTGCAAGGTTTAGTAAAGAGATGCTCTTTCAAACCATTTAAATCGTATCTATTTTAAACTCATACCATGATTTTGTGACAATGTGCTTAAGAGCCACCTGACAAACTGTTAGTCTGTCAGTTCATAATAATTCTATATGTTTTAATACTCAGCTGTCAACTGCATTTCCACTTTCTGTCCATTAGGAATGGCAGCCTTGGACAGCAAAGCTTCAGGGAAGATGGGAATGAGAGCTGTGATTTACTACATGACCACCACCTTTATTGCGGTGTTCATTGGTATCATAATCGTCCTCATCATCCACCCAGGAAAGGGATCAAAAGATGAGTTTGGAAGGCAACAGACAATAGAGCAAGTCAGTCCTGCTGATGCCTTCTTAGATCTGATCAGGTAGACTGCATAGAGGAACAATAATATTCACAGAGTTTGACTGTGACCAACCAACATCACCTATTAATTGTTGTCTGATTTATCATTTCAGAAATATGTTTCCACCAAACTTGGTCCAAGCTTGCACACAGCAGGTGAGTTTTTGAATTAACACTTACTAAATCTTCAGAGCTTTAAATCCATCAAGTCTTAAAACAGTTAATCTTTTGGCAAGCCCCTGCAGTGGCTTCACACCCAACAAAATAACATATCTAACAATATGCTGACATTCTTTCTTTTCCTTGGAGGGAATGGATGTAAAAAACAAACAATACTAAGTAATAGTAACTCTGCCTATTAGATAATACCAAATCTAGTAAGCAAGAGATATTTTGTATGGAGTTTATCCTCTGAGGGGCATGAAGAGGCAGCTGCCCATTAGACTTTGAGACACTTGAGACTTTAAGTGAAGGTGCAAGAGGCAAAGCAAAGCAAACTTAAACTTAGGAGGTTTTAAGCACTCGGCATAAACCGAAAGGACACTGACCTGAGAGAGATAGGTGAAAGCTCATTCAGTCACTGAAACCACCAGTAATCATGAAGAACTAAAGCAAAAATTAATGTGAGTCCAGCGATCAGACTTTTAAAGATCTTTTCATTGACCAAAGTGTTGGTCAAAATAAACTTTTGACGTTGTCTGTCTGTAGTTAGGATAAGCCCGAAAGACGTCATACAGTATTGTAACAACCATTATAAATGAAAATATAATTACCTGATTCTGAAGGTTGATATTAGTATCAGCAAATCTATCAGGATCCACTGGTTTAACCACAATCTTTTAATTATCTCATTCTCCAGTTCAAAACCAAATATGGAAAACGTGTGGTCCATGTGACAGTGACAGTGAATGACACCCTCTTCAACTCTTCAACCAATGGCACCCAGGAGGTCATGGAGATCACCCGGGAGGAAGTGATCCCAGTGCCGGGTCAGGTGAATGGGGTCAATGCCCTTGGGCTGGTGGTCTTCTCCATGTGCTTTGGTCTAATAATTGGCAATATGAAGGAGCACGGCCAGCTCCTGAGGGATTTCTTTGATGGCCTCAATGAAGCTATCATGCGCCTGGTTGCCATCATCATGTGGTAGGACTTCCCCAACTGTTAACGATGCTTCTTGTTGAACAGATGTTACCAACACACTGACCTTCACTAACTGTCTCTCTCTTCCCTCCTGTCAGGTATGCTCCTATTGGTATCCTATTCCTGATTGCAGGAAAGATTGTGGAAATGGATGATCTAACACAAATGGGCGGCCAGCTGGGCATGTACACCATCACAGTTATCATTGGTTTGTTGATTCATGCCGTTCTTATTCTTCCAACTCTTTATTTCGCTATCACTCGGCAAAACCCCTTTATCTTTATTGCTGGGCTCCTGCAAGCTCTGGTAACAGCTCTGGGGACGTCCTCCAGGTGAGTCATGTCCTACACTGCCGCACTTCAACAATTATCCCCTTTATTTAGCCCTCCGAACTACCCAAAACACGTTTGCATATTACCTTAAATCCTCAGTGTGCCTCAAATTAAGAGCCTTAATTCACTGGCAACAGTGGCACTTAGGCTTTGAACTAACTTTGTCCTAGCTTCTGTCTCTGTAAATAAAACAGCATCTAACTTTAGGATCTAGTTATGGATATGGTCTTACTGATCTTGCTTTTGGTGTCACAAACAGAGGGAATAATTAAGGCAGTGTTGTAGTTTGATTGGCTGAGTAGCATCAGGTGAGACAATACAAGCACTTAGTCTGTGACTTTCCTTGGCTGTTAAAGCTTTAAAAGCTTTATCAATTTATAATAAAATGTTCCATCAAAACATGATAATTTTCAGTAATCAGTTATAGGGCCAGGGAGAGAGGGGTCAGCCTATTGTTGACCTTAGGAGGGCTGCAGAGGGATAGCAGGTTAACAAGGGGATGCATGTTGGTCATTTTGCTAACATGGAGGACGGCGTCCTGCCTAATGCCCTCTCAAATTACTTACTGACTATAGAGAAATCTGTGAGTCATATACTGGTGTTCGGACACATTAATCTTTACACTCCAACTCTTGATTTTAACTCCAGACCTTGATTTTGAGCAAACCTGGCAACATATACATTATATCAGAAATAAGGCAGCTTTAGAGTTGCTAGACATGGGTCTTTTCTGTTTACAGTCTGTATTAAGATGTTTAGCTTGACAAAACAGGTGTCTGATCATGTGCTAATATGTGTCATCTAAACAAGAGTGATGGCAAACAAGCCTAATGGCTGTAAAAGAAGTGAAACAAGTAAAAAGTTGTTTCAAACAGCTTCTTATACCTGTTTTCATTCTTTCGTGTCCTAGCTCAGCCACCCTGCCTGTCACTTTTAAATGCCTTGAGGAGAACAACAAAATCGACAAGCGGATCACACGTTTTGTGTTGCCTGTTGGTGCCACCATCAACATGGACGGAACAGCTCTGTATGAGGCACTGGCAGCCATCTTCATTGCCCAGGTCAACAATATGGAAATGAACTTTGGTCAGATCATTACCATCAGGTAGAAATGAACTTATTCTGTTATCAATAAGAGAAATGCACCTCAAAGGCATTGTTTCATCAGTGCATGTCTGTGTGTTGGTCCTAACTCAAGTATTACAGCAACTGCTGCCAGTATTGGTGCTGCAGGCATCCCTCAGGCAGGCCTGGTCACCATGGTGATTGTGCTGACCTCTGTTGGACTCCCTACTGATGACATCACTCTCATCATTGCAGTTGATTGGTTCTTGTAAGTACAATAACTGACAATAATCCAAGTGTGTTTGACTTGTCTTTTTGTGTAGTGCTGTGACTGTAACTCACATCCCCACTTCCATCATCTATGTCATCTTAAAGGTCAAAAGCAGCTCTGTAGCTACTACCACCTAGTGACACACTTCTCCTGTCTCCCTGGAGTCTTGCTCCACATCTTCCCTTTTGTATTGAATATTTTTGCAATGAGTTTTAACATAGAAACATAATTAGGTTTCCCAAATTAATCATTTCAATTAGAATACCCTTACCAGAAATTACTCAGCTAACTGGGGTAATAAGAAAAAACCCTTCTCTCCTTTAACTAGGATGGACCACATATGAATGTCTGTCAAAGCCCTCCTTCCAGAAGCCTTTCTCACACTGAGCAGACAAGAGTACAGGTCTGCATGATCTACAGATGAGACTGTTAAACCAGGGATGCTGCTGCAAATCAGGATGATTTCATAATGGAAGTTTAAATAAGTCTGGTCTAAGTTACCATGGAAACTTCCCTCAATGCAGGCCTGGTTCAGTCTGACTAGTTTTCAGGCTTAGCTTCACCACAGGATAACCAGTATAAAAATCAGTGTTTAAAGGAAGTTTAAACAAGTGTGAACACAGATAGCATTGCACTATGTTACACTTTGATCAAACTAACTATTAAAGACCTATTTCTTTAAGACTGCAGGTTCAGCATTGAATCCCACCAGTTAAACTTGTTTATCTGTCAAACTGTGGCGGGAATTAAATGTCAATTTCAGTCAGGTATTTCTAAGTCATGCACTTACCGCTGCTAGCTTGACGTCAGATGTACAGACATCATCTCCCTCTAACTTAGACACTTAGACAGCTTATTTTCAAAACGTTTAAAAAAATTGCTTCTATTAAAAGGTTTCAACTTCCAATAGTAAAATCTGCAACGTATAAGCATATCATCTTAGGGTCAGGTTATATTAGAAAGAAGTGATTATAACATGTTCGACTGTGTTCGAAATCAAAGTCTTTTCTAGCAGATGTGGCAACACTGGAAAGCAGAGCGAAGAGCCTGTCATCTTAAAATTGGGAGATATGATATTGTTTAAATATGGGAAGACAGTTTTAGACCTTCTCTCTTCACAGACATTAATAAACTTGCACATTGTTTCATAAAAGTACAATTAAGCTTATGTTGATATTAGTGTGACGGCATTTAGTACAGACATTCAAACTTAATTTTAACTTTAAGTTTATTATTTATTTATTATTTAGTTTATTACTTTAAATACTCTTAAGGCACAAAGTTCTTCAGTTTTGTGGTTTGTGAGTATTTTACCTACTTGTACTTGAATATAACAAACTGCCCTCAGCAGGTTTTGTCACTAATTTGCCATTTCTTACTGTGTTATTTTGCCGGGGTGCAGGGATCGCCTGCGTACCACGACCAATGTTTTGGGGGATTCAATCGGAGCCGGCATTGTGGAGTTTCTGTCTCGACACGAGCTCCGCAGCAAAGACGTGGAGATGGGCAACTCAGTGCTGGAGGAGAAGGAGAGGAAGAAACCGTACAAGCTCATCTCCCAGGATAGTGATTTTGAAAATGACAAACGTGCTCACAGCGAATCAAACATGTAGTTCAGCCCTCTGCTACATCTGTTAACACTTACAAACATTTACAGCTGGTTCTGTTTTGGGGAGCAGGGACCTTATTGTGAGATGTTGCCAACCATAGTTTAACCATCATTATTTGGATTTGTTAACATTCCTTTATTGTCGCATACCAGAAGTGAATTTCTTACATTCCTATTTCACCTGAAATTACAAAGACCTTTTAGCATATGCATCTGCCATTTGTTCCAAATAGGACTTGTAGTTTCCATTGTGAATATTTTAACTTCATATTACCCTCATGAGGTGTAAGTAGCTTTTCATAGGTGCAGGAAGAAGGATTTTAACACTGAAGTGAAAGTGTTGTTAAAATAACTTTAAAATAAAGAGATGAATACTTAAGCAAGGGCAGAAAGATGCTGCTGGCTGCTGGGTGCAAACAGTCCCGTATCATGAGGGATGAAATTACTTTTGAAGATATTATGTGAAGAAATTATATATTCAGACTTTTATTATTTTGTCACCAGAACGTGATTAACTCAGATTCTATCTACATTGACCCAACATTAGCCGGTTAATATTGTGGTTATACAGATATTTTATGATATTTATGTTTCAGTGGTACAGACTCTTTCTCACACACTTAAAAGTGCAAATGTACGTGTGTGTTTGTCTTCACATCCACATGTCGACTGTGTTTGTGCGAGACCTGCTGAATGTCTTTTTTTTTTTTTTTTACCAACATTGCTAATGTACAGTAGCTTTGAGCCAAGTGAATATGTTGAGTGGTTAATACACATTAAAGCCTCTGAAGTCAAACAGATTATCAAGTCTTGACAGAGATTCAACAACTTTTTGTGACAACAGTTGTCTTCTTTTTGTTTATTATAACTTCAGTGAAATAAAGAGGAAAAAAGCTGATCCTGCCTCTCTCTTTTATTTCTAATGTCAGAGGTCATTTCAGTGGAGTAAATAAATGACATTTTCTAAATTTTGCACAGACACTTCACAGCTATTTGTCTTCACTTTCACTTTCTTTATCTTAAAAATACACTTTCATCACAGTCCAGTGAAATGGCTGTGTGTATCCTGGTGTGTCAAAATAAACACACCTGAAGGCAGAGTACGCACCAGGAGGAGAACAGGATCTCTTCTCAGCAGCTATTGTAAAGAAAAGTCCTACAAACAAACGATGGCTGTCTCCTTCTAACAGGTGTTGTTTTACTGTTCTTGTTGCAGCTGATATGTCTTTGTCCTCTGAGCCATAGAGCCTCACTGTCAACTCATAGATAAACATCAATGAGCCACACTGTTGCACTGAATGACGTGTCCCCTCACCACAAACACACACTGTGGTTTGACTCAATCCACATGTACCAGTGAATAATCCGCTGCTGAAAATAGTCCCAGAAAATGCCATGTTATGTTATGTTATGTTATGTTATGTTATGTTATGTTATGTTATGAAAATGTACGTCTTCAGTAGGAGCCAATAGGCTTAATTCTAGGAGACAGAGACAGGGTGGAAAAGTCAGAAGGAACTGAGTAAAGTATTGACTAAATTTGTGTAAATTTATGTAATTATGTAAATTTATGTAAAGCTGGGCTTAGTGGGTTTTGAAAGTCAGATGCAAAAGTTAAATTATTAGGTGGTTTGTTCAACAGGTAATGCGTGTGATTCGGTGTGCAACCGGGAGATGGCGACAGGGGAACAAATGGATTTGCACCGCTGGTAAAAATCTGTGAAGAAGAACAATCTGCAGCCAGTGTGTGAACATCACTTTGATCAGAACCTTCCTCCTCCGACACACACACTCTACGCACACATTCGCTCTTCACACCATGTCATCCACAGATCTGAAATGCGCAGACTTGGGCCGGGCGCTCTGCATCATCACAGGAGCCTCCAGAGGCTTCGGCCGGACCATAGCGGAGCAGATGTCTCGGCTGGTGAAGCCGGGCTCGGCGTTCGTCCTGGTGGCCCGTTCCGCTGACGACCTGCGGACTCTGCAGGTGGAGCTGGCCGAGTCGGACGCAGGCAGAGCGGGCCTGGCGGTTGAGTGTGTGGTGGCAGATCTGGGTCAGGTGGAGGGACCGCAGAGCGTCGTCAGAGCATCCAAGGAAGCGTTTTCTGAGGAAATAGATCACATTATACTGATCAACAACGCTGGTAAGAAGAAAGCGGTAGAGCTTCACTGTACCACTGTCAGTGCGTGACAGTGCAGAAACCCTGCGTTACATTGCGTAAACCATACAGCAGCATATTAGTTAGCTAGATATGCATACGATAGAATAATAAATACAGTTATAAACACGTGAGCTTTGGTTTGGATCCGATTGGAATTTATTATGTGCTGCTCTCAGCCTTGAAAAACTCATTGTAAACATTAAACGGCAGCACAGCCGTCCACAGGTTGAAAGTTTAATGGGAATGTTTCTACAACAGAAAGCAGTTCCACTGAAAAATTGTTATGTGTGAGAATGGAGACGCACTCTACTAACTCATCCTTCCTTCTGATCTCAGCCTCCCTGGGTGACGTGTCCCGCTACGCCAAGAGCTTCACTAACATGGGTGAGGTGGACTCTTACTTATCTTTCAATGTCAGCTCCTCCCTGTGCCTCACCGCCAGCATCCTGCAGGCGTTTCCACAGCGCCCACGTTTGAAGCGGACTGTGGTCAACATCACCTCGCTGTGCGCCCTGCAGCCTTTCCGCTCCTGGGTGCTGTACTGCACCGGCAAAGCAGCCCGAGAGATGATGTTTAGGGTACTGGCGGAAGAGGAGCCGGACCTGCGGGTTCTCAACTACTCTCCAGGTGAGTAACTGCCCGTTGCTGCTGCTTGTTTCGTCCACCCAGTCAGACTGAGACTGAAGCTGAAAGTAGGAATTCAGTGAGTTCTTCCAAAGGCAGCTGTGATCGTGGATCAGAGTAGATCAGTAATACCAGTTTTCAGCATGCGGCGAAAGTTGCTTTTAACCTTTTAAGATGAACACATATAGTGGCTGCTGGAAGACAGTGATATACCTCCATAAACTCTTTCATATATTGAGAAAATGTGGAGGGTCTAAAAAATGTTATAGAGCAATTTCTGAGCTGTTTGTAATAATAATAAGAAGAATAACGTGTTATAATCAATATAAAACCCCATTTATCAATTTTTATCACTCATTTATTTGGGTAAGGAAAGAAGATTAATATTTAACTCCTCTGTATTGAACCAGGGCCTCTGGACACAGACATGCAGATGGTGGCCAGATCCCAAACAGCTGATCCCAGCATCAGGAAGTCTTTTTCGGACATGTTTACTCAGGGCCAGCTGCTCACCTGTGAGGCATCCTGCGCCAAGCTAATGAAGCTGCTGCTGGAAGACACCTATACATCTGGAGCTCACATTGACGTCTATGACATCTAGAATCAAGTACTCGCATCCAGTCAGTGTTGGGAGAGATCAGTCATCTGTGTGCCTTGATTTTAAATGAATCTCTATTAATTTATACCTTTTAGTAAGTACGCTTTGAAGGAGAAAAGCTCATAGCCACAAATTGCACCGTCAATCTACTTAGTAGGTTGTAGCCTTTTAGTGTCAAACAGACCAATACACCGATGACAAAATGATGTTCATCAGATTTACAAACACAACATTCCAGGGAAGTTGACTCGACCTACAGCCAGTAGAGCTGCACAAAAAGATAGAGAAATATTTATTATACTATACTTATATTAATTTACACGGGGGTTTAAACGTGTGACAGAACACACCGCGCCTAAGCAAAACAGTTGCCATGTAGGAAAAAGCCATTTATAGAGGACCTGTTGCTTTACTGGAAGTGCTTCAGGTCATAATGAGTAATCGCCAGCTCACAGGACTCTGGAGGTGTCCTTGGCTGTTATTAGCATAATGAGGAAATACCCAATTAAAAGTCTTGGGGTTTTTTTCTAGCAAGTTTTGATTTTACTAGCTGGTGATAGAGACAAAGGCAGGAAATGAGGAAGAGGAGTAGGACATGTGGCAGAGATTCCCAGCTGTAATCACATGCACATAGGTTCTTGTGATGAAGAAAAGCTTTTATGACAAGAAAATATATAATAAAAGTTAAATATGTAAATGAAAAGGAAAAAAAACTGTAAGTTTACAGTTTATTCAACCGGATGAGTTGGGTGAGCAGGATTTGGGTGACACTGTGCCAGTCACTCAGTAAGTGGCTTAAAACACTAATTAAGAACACTTTAGTTCAGAACTGAACCAAAATCGATGACCAAAATGATTTTTATTGTAGTCACTTTACGTTGGTCTGAAAAGCCCAGTATTCCATCTCTGTTTAGAAAAAATAATGAAGAGCTACTGACTGACTAGCGCTAACATGCTCCCCAAATGCTAGCATGTTAGCATGTCAGGTACAGTAATTCACCGCCAGGATTCTCCCACAAAGTATTTCACAGAGATATGTGGATTCATTTCACTGTGCTGCTTTTGCTGTGAAATAGTTTCCTGTTTGGAGGAAAATTCTCTGTATCAATGTTTCTCTGTTCGTGTTTTCGAGTCATATCCACTCACTCTGTGATTTATTAATCCCTATATTGCCTTAACTCTAGTTCATATGCTGTTTACTATATTATGTTATCAGTTGATACTGATGTTCTTGTTGTGCTTTGAACTCAAAATGTGTCCTATAAATTCTAAATTTAGTGAAACCTGGAGGTTATTGCTCTAAGGTGCCTTACGAGTGACATCTGTTAAAGTATGTTTAGTATGTTAATGTGATACTGTCTTTTCTTAATATTAATATTAGTAAAAAGTGATTATGTAAAAAATATATTTTTCTGTTACACTCAAGGTATTTCTCAATATACAAGTTGTTATTTTTATATCAAAATTGATAATTACTGCTATTTAAACATGCTTATTTTTGGCCATTACCCAATTCAGTTCTGTAACCCTGATACTGTGTATTACAGAAACACAATATTGAGTTTTTTGTGGTTTAATGTTAGTACATCTTTTATAACTCACAAGAAATAATCCATAATAAAGTATAAATTTTAAAAAAAAATTACCTTGCACACTCAAAGTATGCATGTGGTATTTGTAGCGCACTTTGTATTTTGCCAGTGCTGGCACTAAAGATGTAAGATTCAGCGGCTCCCAAGTGAGCAGCCAAACTGTACTGTGCAAAAGCATTTTTAAAAAAGATAGACGCAGCAGAGTGGTCTCCATAGAACCTGAGCAGCTCCGTTTCCTGTCATGTGCCTCTGACAGACAGCCACAGCTGCCCCGGACCAAAATACCACAGGAGTAACCAACCCAAACAAGGGGACGACATCCAACATGACACCCATCGACTACCTCTACCTCCACTACCTTCCCTGCTCTCACCGGCCCCTCTCGTTTCCCTCTGCCCCTTCACACACTGGGGATGTGGTACAACCCCTAGAGGGGGCGAATTTATTTTCGGCTGTAACAGGGGTCGGGCTACGGAGAGAGAGGGTTGAGAGTGAGTGAGAATTTGATGAGCACCCTCTACTCCCTGCGGCTTGTTTAGTCCCTTATCCCTCGGCCCGTCCCGCCCTCAGCCGCTTTCTCCTTTCTCTCTCTATCTCCTCTGTGTTTTGTTTGGCCAGTACAATGACTGTGGGGAACATGGAGAGCGCTGAGCTGTTTGATGCAGGGAAGAAAGGTCGAGGCCTAAGGGCCACCAAAGAGCTCAACGTTGGGGAAGTCGTCTTCGCCGAGCCCAGCTTCTCTGCTGTCGTCTTTGACAGGTACAAGCCTCCTGGTTGAATTTCTTAATAGGCTAGTCGGACAGGTAGGAGTAGTGATCTTTTCCCAATGAGCATGTCTTTGCAGATCTGGCTGACACACTGCAGGTGTGTTGTGGACAAGTAAGTCACCTCAACCTTCTCTTAGGCTGTGATCTCATTTCTGGATGCCAAAATTCTTATGACACCAGCGCGGAGAAAGCTGTCAAAGTGTCATGTGAACTTGAACATGATGTACTTCTGGATTCAGTTCTCAAGAGCAAGGAGGGCTCTACTGAAGGGATCATGACACCACCCAAGCTTTCAAATGAATTTCTTGCAAAGAAAATTGAATCAAGTCAGAGGGATTTCACTGATCTCATGTGGGGCCTCAAACAGAGGTTTTGAAATCTCAGGAGGAATGTGAACTGAGAAATGACATTTTCTTCTCTCTACATGCAGATATTTTATGTCTGTTGAGTCTGTATGTGATTTGAGACATTGGTCATACATCTCATTTTAGGCATTTTTTACATTCTACATGCTCCATGAGATCAGTTCCAGTTATGTTGTGCAGAAAGCTGAACGCATGCATGTCCCTGTTCTGTTTTGACCTACGTGACACAACGCACTCCTGGAGAGATCTGGATGATTCGATATGTAGCAGCAGATCAAAAACAAATGTAGTATTTTTTAAGCTAATGGCCGTACTTTTAAGTGGGTCTCTAAAAAAAACAAGCCGCCAGTGTAAAGATCTCTGAACTGGATTGATTTGGTTTTGACTGATCTTAGTGAGGACTCCTTGATTTCTCTCTCATGTGCTGTCATACTCTTCGGCAGACTTGCATTTCTTTTTCAAAGCTGGAACAAGCCATCAGGAGGTGAAGCTGCAGATTTTGCATTTGTGCTACACATGCAGTAAACACAGCCTTCTGACCTTTTTCTGTAAAATAGTTGTGGGGGTATTAAAGCTTAGTGCAGCCTGGTTTGTCTGTGTGCTGAATGCCAGACTGAGATCTGGTAGCATAGTGCTTGAGCCATATAAGAGCTAGTAGCTGCAGGATGTTGGCTCTCTGAAGCTTTCCAACATCACAGGCATGCACTGAGAGGATCTGCCTAATGTAAGACCGGAGCAGGCGAGAAAACAGATGCAATTGACTGATAACCTGTGTGTGAGTGTGAAAGAGAGCGCGAGAGAGATGATGCACGGGGCTTTGCTGCGTTCCAACAATCATCAAAAGCATTAACAAGTCTGTTTGCTGTCCCACTGGACTGCAGGCAGAGGAGACTGCTGAATAAACTGTTTACACAAACAGACACAGGCTGCTGTCAACTTAGACCTGTGCGTTCTCTCACACCGTGCGAGCTGCTGTGTGTTGTCGCCATGCGACATTAGAAACATCAGAGAAATGAGGTTTAGCAAAAATAAGGATTAGTAAGCATGATTTGTCAAGTGTTTGTTCATATTTAAGTGCGTGTTTTGTTCATGATTACTGTAATAGAGTGCATAGAATAGTATATAGTATGCATGTGAATGAATCAGTGAATTCAGTGTTTTATATTGGGTCATGTATGCAGATCGAGACACAAAGTCATAGAAACCAGAACCAAAAAGCAACTTTCAAAATCAATCCTTAGACCTTAATTGTCAACAATAAAATGCATAACAAACAGATAAAACACATAAACAACAAACAAAGTGCAAAGAGCTATAAGACAGACAAATCAAATCCAATTTTATATTTCCTTTAAATAGTGCTTTCAGGTTTTTAAGACTCAGGTAACACCATCATCTGTATACCAGAAAATGTCTGAATATAATCAAGCAAAGTCCTGGAGAGCTTGACTCTCTTAGATTATCAAATCTTTTTATTATTAAATCTGATTGTGCAGTGCTGATCTCTGGACATGGAATGTATAACATATTTTAAGTGCAGCTGTAATCCTTCTCTGTTTTGTCTGGCTCCCACTCAGTTTGGCCACTCAGGTATGCCACAGCTGTTTCCGCCACCAGGCCAAACTGCACCGCTGTGCCCAGTGTAAGTTTGCCCACTACTGTGACCGCACCTGCCAGACTGCGTGCTGGGATGAACACAAGCAGGAGTGTGGAGCCATCAGGAAGTTCGGGAAGGCGCCAAGCGAGAGTGTTCGGTAAGGAGAGCTGAGTCCAACCTGCACGGGCCCGAGAGGAAGCAGCAAGAGACAAATGAAAGGAAAGTGTCATGAAGTGTTGTGGATCTGTTACTACATGGGAAAAAAATCTTAGACAGGACCATCTTATTGATTCTTTCAATCAAAAAGATCCATTAATAGAGGGTCTACAATGAATGAAATGAGTGTAGGATTCACTGTTGAACACATTAACTAATTAATGAGTTATTTTGACTGACTTCTCTCCCATGTTTCCTCTGCCCAGTCTGGCTGCTCGCGTGCTATGGCGTATACACAAGGACACAGGCATCGTGTCAGACAGTCAGCTGATCTCAGTGGACCAGCTGGAGGACCATGTGGCTGACCTGCCTGAAGAAGAACTCAAGCAGCTCAAGACTGACGTGCACACCTTCCAGGAATATTGGTCTTACGGACGGAAGCAGCACTCTGTCGACAACATCTCACACATCTTTGGCATTGTAAGTAGTAGTGTGTCATCATGCATTTATACTAGTTACGTTTGTTAAAGTGCACTAAGAAAAACGTCCTCAGACGTAAACTCACTCCTCCCTTTTCTGTCTGTCTGTAGATCAAGTGTAATGGATTCACCCTGAGTGACCAGAGAGGCCTCCAGGCTGTTGGTGTTGGTCTTTTCCCCAACCTGTGTCTTGTCAATCACAACTGTTGGCCCAACTGCACTGTCATCCTTAACCATGGCAAGTAAGTATTCAAGCTCCCTCTCCTGTCAGATGACAATGCAAGAGCTCTGTGTAACTGCCACAGATGTGTTGGATGTTAACGATGGAGGTTATGCGACGACACGTAAAGCTAGTTTCACTGAATATGTGCTCTGACACCTAGAATAATTCAATTCTTTCACATCGCTGTTTTATTACTGGTATACCACTATACTGCTGTGTTGGAGTAACAGGCTAGCTACAGGTTTTCTGTGAATCTGTCAGTTTATGAGCATTTAAATGAACACAACATTATTTAGCAATATATATTACATAGAGTGCAGTCATAAAACAAGATTTCGACTGACTCTGGGGATCATGTAGACTGTTAATGTCTTTATTTATTTAAGAAATGCTAATGTAGCAAATATGAATATTTAAATAAGTGTCACTTTTGTTTGCAGCCAATTAGCTGTGAGTTCTACTCTTCACTCTCAGAGGAGGTATGTATTACAGCTGTTCATCCCTCAACCTCTGCTTGTTTTAACAGTACAAGCTAACATGCACTGATACAATATTGGGATTTGCTGCATCCAGATAGTGCAGAGCGGTTTCGTAAAACATGTAAGATCAGATCCAGGAAACCAGATCCCCATCCTGTCTTCTTCTGTCCCAGGATTGAGCTGCGAGCTATGGAGAAAATCCCAGAAGGTCAGGAGCTGACCGTCAGCTATGTGGACTTCCTCAACCTGTCTGCTGACCGCCAGAAGAAGCTAAAGCAGCACTTTCACTTTGAGTGCACCTGTGAACACTGCAGCCAGCACATCAAGGACGACCTGATGATGGCTGCTGCAGAGACCGGGGGAAGCAAGGTGAGCGCACAGCAATCCAGGGATTTCATATGATGGTCACACAAAGATACAGAATCTTTTCATTTGCTTAATATCATTTTTATGAATGTGATAGTACTGTGTATTCTCAGCCCTCTGCTGATAAGGTGAAAGAGGTGACTGCCTTCAGCAAAGATTGTCTGGAGAAGATTGAAAGGTTCCGTATTGAGAAGGATTACCAAAAGGTACACAACACCGCTATCAGCTTTTCTTCACTTCTTTCTCTTTTATTGTCTTTCACTGTATATGTGATCACTTCAAGCAGTACTTATGCATTTGCCTTGCATTTGCTTCACCTTCTTCTGTCCAATAAGTCTTTCTTTTTGTCTGTCCTCTCCCAGGTGGTGACTTTGTGTCGTGAATGTCTGGAGAAGATGGGAAACGTCTTGGCTGACACTCACCTGTATAAGCTGCGTGTGCTCAGCGTTGCCGGTGAGGTGCTGTCGTACCTGCAGCACTTCTCTGAGGCTGCAGAGTATGCCCGCAAGATGGTGGAGGGATACATGTGAGTGCAAACAGACACACTCCACACAGCCATGATTACACTGACAACACTAGGTTTCCTGCCTGAGGTGATAGAAGATCCACATAAAAGTATTCAACTTTTTATAAAAACTTATATTATATACTTAAACTTATATATATATTTGCATCGAAACTCGACACAACGTCCACATCTGCTGTCTGGCTTTCTAAAATCTTTCACATTATCACATTATCCGCCTGCAGGCATCACATATTCTTCCCTCAGCCTTCATCCTATTCCCACTGTGCAGGTTTTATATCAGGACCGAATAGCAGAAGTATATTTTAAATCAATAATATGCCTGTCAGCCTGTAGCATTAACCTCCCCTCCCCCACTTGAACAGGAAGTTGTACCACCACAACAACGCCCAGCTGGGCATGGCCATCATGCGGGCAGGTGTCACCCACTGGCATGCAGGGCAGATAGAGGTGGGTCACGGCATGATCTGCAAGGCCTGTGGGATCCTCATGGTCACTCATGGACCCAACCATGCCATTACCAGAGACCTGGAGGTATGTTATGCAGCTATTTACTTTGACCATTGGTGAAAATGTATATATTTAAGTGTAAGCTAATATTGTCAGCACAACACACCCAGTAATCTTGCTTCGTTTATTGCCTCAGTCCATGCGCAGGCAGACTGAGGTGGAGCTGAAGATGTTTAAGAAGAATGAGCAGGAGTACCACGCAATGAGGGATGCTGCTCTGAAGAAATGAAAATCTTCAGTGGACTTTGGAAAAACCTGCTGATGTTATTACACGTGTCTAACTGTGCACTGACATTTACTTACTTCATACTGTGTGTGTACACTTAAGCACTGCACCCAGTCCCTGAGCTGAGTCTCTGAATAGCCAGTATGTCTGAAGATGCACTGTTCTGTTGAAATGAATATCTGCAGATGCAACACGTGTCTGCATGTATAGCATCAATAAACGTGAAGGCAAACGTAAATATGTGTTGTCGTCACTTATACAAAAATAAGCTCTATATCTGGAGGTTTATAAAAACTGTGCTGCATTTAAAACAGCTTGAATTGAATGAGGAATTAAGGGAAACTCAGGATTGTGTTGATTTGTGTCACCCAAACTAGAAAACTGTCTGACAAGTCTCCAGATCTTATGGAGAAGCAATACTGAATCAGTGGGGTTACCCTTCAAGTGCATGAGGTTTGACATCTGCTGAGCATATGGATGGAAGTTCAAAAGGTCTCTACCCACTGTTGCAGGAAAATTCCTGCTGTTTACAGCCGGTGGGGGAAAAAGTATTCAGGTCCTTTACTTTTTAAGATCCAGTCCATTCATCGTCCATCCATTCTACAAATCCTACTCGAGTAATAGTGAGTCTTGGTCTTAAGTATGTATGCGGGAACATGCATGACAACACTAGATGGATCAGTGTCCATTTTACTGCTGCAGCTGCTTGAGGTGGAGCTAGTTGTAACTTAATATACAAACTAGTAGTTTAGTCCAGCGGTTCCCAGTGTTTAATGATTAATGTAAAGCGGTAAGAAGGAAAAAAAGTTACATGATACAATTTCAACATTTACTTGAATGGAAACGAACAGTTTAGTGGGGAAACATCTCTTAGGTGGAACTGACAAGTCATAAACATTCATTCATGACAAGCAGACACTTTTTTTTGTAACTAGTAACTACAAAAATATAATCATAGCGTTTGAATTACAGTTGAGTAGAAGGGTAAAGCAGCTCAAGCTCAGCAGTATATGTACTTACTTTCCACCACTGCTGGTTACACTCTGAACTGTGCAGTCCTCTGCACACAGCACCTTGACAAAAGAACAAAGTCCAGGCTGAAGTGCACTGGTGTGAGGGTGAATATCCCTACATAAATATTGTCATCTTGTTTATTATAACTCAAATGATATTCTGAATTCATCATACCACCTGATTACCTAGGTGCAGCTCAGACAAAACCAAGAAAATAGAGAGATAAATCTGTATCAGGCTTTGAGTATGAGGCCAACTTATTACCTTTGCAGACAGAGAAGCTGACACATTGTAGGGAAGCTACTTGCGGCAACTATAAAGTAAAATATTGCTCAGCTGAGATGTTTCGAACATGAAAAACCACACTTTTATTTAAAGTATTGCAGTACTATATTGACTGACATATCCTATTAAATAGGACAATAAGAATCCACTTTACACAAACATTTCTTTCATTATTGATACAAAGTAGGAGAGAAAAAAGGCGAAATTAAGCTCTAAGCAGGAGACCCAAACATTATACAAATCGTATCAAAAGGATGAAAATAGAAGCTCTGCGTCTCTGCTACAGTATCTCATCACAGATCACAGTGAGCCCTGAGAAGCCGTGTGTTCATGGGCGTCTGCATAGAGGTCAAAGGTCGTCTGATAACAGAGTCTCTGCTCACTGAAGTAGTGTGTATTGCTTTTAGCGGAAACCTAAACAAAAACATGACACTTTGATAAAGTATTCTATCCTCATCACATTTTCCAATTGTTGTTGTGCTACAATTTAAAATGTCTGTTTTTGTGTCCTAAGTGTACATGTGGTACACATATATTATACATATTTGTAGAGTTATTCGAACAGAAAAAAGAAATCCCTCATTAAATTAAGAAAATATTCTGAATAAAAATTTAAAATTACATAGCACAACAGGGAGAAAATGAAGAGGTCTGAATATTTTCCAAAGCCACTGCATTTAAGATATATTAACATCTCTTTTCTGTACATTAGCGTTTTCCAGTAAAAGTCCATTTGAAATCACACGTCAAAGTGACTGAACCTCAAATGAGATTTCACAGACTGATTCATAACAAAGTACCAAATCTCAGATCACAACAATAAAGTGACAGCTGTGTGTTTAGTGTCTTCTCCTGAGATGCTCCATCTTCACTTTCGTATCATTGGACAACACAGAGCTCAGTGCTGGACTGACTGTGAGTCTCCCCCATCCCGTCAGCATCTCTGTGAGTCCTGCTGTGCTCACCCAACTCTCCGTCCTGTTCGTACGAATGAGGCTCCAGACTCTGCCTCAGCTCCATCAGCAGCTCTTTGCCGTCACTTGATGGCAGGTTTCCCAGGTAGTACTGAGGGGCAAGCTCCACAAGCCTTCAGCAGAGAGCGGAGGAAGAAAATGGATTTTTACTATATTAGGTTTATACTGGCAACTATGATGTTTGCCTGTTTTAATGCAAAGTCTTACTCAACAACATGCACATGTAAACCACCTGTAAACAATCTCAGGTTCAACTCACATCTGTGGGTGGACTTCAGAAGCGATGCGGATGCAGTTATCTCGGGAGATGGTAAATTCGTGGTAGAGGACCCAGCCGGGGGGGTCTGGGCACGGCTGGCGACACAAGTAGGAGGAGAAAGGGTGCAGGTGAGCCACATGGCGGTGAGTTAGCAGGAGGTAGTTGCCTGAGCCATCTACATCATGGGCCACCTGAAGAAATAACAATAAGTAAAAAACAGAATACAGAAGGACAGTAAACAAACAGAAGACAATAAGAAGAGGAAGTTAGTTACATTTCTATCTATAATTTTAAGAAAACATATATTTACTTTAAGGAAGAAGCCTGAGATGAGTGCACGCTTGATATTTGTGCAGTTGTCTTGGCATCCAAAAGCGGGAGGAGAAACAGGAAGTTCGATTCGCTGCATGACCTCCAGAAGCTCTGCCCTGATCACCACAGCCAATCGTAAGGCAGTGTGACTTAGAAAGTTTGTCGTGCACCAGACCTCATCCTGATTATCTGTAATTAACACACAGACACCATTCAATAATTCATGGAGACATCATATGTTAATAAGATCTCAATAAGAATTTCAACGTTCGTTCGTATGAGCATCTGTTCTGTGAGGACGTAACAAACGTCCTGACTTCTTTGAAACACACCTGTCTACATTTAGATTGCTCTTAGTGACATCATGATCAGTGTCAACCCTGTGACATTTCAAAAGATTTACATAATGAGGGCTGCACTGTACATACGTTCTATGAATGCGTTGTAAATATTAATGAGAGTCATGTGGTCTCCCTCTGAGTGCATTAGAGGTCGCCAGTGTGTGACCGCAGCCTCCTCTCTGCTGGGCTCTGGTGTCACAAAGCAGGAAGGACCTGAGAACAAGACAAAGGTCAGATCAAATGTTTGCTTTAGAAGAACAGATTCAATATATAATTTCAAAAATATGTTGTATGAATAAAACTTTATTGTTTACAGTAAGTGATTCACTTGTTTAAGTTACCTGTGAGCATGGCAGCTATCGTTAGCAGCTCATCAACGCAGTCATACTCGCAGGCTGCGATCAGGGCTTTAGCCAGCGATGGCTCCAGCGGCAGCTCTGACATTATGATGCCCACCTCTGATAGGTTACCATCATCATCCAGCGCAGCCAGGTAGTCCAGGTCCTCCAGGGCCTGCATCAGAGCCTCAGGGGCTGGGAATGAAAAATATATATGGAGGTGAGAGGGAGCGAGGAGAAAGATGCAGCCGTGATCTTAGAGCTGAAAGTGCTGACACAACACCAACTGCAAGACAGTTAGCTGCCAAACGTACAGAGCTGCTATTCATGGTCTGATGAAGCAATGAGAAGAGTAAACAGTGGAGCCACAGCTCTAATGTCAACAAACTACAGCAGAGACCCTACCACTCAACTGAGCCTTCACGACCTGTCCACACATATGGCACACGTGCAGGATAAAGTACATGTGCTTTATAAACCTAATGTTATTCTGAATGTTTCTTACTGTAACTTATTCTGCAAAAAATATAAATCTGTTTGTCCAGTCTCCCTCACTTTCCCTTGCAGCTCAGAAGTACATTTTACTTTAGGCTTTGTAATTTAGGTTACTAATGTAGTTTTTATCAGATTCTACTCAAACAGTAGGAAATATTGCCGTAGTCCCTCGGAAACAGTGCTGTAGTAAGGATGTATGTTGAACTGGGTCAAAACAAAATGAATGTTAATCACACACTCCCGTACACTGGGAAAAAAGTTATCTGTGCCTCTAAACGATCCTCTGGTGCATCACAGTCCTAAAATTAAGTGTTATTCAAAGTAGCTCATTAAGGTACCTGGTCTGTCGAGGAACTTGCACTGTCCCATGTCGGCAATGTCAAGCCTCTTGAGCAGCAGCACCAGGTGGCTGAGGTTCTCCTCCACCACCCCTGGACAATGAGCCTCCCCCATCCCATCCTCATACAGAGACTGGGGGTAAAGACGGAGACACAGCCCTGAAGACCAAAAAGGAGAACACATGTAGTAAACAATCAGATAAATAAAAAGTAGTTGTACTACTTTTTATAGTGGCTGGATTGTAAAATAGGTGTAATCTGTAAAATAGGTGTAACCTGCCGATAATAGTAGTAGCAATGACCTTTGACCTACCTGGGAGGTGGCTGTTCACCCTTTGAGTTCGCATGTCAGCCTGGTGTTTGCTGATCGTCCTCAGGACCTGCGAGTTTGCTCTTATTTGGGGGTTGTAAACCTGTGGCAGAATGTAAGCATCATTAAAAAAAACGCCAGAGATGGAAATGTCAGCGTTTTACACGACATTTACATTAGTTTGTCTGTGCAAACAGAATTATTTTTTAACACTGGAACAACTGAAATTTTCTAATAACAACAAAGAACCAATGACCTGATAAAATAAACACAGTAGCAATTCAAAAGCCAGAGATAAACAGGATTGTTTTATTGTAATTGAATCATAATATTTTGTTAAGTGAGAGCCCAAACTCACAGTTTTGAGTTGAAGGCCTGTGTCTATGACATAGCGGACAGCTGGCAGGGAGAAGGAAGCCTCAGCCAGGGAATCTGTGAGGATAACCTTCCTTTTGACCCCCGGACCTCCGGCTCCCAGCACAGAGCTGTCCGCGCCCTCTGAGTTGTTGTTCTCTTTCAGAGTAGAGGCTTCTGGATCAGATTCGTAGACCCGCTGAGCCAGCCCACCCAGTCCAGCATGGAGGGGGAGGATCCTGAGAGGACCAAGCTGAGGACTCAGGGCTACACACTCCTTCTCCAGCAGGGCCACACACTCTTCTGTTTCCTACACAGAACAGGGAAGAGAGAGAAGTTTGAATATGCTCTCAAACTGTCCACATGCACAACATGTGGGTTTATTTTAGCTGACAAGAGACCTGAGAAGTGCCTCGCTTTTGTTTGTCGTGTTTTGTGTGTGCGTGCTTTACTGAGGATTAACTACAACAGATCAGTGTCATCAGATGGGACTTTGACTTACAAATCTAGCTTCAGTTAACACAAAAACACACGCTAGGCTGTGTCTTAAATGGAGATCAGAACTGACTCAGAGTCAAGGAGTGGGAGGTGTAGTGATGTTGACACAGAGGGAGTTAAATGTGCATGAGAGAGTTTGATGTGCTGCAGGTCAATATGTACAGGTAGCTTTGCACATGGACCAAGAACACATGACAGATATGTTGTGTCTGTGTGTTGTGCACTCTGTGTGTCTGTGTCTGTGTGTGTGTGTGTGTGTGTGTGTGTGTGTGTGTATGTGTATGTGAGAACCATGACACCAGACACCTGCAATACACCAGAGGCCTCTCAGGTTGAGGTGTCCTTGTTTCACTCTTTTACAAGACAAAGGTGGTGAAACTCTACATCACGCAACAGGATAAATGTTGGTTTGACCAGTTTTCCTTTTGTCATAAAGACAAAGAGTCAGAGTTTCACTGGGAAAATAATAATGTCTCTCCTGCAAAACAGCAAAATCCATTACTATTGCTGGATATTTGCATTTACACGATGAAAGAGGAGCCACAACAAAAGCCTCTTGATAAAACACTGGATAGATGACTGTCGCATCTTTATCTGATTAAAATGAAATTTCTCTTCCCGTGGTGACGCTTCATTTCAATCTTTTTAACTGGTAGCAAAACATTTTTGCACCCTCTGTCATTTCATCTTATAATCTTTAAGATTTTCATTATATCAAACCTTGCATTATACAAAATGTTTTAACAATGTTCAAACTCAAAACAGAATTATGAGATATTAGAGTGTAAGTCTTGTACCTGTGCACTGGCCAGAAACACCATCACATCTCCTTCCTCCCCTCTTCTATGCAAATCCAGCACCATGTGACAGGCAGCAGCTGCCGGTTCCTTCCCAGATGAAAGCTCTCGGTACAACGTCTCCACCTTGTTCACTTTAAGAGCTTTCCTGTTCTCCTCTACCTCACACCCCTCTTCCTGGTCTCTGGTAGGGGGGTCAGTGAGTGGGCTGTCCAGGGAGAGGTGAGGGACTGATGGTCCCAGGAAGGCAGAGAGGCGAGGCGCCAGTGTCGGATGAGTGAGAAGAACTACCCGGAAGTTGTCTGGCCTCTGCCGGCAGACGTCGCACAGCAGGCCCAGCATCACATCAGTGGGCACGGTACGCTCCTGGAGCTCGTCCAGCACCACAATGCCATACTGATGCAGCAGAGGGTCTGACATCATTTCCTCCAGCAGGAGAGTGTCACTGACAAACCTGGGGAGAGGAAAAGGAAACTAAGTAATGAGGAAAGAGCCACTGTCCTTAAAATAAATAATTTCTTTAAAACATTCTGACAGCAACATGGCCCAGTGGGTCAGACCCCACAATAAAAACCACTATCGTAGGCCAGAAGCTCTGCCAAAGGTCATTCACGATGAGGACACAAAGTTGCGTGCTTCAGTTTTGTATGATAATTTAACATTATCACACAAAGTGGTGTAATCCAATGATGCCTTCTACAGTGCACATCAACAACCAGCAGTGGAAAGGTGTATTTATGGTTGAAGGAATACTGTTATGTTTATTTATTTGCTTATTTATTTACAAGATTAGTAACAATCTCATGTTATGAGTTGGTTAGCTCCGCATAAAGACTGGGTGACACACAGCTCCCATCAAGTGTTCTTTCAGGTAGTACAGCAATTAATCGTTTACCAAAGATACTGACTCATACTTATTCATACTCATACTCATACTTATCAAACGTATTTTTTGGTTGTCATTAAAATGTAGCCACTAATGAGGTAAATCTAGGGTGGCACTGCTGATTCCAGTAATAAGGTTTCAGAAAATCAAACGTAGGTTCAGAGACAATTGTCAATATTGACTTCACTTCGCTCTGACCAAAGAGGGGCAGGGCAACCAAAGGGTGTGCCCACATCAAAGTAAACAGGAAATGCTCTCCAATGCTTTTCATCTGTTTCAATACAAGTCAGCAACAGTTTGTTGAAGAGGATCCATGGGCCAAAAACTGTTGTGCTGCTGCTCTGGTCACAGTGGGATGTTTGATTTAGTCCTCCATATTTTTATTATTTTATTAATTCATCATGTAAAAATGTTTTCATGTTTATTCATGTTTATGTTTTTTTTAATTATTATTTTAGCATTTAAATTTGGAGTTTGACACATTGCACGTGTCCATAAAGAGAGGTGTGTATTAATTGGATGTCTTTTATTTTACCTCCAATGGAGAGACCTCTTGACAGTGAGTTAAAAGATGTTTTACACCAAATTCTTTTGGCATTGCTTTTATTTGCCCCAGTAAGAGTGAGACCACTAAGGAGTTCAAGATGATGTTAACATATTACTTATGACTTACTTACTGAAGTCCAACATGAAATAATCTCAGACCTCAGTTATCTCTCCTGTGAATGATTAAAGGGAGAAACAAACCTTCCTTTTGGTGTTTGTGGCAGAGTCATTACCCAGCAAAGAGGGAAAACAATAATAACAATGAATCCTAACCTGAGTAGGGTGTCAGGTGTACAGCTGTCATCATGAGACACCCTGTAGCCCACCTCCAGACCCAGGCTGAGGTCCATCTCATCAGCCACGCGAAGGGCCAGACTGACCGCTGCCACTGAATATGGCTGAGAACAACAGACCAGGCCCTGAGAAAATTCATAGGACAGAGCGTACTCCACACACCACTGTGGCACCTGCAGGAGGGACAGGAGGGAGACACAGGTCAATAAAAGGAGGAAGTAGTTATTTAATAATGGGGACATGAGCGTTCAGTTTCATCCAGTTTTTCAGAGGCTTTGAAACTAAAAGGTGTATGTTCCTGTGAGTGGGCCCAAGCTACAAACAAATCAGTTTTCTACAGTCAAACAATTGAACCGCCATCATTGGATGACTAAACTATATCTTCCTTCCTTTGACCCTGTCAACAAACATGACTTTTGTTTCCTATTTATTTTTCATTCCCATTGTTAAGAAAAACACAAGTGAGCCTTAGTATCCCAGAGGATGTACGGGTCAAAATACGGTCAAAATAATGAGCTGTTCAGATTCACGGACATGTAACATTCATGGCTTCAGCGTTGTAATGACATACTAGCTGTTCTAATTCAACTCTGAGTGAGAGTGAGGGTAGCAAAAATGAACAATATTACATGCAACCAACTGTGGGAAGTGCAAAGGTCAAAGTGTCAGTGCTCTAACAGCAGCTGTAAGTACAAATGTCGACATGAATATAAAGCTGCAGTGGCATAATGAACAAAGGAGAAAGTGCTTTTTTCTCTGAAGACACTTGGCAGTAGTTTTAACTGTGCAGAGAGCGAGGACGAAGCTGGAAAGGGGAGCCTGCAGAGTTTCTTGATGAAATGAGTGTTCAGGTTACAGCAGAACAGTGTAAAGCCACTGGAGTGGTTTAATGCTGTCATTCACTAGCCTGAGGGGAGTGGAGGTGAGGAGCAGGTGTAATGACAACCAAGCCATCACATGAGCAGACCTGAGACACAAGGACGCATGGAACGTGAAGAGAGTCATGCATGGGCTTAGAGACTATTAGAAATATACTCATAACAGACACTTGTATAAAAACAAAACACAAAATTGTAGGGAAACACTAAAAGTACTACACATCATTTTGAAATTTTTGTAGTTTACCTGAGTTTTATTTTATACTACTTCAAGCTACTTTTACAGACTGAGATTTTGAACTTTTACTACAATATTTCCACAAAATAATATTCTCACAATGAAATTTTACACCAAAGCATTTCTAATTCCAAATACCTTTAAGATCTAAAGGTAGTAAAGTAAAGGAATGCATCCTCCACCACTGACAGCAGTTCACCAAGAATTAGCTATACACTAAATATAGCTGAAGTTAATATGATAGTAGAAATTTTAGGGGGGGTATTGGTTGTTTTGCACTCTCCCAACCACACAGAACCACATGTAATTTTCATTGTATAGGTGACTGTACTTTTAAGTATATAGGCTACTATATAGAATAGAAATATTGTATTATTATGGGATATATAGTTTAGAGATTACTATAGAGTCAAGACAAAACTGGCAAAAGAGGACTAAGAGGAAAAAAAAAGGTATTTCTGTCAGATAATTCAGCACCATGGACAGCACCGTGGATTTCTCAATGCACGGCACATTTGGCAGCTGATATTTCAGACAAACATATTCAATAAACAACCCCTCTGGCTCCGTATTCTCTCTGCTACCAGGGGAGACAGGGGCTGGCTGTATAACAAGGGCCATGCATTTCGATCGTTGAGCTGTCAATGTGGGGATACCATCCCACCTGACATCCCCTACTTCTAGAACAAATGTGTTGTCAAAAGGTTTAACGTGTTTCTTTATAAATGTGCTTGTGTTTTGCTTATTAAAGCTTTCACCTGAATGTAAAATACGTTTGATTTATACATGTATCTGTGTGGGGAAAAGTGACTGATGCTTTTAAACTGTTTCACTTATTGTGTTACATAAAAATAGGTTTTGCTAAAACAAATAAAGTCATACTGAGAAAAGAAAGGTGCTCATCAGTATAAGTGTTATCTTTTCTTTCTCTCGTATGTCACTTCAGCTACTACAGCTGCAACAAACCCCATCATTTTCAGAATATCAGTGGTTGTTTGACCTCAGTAAATCCAGTTAATTACAGTCCTAGTTATTTTGCCTGTGGCCCTATTGGTTCCTGGTTACCTGGGTGCTTTTTCCTGCTCCACTGGGTGCACTGAGCAGCACCATGTTGTGGCTCTCCAGGTGCTCCAGCAGACTTTGTCTGAGCCTCCATACAGGAAACCGACGCCTCTCTTCCAGCAGGGCGTAGTAGCGCGAAGAAAAGGGCAAACCATCGTATGGGTTCACTTCTAGGTCTCCCAACCCTTCCTCCTCACTTCCTCCTCTTCCTCCACCCCCTTCATCGTCTAACTCCCCAGACAGGAGGGAAGACAAGGACAAGGAGTCCAGGGCTGCCGAGGGAGGCAGCCTTGAACCAGGGGAGAGTGATGTGTTGGAGTGCTTTGCTGGTGGTGATGACATCATGTACGGGGTTGGGGATGAGGAAGGAGTGAGGGCCTGGTTCACAGAAAGGCCAGAGATTACCTGCAGACAGACAAAAACAATGATGATGATGAATGATTGACAATCATATGGAGCAAAGGAAAGAGTCAGGGAGATGGCATTCAACTAACGGTACATTAGACACTTTGTTACTGTCAGCCGAAGCACTAAGTAGACATAGTTGCAGGTGAAAAGAGGAAAAAGCTAATTCAGCTCCCGCAGTCATCAATGCAAAGTAGATTTTAGGGGCCACAGTGTTTCCTGCCTCCGCTAAACATTTTCTCCTTACCCCGAAACAGGCCCTTCATAGGAACCTGTAGCATGTTTGGTATTTAACTGTGGAATGCCTGGCCCCACCCAGATGCCACTGAGTGCATGAATGAGGCAACTAGCTACAGACGCAATCTGTATAAAGAAGAGGGCCTGCAGGCAGCCTAAAGGTGTGCTGTATATTCATGTTGGAGAAAGTCCCAAAGTGTATCAACATTCCCATTAACAAAGTGTGAGCAGAGCTGAGAGCGTACACATGTGATGTGATGGAAAGAGTAACTGGAGGCTCAGCATTCAAATCTGTGCAGATTTAAGAGGGAAAAGTTCCAGCTGTGACGTAATACCTGCAACAAGCTGAACTTAACACGAGTGTTGATGAAGCAAAACCATTCTTAAAACTTCAAAATGGTAACAGAAGGTTAGTCTTTGCTTTGCAGAACTGGACGTGGATCTCAGAATATCAGATGAGAATATTACGCACTGACAAATCAGTTTAAACCTATTTCATCTAACCACTGAGTAGACTGTAGAGGCAAAATTGTGCTTCTATAATAAGTAATGATTATTTCATAATCAATTAATTGAGAATTTGATCTGTCTAAACTAAAGATGCTAATCCTTCTGAGAGGTTCTCTGTCCTCTGAAATTATATAGACACATACACTAGGGCACAGTAAAGGACATTCTTGCTCAGTTTCCAAGTTTGTTCCAGTGGCGAGCCCTGTGAGGAGCTTCTCCTCTTTCCCAGATAGAGCTCAGTGTTTTCCTGGGACTTTTCAGTGCAGTAGTAATGTTATATAACATTCCTTGAGTAGTACTACAGTACCTACATCAAGCTTATAACGTGCATCTTTTAACGAGCCTCTGAGTGTCTTGTCCCCTTGCTGTGCCTAGAGGTAGGAATATTATCTGAAGAGGATTATCTAATATGAATCACCCATGGGTGGAGCCAGAATTGCAGTTTGTATACAGGTCACTGTAGGCATAACAAAGGATGCTGAAAAAGCCAAAAATCCGTCTTATATTTCATTACAAACAAGAGTCTTAGTAGTAATACTAATGCTGACCACATAATTCAAGCGAGCTGTCTATTTTGTTAAAAATGTGTGTTTTTAGCCTTAGTGCACAGTTTTAGCTTTTCCTTTCTCCTTATTTCTTCTATCACAGTGCCATTCAAATTGCGCCAGGAGCGACGTGTCAACTGACAGTCACCGGCGTGAATAAAACAACGCTGCGGTAAATATCACAAAGCTGAAAGGACAGACTACAGCGATAACACGTCAACGTGCGGAAACATCTCTCACCTATGCAGCATATCGGCAGACAGGTGAGGAAACCAGGCAGGAACAGTCCACTGTTGTTGTGTCAGTTCACTCTTCTATGGTTTCTAACGCGGCTCACAAATGGCCTTCACATACCGGACAAAGGCTGGACATAAAGCAGAAAAGGCGGAAAAAATGGACTGCAGTCGTTTACGCTCTCTTTTCGCGAATCCTTATCCCCCTGGTTACTTCCTGAGCGCTGACAATGGTAATAAAAGACGAAGGTGTTCAGTCGCTGCCCTAGCTAGCAGCCGCCATGTTTGGCTGTCTAGCTGTCAAATCTCGTGCTGCGTTCAAGACCCCTCGGAAAAACACAGAATATGGTGTTGGATTCATGGTCAACGGTTGGGCAGAAGTTCACCCAACGCGCACCGGCCAAGACCCCCTCTACATTATATAATGTATAGTATGATAATGTGTAATCATATTTATTTAGCAATTCATTTTTTTCTTGTGTAACCCACACCTTTTTTGGACTGGAACGACATACTTAAACATATTATAAGGACAGTTCAAGACTATTAAGATGACTGCAGCCTAAGTAAAAGGTCGCAATGATTCTCAGCAAACCTCAGTAAATCCATTATCAGTAATTTGCACGTTGGGCATTTTTGCTGCGCTGGGATTAGGTTCATCAAGTCATTACAACCAGAACAACCTCCACTGTTATGTAATAATGTCTGAGGAGATTTGCGTGAGCTGTGTCGCCACCACAAGGCAGATACCTGATACTACACAAGTTCAATGAAAGACCCTTACCTGGAAAGTTATTACATTCAGTACTGAGGTATAATCTTAAATAATATAGAGAAGGATTAGCTTCTTCTGCTGCACGCTGACAATGTTTGCTTTTGATACTTTATGTGCATTTTATAATGATAATTCAAATAACGTTTTATATATCTACAATGTGGTATTGTTATATTCACTGAGTAATAATAATAGTAACACCTGCACTTTTCAGACTTGTCAAGACTCAATGAGCAACAGATGCCTCTGTAACATACATTCTCTGACCCTCAAGGTAACAAAATTGTTTAGAAGTACTGTTTTAAATCCCTCAGTAAAAAAATGAGTTCTATCTAATCTGCTCATTCACCTCATTCTTCTGAATGTGAATTTATATGAACATGGTTGGAATGACAGATCATACTGAACTGACAAACACTGCATACAGATCTGTCTACTGACTTTCAAAATAAGACAGGTTTAGCTTTTCCATAATGGTAGGAAACAACACGGAGGGAAAGAACCTTTTCTGTTGTACAAATACCACCACACATAACATCACACAGAACATCAGCTGGGAATACAGCTGATGTTTTTGATGTTTAATGTCAATGAGTTAAAGATGCTTTTGAAATGTTATGTGTCATAAATGAAGTGAAAGAATTACACTCTTTAATAAATGTATGATTTTTTTTATTGTTTTTGACACAGTAAAACTCATAGAAAACTCTTTGATTTTATCCTTGATTTTAATATGCAGTTAACTGATTGGTTTGAAGATTATGACACCATTGAGCAAATACAAAGACATGTTGTATGACACTACAGACCAAAGTCCATCGAAGAGGCACCAGGAGGCCTTTCCCATCAAGCTCATTCACTACATTCAGATAAAGAAGTGCATAGCTCAAGGACAGACTGTCAGAGTCACCTGATCTCATCCATATAACATTTAACTTCAAATCAGGATATCTGAAATAAAACCTTTCAGTAATATAACACCTTTCATAATCAGATGTAATAAGTGCCTCTGTTTTTTCTGACTGAAGCCACAGAGCAGATTTTCTCTCTCAGTGTGTCCTCCCAGTCTTTGCACCAGTTTTTGCTTCGCTCCAGGTTCTGGTAACGGGTGGCCAACTTGTCCAGTGCAAGTACTGCCTCAGGTGGGTCAAAGGTCAGGCCTGCCCTCTGCACAGCTCCTTGAAACTTGGCTGGAGACGCTGTTGCAATGTAACACCTGCAATAAGCGTTTAGTAATTACTTTACCACAGCAAGAGGAGTAAAAAAAACTAAATGGTTTTAATTCTTATCATAAACTAGTGACATTCTCAACCTCACGATGCTGCTAGCTTGGCTGAACACATATTCTGGTTGCGTGGTTGTTTTGTGATAATTATGTATTTGTAAATTATGGAAAACCCCCACATCTCAGGTTTATCATTTTTGCTAGTACACAACCTTTACAGCTTTAAGTGCCATCATCAGCTTTACATCCTCTTTAACACTACACAACCTGACACACTGACTTGTGTCTTGCCATAAAATCAGAAATATCTTGGTGTGTATGCAGCAAGAGATGAATAATTATGTTTGACCTGTTGAGTCGTTTGCTGTGAGGACAGTGGTAGTGATGCCATACAGCCACAGCTGTGTGTGGACACAGCAGATACTGGTTTTCCTCCCAGCATCTCCTCATGGTCTCCAGGATCCCTTCATCACTCACTGTTCCAGTTGATAAAACTTGTGTCAACTAGAAGTAAAACAGAGCGATCAGAGATCAGAAGAGTATAATGGTGTTGCATGTATATAATAAATGCTGAATGAGTGGTACCAGTTTGCAGTGGCTTTCAGGCAGAGAGTGTCTATGTGACTGTTGAAACTCCTCCATCATTGTCTTCACTAAAGCTCCATCTCTGCCCAGCAGCAGCCAGAACACTCGCTCCATGTTGTACGGGTCCTGCAGGCCAAAAATCAGGCAAAGTGACATTTTTAACTGGTTATGGCTTTACCTGCATGGAGGACATTTAAATTACTCGTGTCATATTAAAGTAAGAGTTTTAAATCAAAGAGTTAATGAGTAATTCCAACCAATTAAATCTGATTTAAAGAAACGATCGACTCGAACGGTGGTGATCTTAAAATCAGACAAACAACCAGTTTTAAGTCACGTGAGGATGAAAAATTCCATGATCTTTTCAAAAGTCAAAATCAGGCGTCAGCTATTTCTACGATGCTCTTTGACGTTGGCTGTTCTACAGGCTACAACAACAGGATGTGTAACTGTGTCACCTGGATGTCTATGGCAGGGGCCAATGTTTGTGTGACATCAGCTGCCATGGAAAAGTCCCCACTGGTTACTGTCCTGTGCACAATGTCATTAGAATTCACCATGGCCACCAGCCTCAAGGGCAGCCCCATCTGCTTTACAATGTAGCCAGCTTGGACACAGACAGACAGATGGACAGACAGACAGATGGACAGCAGGGAGGGAAAATTTGTTCTTATGAGAATTTTGTTAAGGAAGCATAGAAGTATATTTTTGAAACTTATGATATATGGAAAAACTGACCTGCAATGTTTCCCGCCCCTCCAGTGGGCACCACCACCTCCAGTTCGGGCAGGTCTCCGTTTACCTCGTCCTGCTCCATACCACTGAGCTCCAGGTATGCATAGATGAAGTGGGCGAGCTGGACCATGACTCTTGACCAGTTGACAGAATTGAGGCTCATCAGGCCGTGAGACTTGACTAGCTCCTGGTCTGCGAACAGACACCGCAGAGGCTGGTCTATGTCGTCTGAGCTGCCGTCCGCTACAGCGACAAAAACACTCATTGTAAAAACTTCTTACAGGAACAGAAATGTGGCTCTTTGGTGAAAGAAAAGAGATCAGTCTTAGCATCTTTAGGTCCACCTGCAAACACATGGACGTTATCCTCCAGGCAGGTGATCATGTGTCTCTCTTGGACTGAAGTGATGCGTCCACGAGGGTAAACAACCACTACATCCAACCCATGGAGACCTTTGGCACTCTGAATGGCTGAACCTCCTGTGTCTCCTGATGTACCTGCAGAAGAAAACCAGATATGGTCTGATTCACAATCATTACATGTATCTTCAATGTTATACGCAGTTTAGTTGGTGCTTCTTGTTTCCTTTTGGAAGCATTAATGCCTGTAAAATGATGTTTTGTCCTGATGTTTTGTTTTCATCTCTTTCCTTTTTAGTCTGTTGTGTGCATGTACACTGTTTGTATTTCTTTTGATGGCAGAAATTAAAAAGAGACATTCACAACTGATGCCAATGAAATGTATCAGAACCATCTCTGCAAGATAAAATTTTAGATTTAACCTTCTTGATTTAATATTCTCTTGAAAACACTCAACTTTATAATTAGTTGTTATGAGAAAATATTATATATAATCATTGCGTAGAGGAAGTCAGAATCAGATGACAGGTACACCACCACCAACATATGTACTCTTTACAGGTGTCAGCTCTTACCTACAACAACAGTAGCTCTGTGATCCTCTTTTCCTAGGAAGTAGTTGAGAAAGCGCACAGTGCAGGTCATTGCAAGGTCCTTGAAGGCCAAGGTTTCTCCATGGAAGAGCTCCAGGATGGACAGACCATCCTTCAGCCGGATGATTCGGACCACCTCAGGCACTGAGAACCCAGAAAGGGCTTCACCCACGAGGACTGGGACAGAGATAAAAGGGTGAAAGAGGAGGATTCATTTCATTACACCAGTGGATTAGGTTTTTTTGAAATAGTATTTTTAAAAAGTATTTGTTTGAAAAGAATGACACCTGTGTTTTTGCAGCTTTAACTGTGCCGCTTTAGTGAGTTTAATTATGTAAACCTTCCATATTTGCAGACCAGCTTGACACTTCTGTTTATCAAGCAGTCACCTAATATACCCTCAATACCAAAGGACATGAAATGGTAACAGTGAATATTTCACTAGCTCACCCTCCAGGTCCTCTCTGGGGATCAGCTGTGTGGGGATGAACAGTGAGGCGACTTCCACCACCAGTTTGGTGTAACTGAGCCCCTGCCAGCCTCTCAGGGTGTCTGGGCTCAGCAAGGGCAAACTCTCTGGCATGAACATCCCCCCATCTGGAGCGTAACCTGAAAACAGCACATCCCGGAAGTCCCATCCATGGACGCCACCCCGAGTGCTGCAGTACTGCATTTGACAAACCTGTGAATGGAGGCAAAATCCTTCTGTACTTTGAGGAGCTTCACTAGCCTGACATATATTCTGAATAAGTTGTGTTTACTTGCCACAGACTACACAAGTGATGAATAATTCCTGCACAGATGTGTGGATTGCACTGCAACTGTTCACAACTGCAACAGCAGTAGGTGAGGGCTCAGATGGCAGGGGTAGACAGTAACTACATACATACATATTTTCAGTGTACTATCTATTACTGTGGTCTTTTAAGCCTATCCCTCTGTGTTCTCAACAGCTGTGAGGGGGGGCAGTGAAATGTTGGTAATGGATAACACAGACTGATTTTCCTCTTGAGCAGTCAAAAGGAACTGTGCCATGAAGTTGTTCAGTCTTTTTGTCGTTGGCGTTTGTGTCTGTATGTCAGTCTGAGCTGTATTGAGTTTGTCATGCTTATAGTGGACCCCTCGTGTGATGATAATGACCCTGTCAAGTCACAATTGAAGATAGCGAATGAGCAATCAGCACTGTTCAAATTTCACTTTACAGGAGCACATGACCTCTGATAGATGCCACATCTGCTAAATCAACAGATTATATGAACTACTCTATTACACTACCAAGCACATTACTTACCAATCTGTAGTAAAATGGATTTCACCAGAGCTCTTTCTTCTTCATTGTCTCATCAAGAAACAATGTGATGTCTTGAACCCAGTCAAAGCTGGACACATCTACTGACAGGCTGTAAACTGTCTCAAGGGGAATACACCTTGAACTTTGGAACAACCTCATCGAGGCACTACTAACTTATTATAAAGTCGGCTTACTTAACCGCTAGTTTGCATAATTTTCATTGTGGACAATTAAAAGTTAATACAGACCATGTTAGTGCTTTGACTTTAACCGTTATTTCTAAACATTTTATTTGACTGTAACTTTATTTTTTTACCTACATGAAATAGTAGGTACTAGACTTCAGTCGAGAACCCCAGCAGATCCAGGCTGCGTTTGGCGCAAGTTTGCACAAACGTACCCGTTGCATATTCATAACTGTAAACTGTTCTAACGTTTCATTCACCTCTATCTGCGGTATATGTTTTCCAGAGGCGTCATGTGTCAGACAGGTAGGTTAGCTGCAGCACTGTTTGCTAGTTCGGCCTTTGCTGCAAAGCGTTACTTCTCTTTTATTTACGGTCAGAGCAAAATAGAAAGCAGGCAATGGTACAAATTAGGTTATCGCTTTGGTCGAATATGTTAATACTATTATTACGATATGACAACTTCTTGCTTACCTCGGATAACCAGTGCTACAAGAGGATCAGCACCGACTCTGCACTACCGCGTCTTCCCATTGGATCAAAGCGCTGTGGGCGGGGCTGAGGTTGGGTCCATTACAACTTACATTTCATGAACATAACGTACACGTCTCTCCAACACATACTGAGCTGATGGGTGATTATCCTGAGTTACATGAACATTATACGACCACCACTTGTACTAAAATCTCTAGTGCCAATAGTACTAATAGTGCAAATAAAGCTTTCATTTTGCAGACATTTTGAATTGAACCTCTATGTAACATTAATATATAGGTGAAAGTGACACACAGTTTAATAGCAAGGTCCAAGAATGAATTGCAATTCAGTGCATCTATTATAATTGTTAAAAGATACACATGACACATGAAAAATCCAGCAGAGAAACACTTGAGGAAAACAAAACGCTGACACACTTGTCGGTTCCAGTTTGATTATACAAACATAATTACACAACTTAAAATCAAATCATACATGTTTGATTTATACCATCATTCTTTTTAATGCACATCTGCAAACATGTAAAAACATGTACAAGTCTTAACACTGGAGACATTACAAAAATGTGCTTACAAAATTGGAACCATGCAAATAACTGACATTAGACATAAAGAGAATAGTGAACATTACCCCCCCAACTCTCTGACAAACACACGCACACACACTCACACAAAGCCATCAGAGTAGAAATAAATACATATTAAAAAGAAGAACATGTGGGTGCCATCAATTAGTAACAGTCCATTTAAAAATATTCAACACTTTTGCACATAATTAAAAAAAAATCCTTTTAAATGCAAAATGGTTTTTGTTTTTTTTTTTTTGGTCTTAGACTGCTTGTTCCTTCTTGCTCTTTCAAACCAAACAGAATTTCTGGACATTTATAGGTGGTTGGATGTAGATAGACAATTAAAAGTACACCTGAAAAGGTTTGGAGGTTTCAAACCTTGCCAGTGTCAAGTAAGATGAAACAATGCATCGAGAAGGAAAATATCTTATTTGTGATTATTCAGGGTCTTAGCGGCTTTTTTTTTTTTTTTTTTTTTTTTTTACAATAACACTCAAATCTGCCTTATGCTCTTACAAACATTACGTCTGTCTTCCTGCTTTAAGTGTACAGGACAGCCCAAACCTAAGGGTCATTCAAGAATAAGTTGTATTCGAAAAATGTATTTCTACACAAAGATAAAGAATTTGAACCACTTTTAACCCTCAACTCAGTTTATCCAGTATATATTGATGTAGTTTCTCCAAATTAAGCAACTATGTGTGCTCTAAATGTTTCAAATGTATTTAAAAATAATTTAGGATTGGGGTAAAACACTACCCTATTACATGGTATTAGCTAGTACACTAGCTGGTAAATTAGTTTCAGAAAATAGCTACAGTGGTTTCTTTTGAAAGCTAAGATAGCCAATATGGTTTATATTGAATTAGTACCACATACACCATCCTGCTGCAATATATTCTCACTGGAATATGAACTGCATATTAATCGGCCACTGAAATTAGTTTCCAATAAATAAACAATTTCCCCTTTTTGAGCAATGTTTTCTAAAACAAACAAAAAAAACAACGGTTTCCTTTATGAGGAAACAACCGAGCCTTTTAAAAAATGAAACCATGTATTTGTGACCATTTTTGTCACGCATTTTCATTTTTAATGGGAACTAATGAGGTTCGGGCAGAGAGCCACAGATAGGATAAGGAAGCCCGAAAGTGTTAAGAGACAACCACATCATCAGTTTTAGGCTTTTTATGGGCTTTGTTAAGAAATGGAAATGTAGAATATAGCCAGATTTGTTCCTTTGTTTTCAATAACCATAAGAGCTTTCACATGTTATTTATTAAGTACAAAATCATGCTAAAGTATGAAGTGATTATTAACACAGCTGGTATATAATTTGCTGATCCACCAACTAATACATCCATCCAATAAGATTAATTTAATTTTTGTCTATCTGTTGTCATCTGTATGTTATGAGATGTCGACCAATTCTTTACACATTTTTACACAATTTGTCACAATTTAGAAGAACATCCTTTTCAGTTCTAATGAAAGAGCACTTCTGAAACAAACCCCCATCCCCCACAAATAAATGTGTTCTTTGAGCAGCTTACTAACACATTTTGAAAAGCACTGTATTGTTACATAGTTTCTGTTAAAGGTAAACAGAGCCTCCATACACACACTCACACACACACACAACTCTCACCAATATGAAAGACTACATTACAATAGTGTGTTTCAGACTGGATGGTCAAGTAAGATTTGATCTTCTGTAGCCAAAAAAACCCCCCAAAAACCCCAAACCAACCAAAAAAAAAAAAAAACCCCCAAGGAAAATCAAGACTTTTTAATGCCCAATCCAATTTCTAAGGAGTGTCTATAAACATTATTCAAAAAATGAAAAATAAAAATAAAAATACAGAAATACACAACAGCCCACTGGTTTATGTTACCATTTTTGGCATGTATATGAAGGGCAATACATAAGAATTAAAATGGCCCCTTCAGCAAGAATTTCTGTTTCATCCTTGTTCATATTAATCTGGGGAAGCAATTCATGACTGATATACGCAGAGTGCCTTCATTTGAATGAGCATTAAATAATTCAATAAGCCCAAGAATCATAAACACATTTGAGCTTTTAAACAGCTTTTCAATATTACGTCTTTTCTGCTTCACCCACTGATTAAACTTATTGACATGCTACAAGCTTGTGACTGGTTATTACGGCAGTGGCACATTTACATTCTTATTATAATCTAGATTTAATCAAGTCATAACCCGCCTGCCTCGCAGATCGTATGGTATTTGCACAACACAAGAACATTATCACACTGAACATTATCAGGCTTAACCAAAGGTTAATCTACACCATTAAGCTTAATCTAGTTTAGCTACTAACTCCTAGTTAACAAGCATTTTATTTCCCATTACCAGTGTGAAACTGGATTTGAGTTTAGAACAACTGCAATGTTATTCAGTCATGCTACTTCAGCTTCAGTCACTCATCTCCTTAACCGTTGCTACATAAGCTAAAGCATTAAAAGGGTAACGAGTAAGAAGAGGGTTTTTTTATGCTAATTATCAATTTAGGAAGCTGTTCACACTTAATGTTACTTCACATTCCATCAAATGCTGCTGGCTCAACACTAAAATAAGCCATTATAGAGTTAACCATTAAAACAGCTGAACCCACTGGTCTCAAACAGACAGCTGGCATTTGCTGAGGCAAGCATAAAACATGTTCTAGTACGTGTACAAAAGGGCCGCTCCAGGCCGCTGTCTGGTTTTCAATTTCCACTCATTTTCAGTCTAAATACAAATTATGCAATGTCATGCTAGCAGTTTGTAGCTGACGGCTAGCAGTAGCATGTAGGGCAATCAGGAGGACGACCCTCGCTGCAGGCGTGGGAGTTAAGTTGTACCTTAGTTTCTATTGTTACGTTGACGCTCTTGGTCTGAAACTTTCACTTGATTGATGCTGTACTGCAGTACAGAAAAGTTCACTTGATTTTCTTTTTTATTTAACTGCTTTATTTCACATACAAATTATCCCTGTAGTGAGTTTGTGACTGAAGATAGATGTATCTATCTACGCTTTTATATGGCCAAATGTGATCTCTCCCTCTCTGCATCTGGCACAACTGCTTAAGCTTTATGCACACTGATGCACAATGCAGCATGAGTGTATGACATCATATGACTTTTAGCAACATTTGGAGCTTGTGATAGCTCCTCTCACTGGCAAAGAGTTACAATTATGATGCTGCTATGCCAGAGCCATGCATTATCTGAAAATAGCAATAATCACAATGATTCGGTCACCATGATCATGGTACAAAGTTTTGTGATTAAACTACTGTAGAGATACATGTAAACCTTGATTGAAGCTCAGCAATTAATGTTCAGTGTGAAATGCACCACAGTTTATCCTGATGGTTCTTGCCCTGAAATTATCTTTTCAAAGGGACAAAAAGGCTTTTATTGAGACATAATGCTCAAGAAATAATGATTTCAAAAGATTACTGTTACAATATTCATCAGGCAAGGCCCATAACTTCATGTTTATTTTACCCAGACAAAAAATATACCCATAAATACTGTCTCCTGTTTCACATCATTAAACAGATAAGGCATACATATTTCTTACATTAAAAACGTTCACCTTCTAAAAATTAAACTAAAAAAAAATCCCCTTAAAGACTTAACATGCACTCTTGCTCAAGCCAGTTAAACGTTTGCTCAGTCTGCCTACATACGTGGTCGCAGTGGGATATTTTGTTGCGTTTTTGGATCTATTGTAAAACATTTCCAGTATGTTTTCATGACAAACCAAGATCGGTAGTGTAGGACTAATGTGGCTCCCTTTCCCTCAGATGTTCAGTGCAAACATCATTATCTGGGCACAACAAATCTCCATGGGAGAGATGGCTGTGAGAGGAGCCTTTTCCCATAATGCATCAAGAAAACAGGGTGGCACCTCCTCCTCACTTCCATGAGGGAGTCGTTTCAGCAAATCCGCAAAGGTTTTCACGGCAGTCCCCACTGACCAAACATCAGACACAAGAGTTAAAAAGCAGTATGCTGGGCTCTTCCCAACACATCTGTCCAGGCTCTTCATTGAACAAGTCCTCGCATGATACATGTTTGACATGACAATGTTTCTTAATGTTTTAACCCCCACCTACCACATCTGAGCTGAGAGGGCAGGATAAAAAGTGTGAGTAGGTTAGGAGTTATCCTGCAGCTCTTTGGCTTTGGTCAGGATGGTGTGGACATCTGAGATGGGGTAATCCTGATAGGAACATCAGTAAAAGAAAATAAATCACTCAGTGTGAGTTACTTGTAGAAGAGCATCAGCTGGGCTGTTAATGAGAAGCTTTGGTGTTGCCCTGTCTATTTTAGAAAGCCTTACCTGCAGTAATCTCATATTCACTGTGAAGTCTCCTGCCAGCAAGTTATCTCTGATGAGTCTGCGAACAGAGGAAGTCGACAGAAATCCTGATTCACATGAAAGGCCAGAGGTATCAATGCTGCAGGACAAACTGCAAGCACAATCTGAAAAGGCTTACATGAGCATTGCGCAGCAGACCAGGATGAGGAAGTGGAATCGGTCCTGGTCAGAAAACAGGGTGTCCCAGATACGGATAACGTCTGGCAGAAGGAACTCCTGAGATAACAACAAGGTCAGCCAGCGGAATGTGAAATACTGTGGTTTGATGTTCTGCTCTTCCTGTGTGGGCAGAAAAACGAGGGAATGGGTGAAACGGCAGTTTTAATGCTCTTTCATGATAGACTTGAAAAAAAGAAATCACTAATTATAAAACAGAAAAAAAATCATAACTAAGCCAGTAATCATTGAAAAATAGCATTATACCAAATTAATTTAATTAAAGACACTTGCCAATAAATTTGGGAATTCATAAAAAGAATTAGCAGTTCTTCTGATCCATAATGATTTGAGTCAAAAATACCAAACATTCTCTGGTTTAACATCTCTAACTCACTGAATCACTGATGTTTAAAGGCAGTTTAAAACCATCCCTGTATCTCCGTACAAGGGAAAGAGAATGAAAGTTACGTGGGATGACCCCCCAGACCTTACCAACTTCAGATAGAGCTCCAGGTCTTTGTCTTTGAGCATGGAGTACACGCTCTCCATCTTGTAGGTGATGCCACACTGAGAGTCATCCAGACTCTTGATGAAGTTGTCTCTGTTCTCTGACATCAGGTTAGTGAAACAGAAGAAGGTGTCTGCTTCAGCGTGCTCTGAAAAATTACAATGAAAGGGATATACATTAACTTCCTACGTGTTAAACACGTCAGCGTTTTCAATTTAGATGTTACCAACCTTTCCACTGGTTGTTGGGGTCCGTGGCGAAGGTGTAGTAAATTGGCCCAACAATCTCATTCATGCCCTGTACGTAGGCAATGCCCGGGTTGAGTTTGGCATAGATGAAGAGGATCCGCTCCACCACCTCCCAGTGTGCTTCACTCCCACTGGGCAGCACCTCATATTCATTAGATGGATACAGGTTCAGTGCCTTTCCAGGTGAGCTAACCTGGAAGAGAAAAGATTCAATTTACCAGAGAGTGGTGTCACTGTTCTGCACACACTGTGTAATGCTGTTTAAATGTAGCAAACACAGTGTTTGTTTCAAACAAGCAACAATATTTAAATTAATTTAGGGAAACACGTTCCATGCACTTCCCAATGTGGGCCTTATGTAAGCTACAGCTAAAAGCTTCTTAAGTTCTACTTTACATTGGGTAGGGTGCTGCATGACATTAGTAACTGTTGTTGGTTTGTTTACTTTCACACCATAAATAAACCCAAGCAGAATTGGTTTTTGATCCTTGTTTTTCAGGCCGTTTCAGTCCTGTTTGATCATACTAACTGGGTAAAAACACCACAGTCCATTTTAACTGAACCAAACAGCAGCTTTAGTGTTTAAACTTGTCTGCATTGATAGAAACCCCACAAAATTATATTAGTTTTCAAATAACAAATACATCATGCATACATTTTTGTGATGAAGTTTCCACTGTTTGAGACATTACATTGAAAAAAAATTGACTCTCTTCCTTCTTTTTCTCTCTGCTGTGTGTGTGTGTGCGTGTGTGTGTGTGTGTGTGTGTGTGTACCATGACAACAGTGCCACTTCTATCCATTACCTGACCAGAATGAGCCTGCCCGTTCTTGAAAAGCAACAGCACATTCAACAGTCCACTAACTTCTCAAATGTGATGGACAAGTTCCAATTGAGAGTTTGTAAACATTAACTTCACTAGGATAATTTGACACTTTCCTGCAACATGTGACTGAATGCTTAACTTAAGTCCTTCAAAAACCACGCAACCACATCCCACACCTGTTCTGACCGAACACAGACAGTCATTAATAGGCACTTACATTGGTGACTCCGCTGCGGTTGCGGTTTACAGTTTGTGCTTTAAGGGTAGTTTGTTCAACTCTTCGACGAAGCGTCTCATAATCATTCTGAGGATCCAGGATAAGTTGGCAGGGATAATCTGTGGGACGCTGGAAGAACGCCATGTCTGGGTACAGCCGTCTGTGAACATGAGGACAGAAACTCCCGTCATATTTTACCACATTTTACATGAAAAGTTTGAACTGTTCTAATCCCATCTAGAAAAGAACTGCATTTGTTTTTGTGTATTTTTGTGGTCCTAACACTCATCGAGAGAAAACAGATCACATGGTCATACGGTCATACCTGACATCCTTGTCAATTTGTAGTAGAATTTCATTATCTTTGAAGTAGGTATTCCACCTGCTGTCTGGGTTTGGATTTAGCGGCTGAAAAATATCAAAAACAGTAAAACGCCATTACATTACTGCCCAGGTTGTAAGTGACCTTGATAGAAACTCTTGTACTTTGCAGTAAATCAGGAAATAATCAAAAGTCTGTGATTGTATTTAATGTTTGACAGAAAATTTAAAACGTGTTAAAGCAACTGAGGTCAAAAAGACAAAAGACATGAGGTAATATAATGATCTGGAGAGCAGTTACACACATCCACTTTTACTGTCGCTGGGCAGTTAAACGTTTACCCAAAGAGAACATCAAACAGTTAGTTCTGCAAGTCATACAAATGTATTCTTGGACTTTTACTATTAAGACACGACGGGTCTCACGATCTACTTTTCCTGCTGTGTGTGTTTGAGCCAAACATTTGTCACTGCTGAAAAATAAACTGTAGTTGAATTCTGAGTGCGTCATGCACGGCAAAATAAATCATGCAATCCTTCTTTAAATCTTTTCTAGTAAGCATATTCTTGCAGGGTTTCAATCAGCTAAAAATTGCTGTTGACAAAGAACACATGAAGTGACGTACATGATCCTCCATTGTCACATCTTCTCTGGAAAGACCCAAGTTGGCTTTGGCGATTCCAGGCTGGATGATCATTTCTTTTAGAAACTGAGAGTACACTTCCCTGCAAGAGACACGCGACAAAATAGAAGCATAAACAAAGTACTTCAAATATACCTCAAGTTCTTGCAGGCTTACCAAGGAACACTGATCATTAGCATTCATTAGACGACAATTAGTTAATTAATTTACATATTGTAATATGTGCTCTAAAATATCATTTTAAATTAAATATATGGGGTTATGAATTGTTGGCCATACAAAATCAGACACGTGAATGTGTCATCTGGAGCTTGCAAGGTAATGTAACTGTAATGGGCTTTTTGCCACAATTTTCAGAGTAATAAAAAAACATACATATATTATTTAGTAGAATTTTTCTCAGAAAAACCATCAGCATTCCTCTGCTGCGGCTGACAGAAACACATAAAATGGAGGACACAATAGTAGAGCTGGTTGCTTCCCAGCTATTTTCACCACGAGAGAACCCCATAATAAACAGCCTCAGGCCTGGTGAGTCACAGCTAAAATGGGAGGCTTTATTCTTTTTTTAGTCGACTAAACAACATTAGCTGATGACATCAACTATGCTGATTGATTGATAGCAGCTGACTTTGTCCCTGGTGACAACAACAAAGAAATATCTAATTAAGTAAAGTAGTGTTGCTCCTGTCTTGAACCCCACAAGCTCTTTGATCTGTTTCAACATGTACTGCTTACCTCTGCTTTTTGAGGAAAGACTCCCATAACGTCTGATCCAGAGGTAGATAATTCAGAAGGATCTAGAAAGAGGGTATAATTGATATTTTTGTAGAGTAAACATGCAAATTACAGGAATACTCTTTTTTTTTTTTTACCCTGTCTTCAACCCTGCTGCACCCACCAGCAAGGCCATCATCACCATCTCATGCAATCCAATGTTTCAACCCACTAAACTTTATTTTAAACTCTGGACAAGATCCCAAGGTTTACAGGTACTAAGTACTAAGTATATATTTTAGAGAATGCATATAAAATTACTGTCAAACATGATTTGAATTATTCCATTTCACGTCTTTGCGCACAGAAAACTTGTACTGCTGGGAGCTGAGATTTGTTTATCATACCGAATCTCAATGAAATGTTGGTGAAAGTAGAACTGTGTCCAAGTAGACTGAAAATGTGCTAATTACACCAAAAATATTACTTGTTCAGTGCAGTCAGACATATAAGAACCAGCCATACAAACAGATTTGACACAATCAAACTTGAAACACCCATATGAGCAAACTTCAAACAAAAAGTAAGTGAGGGGAAGAAGGAAAAAGAATGTTGTTGCTTGAGGCCCAGTGTGGTCTCCCACAACAACACTGAAGCAGGGCTGCTTACTTTCCAGCAAAGTGCTCGTATGCCTCCTTCAAATGGGATTCCTGAGGTGAATAAAGAAAAGTATGGTCAAACACAAAACAATAACATAACTACACTACAGTTATAAGCACTAAAAAAACATCAAATTTACCATTGAAGCACAGCTCCCTCAGCGTCTTCAGGTTGATGCTTTCTTCACCTAAGGCTACTTTGAATTCCTGTATCCTGAAACAAGAAACAATATGAGGTTAGAACAAATTTCACTGCTGAATTACTGCTTCAAAATTATGAACATGATGTTAACTAAAAACATGTTACAATAAACAATGCTTTCTCTGAAACTGAGTCCTAGATTTCAAGTTAGGATAAATTTAAAGGAACAGTTTGATATTTAGAGATTCACGTTGTTTTCTTGCCATGGCTTAAATGAGAGGATTAGTACAGTAGAGTATGAGTAAGTGATGACCTGCATATGGTACATGATGATGTTTTTTTCATGTTAGAAAGCACTGCAACCAGTAGATACAGACACTACTCTGTCCAGGAGTAGTAAACTAGCACTAGATCACATTTGGCAGAATAGTGTTGCTGCTTTGTAACAACCTATATAAATCAAACTGAAGCTACAAATGCACAGATAACCACAAACCTCAACTGTGATCTTGCTTTTTACTGACAGATGAAATTGGGATTCCTAGCATATAACCATGTGTTAAGCCAATATTTTGCCCCCAGTGATAAAAAATGGCAAAACAGCACAAATTACAGTCCTGCCAGAGCATCAACATGTTTGACACAGTAAAACTGAATATGATAACCTTCACAAACCTGAATTTATTGCAAGAATGTCATATTAGATGGTAGGGATAGGATAGTGAACAACGTTATCATGGATTGGGGTAAAAATGTTGATTGTGATTCATTTTTATTATTAAGTAAGTCGCAGTATTCCTCCAGTACACCTGTGACTTGAAAAAGCTGTGTAGCTTGCTGCTCCATGGATTAACTCCCATTTCAGTGACCACCCTCCTGTACTGTTTGCTGAACTCCAGGCAAAATGAACAAAAGTTACTCTAAGTTACTCAGTGGTTACGTAGCAAGTGCTGGGTAAATTAAACTAACAATGATGTTAATCTAAATGAACACATGAACACACACGTTACCCCATCCAGTTAGGATAGTATCTCAAATCACACTTATTGTGGCCAGGATGATTGTGAAAAGAAATCTTAATTTGACAGTGAATTGCATTTAGATGAAGGTGATTCAGGTATGGCCAGTATTTCAGAGCACATTACAAAGTACATGGCATGACATTTGGGTGGCACTTGTTGCATGAACAAGGAGGGATTATTGTGGGTTACCTTCATTTTAATCAAAACGTATTTTACCATCAGGTCAGTCTTTGGTATTGCCTACTGCAGTTGTGAGACTGTCTATGGGGCCTTGCACATCTGCTACAGACCTGCATGAAGTGTACATTCAACTATCTATTTTAAAAAGCAAATCAATTCTCAACAGATCACGGTTGAGAAACCACCTTTGCCTTACTTTGAGAATAAAGGGTTAATTACATGAAAAAATAATTAACACAGTCTTCTTTAACTCAGCACAACGCATTTTTCCATGGAAGCATGGTTCATTTAGCGGCGGGACACAACGGTTTTAGCTGGAAATAAGTTACATTTGTTGTCACCGTTGCACTGACAGAAACTCATTGTCATCGAATTACAGCTGGTTGAATGCTAGCTAAACGTTAGCCAGTTAGCGCTTGGGGAAGTCTGATGTGTCAGCTGATGTGCTAACAGGGAGCTAGCGTAGCTACTTGAAACGATGAAGTTGATGTTATTTAGTTCACTTGTAAAAGAACGCGGAGTTTCGATCTTTATAACATTAAATGTGGCGTTTTAAATGGAGACACGTCGGATTGGCGTGTACAAATAATACGTTTTTGCTATTGTTGTCTTAACCCTAAAATTAGCTTATGTTTGGTTAGCTGCTGTTGCTGCTAGCTTAACGCTGAAGTTAATAGCAGTTTTGCGGTTAGGATGCTAGCCGCTACAATTGATGATGTACAACCAGTTATTATAATTGTCCGTGCTTTCTGCATCCCGTGCAAAAAGAAACATTTAGATGTGTCTCACCTGTTTCTGTACGCAGTAGACATGTCTGGGCAGGCGCTGGTGTATTCCTTTAAGTGTTTCCAAAAAGGGAATGAATTATTTGCCAGAGGGAAGTCCTCCTATCACTTCCGTTTTCACAACAACACTGTGGGCAAACACCACGCCGTTGTTTGGACCCGCAGTCAACTTGCGTGTCACTGAGTGGGCTCATATGATGGGATTGTTCCCTCACAGTAACACCGTGTTCCGAAATCGTTTCATAAGACAGCAGCGTAGGGTTCACGTCAGATCTTCCTCGTTTCTAAGATTTTCCAAGCATGCATTGATACATGCAGTCGATGTAGGTGGACTTTTACAAAACACGCAATTACAGACAGCTTCTGCAAAATATCTAAGTATTGTTTGGTTAAGTTTAGGTGTGTGGCTGTCAAGAGAAAACTCAGTCTGAATAGTTTGTTAGAGCTGCGACACCACTGACAGCTACTAAATTACTATTTAGTGTGATCAGTGGATTATTGCTCAGTGTCTGTAGAAAGTAACATCCCCTCTGACAGCCACTAGAGGGCAGAACGGCTGTTTGAATCGGTGCATTCTGCAAGTAAAGAAAGAGCATGCTGTTTGAATTATGTGTGTGAATGAAAAGAGAAGGAAACAATATACATATGAGCTACTGTGTGAAAGCATTCACTACTTTGCATTTGAGGCTCTGCATTCTGAATTCAGCAATGCATTAAGATTCACAAAATTTGCACAATTATAAAGTCGGAACTTTTATATTGAGTGAAAAGAGGAATAGTTTACATTTTTTCACTCTACATATGAGCAAATAGATGATTGCTTTTTTATGGTTGTTCTACATGTCTGTGATTTTGTTTCTCTTTGTGGGACACCCATCCATAGGCTCTCGTCCAGGTGCACTTGTGGGGGGCGGGCCAATTCTCCAAACTATTTGTAATACTAATAAGCCAACTACCCCTTTTGCCCTGTCTATGGACAGAGAGGAGGCTTTTTCATGGTATAAACACACAAGCCGCAAATGCAACTAATGGAAAGGCAAAAGCTGTTGTTCCCTTTTAACAATAAAAAACCCTCTTGGAATCTTGTGTTTGAATGGATGTTTCCCTTAATAGACACAGTATTATAGCTTTAATGAAATGTAAGAATAAAAAGAAAATGTAATATCAAGCAGTGCAAAAAATGTTTTATGCTGTTTGTTGTAACCAACACCCAGTTTCCAGCTTTGGTTCTTTTTGGGCAACTTTCAAGGAAGTCTGGATTGTAGTTGTAAAATAATTTGCAGTGGACCCCCCTCCCCTCAACGACTGCAGGGTATCTGCATACCATGCTGCCTGAAAACACATAGTGATGAAAACACGTATGTACACTATGTGTGATATGTCTGTCTGAGTTCTCTTATTACAGTGCAGTGGATGAGAGGTCTAGTACTATGTGATGCAGCACAACCCTCAAACACACAAACAAATGCGTAAATTGGTTTGTTTATTCCTATCCTTTTAAGTGTGTGATAAGCTTTTCTTGAGGACACTGATATATCTGGATTATAGGGTTTCCATCAGGCAAATATGCTGTTGGGCCCTATTAACAGGGCCACCAGGTCAGGTAGTACATCAGGACATGCCCCGACTGACATGATAATTTAGTGGTGCAACTTTTTAACATATCTACAACTTACAAGTAGTATGTAAGCTTGTTCAATGCTTTGTGAATTGCTAGAGGTCTGGGGGAAACGTCTCTACTGGACTGACATTTACAGAAAAAGTAGAAACCCATTAACGTTTCTTCATAGATTAAAAATAAAATATTTGAACAGAAATATTTTAAGAAGGTCCCTTTACTATGAATGGATTGTGGAAAAAACATTTAGCCTACAGTTTAACTAGTAAATAAGTATTACTAAATGTTTTTAGCTTTGTAAGACAGCACTTACTGCTGATGCTTGTACTACAGTACCTCCGCTGTTACTGCTACTCCTCCTCCTCCTCCTGCTCTAATTAAAATATATAGTGTTAATAAAACCAGAGTATGATAAATTTGTTGGTGAAATAAATAACGTGTTAAGAATATACTATAACCCTATAAAAACAGTAATAGGGAAGACGAGTGATGGAAGTAGAAGAAGGAGGAGGAGAGAAGGAAGAAGAACGGGAGATAGATGGGAAAAGGAGGAGGAGGAGTAGAAGTAGGAGGAGGAGGAGGAGGAGTCTGTTTGTTGACATCGGACGAAAACGAAAATCAGATGAGTGAAGACTGGTGATAATAACTCAATTTCTTGCCCTCATCGAGATCTATAGCCTTGGCAGAAGCTAAGGTACAGTGCTGCCCGATGAGCCGTGCACTCAAACACCGCTGACCACTGTTTGTTGCCTGCTTTTCCACACAGAGCTCTTAGCTAGCGCTAGCCCAGCTGGCTAAGTTAGCTAACATCATAGGGAAAGTCATCGTTAGCCAGCAGCTAATGTAGACGCTGAAATGCACTGGTGACACCGTATCGGAAAGTTAAGGCTTAACTTGGAATAACAAGTGTTGTTCTTTGGTATTGTGGGCTGTTGTGGGTGAGTAGGCTAACAGTTGTTATCGTTTTGTTCAGTAGCTACCTATCGTTGGTGTTGTCAAAGTACATTATTCTACATTGAATTTAGCTAGCTAGCTAGCCATCTTGGTCACAGTCTGCTGTTTCTCCCTCAGGATTCATTGCTATGTGTGATTAACTGACAAACTAATTGTGCCGACCTATAGACAGAGAAAGCTAGGTTACAAGCTTCGGCTTGTCAGTAGGATTCATTTATGGTGATGTGTATAAGATTTTGTTAGTAATGCTACAAGTTGTAAACAAGTTGTTGCAAAGTAGCAAACATTAGTTGCTAATGGTAGCCAGGCATAAACATGACGGCCAACTTGGCCAAGTAAATTAAGGTCCCAATCTGTTATGGCAGGAAGGCATTTTGACAGTACCATGCCAACCAGTCAGTGTAATAGAAAGTGAAACTTTCTGTTGTTGTTGTTGACTGTTGTGTCTTCTTAATGTGTTTGATGTACGACTTTATTTTGAATTGAATGTCATCACTGCCAATGCTAATACTTTTGCTCTGTTAAACTGCATCACATTAGGTACTTTACGTAATTAAAAAAAATTATTAACCTAAACAACATGCTTAACTGCAATCAGTTACAAAGACACTTGAAAATTAAGCGGATGTTAGTTTATTGTTTTAATTACAGTCACTTTACATGTACACTGTTTTATTCAAATTTGATATTTTAATCATATTTCCCATTCAATCATCACAATGGAAACAGGAATTCTTAAGTCCGGAATGACCCATTTTGCTGATTCCCTCATGAAGAAAAGAGAGATTGCTTCTAACTATCTACGTTGTTCAATGTGATCTTTCAAGGTACCCTGCACTGCCCTGTCTTTGATCTGAGCTGGAGAAGAAGAGGCTAACATGGCAGCCAAAGCAGGAGACAACCCTGAGAGCCTCATGACTCTGGCAACGGTCTTTTGCCTGAGGAACCTTAGGAAGACCATGTGTTACCAGGGATTCAGGAACAAGCTCTGCCTACGCTCGGACATCTTCCTTCCCAGTGAAATCTGTGACAAGCTGGTCAACACGTACGTAACAGGATACAACTGTCAAAAATGACCCATGTTTGTTACAATATTACAGATTAAATGGCTCAAATGGGGACTTGATTGTATGTTTTTAAAAAAACAGATATATGGAGCTGGTCCACACAGACAGTAACTTTGAACCAGAGGAGAACTTCTTCCAGCTATTCTCAGACCCTCGAAGCACCAGACTGACCAGGGTCCAGCTGAGAGAAGACTTTGTACGTGACAGAGATCTGGAGGCCATAAGAAAACAGGTGGGATGCTTCTAATTAATTAAAGAGTAGTTTTTCACAGTAAGGTCATGACATTTATACAATAACATTTTCACTTTAAATATAGAGATATTATATATTTTACTTAAATATTTATCTGAAAAGACAAAACTAACACACACTAATTGGGGACAGGTTCATCCAAGAAATGGCAATTTAGTCTATCAGATAATAAATTCAAATAAGTAGCTACAGTATTGATGCAAGTAACTTAATGTATTTCCAGTCTTTAATATCCAAAACTTAGAAAATCTGTTCGAAGTTTTTTCAGGACATTCTTGTTGCAAGTGCTCAAAATCTTAAAAATGTTCAAACTAATGTCATTTTGAGCTTTTACTTGAATGACTGTCCGTTTTCACTACAGAGTTTTGAGTTCCTTTCTGATTCCTTACTGAACTTTTATTTCGCAGTAAGTCCTATCTGGACAAGAACTCATGAAGAAGTATTACTGTGTGAAGTCTTGGTTTGATACCCAACACCTTACCTCATCGTAATGAGGAGAGGTGTCACAATAGAACCATGAAGACCTAAGAACTGGATGGAGCAGCTGTCTGGTTTTCTGTTACCAGTAATTACCACTCGTAGAAATTGTGTCAAGTGACAATAAACTTTAGTTAATAGTACCCCACTGCATTCTCCACTGTCCCACTACAAAACTCAAAGATGGCTTTTATCTGTCTTCAGAAAGAATGTGATGGCATCTTAATATCATATTGTTATCGTACCCTGACCCTGTTATAGGTGGAATATAGCGAGGTTTGGTTACCAAAGGTTGTTGTTAATTTGTCACATATTGATCCTTGTAGTGTAGATTTTTAACCCGAACTCTTGTATTATTAAAGTATGTAATGTGAGGCTTTTTTTGGGACATCTATGATAAACAGATATAAGACGAGAAATACAAACAAATGTCTACACACAACATCCTGTAAGAAAGTTTGCAGCAATAGTGACATCGTAGAGGGGAAACTGATCACTCCAAATTGGTTAGAAAAAGGCAAAAACATGGACAAGCCTTACAGTCTTTGTACAGACTGTACTGTGTGATTCTGAACCAGTCATAAATACTTCTGCTCCAAACATCTCAAATCTGGAATTATTCTACTTTCAGACATTTCAGAGGCTTGAGAGCTAGTGGTGTTTAACATTTATATGATGAAATGTGGTTGAATGTGTGATTCAATTTAACAGTTTGCTGTGGTGTGAGAACTGACAGTTATCTTACCATCTACATTTGCTTGTCTGCAACATTGAATTCTGCCATATTAGTGTAATGATTTGGACTTCCATCCCTATAGTTGATTAAGTACAGAAATTTCCAGAGGATAACCTAGTCATTCATTGTTTCATATTTAGCTTTGCATGTGCAAAATTTCAAAATGTCTTACTGTTATAATTATTTACTTTGTGTGTTCTGCCAGGACCTGATCGAGCTCCACCTCACCTACTGCAACAGTCTGTCATCGCGCAGCTTGAAAACACTGACCTGTTTCCGTGAGACCTTGGTGTCTCTCTGTCTATTTGGCTGCAGCCACATCTTCTATCGAAAAGGCGGCGCGCCGCTCGCCTGCAATGAAGACACCGAGGATGAGGAGGAGGAGAGCCCTGCTTCTAGACAAGCATTAGAGACGGACTTTAACTTTCAGGGGTTCAACCGCCTCAGGTTGCTCAACTTAGGCGGCCTACCTGATGAGGTGGATGTTGAGACCCTCCTCAAACCCCTGAAGTCACTCACCTCACTAGATCTATCGAATGTACAATTGCTGAGACCATCTTTTCTTATCCAGTGGAAAGACAGACTTGCATCTCTTGTTCTCTATAATGTGGACCTGTCAGAGGAGCTGATCAGCACAGTGTTGGAGATTGTTAATCTCAGGTAAGGTGGGAATGGCCTTTCATGTATGTATATGTTGTCATTATCTTCATGACACACCCTAACATTGTTGTCCTTGAGGTTAATGTTATGTTTGCATTTAATCATGTCTGCTTCATATATAAAGGTGTCACAAATGTTAGTGACATGAGCTGTGTGTGGCAGAAAACATCATTTGAACTTAAATCTGCGTGGCTTCATCTTATTCATCCAAGTTAAAATTATTTTATGCACTGTACTGAAGTTGTAGAGTTGACCATGTTTGTTGAATCATCCTTGAGGCCTCACTGAAACTTTGCTGCCCTTTTTAGGTGCTGGTTTGAAATGTAAAAAAAAAGCTGCACCACCAAAAATGGTGTATAATGCAATATGTGTTTAAGCAACAGATCCTATGGTGTTTAACAGCCTTTTATGCAAATCTGATGAACTGCAGCTGTAAATTTACATAAGTAAAATATCCTGCTTTCGATTCTTCTGGGGTTCACCAGGGGTTCTTCTGGTGGAAAAGTGTGAAAGGAGAGTGTATTTCAGATGCTACTGGACCAGTTCAGAAAGCTCTTCTGTTGGACTGTCGAAGTGCTTTAAGCTGTCTTTCACAACAGTCTAAAGCAAACATGCATATTTTGCATGAGTCAGTTCAGAATGAAGCGTATTCAGTCACATTATTGCACAAAATTAGGAACTTGATAGAGACAAAACACAGGTACGCTATGTACTTGCATGAAATATTACATGCACATCTATTTACACTATCCTTTTTCAAGTTTACTGATATCCAACCCAAAATGGATTCAAGGAAAGATTTGGATTTTTTCAAGTTTGTCCTCGTGAATTTCCTTTTAGTAATTATAACTGTACTCCCAGTTATTTTAATGTCCAAATACTTATGTTGTTGCCTTCATGTGCCCACTCAACAATGTGTGTCTGTGACTCATAAAACTCTGCCTATTTCAGACATCTTGACATCTCACGGGAGAACAGGCGAACCTCTAAGTGTAAGATGACAAGGAAAATCCTTACGGCCATTGTGCAGCGTCTGGTCAACCTGGTTTCTCTGGACATCTCGGGGCATGTCATGCTGGACAATTGCACCGTTCCACATATTGAGGAAGCTATGGGTCGGCCAAGGTGGGTTAAAGTGAATTCTGGTCATTAAAGAAAGTTCTCATTGCCTCAGTGCTTCAGATGAAAAGGACAAGTTCTTTCTCTTCCTTTCAGCATTGAGCCGTGCAAGAGCAGCATCTATCCTTTCCAGGAGCTGAAGAGGCCCCTGCAGTTCCTGGGTTTACATGACACCACCCTCTGTAATGTGACGCACATCCCTGCTTATAAGGTACTGCTTATCTAAAGGGCTGAACACACATTACAGTGTTGGGACAACAATAGTTATTTTGGGCATCAAATCTAAAGGGACGGTTCATTCTATCTGATAGTCAGGTCTTGTCAGTTATTTCCTCATTCAGATGTTGCCAGTCATCCATAGCATTGTTGTATGACTGTGTTTCATTTTCATATTTAAAACCGTGACACAGGCATGAGCTGAAGTAATAAAAAATAAAACTTGTCATAAATGTTTAAGTGATTGAGAGAGACAGTATTAATTTATCATTTCTGTAATTGAATTGACAACCAGGTGTTATGTTAGAACATAGGCTGGCTAATACTAGTGATACAAACTTGTCAGTGCTCCCTGATGGACATGTGACAGTGTCATGTGATACCTACCTAAATGACCTCAAACCAAGTTTGGCCTTTATTTTCCTGTGAATTCCTGGATATTTTCACCGTATAGCTTCTTAAATTCCACTTGGAATAGTATGTACAGTAGTATGAACAGTAGTCTTTGGGTGATACGTCTTGTTTCCCTCCTACTGTACAACAGTTCAGCCAGAATATCCCTCATACAGGTGCTGTCTGTCATCTTGTCCTGGTGACATCATTCTGAGACAGAGTCTGCACAGTAATTGTCAATCATAATGTCACACTCCCTTTTTATATAATCAAACAACTAGAGAAAACCAGACAGAAATGGACGACGATAAAAATAACAAGACAAACGTACACTTGGACGAACATCAGCATGATAGCAGTGACCTGAAATGACAGAAATCATCTATCAGAAAATGTATCTGACATGTACTTTGATTTTTGGCTCATGTCCCGTCTGCTAACACGGAGGAGACCATGTGTCATTTAATACTTCTTGTCAACAGGTTTGGTTTGTTTGGGCTAAATCTGTGCTGCTTTTTCAGGTGACTGGATCCAAGAATGAGGACCAGGTTCTGAACGCCATTGAGGCTTATACAGAGTTTCGCCCTGAGCTGGCCCACAGAGCCATCAATCAGCTGTTTGACATCGCCAGGATACAACACTGCAGCCAGCTGCTCAGAGCTCTGCAAGTATGATGATTTTAATTTGTAATTAAATATTGGTATAGTGTCTCTGCTTGTTATGCCAGTCTCTCTCTCATATCTCTAAACCTTCTGTCCTTTCAGCTTGTCATAGCAGCATTGAAGTGCCATAAATACGATAAGAGCATCCAGGTGACGGGCAGCGCTGCTCTGTTCTACCTGACAAACACAGAGTATCGCAGTGACCAGAGTGTGCGGTTGCGTAGAGAGGTCATTCAAGTTGTACTAAATGGGATGGAGCAATACCAGGAGGTCACTGTAAGTCTGCTCTGTGGCATCATCCCACCCTCTGATAACAAGACTCAGCATGAAATTTACATTTTTTATATATATATAAATAAATATATAAAAAAAAAAGTACAGCATTTTTGGGCCAGACTGCTTCAAGTGTCCAAATGGGCAAAACTGATACAGACTAAATACTTTAACTATCTGTAGTTAAAGTTGGGCTTTTTCAAGACATTTTAACTGTAATATTAAACTTGTTTTGGATTGTTATCTAAACATTTTAATAACATCTACAATAATTTAAAAAAACCCAAAAAGTATAAAACTCCAAAGGCTGTGTTAACACAAGCAAAAAGCTTATCATATGCTCAGTTCATTCATTTTTTAAACTTTATTCTATATACTGTTTAATAAAGCAAGAATGCTCTTTAGTAGAGTTTTCAGTTTTGAGGTATTAACCCTTCTGTGTGCCTCTCTCTGTCTTCCTCCCTGCGCCCCATCAGGTCCAGAGGAACTGCTGCTTGACTCTGTGTAACTTCAGTATTCCCGAGGAGCTGGAGTTCCAGTACAGTCGGGTCAACCAGCTGCTACTGAAAATCCTGGAGCCAGCCAGGCAGGATGAGTCCATCCAGAGAATTGCTGTGCACCTCTGCAACGCTTTAGTCTGTCAGGTGGACAACCACCACAAAGAAGCTGTGGGAAAGATGGGATTTGTCAAGGTAACTTCAAGATGAGTGTTTCTTATTTGACGCTTGCCATTAACTGGACAGATGCCAATGAAAAACAGGACATTTCACAAACACAAATTCTCTTTAATCTATTATTGAATTAGATTTTCAGTTAAAAGAGTTAAGATGTAATTTGTGGTGCTGATTTTGAGACATGCCAGTTTGTACTTTATTTAGTTTTAGGTCCCCTACACTTGAGCCATTCTAACTATTTAGGAGCAGTGAGCAGCCACCGTGCAGAGCCCAGGAGTCACTGCAGTTCTCAGGCCAGTTACTTGGTCAAGGCCAATGGCAGCACTATTCCTAATATCTAACAAGCTTATTTTTGGGATGGCAGGAAACCAGAGCACAGAGAGGAAACCCACGTGAACACAGGGACAACATGCATCGCAGTGTAATGACATTATCAGCTTTGGGAACTCTCTTTCAAGAAGGACCAGAAAACATGAAATATTAATGGTCATCCAGCATATAAGAATAATACATACAGTCAAAAACCAGACCAGACCAACAACTGAGCAACAAATAACATTTTTAACAGCAAAGAGTTGGCAATAAACACTAAACTCTGCCAAAAGTTTGGTGAGCATTCATCAATGGGCCCCACAGGCTGTATTGTCACAGATCTGCTGAGCCCTCTGGGTCTCATGTGTGGCTTCCTGAAACGTTTCTCTAAACTCGGATCCAAACTCTGAAACTTTTGTAGTGTTGTTTTGACACAGTGCTTTTGCTGATGTAAAATCCCCCAGAGAGCTGATTATGTTTTAATGTTTTTTTCTTATATCTTCCTTCACAGACAATGTTGAATTTAATTCAGAAGAAGCTACAGGACAGAACGGTGACTCTCATTTGATCTTCTGAACATGAAATTTTATTTCTTTGTAGCCAGACTTAATTATTACCAAAACAAAACTAACGTGTCAAATGTGAGTGGACTTCTGCTAAAAGGGCTGTCTTTTTTCCTTAGTGTGACCAAGTGATGGAGTTTTCCTGGAGTGCTCTGTGGAACATCACGGATGAGACGCCCGACAACTGCCAGATGTTCCTCAACTGTCGGGGCATGAGTCTCTTTCTGGAGTGTCTACAGGTGAGTCGCTGCACCTAACGTATCTGTTCTAAAACCATAATTTAATTTATCCTTCAGAATTTGTTCCATATATGTTTTAAATATGTTGATAGATTAAATATTGGACTTTTGGACCTGTAGGACAGTATTCTTTTCATATTTCCACTGTAATAAAACGTATCTTGTCTTGTTCTATGATCTCATTCCAGGAGTTTCCAGACAAGCAGGAGCTTCACCGCAACATGTTGGGGCTTCTGGGAAATGTTGCTGAGGTCAAAGCACTGAGGCCACAGCTGCTCACCCCACGGTTCATCACTGTATTCAGGTAAGAGAGTTGTCGAAACCAGATTCAGTGTATCTGTCGTTTATAAAACCGTAAGGACTCATTCTCAGATGCCTTGTAACTGTAACATATATGGCAGAGAAAATGCAAGAATAGCTATTAGTGACATGTATACAATGCAGTGTAGTTTTCATTGTTGTTTGATGCTTTGACAGTAACCTGCTGGACAGTAAGGCAGATGGGATCGAGGTGTCGTACAACGCATGTGGCGTGCTCTCACACATCATGTTCGATGGGCCGGAGGTTTGGTTGATGGAAGAGCCGCGAAGAGAGGCTGTGATGAACAAGATGTGGGATGCCATCCAGAGCTGGGACGTCAGCTCACATCGCAACATCAACTACAGGTGGTTATCTGTGAATTATTTCCTTATTAATGGTATCCTTTTCATTCATTTAATGTATATGTGTCATATTTATATTATATTCTGTTTTCTGTATTGTCTATTTTTACTATTTCAAGATTGGGCTGCTATTGTTCATCCAACATGTGATACATGTAATTGCTTCATCACCTGTTTTTTGTTTCTCTCTCTGATAAGATAATATTGATAATTTGTTGGTCAGTAAATGGTATCAGTGCCAAAGTAATGTCAGTATGTGTAGGTACGTCTGTCTGGATGTACGCAACTATGTATGTATATGATCATGCAGAGGTAGGCAAGCCCATGTCGGTGTATAGTAGAAGCTGTGGTCCAGCTGAACAGCGCAGCTCTCAGTGGGGTTTTTTTTTAAAATTTTAAATCGTGTTTGGTCTTGCAGGTCATTCGAGCCGATCCTGCGACTGCTGCCCCAGAGCATCTCCCCTGTCAGTCAGCACTGGGCCACATGGGCACTCTACAACCTGGTGTCAGTTTACTGTGAGTATCTGCTGCTCTGGAGGGTTTCGAACCAGACTGAACATTTAGCTTAAACATCGTTGGAGGCGTTCTCTGTACGGTCAGCTTACGTTACTTTTTAAACAAAAAGAACAGAATAATATGACTGACTTAATCTGAATTTTTAAAACATAACTTGGCTTATTTTACTTCCTTCTTTACCTTTTTACGGTTCTTACACTCATCACCAGCCTACTTGTTCTCTTATTCTCATACACATACTGCTTTTTACTACTGTTTTACCTAAAGTGTGCTGTATACATCTCTCTTTTCTTTTGATCTGCCTGCAGCAAGCAAGTATTGTCCCCTGGTGATCAAGGAAGGAGGAATAAGTCTTCTCGAGAAAGTTCTTGAACTGGAGAGCTCACAGCCAGAGACCAAGGACATGGCCAGGTAATACTAACAGCTCTGTGTATAAGGTGTATGTACCTCCGTGTACTTTTCTGAGTTGTTAGTCAGTGTTTTCTCTGTAGCTTGTCTGCTTGTCTGGACATTCTGCTGAAGTAAATTCTGCAGCTGGTGATGCAGTCAGAGGCGGAGCAGCAGAGAGAGGACCTAGTTTTCCCTGTTTAAGATTCTTTCTGTTGCGTATAGTAAAGAGAATCATTGGCCCAAATAATTTGGTTTCTAGCAGTAGTCAGTCATTTACTGCAGTAATCTTAATACAGAGAAACACACACACACATATACACACACAGTTTGATTGATCCAGGACAAAGAAACAGAACAAACAAACTTTCAAAGAAACTTATACCGACTCATTGATGGGACAGTTCTGATGCTTTCTTAATCTTGCACAATGAGCACAGGTTGGAAATTTATTTCCAGTGACTGATATCAGGTCATGCTGCAGTTTACAGTTTACAGAGCCTGTTTCATTTATTTTGTCTGGTGTCACAGAGAGCTCCCTAAGAAGTGGATTATTGTTGATAATCAAAACTCAAACCAGACCTTGTTGAAATAGATATGGGCTTTGCTGTAATGTTATCAGACAGGTTATTTAGTGTGGGATCTCCAGTCACGCTTGTCTTACACATACAGAGCAGGACACAGACATTTTCTAATTCATTTTGCACAGCCAGAGATGTTTTCATTTAGTGACACACACACACACTTGTTATCATGGCTACTAAATGATGATGCATAGATATGATATTCAAATAGATTACCATAAAATTTCCAGGACCAAGATTCAACTACTCCAGGTGCCAATCTGGATTTTTGGTCAACTTTATATTTCGACTAACAGCTTTCATTTGAACCATACTAAAGCACTCTGAATGGCATTTGTACCTAAAAATGAATTGTGTGTATATATAATTTCTGATCAGACCTAGTCTGAGGAGTCTAAGAAGCTCCTTGATAGTATCAACTCTTTAGCTAAATTACAAAATGTTTCCCATTTTTTCAGAAAAGTAATGGAGCAGTGTGAAAACTTCAAAGAAGGCCCCATGGAAACAAATCAGGGACAGGAGGTAAACTATGGACAAAGAGGTTGACACCGCAGGAACCATGATTCTTAGCAAACATCAAGTAAACCAACCTAAGGCCCCTCCTCCTGTCATCACCACAAGGGTCAATTGTGTGCATTATTCTTATCATTCTTATTATTTTGTAGAGCAGAAATGTGTCTCTGACCCTCTTCACAGCAGTTTGGACAAAACCTTAATATATGACACATAGGACTTAAGATGTGGTGCATGGTGTTTTGTTGTAAGGGTGCTTACCTTTGCTGCACATAAGCATCTCTTCTGTTGGGACGGGTTTGTGGGGGTGGTGACTGTTATCTCTCAGTGTGTGTGTGCGTGTGTGTGTGTGTGTGTGTGCAAGTGTGTGTGTGTCAAAGACTTAATGGCAGAACAAAACAGTCGGAGTGATGCTTGGTTTTCAGTGGCAGGAAACAAAGGCCCTCCCCAGTTTGCTACCGTTTATTGCAACATTGAACAAAAGGCTCACGGCCGTGCAGTGTACTACCGCCATCAGAGGTCTCAGCTCTCACGCTGCTCTCTCACAGCTGCTCATGCGCGAGGAGGCCACTGAGCTGTTGACACATGTGCAGTGAATATTAGCCATTACGTGTGTAGGCTGCAGAGAAGCATCACTCTGATGCTGACGGGAGGGAAGTCTTCCCAGACCTTGTGGCACAACGATGGACTTCTTTGTTATATATGTAAATATTCTCTGTTTGTCTCATCCTTTTACTGTGTGAATGTTTTATAATATAACTGTAAACACTCATGACTTTACTCTGGATTTACATTTGTTTAGGTGTGACCGACAAATGGTCAGTGATAAGAAACTATATACCGATCACCCAATCATTCAAAATGTAGTCTGGCCATCCTGGATACTCAGCTATTTAAACGATCATTTAGATTAAGTGCAGTCTTGTCTTTTAATAATCTGGCATTCCAACCTGATTGTAGTTGATTCACTTTACTGGAAGCAGTAGTGAGCTCCAACAATGAGGTAGGTCAAATACACTCTATGGAGAAAAGTGTGTGGATACAGCAAGAAATGGTTTTCCCAGTTCAGTTTGGAAGACATTGACTCATCTGCAGAGCCCGAACCTCAAACCATCGAGCACCTTTGGGGATGAACTGGACTGTTAACTAGACCCAGACCTCATCACACAGCATCACTGTTGGTACGAATCTTCTTCAGGCTGACTGGGAGCAAATCCCTAGTTGAAAGTCTGAAACAAGAAGAGTGGAGGCTGTTCAAGTAACAGTTTAGTGTCCGTGGTTTTGAAATTAGTCGTATATATAGTAAAAAGATCAAAACAGATCAAAAATGGCAATGCGTGAACTGTCACATAATGTTCAAAAAGTACTCCGCTGATTCTGCACTGCACTCCTAGAACACTGTCAATGGACAGTATAAAACAAATGGATCAAAACCGAAGCAACAAGCAGAGAAATTATCTTTTTTTTTTTTTTCAATTCCACATATTCAAACTTTTTACAACTTGATGCCAACTTTGACCACATTCTAACTCAGCTGCTGACAGTTTAGTCAGAGATTCAGGTGTGTTACGCTATTAGTGTCTAATGTAGCCTAAAGTCTAAAGCCTCAATTAGAAATGAGGATCAGGCTGCAGAAGTCTGACACTTTTGTCGTGACCAAGTAGTAAAAAACATATAAATGTTATGGAAGTTCAGGGTTCATCTGGGAACTTAAAGATGGCTCCAGTGTTTTTGCCCACAAGCTCAACAGTGCTTCCAGTAGTCAAGTGTGATGCCAGATAATCAGAAAGACACGGCTGAAGGAAACAATAACCCTTATACAAAACACCTTTGTGACTGGTTGGGCAACATGCTGCTAAGTACTGTAACTGCTTCATTTAAAGCAAACACGTCTTCTAGTATGAGTTGTTCCACGGTACTATACTAACATTAAACAGCAGTTGAAGCAATAACTGATGGGAGAAATATAAAAATGGTGCATTCGCGTGTTAAAAGTTGAAACTGGGATATCTGTTCAGGAAGTAAGTAGGAAAGTCCAAATAAAAATCTGACTTCATTCTCTCCTTTTGCTGTTTGTGACCTTAAAGGCACCCTGTGGAGTTTTGCCTTAAAAACATTTATGTTAATGTTTGACGTTACATTTCGCCAAAACACATTGTGTTTATTCATGAGGCCACAAAGTTGTAGAATGCATTATTTCACAAATAATGTAAAAGTTATTTTTTTGCCACAACCCACTGACAAGTGGAATAACAGAACTGCCATCACAGAATATAAGATGCAAACACATCGGGGACCGGCTCATCAGAATCATACACTGTATAAAGTAGTGGACGTAGCCACAGTGACATCACACGTTGGTTCATGGACTACTGTTTGAAGCCTTGATGTTAGCGTTATGGTCGCCACTTTTTTCAGCCAGAAGTATCCGTATTTAGTCAACTGTAGTTCCTACAAATTCACCCTGACTGACAGCCGCCATGGTGGCGACTTGTTAATCACGATAGCCACATCCTAGAGTATACCCTGCTTTACCACCTATTTGAGTCTAAATAGGACCATAAAATACAAAGTGAACATCTTGCCCTATTGAAGAGGACTTGATGTTTACTGAAGTAATAAACAAAATGATAAAATTGGGTTATTTTCTAACAGACTTCTAAATAATCAGACTTACTTTCGCAACCAGTGGGGTCGCCCCCTGCTGACCTGAGGAATGGGAGCAGGGTTTTGTACATTGGCTTCACATTTCAGACCAAGCAGCTACGTTAACTTCTATATGCTATATGATATCTCTACAGTGTAACTAGTGCTTTAAAAACTCCACAGGGTCTCTTTTTGACTATCCTGACTGGTTTCTTCACTGGCATTCTCATAACATGGCACTGATCATTTACAGGAAGTGTTGATTTAGGACACTCTTGTACAAACAGCATTTACTCCAAATATCCCACCTGAGAGCATGTACACTTGACTGTGTTAGGCAGAGTCTCTTAAACAATAGTAGTTGAAAAAAATGTTTTTAGCTTTCATACATGTTCATTTTTGCCAGCAAGGCATGACAGAGTTTTACAGCTTTTAAATAGCTTGTTTATTTTCGCTTTAATGTTGAGCAAACATCCCTGTTTACCATAAGCAGGGAAGCAGTAACACATCAGATTTGGGACAGTTTCTATATGCTGTGAATGAAATTTCTTGTCTTTTCTTAACAGGAGTTTTGACACTCAGAGGAAAGTTTATGCAGCCAGAATAGATTCATAGAAACAAATAAGACAGTTTCTTATTTAAGTTCCCTCCCCTCATGTCAGTTTAAAGATGATTTAGTAAAAGAAGAAACTGTTGAAATTGAAAAGTTTCAACAAAATTCATATACAATACACGTTACAAAATCAAGTCTGTTTTGGTGATTGTGGTAAATTAATATTTTTCTGTGTGGCTACTCAACTAATTCAATTATTAATTAAAGTATTGATTTTTTGTTTTGTTTTGTTTATATTCTAGCTCCCAAAGATTTTCAGTTTATAATGATAATAAACAAAAAACAAAAACAAAACATGTTTGCAGATTTCAGTCAGTTTCACCAGTTCACCCTGGTTATATAGCATTTTTAGGTCAGTGCTACAGTGTGAAGTTTCCATCTTGGTTTAATTGCATCCTTGCTGTTTTAATTTAGTTTAGTTATAATAGTAATAATAATGGACCCGAGCGGTTCGAGCTGGGATTAAAGTCTCACTCCGATGACAGAAGTGAGTGCAGTGCTGATGCTGATTATAGGTTTGTATGGTTGGTTGGAGCGAGAGGGTTTCATTCACATAAATTTATCTCATTGCGCTCTTAAACCTGTGAATGCCAGGACCAAAAAACGTCATGCCAGTGAAGGAACCTACATTGCCAGGCATATTGCATAAAGATTCAAAGAGTTTTCTCATTCTCTTTTGATTTGGATGACACAAGGTCAGTTATATTGCACAGAGGTTAGTAATATGTAGCACACTGGCACCACAGTGTGTGGAGCTCCAGCTGGTTCCCACTAAAAGTCTAGGTACAGGTTGCCATGCAGAGTCTCCTACGTAAACACAGTTCAGGATTATGGTCATTAGCAAAGCTTAAATGATGTTTTATTAAGCTATTCATATCAGTTGTGTCGGGTTTACCCCCTGACTTGATTTCCTAGTTCTCATGTACAGTTTTTCTTTGTGTGATTTATGAGAATCTGATTGGTACAGCTCTGTTTCTATCGCTATGTCACAGTCGTGGTGGAAATTAATATTCAAGTAGGCAGTGGCGTGAGATGAAAAGCTTTATTAGAGACTCACTTATAATGTTTCTGTCTGGAGTTCCAATGTGTGGATATTAAGAGGATTTACCACATTTTTCACATATGATCAAAACAAAAATCTCTTTTAGTTCTTAAGAATCACAGAGTTTGATTAAAGGTCACAGTAGGGGTGTGATCTTCTCTCTAGAGGAAGTACATGATTACAGGGACACTTAAGTCTTCATCGTCTGTTTTCTCCAATTTGAAGTTCGAATGTTTCAATAATGCTTCCCAGGAAGAAATATCTAGAGCTGAAACAAACCCAAGTGTGTCTGTGACAGCAGGTAGCTACTGTTGGGATTTGATTGTTATTTATAAAGATGTATGTGCTGAAAACTAAAAAAAAAAATAAAAAAATCTTAAAAAACAAAAAAAGTTAATGTGAATTTCTGCTTCAGGAGAACTGCTGTGTCACAAACTGTTTCAGTTTTCACCTACTAATTTCATGATGTTTTTGAAGTCTGTCGACACTCTGTTATTGATTTCTTTTGTAACTGCTGATAAGTGTAATCCAAAATGGAGTGAAGAATATTTGATCCAAACAATATGGAATTCCAGTTTTTCCTGATTGAAATAGTACCAGGCCATTAGTGTAAAGATATGAATAAGCAATAAAGATGGAGTGGTTAAAAATATCTGGTGTTGTCTTTTCCACAATTAAACTTGACTTTTTCCCCCTGGGTTCGGCTTTTCAGGCTACGTACAGGCTGCATTAACTTGAAACAACAGCTCCTGCACTACAAATCCACAGGTGCGGCATTCTCACAAGAAGCCTCTCCTGTGCTGGATTTCTTCATCTTTTATTTGCTCAACAGGTAAAGCGTTGAGCAGACAACAAAACATAAAATATTTTTCTTGCAACTGCAGCACAACATTGAAAACTGGTATGTATTCGTTTCTCAGAACTTGTTGTAACTCTCACATTTAGCATACTACAGTTATGCACTCCATCCACTTGTACTCCACTACATTTCTGAGATATTGTACTTTTTACTACATTGCATTGATTGATGTGGTATCCATGCTTTGTAAATGGGTTTGTTCCAAACACTAAAAAGTCATTGTTTTCATATATTATTGTGTCCAGGTCTTATTTTCTAAAACAAATGAAAGAATCTGCCATTGTGGTGCATTTGAGTTCATTTCAACCAGTTTCCAAATTAAATCAAGTAGTTATTCAAAATATGTATTTAGTCTAAGAGGACCTCTGTTCAAATCTAAATTCTAAATGCAATTATAATATCAAATAAGCATGGATAATGTGTGATTTGCTATACATCTACAATTAACAAGGTATATACAAACCAACCTAAATAAATGCCTCTTGATTCATATAAACAATTTACATGACAGGGTTTATTAAAGCTTATTTCACAATAGACTGAGCATTTATCTCTAGCCAAAGACAGCAGAGGTGAATGAATCCAATTAACACTATGCTAACATCCACTCTGGATGATCCACAGACCTCAGTGTGTTGACCTCAGTTTTCATCAGATCCTTTTGACCTGTCTTTGCTGACGTTGTGTTTTTCATATGTGTGTGTGTGTGTGTGTGTGTGTGTGGCTGTGTGACCAGAGGCCATCGTGGAGGCACAGCACATTCTGCAGGGCGTCAAGGGGAGTCGTGACTTGCAGCCCTGTGCTGTGGTCTCTTTAAACGCAGGGTGGAGAGCAGATTTCCGATCGTCCATGAAGCGGATTACAGCTTCAGTCCTGCGTCTGCTGCTACATCATCTCAGCTGATCCGGAGGATTCCCTGTGCGGGGAAACAAACAAGCCGTGCCTGTATGCTCAGCTCAGCACGGAACCATGGATTTCAACGTCAAAAAACTGGCTTCCGATGCAGGGGTTTTCTTCACCCGGGCTGTGCAGGTAAACCGCAGATCATTTTCCTGAACATCCCTGCAGCAGACCGAGCAGCCTCCGGTAATATGAGGATTGATTTACCGTCACTCTTTAACTGCGTCCTACGAGGATGAAAGAAAAAGCTGTTGGCCGCGGTGCTGAATTTACACAACACCCACACTGCAGATCGATGCAAGTTTTAGTTGTGGAGATGAAATCGGGTATATTTGGTCGTGTATGTCGACGAGCGCGGTCTGCGCTGTAAGCCGATAAAGGTTTGTCAAGCCTCGATCCATTATTGATGGCTGTGATCGAGTGTATCACCCATGTGACACTAGCAGACTCCCTGCTCCTCTCCAAGTCTTCAACAGGAAGGGACTTGTTTTTGCACCATGCGCTTCTTGATTGTATAATGTATCTATTGATATTATATTATTTATGCCTACCTACCCCCAACAACTACCAGTTATACACGTTGGAGGAAAAAACAGACCAAACTCCCTTGCGAAAAGTGACAATTGATTGATCTCTTTCTTATTATAAATTGTATATAATAACAAGAAATAAACAACTTCGACTTCGAAATCAATAGGATTTATTGAGAAATTCGGCATCAACTTTTTACAGAAATAGATATTATTTAAACTAATCATCCATTTTTATCATTGGTTCACGAACAGTTGGCGTCCCCCTTCAACTATGACCAAATACATCAAGCAGTAGTTTAGTAATTGTAAGAAAATACTAAATTCCCACTTGCATTAGGATCTCCCGATGGACCATTTATATGCCGAATTAATCTATGCGTCCTAGCGATAAGTAAATGGTCTTAGGTCATGTTGTATTCTAAATTTTATTGTGCTGATTATCGAGAAAGCTTTGAAGTCGACCATTTTACAAGGGAATTCTGCACGGTTCATGTGACACATTCTCATTATCACTGACTCCAGAGCTGTGTTGGTATGAAATGAAATCCTGAATGCACACAGTTTACTTTACTGCTGGAGGAATCCACACTCCTCTTGCAGGAGAGTGTGTATGTTAAAAAAAAAAAGAATCTGAAAAGATGATGTTGCTGTTTTATTGTTGCACATTTTAATTCTTATCTTATTGGTAGATTATATCCATTAAGGCCATGATGAATTACAGCCATCTCACCACAAGACACGCCCCAGTGTTCACTTACTGGTTGTGCTACTGTACCTTCATTTCTGACTCAAGTTTGATGTTTGACTCAATGGATCCATGATTGCAACAAGTTCAGATTGCATTTCTGGAGGTTGTCCAAAGGCATTGTGGGAAACACAGGAAACCACTGACTGCAGAGGAAAGAGGCGACACATACTGAGGGACAAAAAATAACAGATGACTGCTTTGCACACAGTAAATCCAGGAATTCTCTCAAAAACCTGCAAAATAGAGCTGAATAGAGGTTGATTTCTCACCTGGCTGCAGTGATGTCAGCATGTACTCCAGGGTGCGTCAGTACACTGTGACATCACTAACGAATGTCAACAAAGGTATTTCACATGATATTGTGATTTAGTGGTGTGGATTTCCAAACAAATTCGCTGGCATCAATGAAATCAACATTTTGAGCATTTAAGTATTTAACACAGCATTGGACTTTCAGTGTCCTATCATCCTTTCTGAATTGCTTTTATTGAGATCTGAGAAGATGCAATCTGTCATTTGATCTCACCCACAAAGCTGTTAAATGTCAGGGTTTTGCCTGCTGTTACATGACAGTGATGGTGAATTTTCAGTTAAATCTTAAAACCCAGCTGGCTGCTACCTTCTGTCAGTCAGACTTGGCAGACAGTGAAGAAACTGTAAGGAGAAGTCAGTCAGCCCTGCCTGATACCACAGATGAGTTTTTTGGCCTCAGTTAAAAGACTCAAAGTAGCAGCAAACGAGGGTGTTGTCATTATTTATCGCACAGTTCACATTTGGACATCAAAGTTAGTTAGAATAAATGGTTCTTTATTGCTGCTGGTTAAAATAGGACCCTTTTTTGATTTGACTGCATAAAATGGGCATTGTACTTTACTTTTATCATTGTAAGAGCTGAGCAGAAGATAATGACAGTGGGTGAGTCTGTTTAGTGGACTTTCAATGAACATTTGGAAGAAGAACCTCTAAATACAAACATGCTTCTCTTCTGCATACCCAGACCATCCTGTTCATCTGCCCATTTCAATAACTGCTGTCCCCATTCCTGGCTGATATATAAGGTGACAGTGCAGATATATCTGCCCTGGTATACTATGTATGACAGCCACTAACAAGAGGTTCTATAAGAAAAAAATTAATTGTTCCCAGTATGTCAGCACAGTGTGCACACAGCCACAGATACATACCTGAAAGCTTCAAGCTTAAGATAGCTTAGATACTGTGTGTAGCTATGCCTGCAATGCACATTCAAGGTCCTGTCATTGTCTTCCAGTTCACAGAGGAGAAGCTGGGCCAGGCTGAGAAGACTGAGCTCGATCCTCACTTAGAGAACCTGATCACTCGGGCCGACGGCACCAAGAACTGGACAGAAAAGATCTTAAGACAAACAGAGGTGCTCCTGCAGCCCAACCCAAGTAAGAGAAGAAAAAAAGACCTCAAAAACCATGTCCCAGAAGAAACAAATGACATTTATGGATTTCTGATGAATCAAAAGCATAACTGAATAAGGAAGAAAAATTATTTAAAATATTTTTCATATGAATTGAGTAAAATAAAGTAAAACATTAAATAGTTTATTTCCATTTATATTAAAGAACAAACAATGACATTTGTTACCTTTGGGACTCTGTAGATACTATTTGAAAGACATGTTTCAAACAAGAGGGAGGCAAAAAGGAAAAATCTGTATGATGTTTTTTGACCTAATCTTGTTAACAAGTACATTGTAGTATAATACTTAGAGATCCTACATGAAATCTGTTAGACCTAGAATGGATAGAAAAGTGGACAGGTCTTGGTAGTAATGTCTAACCCTTGATCTGTATATTTTTTAACCCTCCATGCTCCAGTTGACCACACTGGTAAGTCATTTCCCAGAGTGCTGTACAAGTACGTCTGTGTGTGAACTCATTATACTTGAGCCTCCTCAACATCACTGAAAGCAAATAGCATCCGGTGTAGCATATACAGGCCGACAGCATAGCCCCACCTGGTCATTCAGAGGAATTGAATTGAATCAAATGTTATGTGAATGCTAAGAGGACAGACAGTCTGCTGCACAGTGAACAGACTGACTACATTTAGCCACAAACCAGTGTTGAATTTGCTAGTAACTCTCCATGCTGGGAGATACCTATAAGCACTTGTTTGACTGATTATACCCAGTGTTGCCTTCATGGGTCTCAAATAAAAGCTGGTGTTGAAATGGTATAATAAAGCCAAACTAATAAGTGGTGCTCAAAATATTCTGTGCTGAAGAACTTTTTCTCTGTTAACCAGCAACGAAAACACTAATAATTCAAACCTTCACAGCTGTAGATCACAGATAAGAAGGCACCGCACAAGTGAGTCATATTATCAGCGTGTCCGTACTTGAATAGACATCTGGCAGTCAACTTGCACAGTAAGAAAGATTTAATTTCAAGCCAACATAAGGCAGCTTGCAGAAATACAAGAAGGGTATATTGTTGCTGCCTGGATCATCAGAGACAAATACTACACAATGACACACTGCGGCAAAGGGAATTGTCCTAAAAGATGAGGAAGACATCTGGACCAATACAAGAAACACTGGAAGCAGACTCAGCCAGATCATTAATGTTATAAGGCTTCATCAGAGCAAATGATTAAGGTTGGTTACTACAATATAGGGGCTCAGAGCTCATCTCTGATGCTTCAAGAAGATGTTTACAAAAGTGATTTTATGAACTTCATTTGTTAGAATAGAAACTATTCATTTTGTATATTTGTGTTTCATCCAGTTTGACCCAGCACTGGAAATTGGAAATATGTGATAATATTTCTATATACAAAACAATTATTATCAATTATTATTATTATTATAACATGTTTTGTTGTCGTAAGAAGAGATCCCAGAAAGAAAATCATGATGACATTGCAAAATTGCAGGAAATTTAAAATGTTGTCAGAGTTTGTCAGCAAAAGCTTCACATTATACACATCTATTTTTTAATCATTAAGTACATTCTTCTGTTTTCTATTTCATGTTCATGTGCAAAAGTTGGTATTTTAAAAATTGACTATTAGATTGATAGTCAGTCAAACTGACTAGTTGATTGACAGTCATTCTGACTATTGACTATTTGATTGATTAACAGGCCAAACCAAGTTTTATATCTGGTCTGTTCCGCCCTGTCTTTATCACCTGCCATCTAGGTGCTCGAATAGAGGAGTTCATATATGACAAGCTGGATAAGAAGCTTCCCTCCAAGGTGACCAACGCAGAGCTTCTGGGCCAGTACATGCTGGAAGCTGCCAATGAATTTGGTCCAGGGACGCCATACGGTCAGTGGTGCTGTTACTGAAGCTGATATTGATGCAGCAGATGAGACTTTGAGCATGCTTTGTACTCATGAAATACTAGTCAAGTCAAATTTATTTATATAGCACATTTAAAAACAACCTCAGTTGACCAAAGTACTGAATGCTGAATGTTTGCCTGAATGCAGCTTCCATTAATTGGCATTGATAATTAAGTAGTTGATAGATCAGCCCATAGCTACACAAACAAGTTACTTTGAAGTTCCCAAGAGTTGGTAAATCTGAGCCTCATGATGTTTTTCTGAACCATCACTACTATCAGATCTGGTAATACATTAGGTATTATGATACAGGGTTTACGATTCAGTATATGGAGATATATTGTGATAGAAAAAGCAAGCAAAACGAACTTTTTGATGCTAGAGATTCAATTAAGTTTGACTGATTTTACTAACCCTTATGGACAACAAGAATATCAGCGGACAGTGCAGTCTGGCGCAAAACTCCACTTTTTCCTAGCACTCGAAATATCTTGGAGCTCCTCTGGCAACAAATGTTATGATTTCAGTTATAGTCCTCAGTGGTTCCCTGTTTTTTTTTTTAACTTGTCTTCAGTCTAATTCCTTGTTCCTGTCATACCGCGTCAGTTTTCCCACTGCTGCGTTCAGAGAAAAAAAGGTGGCTGAAAAACATACACAAATGAAAACTGAGATAACGGAGGAAGTGACATTTTTAGTAAGATTTGAAATGTGGTGTACAAATGTTCATGCACTGTGCCAATCACAGGCAGTACCCTGATCACAGTGGGAGAATATCAGAAGAGACTGGGAGGAGCTGAGCGCGAGTTCCTCCATACTTCAGCTGCCACTTTCCTCACTCCTCTACGCAACTTCTTGGAAGGAGACTGGAGAACTATTTCAGTAAGTCTGACTGACAGACTTATTTATTAAACTACCTCCTGTTAGTTTTTGGTCCTTCTAGACACAGTATTTGGATTAACAGCACCCAAGAAGTATGAGAGAAGAGAAAAGTGTGTTGCCATGGACACGTGCGCTATCACTGAAATATCTTCTTATACAGAACTGGTTACCTCAGTGTGTTGGCACAACAGAAAAAACAAGAGTTGGTCTGTTCCCTGTAGCACAACCCCTATTTCTGACTGGATCCCTCCTGTCCTCTGTAGAAAGAGAGACGACTGCTGGAGAATCGACGGCTGGATCTTGACATCTGCAAAGCACGCCTGAAAAAAGCCAAGCAGGCAGAAGCCAAAGCAGCGGTGAGATGAAATTTCATGTTGTCACTGTAGTTTTTGTTACTGCTGTTCTTTTTCTTCTCTTCGTCCTCCCCTGTCATCTGTAATAGTGTTTGAATCACAGAAACATGAAACCTACAACAGCTAAACTGTGGAGATGGACTGGAAATGTCCTCTATTTCTCAGCAAACATGATTATACAGAATAACCAGTTGGTTGCACTATAACACCTGCTTTTACTGTTTAATCTTTAACCTCTTTTCTTTTGGATACTCTGGGGTAGTGTAACAAGCTGTGATGACAACAATGACATCTTGTAGAAGCAAACATGCTAGCAAACGTGTTGCTAAGTTTCCAGTTGTGTAAATTCGGAAACTATGAAAACCAATGGAGAAGTTGACGATCACTACTGTTTCCTAATCACTCAAGACAACTCTGATGTTTTCACCCATAGCTATTTTTCATCTCTTAAACTGAGTGGATGATTTATTATAATCCAATATAATATTTATTTATTAGTGGATTATATATATATATACATATATATATATATATATATATATGTCAGTTACAGTCAATTGATGTTTTTCTGCCTCCTAGTGGCCAAAAAGTTAGGAGTACAGCTTTAATACTGGCACAAGATTATAGTGAGAGACATTTTGGCTTCTTGAATCATATGTGTTAATCAACACATTTGCGCATTATAAAACTGAAAAAGCTCAGTGAAGTAAGGCAACATCACATGTATAAATAGCAAAAACAACACAGATTTTACCCAGGAACTAACGTATACATTGTCTTGTCAGGTCATAAGGACTTGCTTTCTTTAGAACAATTTTTGGTGTCATTCTGTTCTTGCATTGCATGGCTGCACTGACCAAACTACCCATGAAATATTTTCAAAAAGCTTATCAGTTGCTCGTTGCCATGTCCAGAGTGAATTTTCCAGCATTTCCTGTTGCATGTATATCAACCTCAGTAAGATAAGCATTCTAATGCCTTGCTGTGATAGAGATACTCTCTTTCTTAAGCCATCACACCTTCATGGCTGCAGTGTAGTATCTGTTACCATGGTGATCTACACAGGTTTAAAATGAGCCAGCTTTGTGACACAACGAAAGAGAAAGTGAAGTCCAAAGATAGCTGGTCAGCAATTTCGCTTTGTGATACAGGCTACTGATACTGCTCAATACAGGGTTGTGATTTTCAGAGACAGTAGAGGGCGACCTTCTCACAGCAGGGTGACTTATGGCACCCAGTCATGTTTAAATTGATCAAATGATTCTTTGAGCAGTGTTCAATGATAAAAATGATAGAAAAAACTTCTGTGAGCGGGCTTTCTCCCCTCAAGCTCGGGTCTGCTACAGGAGGCCTGGGAGTTTGAGGGTTCTGCACAGTATCTTAGCTGCTCCTGGGATTGCACTCTGTAGGACAAGAGATGTCAAATTGGATGTTGTTCCTGGGAGCCACCCAGTTTAGAGGTCACAACCATGAGTGCTCCAATTACTACTTTTTTTCCCCATGATAAAGCTAATTTACATCCTCTAGGGTCCCATGCACACAAAACATCCCCATGTTTTTATAAACAACTCAGATATTTTCAGTTACTTAGTAATCGTGGCAATTAAACCGGTACCATCCAGTGTACCTGAGGAAAACCGGAAACAAGCTAATGAAAGCTTAACTTAATGGGATAGATGTTCCAACAAAAGGACTAGATCCATCAGTGTGATAAGTAATATGACTCCATCTATTCATTGCCTTTATAGCAACTAATAAATTATTCACAATGTCACAGTGTCTCTTGCAGAGTGTGAACACACCTCTGAGCTCTTGGTGAAAGAGGTCAATAACGGTCACAGATTATTTTGAATTCCACTTTCCACCCTGATCTGCACCTGTGCTATTTCTGGTCTGTTTTCTTTCTGCTTGGATGCTTTTGGCTAACTTTTCTTTTGTTTGTTTGCTTTATGAATGTAACTGCATGACTGTGCCAACATGTGTCTCCTCCTCCCTGCTCTTGTTTGTAGGCTGCACCTGATTTTCAGGAGACAAGGCCTCGAAATTATGTTCTTTCTGCCAGTGCATCAGCGGTAAGAGTCCCAAATAAAACAAATGGCACACATGCAGGATCTATGCACGAGCTTGCTACATGCTAATCAGCATGCAGCATTAAGACACTCAGTAGACTGGCTTTTCTGTGCTACTCAGATTGGACAGCAATAGTTAACAAAATGTTCAAGCCAGATTATGTTGCTTTTGGAAAAAAAAAAATCTTCATAAACAAAAAACAAACGTGTTGACATTGCGACACCTTGCTGCTACAGCCTTACCTGGTCCGGTGTGACCAGGGGCCAATGTAAGCTGATGTTTCTAATGTTTCTAGCTAATGGTAATGTAACTAACATTACTGATTAAGTTTGTCAACTTTACAATTTTTCTCAATCCTTGCTACTTTTATGCCACATCTTACTATTTGCTACTGTTCGATAAGGCTTAGATGAGCACAGTGCGACGCAGATGTACCTGAGACACGTCTCCAGCCTCCTCCTTGTTTTTCACACTTATGTACAGAAAAGCAAAGTTTGATATTTTACCGCTGTGTACTGTTTATTAAATTATTATTATTAACACTTTAAGATGCACATGGTTATATATTTTGAGCAAATGATAGTTTGAAGGTAAACAACATGAAAGGACTGATTTGCTAATATTTGAACAAGTTAACCCTGCCAGACAGTTATAACAGCACCGTTGCATGATGTTTGCAGCATAAATATGTTATGACATGAGCATGTTTGTGCACATTCAATTTTGTTGTTATTGTTTGATTCTGCTGAATGTTCATACTTAACATTTTAATATGACAAGTAAACACAGTAAGAAATACTATAGTAGCACCACTCTAGTTTCACAAGTCAATAGAACAAATATTAGTGTCTTAAATGTATAAGAGAGGTTATGGTGGCCCATATGTGCCAAACTGTTTACAAAATTTAAACAGAAACAAAACCCTCAGTATTTCATCAGATGTTGTGCCTTCACATTTCCAAAATAATATCTGTTTTAGTAACTGCTTGCACAAGACCATAGATGGTGAAACACTTGAACATATAAGAATTATTCAAATAACTACAGATTTCCTAAATAATGATAAAATAAAAGGCTTGACACCTTCCCACTTCCTCTGTCATTATCAAAGTAACTGTAGATGTCAAATCAGAATGAGGAGCCGCAGTGAAATGTGGTTGTGTTTTCTGTGTTGTTGTGTTCAGTCAGTAAGTGGGGTCACATTCGCCCTTCTGTCAAATAGTTTTGACGGTTTTTTTACTTATGTTGTGTGTTTCTTTGTGTTGGCTCTGTAACTGAATCAGCTGCAGAGTGGCTGGGAGAGCTGGGATGTGGCGGCGGATCCCAGTGTATCAGAGCAAAGGAAGGTTGTACACGTAAACATCTGTCAGCAACAGTGAAATAGGATTAGAAGATGGTGGTAGAAATGTAAGAGCTGTCAGTCTCCAGTAATGTAGTCTGGTGTTTTGTGACTTTTAGTACACCCCACGTCCCATCTAATGAGGCCTCATGCTCACTTTGCCATTTTGCTGTTTTTCTTAATAGCTAGGGAACAAATGAGGGTAAACGAGGGCATCAATTCAATATTAAAGAGGCCAAAAAAAAGTACTGCAAAAAAGAAAATGATCCCTGAGGAAAAATAGCCTCATTCGCTGTTTTAAACTCTATATTATTCAGCAAGTCTGACTAAAAACATGTGTTTACATTAAGTTAACTGGTCAGTTTCTAACTTTTTGACATCTTGTCCATGTAGAGTCTGTACAATAGGAAAGACGCTTTCTTCTAATTACAGATGTTAAACACAAGGGGGCGCAGTGCAACAACGTTCATCGGTTTTCAGCAACAGCAGTTGTAGAGTAAAGGTCAAATTCAGTTCAGGCCTGTGGCCAACAACCAACAGCTGTCAGATACAAACTTGTCACTGAAGTATGTATAGTGCACTCAAACTAGGGTCTGGCTTCATTTAGCATCTTGAATCACAAACAGCCTTTACGTAAAATGCTTTCTGTAATTGTAAGAATAATGTCATTTCCACAAAATGACGGTTAAAACACCATTGGAATACATATCTAACTGAGTAGTAATATCTGAGCGGCTCATTCAGCTCTGTTTAGTGCACTCAGTAGTAGCGTCATTGCAACCTGATGTTGCTGTCGTGCTTAATACAAACGTAGCAAAATTCTTCATTGCTTTGCTAATTTTGATGCAGGTATAATTGGGCTTAAGTATGTGCTTTAAGCCATACAATGTAAGTAGATATTGTGGTAATATTACAATATCACAGATATATAAAAATATATGGATCAATGGGGGGCACCAGTTGATGTCTGGGCCAGGGCACCAAAATGGTCAGAAATGTACTTGTATAGTAGACAACAGATGCGACCCTGAGGTATAAATCATGGTGTAAAAAGATAATAATTATATTGTTTCAATATAAATCAAAAAATAAATAAATACATTAATGACTTCTGTTTGCAACTGTTTGTGACTGCTCTTTTCTGTTTCCTGCTTTTCTCAGCTGCTGAGTGAGGAAGTGGACAAAGTAAGTGCCTTCGGAACTCAACAGTGTGTTTGTGTGAGAGTGTGTGGGTGTCTGTGTCTGTGTCAATGCTGCGCTCTAGGGGACTTTATAACACAACTTCCTTCCTGTCCACCAACAGGCAGAGCATGAGCTTCGCGTTGCTCAGACAGAGTTTGACCGGCAAGCTGAGGTCACCAGACTGCTTCTGGAAGGCATCAGTAGCACACATGTGAGTGCACCAGGCTGGTCATGTGTCTGTGAGCCGGCAGTACTGGAAACTGTTAGTCAGAGAGCTGTTAGGCTGTTCCATCCAGAGTAAAAATATACAGGAAATGGGAATCATGAATCATTATATTGTGTTTTACCACAATCAAAGATTGCATTGAGTTATTAAGAACTAGTGAACACTTGGTGGCGGGACAGTGACTGCTAATTGCATGAGTGTATCTGAGTAAAGGCCTGTTCATACCAGCATAAAACTTCACTGCAAAACAAATCAATGTCACTAGAATGATGTCAGTGGATTCCCCTGTGGGGAGTCTAGTTACCTTTGACTCAAAATTACGGTCTAGGTAGAATATCAAAACTAATAACCACTAAGTGTCTACTACCCACACATAATCAGGACGTAAGTTTATTCTGATGAAGATGATGTCAGCAGTGTGTGCTGATTTCACTCATGCCGAGTTCTTCTTTTCCGTTTTGTCTTCAGCTCAACCACTTGCGCTGTTTGCATGACTTTGCGGAGGCTCAGGCCACTTACTATGCCCAGTGTCATCACTACATGCAGGACCTGCAGAGGGAGCTTAACAGGTGAGGACTCCCTCCTGCTGGCAGATAAAAGGACAATGGGACGTTTTGAACGGATCGTCGGCGTCTCAAAATGACGTTTGCTTTTAAATTACAATGTAAAGGTAACATTTGTCATACTCGTAGTGTTTAGCATAGAAGAAGAAGAGCATGAAGTGAATTGAAGCAGAACAAAAACAGACACCGTTGGCTTTGGTGTGCATTTCATCCAGCTCACATGGCTGGACATGTGTAATGTGTTTATATCAACATGCTGATGTCAAGCAAATGTTCCTTGTTGTGTAAGATGACAGCAGCCTTCCCATAATGATGATGACAGTTGTGTTTTCAAATGGCGAAAGGCATTCTCACAAATCATTGCAGTTTTACGAATGCTGCTCTCTGTGACGAAAGCAATGCTTGAGCCAATAAGGTCTGAGTGTGGCAGCACACTGTTTCCAGTCACTTAATATGCCCTTTCTCTTCTTCCTTTGACAATTTCCAGTTGTTGAAAGAGGTCTTCTGTTGACAGAGCTGGCAGAGCATTCACCAGTGAATGCTGCTACTTCGATCAAAAACCCTAAACAAGGCCTAGTCTTATTTCTCACATGGGATCAGTTCCACAGTTCTAGTCTGCTACACATTTGCTTCACTTGAAAAACACACACTACACCCAACCCACGATAAATGCACACTTCCCCTAATACTGCTCCAAAGTGGCTTTCAGAACAAAATTTTTCCCACAGTTCACCTGGGCCCTCTGTGCTAATGGTGAGGGTGATTTCAAGACAGTCCTGAAGATATTTATGCCATGATGCAGATTTGATTTTGACTTTAGTTGCTGTCTTATTATTGTTTGTGTACCACATAAATTCTTTGACTATGCAAAATGTTGACCTCAGTCTGCTGCCTGCTTATAATGGGTTTCATGATTATTTCTGATCTTAAACAACTCTTATACACTTTACCTTAAAAAATATATACATCTGACACGGAAACTAATAATTCAAATTTTAGATATTATTTTCATAATAAATAAACAGTAGATAGATAAAAATGCAACTGCTGCAGTCTGAACCAACAGCCTGCCGTAAAGCGTCTTCAAACCCCACCTAAGATCCTTAAACTCTGTCATTCTCTTGTCGTTTCCTGCAGCTAATAGACAGGTTTTTCATTACATTCATTAATATTTTTTTCAAACCATTTAAAAACTTGAAAAAACTGTCCCTTTTTATAAATCTCTGATTTAAAATAAAGTGTAACATTTCTGCTCAGGTTCATTATGCATTACTCTGTGTTATGGGTATGGCAAATATAGAAAATTTAAATCATGGATATGACTTCCTGTCCTGATATGACTGTGTCACTTCAGCTAAATGTTTAGAGGAACTGTTGAAGTAACATATCCTAGGAATGGCATGTTCTGTCATGACATTAGTGATATATCCCTGACATCCTACCTGAACACTTTGTCAGTGATTACAGCAGAAACTGACTACAGCAGATGATACTTTATAATAACTGGTGAGAATGATATTGCATATTTAATATTTAATAAAAATATGTAAATATATAATATGTTATTAATCCACTAAAAGCTTTGACAAAAAACAGTACACCAGTTTTTCACAAAGAAGTGTGGTGTATTTTTCTAAATGCCTTGCACCTCCACAGTCCACAGTAATAATTTCTGCACCTCAGACATTGGCAAGTGAGTGAAGAACTGAGTTTAACCTCCAAATCTGTTTTCACTTGACTGTGATGCTTGGCTTCATTTAAACAAGTCGAGACACACACATTTTTCTGCTCTCTGACACTGAACATCTGCACTCAACCATAACTATGCAGGTATCACTGTCTCGTCTTGTTGCAGGAAAAAAATATACACGCCTGAGAAAAACAACTCATGTCCGTCATTTGTCTCCCTAGATGTGCTAATAATGTCGGCGCCCCCATTCCCCCTGCTGCTGTCTGCCCCAACCCTGTCTCCTCTGCTTTCCTGTCTGGACCGTCATCTCCTGGAACCACAGCCTCCTCCACATCCAGCCAAAGGCCCAGCACACTGACTATGGCGCAGACACAGCTGCCTGTTACTGGTACAAGGAAGGCCAAGGTCCTGTATGACTATGACGCCCACGATGCCAGCGAGCTTTCCCTGTTGTCTGATGAGGTACAGTAGGATATTCTGAGTCACCAGACTCACTTACATCTCTGTTTCACAAAGTCTGACCTTCTAGTTGTAAACAGGAAGCAGGAAGCACAGGGAGCTTTTTACTCGCTGCATGGCTGCATATGTGGATATTTAAAGCCTGTATATGCTTTGAAACACTTCTGCTTTTCATTGCCCTCAGGCTAAGAATAAAAAAACCAACAAAATCATACTTTCTTTGTCATGTAGTGACATCAGTTAACCCAACCATCTGTTTGTGACATCACCTGGGATGCAGGGTCAAAGGGTCGATTCCCATGCATGCACTCATTGAGTCTCCCAGTCTTAACAATGTTCATGAGAGTAAAGACAGCTAAATTATAAGGCTGGGTAATATTAACAAACATGTTAAATCACTGAAAATCTGACTCCTCTCTTCCCGACTCCCAAAAACCATAAGGAATAAAAAGATTGCATTTACTTTAAGATTTATTTAAAAACATTTCTCAAAGACAAACCTCCGCTGGAAGTGCAGAGAGGAACATGAACTGGAGGAAGTTGAAACAGTTTGTGACTTTATTGCTGAAATGCAAGGGACAGTAAAGAAATGGGCAGGTATAAACAGGTCAACAACGTAGCCAGATTATTTAAATTGCTTTCTGGAGAACTGTACTAAATCAGTGCATTGTATTTATTACAAAATGGAGTTGTTCATTTTTGAACAAAACCGCATTGTTTTATTTTAAAAATATCTTTAAGATGTCTTTTTTGGTCCCTAAATATTTGGTAACTGTCGACACAGAGTCCAATCCACTACTTATACCTACCTGAATGTTCATTTCAATCTGCCAGACACATTGAAAAAGCAGCTGTGGCCTAAAGTGTTTGAAGGTTTATGTGGTGATTACTGATATGACAAAAATGAAACTTTCAGAGATGGAAGTTCAGATTCCTGGAACTACAGTACTACTCAGAAAATTAGAATATCCTGAAAAAGTGCATGCATTTCTGTAACTCAACTTTTAAAGGTGACCTTTTAAAGTCTCAGGACAGATTAAGGAGCTGTTAAAATGATTTACCCATTTCTTTTAAAGTGCCTTTAAAACCGAACTCAAAATAATTTTACATTTCAGAGTTTCTTGCAGTTGGGCGGCACCACAGCATATGTGGGGAAAAAAGCTGCATAAAACTGTATGAAGTATTATATTATTTGGTGATCTCAAATAAGATGACCCTAACAAGTTTTCTACAAATGGCAATGAGATCATCTTTCTCATAACTGTTGTTATGCTGCATTCTGCTGCAAGACCCCACTTCTGTTTCTGTCCCTGCTACGCGATGATGTCATTGGCTCTCACTTTTTTTAAATGACTGCACAGACAAAAATCAGAGGAAGTGGTAGGAGATAAGGTAGGAAAGGAAAAGCTCAACTTTAAACCATGAGATCAGAATAAAAAACTAACAATGAAAGGGAAATGATGCAGATGTCACCACATGGTGTTTCACATATCACTTTCCTGTTTTCAAAGTCAGACAGAAACAACCTTAGATGTTGGTTATTATATTGGTTATCTTTTCTTTTTTTCTTTCTTTAATTAGCTTTAATTAGCAGTTTTATATCGTATTTTCTCAAAACCTTTCCCCTTTTCATGTTCTGTTTCTCCAGCTCATTACTGTATACACCGTACCAGGAATGGACCCTGACTGGTTGATTGGAGAACGAGGGAACGAAAAGGGCAAAGTCCCTGTCACCTACCTTGAACTGCTGAGCTAATGGACCAAACAACAGGACGCACACACATACACAGACACACACACACAATTACTTGCAAAAACCTCTATTTACTGTCACATTTGTGCATTTAGTACACTTAGTGTGTTCTGGCTTTCCTAAACACTTATGCAAACCTGTTGAGAAAGTTTCTATAAATACAACTGGCTAATGGGGGGGGACACTGCATCAAACACTTGTGTTGAGTAACAGTTTCATTTGATGAGGTCATGTGGATCATTACAGACTGCCTCTTGTTCCAGTAATGTGTATTCAGAGTGTGATGACGTCACAGTTAAAGCTAAACTCTCGCATTTTAGCTGTGCTGTTTGGGCATTTTTTTTTGTGTGAAAACTGGAACTGAACTCATCAACCTCACAGGTGTTTTTGCTATAAAGCATTCATGAGGCAGTTAGGCAATGAAGACTTGTGTTGAACTGGTGTAACCCTTTAAAGGATAATTCTTAATTGTCATGACCCTGGTCTTATTTTTATAGTTTTGGCTAGAGATATAAATAATGATAATGTTTTACTCACCAAACTTTACTGCTGAAATCTGGGAATACAGAGAACTGTCAAACTGTCAAATGGGCAGGTATAAACAGGTCAGCAATGGAGCCAGATTATTTAAATTGCTTTCTGGAGAATTGTACTAAATCAGTGCATTACATTTATCAAAATGGAGTTGTTAATTTTTGAACAAAACTGCATTGTTTTATTTTAAAAATATCTTTAATGTGTCTTTTTTGGCCTCGGTCCTGATCTGAGTCCCTAAATATTTGGTATCTATCGACACAGAGCCACACAGCTGTGGCCTAAAGTGTTTGAAGGTTTATGTGGTGATTACTGATATGACAAAAATGAAACTTTCAGAGATGGAAGTTCAGATTCCTGGAACTACTGTGGCAGTCTTCTAGTAAATCAGCTCTGATTGTGAATTGGTGTTACAGAGTGGAGCCTCCTCCCCCACAAAAGACCTTTAATGATGATTACAGACTGTAGTGAATTGTTGCATTTTGCCAACCACCATGCTAAAACACACACAGACGAGAAAGCAACAAAAAGTCACAAAAGGCATTTGCTGCTGACTGGGGAGCTTGGTGTCTTTGTATGTTAACAAGTGAGCTGTTTAGCTTGAAGACAACAAAGATTTCAAATTCAAATAGCAAGCTTTGTTGGAAATGTTTTGCCTTTGTGAGGATATGGATCCTAAACCCCAGGAATCTTTCTCTGCTTGCACTCAGGGACAGAAGCTAGTTGAACAGTTGCTGATGGAGACAGCATCAGGACTAGGCAGTCAGCCTTTAGTCTGTGGTGGATGTTTACAACAAGCAGTTTGGATAGTTTACCCTTTACCCATCTGAAAGTCTTTTTACAACCACTGTAATCATGTGATGTTTTTGCATTTCTTGACATATTGGACTCATTTTGATGAAAAAACATCATATTAAATAAAGTGCTGAGTACATTTACTGTTAAACCCACCATGTAATGAATCAGAATTATCCTTCATTGGATCATGTGGGTCTTGCAGACTGATTATGTTTGCTTTTTGACTCAAGTCCCCAGTCCACCATCAAATGTGCCTGCAAAACTCACCATTTGAGTAATGACACTGTTGGCTGTAAGATTGTGAAATACCAACAGCGTACAGTACGTGTTTCTGTTAAAGGCGCCTGACTTCATTTTGGTATCGCCCAGTCATCATGTTTCTAACAGCCTGCCCCTGACAGAGGAGATCCTCTCAGCTCACAAACCAAGCATATATTGTTTTTTTTAGGCTAAAAGGTTGGAGGAAGGCTAACAATGTTAGGATATCCTGGTTACATCTGGATTCAAAACAGTTACTTATCAACTAAGAAAGTGAATGCTTGTGTGACTAAATGTTAGATTATGTGTAACTAACTTGTTTATCTCACCAGTGACAGTGCAATAAGTATGAGTCATAGCTGTGTGTGATGTCGTAAGGCAGGGAATCCCTGCTGTGATTTTACTTCCCAACACGCTAGTAATAGAACCTAGACTATACAGTAATACCAGTGTATCTGAGATCACAAGTATCCCTGGAGTACCACTCCGCCCCAAGAAACATCAGCAAATTCACCAGTGTTTTTCAGCTCTATTCGTCTTTTGAGTGTAAACACTGGAGAAGCCTCTAGGGACTGCTAGCAAAGTTTTTACACATTTGGTCTTGTTTATAACTTAATGGGCATTTGAGGGGAAAAGTTTGTGACCTGAGTTATCATAGTTTACCTCAGGGCCCGGTCTCAGTCTTCTGTCTGAGCTTTCCACTGTATTCCACAGTTTTTGATCTGCGTTCAAACATGTGCGACAGCTGAGCAAACACCACCCACGTAAGCAGTGTTGATTATAAGATTGAGTTAAGATTATTGAATATCGTCTTTCTTATCAAGACAAGCTACCTTAAATGGACTAAAGTACACATAAGTGTAGCATGCTAATTGTACAAAGTAGTGCATTCTGATTGGATGAAATGACCCTTGTAGTGTGTGTGATGTATGTGTGTGACAGTGTTAATGAATTCAGGATTTCTTATCACAGTTGTTTTTATGAGCTGTATTTCCCCACGTCTTTAATTGAGTGTGCTCTTACATGCCTGGGGGAGAAACTTCAAATTGTTCATGCATCTTATTGTTGTCACACTCTTGTTCTCCTAAAAAAAAAAAAAAAAAAAAAAAGGCCACTGGTTTGATGTGTAATAAACATGCATGCATACTGTAATCTGTTGTCTGCTGTGTGGGTGGTCAACTGCCTCGAACTGGAAGAGAGAGAAAGACGGAGGACAGGGTATATTAGTAGGCTAGAGCAGAAGCACAGTGCAAGTGTCACATTGAGATACAGTAGAAGCAAAGGGAATTGAGAAGTTACACATCAGAGATTGTGACACTGTACATACAGTCTTTAATCTGGAGTCTGTAGCAGATATAGCATTGTCAGGCCAATTTCTACTGTATTATCCACTGTTTTATGTGAGTCTTGATAGACTGTGTGAATTAATCCCAATTCACTGAACTGAATAACATTTAATGGTGTCATAACAACTGCAACTTAAGAGACTGTCATTTACGATGACAATATGTGCAAGAATAGTGCAACTCTTGATGAGTTGCACATCATCATCAATGCAGTGTTCTGTTAGCTGAAACAACATTGGTTAAAGCTTTAAAACAAGACCCCACTAAAGCAACACAAAATCTATAATTCTTACATATCCTCATCAGTTGGTTTGAGACTTAGCTTTTTCACAAATTCATGAGTCCAGCATTGTTGATGTTATTTCTGAAGTCATCGCTATTTTGGAATCACTGCCCATGTTTTTTAACCTTTTGACATGACTAATATTTTGGGAGAAAAACACTTTCCTATCCTTAACAGTGTGGCTGATTAATGTTTGATTAATGCCTTGTGTTGTGTTGTGTTTTTCTTCCCTTAAAAAAAAAAAACACCCCAAAGCCAAACAACTGAGCAAGGGGAAACCTTTGGGGCTGAAAAACACGCCAATGTGTCAAAAACTGCAGTTCTTCAAATGGCCATTTGACTCCAAAAGCGAGTCAGCCCCTATGTTAACATCCCCAACTTTACAGCAAAAATAAACATGTTAAATCCTGGCACAAAAACACTTTCTGCCTCTGTAGGTAGTTTCCCTGCTCATTACAACCGTGGCATATCTCTGTCCATTTTTGGATTTGCCAGATGTTAGGAGACATCCATATCCACTACAAACTGAATTTCCCATGAGTTAATAATTGTGACGTTAAGACTATTGGCATCTCACCTATTGGCTCAGCAAAGTCATTTTTTTGTGCAAACCATAGTTGGTAAAATGTTTCAAGGGCTAGTTATGTGATGGCGCGACATATAAGCCAATATGTATATGTTTGATTAATTTTCTTATTAAAATCTCTCAAATATCTCCCCAACTTGCCACCTTTACACAGATGAGAGAAGAGAGAAATTGTTAAAAATGGTAATAGTTTCCCCTTCAATTATTACAGAGGCTTACAGCAATGAGCATAGTGAGTGGGAGTGCGTGTTGCCATGGCTGCTTTGACATGCAATTTACTCAGGTCACATAAAAGCTGTTGTTGGTGGAGGTTGTCAGAGCACTATGAAGCCTGAAAGAAATACCTGCACACACTTGTTGGAGCTGAAAAAGTACATCCGCTGCCACTGGATTTAAAAAGAAGTCTCGTAATTTCTATTTTTGGATTAGTTTTTTTTGTCCACCATGGAATCATAATATTAAAATAATTAAAATATATCCTAACAGAATAATACAAATACAGATTATATTATACAATATACGCTTCCCACCTCTGAAATCTGATACCCATGGCTATACTAAATTCAAGTATTCAAACAAACTCGAAGCTGAAGTTGTACACTGATACAGATTTGTAATAAAATGTCACTCAGAAACCAAAACATAAATCAAAGCAAAACATAAAGGCAGCCCTGTGAAAGTTAGATGCAAGAGTGATTGGTGAAACTGTAACTTCTATGATTAAGTCATATCCCAAAGGCACAGCCTCATGACTCAAACACTCAGGATCACAGGTTTCACTTCCTCTTCTATCAACTCCCTCACTCTTTCGCGTCTATGATGTTTTACAGTTGCATCAGCCTTTATTTTTAGTTCTTGCCCTGTTGTGACATAATCCACTTGACCAAACTTTCAGTGTTTCCTAGATGTAATCATATATGGAGGTTGTTCCCTCTTGCTCACTTTTCCTCGCACTCACTTATTTGAGTCTGATCATGTGTGAAGTTCTTGATTGCGTAAGCCCAGGGATCACCCTTACACCAGTGGAATTCCCATAGGCAATGAAATTCCCTTTGAAATATGATAAAATTGGGTTTCTGTAGAAACTAATAATGATAATGAATGATTAAAAAAAACAAAACCCAGATAATAGGATGTCAGATAGTCTCAGAATTTTGTTTTGATAATTGAATTTTTTACACTAGCATAAATGTGGAATATTATTAGACATTGCAATGATTTGTGTGTATTTATGACACAGCATTGACCTCCACTGTCAAACTAAATGTTTGAAGAGAGAGAGAGAGAGAGAGAGTAAGAATATCAAATTTGGATAAAAATTATTTTATTTATGCCCTTAAGGCATTCTTGAAGTTTAGCTAACTGATTCATTTCATATGGTCTCATCTGGCTTGATTGACAGGTATAATTGTGTATCATCTGCATAACAATGACAACTTTTGGAGTGATATATGGAAGCATATTAAGGGTAAACAGAACTGGTCCAAGTGCAGAACCTTGTGGAATTCTGTGACTAATTTGGTATAGATAAAGGATTCGTTGTTGACATCTACAAACTGGGATCTATGAATAAGACTTAAACCAGCTTAGTGTGGGTCCAATAATGCCAAATAAATGTTCCAACCTCTGTGGAAGGATACGGTACAGAGACAAGTTCTTTTGTCTGATGCAGTGAGAAGGTAATTAGTAACTTTTAACCTTTAACCGGTGCTGTCTCTGAGCTATGATGCATTCTGTCACACAGTGGACACAACAGGTTTCTGTTTCATGGCATATGCTGCTGACTACTGTTAAGTCACTGCTGTGTGCCCACATGAAGTCAATGTCAATGTCCGGTGATGGGCACTGTGTGAAATGTGAAGCTAATGCCATAGCATTATATCGGAAAGTTATTACTAATTGTAACCACTGATGTAATAACTGTTTAAAAGGTTTAATTGTTTACATGTGGTGCAGTCAAAAAAAGTGAAAAGAGGCCCGTGTTATGCATTTGATTTATTTTAACAGTACAATATCACATTCCATTTTCATTTCATAGACGGGGTCCGATACAAGCTATGTGCTAAAAAGAGAGGACAGTTACAAAGTCAAACATAAAGTTATTACAGTTAATTTAAATACATACAACAACTGTAATGCAATACAAAAGACTGCAGTCCACTGCAGACAACAGCAGAAAAGAATTATAACTTCAGAGCAATTTAATACAGTAAAACTGACTCATCATAATAAATAATGCATTTTTTTCAGGAGTATAGTGATGACACAAATGCCCCCATGAGATTTTACAAAACATAAGAAATTACAAATTAAAGTGTCTTTGAATAAGAAGCAAATAAATTATTTTCAGACGTTTATCCAAAATTCTTAACATTAGTTGGTGCTTCATAATTCACACAAGGATCCCTGAGTACACACAGCGTGCAAACACATTTCTAATATTGTGCAAAAACCGTATTTTCACAATTCACTTCTACAGTTTTCTTACATCCAGCACGTTTTTGATCATGGTTTGCAATTGGTGCTGAATTTAGCTGTGTCTCTTATATTTATTTATGCATTATATGCATGTAATTGAGTTTGTCTGAGCTCAAAAATTTGCACAGTTTTTTCCAGAATTAATTATAGAATAAATTAAAGCTATGGGTGGGGCTTCTGTCTCCCCCTAATGGCAGTGAGAGTAAAACTACACAACAGTAACAGTTGCTTTACTTCACAGCTACAGACACTCAGTGGAATTGTTTAATTGCTAAAAGCAACGAGAAAGCACATGTGAAAAACCAACACTCTGCAGTCTACAGAAGCCACATACCAGTTTCTCATGATAATCCACAGATCCACAGAGTTTACACTGAAAGCCAAACTGACAAAGTTTACTTTGTGCAGTCTTGGCTCAAACAAAGCTTAATCAACTCTTGGAAGCATTTTCGTTTAATACAATAGAGGTAATGTTATTTTAGTAAAATATTACCCATGAAACAATACTCCAGTACATACACATGTATACTCTCTATATTCACACAGTGACAAATTAAAGGAAAGACCTGAATAATAATTCTTAGCACGTCGCATCGTTTTTCCAACTAGATCTTTGCTTGTGTTGTACCTATTCTGTATGTACGTTGCTTTGGATAAACGCATCTGCCAAATGACATTGTAGAATTGTAGAATAAGAGATTGGAAATGATGTGCCATCTGTTTACTCATGCTTTGGCCTTCACAGTGCATATCTTTTCAAAGAACAGTGTTCATTCCTCCTAGCAAAAACTACTTTTGAAACAAGCCTCTGGAAACCGTCCAAACCTGTCATTTATCTTAAGCATTAACAGGTGTTTCAAAACATGCAAAGCTTAAAGAGAACGATGATAAGTAACCCCAAATGAATTGTTAATAATAAAAAAATGTAAGCATACATTACTAAGGGACAATGGACGCATACACAAAAAATCATCAGCATGTTCTCTATACAAGATAAGCACCAAATGATGATCTTGTGATCAGTTTGTAGCCCTCTCCAATCCACACGCTGACATGATCTCCTTTCAGCAGATCAAACAGTTGTCCAATAAACACACTCCTGAACCCTTGTGGACTGCATGTTACACCATCCACGTCCTTCGTCAAGGGTATAGTCTTGTTGTAACCTTCATTCAACTTGTGCAGCTCTACATAGAGCCTCCTGAAGTTTTCTGGTCCACCACCACCAAAGCAGCTTAAAGCAATCCTCAAATAGATAAAATAGCGGCCCGTCTCAGGAATCTCAATGTCTTTTCTCTCTTTGTTGTGTTTTTCACCAAACTCAGTGTTCCATTTCATGTATGTACTATTACTCCGGCTCTCCGTAGGCACTGATCCTGTAGGGTAAAAACATGCAGTAAATCAAGTTTTTCATTAACACCAACAATCATGCTGTACATGCTTGTCTGTTTCACTTAATCATAAATTATACATTCCTTATCGTGTGAGAGTCACATCTTGATCAAAGCAAACTGATTTCATTAAATTACACATTTTGTGAGCCGGTTTCCCATGTTGACCTTGTGGCCTGGGACACATCTGGCTTTGATAAGCAGTCCCACCACTATAGCTGAACAACTGCAGCATTTCAATAAACACCATCCTCTGTTAAGGTAAAACATGCTATCAAGAAAACATTGTTTTTTCATTGTAGACACTTCTGGTGGGGATATGTTGGAAATCTGAGTTATCTGAAGTCAGATGTGGCTAGTGCTCTCACAGTTCTATGACATAAATGGGTTTGCAACAATTTGAAAGTGAACTTTTAAGAATTTGTTCATTTTGTTTTTAGACTGCAAAACTCCACGTTGTTTATTCATCTCCCAATTAGTACTGAGGTCCATACAGATGTGGATTACGACAGATGGATTAAAAAAACTCACTGAGATGAATTTGCAGTCTGTGGACATTCATTTCAGGGTTATCTGTAGAGACAGAGAGGAGAAAGAGGTGTATAACAAAGCTGCTTACTTGCTCATGACACTTCAGGGAAGGCAAAACCCTGAAGTCGTAAAACACAAGCATAAGAGCATGATCTTAGTTGCGGCACAGACTGTAAGCTTTAACTTGTAATTTGAAATCCTACCACTCCCATAGGCAATCCAATTTATTCAATGTGAAGTTAATGACATAACATACCTGAGGGACACATTCTCTCTTGCAAAGAGTAGGCTTGACTTTGCTCGGCCACACCCTGGGAATAAGGGAACAAAACACTTTTTATAGAGCTTTAATCATGAGCAGTAACAATGCTCAGTCAGATGCCTTAATTTGTGTCCATTATATGCATAAAATGACGGCTTGATGAGTTCCAAAAGTGAGTCCAAATTGGGACTTGTCTTTACAGTGATACCAGCATCAAATCATTAGAACTGATACCAATCAGTTATCTCAAAGCACAAGCACAAGCACTGGAGTTCATACACCTCAACTGTTGCAGCCCATCTCCAATCATTGCATTTATCATTGTGCCACACTTAAAACAAACCAAAAAGTTTATAAAGAAATTAAAGTTGTTTTTAACTCTCTTTCAGAGTATGGGAGTTAAAATAAAACAGAGTCCAGTAAACTGAGAGTGAAATATTCCTTCTTCCTCAAGATTATTTGTATATCCCTAAATTGGCAGGTTTACACGCTTACATTTCCAATGATTCCTTAGGAAACCCTGAGCACATTAACAAAAAGTCTTAGAGCTTACCCCTTGTCCTCTGGATCCAGAGTTGCCATGTTGCCTTAAGTCACCACTAGTGGTAAAAACAAAAAGTGCCATACAGCTGAGCAGCAGAAGCAGAGTGATGAGTCTGAGGCGCGACTCCTGTTGCTTCATGTCCCGGCAGTGTTTGATGAGAATGAGCACAGACTCATCTGGGCCCATATCTACCACTGAATTCCCACAGGCGGCTTCAGCTGGCAGAGTGTGTTCCATGGAAGCAGGTCTGATCTCTCTGGCTGGTCCTGAAAAAATGTGTTTACTGGTGATGCATGCAGTCTCTTATATTAGCAGTTGAACAGCGGGGCAGTAGCCAACCGCCTACAACAAAATCTGCAGTCTGGGATTACCTCATCTGTCCGTTCATGTAGATGGGAAGGGAGAAGAGAGAGAGAGAGGAGGAGCACCAACCAGAGACCCAATTCATGCTCAGAGTACAAGAAGTAGACGTGAATAGCCTTGTTATCATTACATTGCAACATGGTAGTTCCCTATTTATACATCCAGTAGACACAGAGAAACATGCAGCATCATCACATCCAGTAATGCAAATTTCATTTACAAATAACTGTCTGTACATGCAGCTGTAACTCTGACTGTGTAGCCACCTGTGTGTTTTGTTGTAGAGTTTCAAAAAAGTTCCTCTTATATCTATTTTACGCACTTTCTATGCCACACACAAAGGGAAGATAACCAAAACTCCTATATAATGTCTTTTTTCATTTACTTGGTAGTAATTGTTCTTGAAATTATCCTATTATCCTATCTTATATTCATTTTGGTGTCTCTGGGTTTGTTAAAGCTTTCCTCCAAAGCTCTCCTCCTTTGCATACACACACTAGTACACAATACACAATGAGGTCTGTTACAGGTGAAGACATTTACCGTATTCCTACCATTTCGAAAAGAAAATACTTGCAGCATTGAGGTAGAATATTAGTGAGCGTCAACAGGGGCCGACACCTCGGCCCCAAGAATGTTAATGGATTCATAAAATGTGACGAGGAAATGCAAATGTAACTCTTCTCACGCTCTCACGCGTGGAAAAACGGCGCTGATAAGGGCGCACGAATGGCGTGTCTCCATTTGCTCTGGCAGGGCAGCACGCACGCAGGCAGGAGTGACTGTGAGTTACCATGATCACGAGGACGCTTCCTGTTACGATGAGATCCCACACTTTCCAGTAAGTTTACGAAATTAACACGCCTGTACAAAATACTGAATTGTGACTGGTCTCCAGACTTCGGCTCTGATTAGTAGAGGTTGGCTGCAGTATGCTTATCAACCATGCTTGATTACGACTTAATTAGTTACTGACTTCGCCAATAACGAGTCTCACGCCAAACTACACTGTCGCCCATGAAGTTGGAATAAAATATTTTTTTACTCTTCTCATGAAATGATTGTGACAATGTGATTTATTCTTTACAGATAAAGCGTATATCTTCTCAAAACTCATCATTGCACCTGGTCAAAAGTGATTACTGATGTGTATAAATAAGAATAAAAAGAAGAATGTGTCTGAAAACAAAATTATTCCAGCTTTATGGGCAACAGTGTAAATGGCCGTGCATAAATACCTTTGGCACAGTGTGAGAAAATTTTGATTTCGACTGATGCCTGTCAAGGCAACAGTGACTCATAATGGAAAATGGACTCGGTCCAAAAGGTTGGTTTTGTTTTAATTAAGCCCTCTTTGATCTACCTCCTTGGCTGAGATAAGTTTAAGTTTCTAACTATAATGGATTTCTACATGATTGACAGCCTGGCTACTCAGAGAAAACTATTCCTTGTCTTCTTGTCTTCTTGAAGAACCTACTTGGGAACATTGCACAGACTCCCTTAAAGATTTTCCTTAGTTAAGGCAAAAACATAAAGGCATTTACTGCATTGAAAGTGATTTTACAAGGTATAATTCTGCAGTTTCCATGGAAACTGATTGTTTGCTTGTACATTATCTTCACCTGTTGTCATCTCAGAAAAATGGCTAGATAATGATAAAATAATGGCAAAGTAAAAGTTCAGAGATCCACAGCAAACAGGAAACATTGGATATGGGAGGAAGTTGCATCGAACAGTGGACCTGAGGAAAGTTGAGTGATCCAACTCAATCCCAGTCAGTCGAACAATTCATGACTTGACTGCCAATCTAATTTGTGGTGTGAAATCATTGGCTCACTCTTAACTCAAGTCTATCAGTTGGGTTCTCCCTGTTACAGAACACTCTTAGGACGCAGCCATGTTTTAATTAAGACAGAGGTCACCTTCCTTTCATTGCTGAGGTCTTTTGTGCAACAGTTTAACAGACTTGAAAAAAATTCTTAAAGTATAACAAGAAGATACAGAGAAAAACACAACTACTTAGGTGAACATTTTAAATAAACCTTCAAGAGAAGACTTGCGGATGATTTTATTTTAGGGAAACCTCAACTCTGACTTTAAGGATGTTTGTGCAGGTCCTTGTGTAGGTTGAGAACCCAATGTGCTTGTATTTTTAAGCAGAAATGGATTTCACATTGAGATCTTATTCACCATACAGCTGCAGGATTATTAGCACTTTTCTTTCTTTCATTTCAGACAGTCATGAGGTGTGAAGGTACCTCCCTGGTTGGAGAAATGCTGAGTGAGTAAATCTTGACACTGAACATTCAACACCAGGTCTCGTCAGTGTACGTGCTGTCTGTGTGAGGTGCCAAAGGAAAAAGGACACTAGAGTAACTACAAATCCTTTATCCAGTAGGCAGACATTACAGCATATACCTTTCCCACTATCTGCAGACAGAAGGCACAAGCATGTATTGAGTAACAGTGACACAGCAAGGAAAAAGTCCTGTGAAGCTGCTGGCTGATGGTGCACAAGTTGGTGGCACCATCAAAAGCAACACACAGCCTTAAAATATTATCACAGTTTCATTCTTCATATTCACAACATTCATACATGAGCACAGAAATCTTATTGGCCAGTAAAGTGACTGTAACATCTGTCTTTTTATTAAGTCTGTGTCCTCTTTCATCGTATTTCCAGGCTTAAGCTGAATTAATATGAGGAGGAGGAGACCATGCAACTTTCTCTGAGACCATGTCAAAACAACAACTATTAAAAACAATCTTTGTGATTCAGGGTATGTATTTTCCCCTAGATAGCACAATCCATTACTATTGCATCCCATTATTCTGTATCATCAACACACAAAAGGGTGATATCAAGAAATACTTTGTGAGTTGATACGCTAAACTGGAGATTTCTGGTGATAAAACACCTTTTACCAAACAACATTTTTATGGAAACAGACTGAAATGAGTTTTTGGCATTTAAGTGGGCCCTCAGGGTTATTTACTATGTATGATGCACATAGACAGCACATGTATAGTTATGAGCAGCACTGTAATGAGGCACGCTGGCGCAAGCTAATCAGAGAACTCAGTTGCCAGAATGACAGTCTTCAAGACAAATTTCATCTGTCAACCCAGGTCATTACATTGAAGACATCCCAGCTCAAAATATACAGTTTAAGGCATGTCTGTGAGTGTGTAGACTCCATGTGATAACAAACACGCTATGACCTTCTCGGTTACGTAACTGTTTCAGAGCTTGAAGGAGCTCCAAGGGAACTGAACTGATTATCGGTCTAATTGGCAAATTGTAAACACAACCTAATGCAGACACCCAGTAATTAATAATTAATGTTAATAAACAGAGTAACATCATTTGCTCTTTATGTCTGCATGTGTTTTGGAGGAGACCCAGGAGGTCTGCAAATGAATGGAAAGCCCTTTGTTTGTTATGAATGTGATAATGTAATGAGTGTATTCAATGATGACTGAACTTCTGGACAGCCATCTTTTGTTTTATCCTAGACATCCAGAACTTAAGTTAATAGAGGAAACATCAGGTACAGCCAATACATTTGCTCCAGGATGATATTATTAAATTACAGTACTTATTTAATGCAGCCATATACTGCAAACTGAATGACCATGACATGCAACCCGACATGCATGTAAAGTCTTTAAAACCTGCTTGTCCTTTTTACACTTTTTTGCAGAGGCATATGAGAAGCATTGTTATCTTTTCCTATCCTCTTTATGATGCATCATACTAGGTATGGTTTGAAGCTCTTTGCCCTCACTGTACTGTATTTGGGAAACACTACTTCGATGACTATGAATGAAAAATAGAACTGAATGTATTGCATCTCTGAGTGCACCATCAAAAGTCTTCGCAAATTCATATATTGTAGAGAAATTAAATTATGCAAACAGTCTTTTCATTTAAGCAGTTCTATAACTGATACATTTAAGTGCACTTTTGCTCTTATCCACATCACTTATCACTCATTGGCCTCTTTCAAATGGACTTGCCAATGCACTCTCAAATCCTTGTACACTTGCAGTCTCACTGAAAATCCTTGCTGCAGTACTCATTTCCAGGTTTGCTAGCAGTTTAAACTTGAAAAAGCTTTACAATTCGCTGCAATTTCAGCCAGCTAGAAAGAGAAACCAAGCCAAATTAGTTAAATTATCATTTGTATATCCTTATGTCATTGTGTTGTAACTGATATCTCTACAAAATATAATTTGTGTGAAAGCAGAAAATAACTTCCTGTGTTCACAGTGTTAATGGCACTTTCCTAAATGACAGAGATCCATAAATATCAGTTATTTGTGATGAGCATATGGAAAGAGGAAAGATTTGGAACCATGGGAGAGATGTTGATGAGCTTGTTTCATGTGTGTGCATTTGGTCGACTGTTTACTTCTTTGGACACCCGTCCTTCAGGGCCTACTTGGTATGGTCCTGTACCCAGTTACAAAGCCTGAGGCAGTACATCTGTGGACTGACAGTGGAGAAGGACCGGCCTGGGTGTCGAAGCCTTTTCCACAAATGCTCCAGCTTCTTCTTAAAACTGTAAACTGTGAAAATGTCAATGATGCCGATGAAGTAGCGCTGCTCTGGCCCATCGATGATGTGCAGAGGATTCTTTAAATTTGGCAGTAAACGTCGGTTCTGGGCCCTGAAATCTTGCAGCTCAGCTGTGTCATGGCCTGGCCCTGCATGCTCTGGGAATGACTGAAGAGTAGTGCCACTTGATGTATCTCCTGCTAGTTGCTTCAAACACCCACCATCTACATCAGACAAAAGTAAGGTGAAGTCATCCTCTGGGATTGCCCCGGGGACAGCAGCAATACCTGCGTGGATAGGGCTGGACCCTGGGTTCACAGATCTAAAATGATGAAGTCACATAAAAAAAAAAACAGGTATGAATCAGAGTAATTATGTAGCCTTACTCACAACTCGTGTATCATAAAATGTTCCGATCTGTCTAGAAAGGCAGATGAGAAAAGGTTTTGCAGCACATCAGAGTAGTCCGGAATAACATTAACAGAGAGATCCTCCAGCAATCATTAGCCCAGCCCTTCCAGTTCATCCTCTGCAAACTCCCCCTTGATAGCAGCATCACCTTCACTTCTCCACTGATGACAGCTAGCTCTGCGTTTAACCTACTAAATAACTTAATCCATGAAAGTCACTCTAATCCGTTAATCCGTCACTGAAATTAAATCATTGATTAAATCATTATCCCTCAGCGCTCAAACCACTCACATCATCAGTAACTCTGATTACAGAAAACTGCTGCTTGTTTGTAAAGCACTATGAGTTTACAGACATTTACATACACATTACACATTTACAAAATACATCTCCAATCTATCTCTATGTTATGAACCCTACAAACCTCTCAGACCAGTTCAATTCAGCTTTATTAAATCACATATACATTAAACAAGCACCCAGAAAAGTGCAGGTCTACTGCAACTCTTAGTTATTAGTATCTTATATCTAGTTATTAGTAACTTTTACTTTCCTGTTGACTGTCTATCTATTTTATTATATTCTGTTTGTTTGCCTTAATTTGCTTTTTCATTTTGTCTCGATGCCTTTTATGCCTTATGTAAAGTAGACTGAACTGAACTGCCTTGTTGTTGAAATGTGCTAAAGAAAAACAGAAACAATACCTACAGAGGAGGTACTCTTTACCATGGCTACTGTTAACATACACCGTATTATCAAACACAATGTACAGCTGAGGTTGAAGGAAATGTCATTGATGTTGGAGGTATTCAGTCAAACACCAAAGTATTTGTCAATGGAAAGTTAAGGCTTCACCAAAGTTAATAAAAAATTATTAGAGTTCATCCCCTTGGGAACAAGAACGTTTGTACTGTTCAGGGATAATGGATTTATTGAAAACGAGAGATAGGCAAGGATCAACACTAGGTAGGCAGATAAGGCAAGGTTTAAAAATCTTGGTTATCTGCCTGTAACAAGTTGACCAGACAGACCAGAGTACCTACTATACACACACACACACACAGATATTCCATTGGGTTTCCAAGAAATTTGATGTGCTTTTGCCTTCAGAGAAAATCTTAGGGAATCACCAAAGTCAGTGTGATTCATCGCCTGACCCTGTGAATATCTGTAAAATCAATAGCTGTTCAGATCCAAGTGGTAGCTAAAAAAAACATACAAAGGGCAGCTGCAATCCATGTATGAATCAATAGGAGGTGAGACAGACTAATTACACCAATGATGCTAATAACACCAATTTACACATTTGAATTTATCAGTGATACATCATACCACATGCGTTACCTTAACTTCTTCAGCCAGACACAAGTTTCTGCTCTGCAGTATGTGTCATAAAGACATATTTGTTATCAACTACCCATGACCTTTCTCAGATGTCCAAAGACATAATGAGTCAGTTTGCTTCTAATTCAACATTGCTGGTGTAAGCTGTCTAGTCAAGAGGTCCACAGCTCAACAGAAGCCCACACCCCTAGTCCAGACAGTCAACTCTGTTTTCTGTGTGCTTGCGTCTGGGCACATCTGAGTCACATTTGAATGGAAATCACAATATCTGTGTTTTGTGCAATAGGGTCTTTTTGTCTGCAAAGGATCATGATGGACGCCACCCATGCTCTAATATATGATGGAGGATGACTCATCTGACCAGATCACTTTTCTCCACATCCCCATAGGCCAGTGCCTCTTGTTTTTAGCTCTCAAAAATGTGCATTCGTCCTCGTTATGAAGGGTTTATGAACTTCGGGCCTACTATGACATCCCTGTCTTTCTCTGACTGACAACCAGCTGTTGTTGTTGGCAGTCTGATCACATCCTGCATTCTCCTGATATACTGCACAGGAACATCACGGCCATCAAATATGTACTGTATGTGCCCTTTTTTACTGGTGTCTGGTGTCACATTTCCCACTGTTCGTATTAAAACACAAGCCAGCTGCGCTCCTGACATCTGTGTTCCAACAAGCCTTTTTTTTAGAGGCTTAGAGCTCATCTCTCTGCCATCTTAGCTCAAGATCAAAATCAGCTGGGCCTTTTCTGCATTTCATTCATACAACAGAGCATGACTGGATGTTAATTGCTTTATTTTACCATGTACTGAAACTTGTAATGTTCCTCCACTCGTTTCTTCAGATTCTGCTACTCTGATAGATAGAAACAATGGCTAACATTGAACCTATGAACCTGGCTTAGCTTCCTAGCTTAATAATAATAATAATAATAATAATTAAATAAATTGATTAATCAATTACCAAAGTAGCTGTTAATAACTTTTCTACCAATCAACTTATTGAATGCTTGTTCTTTTCATAACTGCTTGGGATACTTTTAATGCAGACATTAGTACTGTGCAGTGTACTGACAAAGTGGTCAGTGAAATACACAATCACATGCCTCAAATAACAGGAAGAACAACACAAAGACACTGACTTTTTGGTTCTCATGATGAGAGTAGCAAAAGAGAGACTCTGATGGCGTTCATCATTGTGCAAGGGCTGATGGGCCAGGAGGAGACTGTAGTCCAATACGTTTAGCCTCCGGAGGAAGTGTGTGTCAATCTCCACCTGCCGCAAAAGCCAGGGACGCTGACGGTCTGCACACACACACACACACACACACACACACACACACAAACCACATAACATTGCAGTTCAACTGGAAATACAAAGTTTGTGTGAGAAATTAATGTAATCATTGGCATTGATACACGACATTACTTTTATTTTATAATGGACTGAGATTTGTTTGAATTAGATTAGGATTTTTCTAAAACGGAAAGAATATACTGACACTGCAGGCGGTGCAATAATGCTGCACTTGCCACTTTTTGTACATCTTCATATGATTCACAGTGGACAATAACATCAAAGTCTGTTTCCTTACCCAGAGTGATGTACTGGCCTTCAAAGTTTAGGTCTTTAAGAACCACAATAATCTGGCTCCCCTCCGGTGCAGGCTCTGTCCACCGACTCACCTCACAGCCCTTAATGTCGTACCTGGCAACACACAACACACATCAAGCCAGAGACACACTGTGTTGCCTGTTTCTGTGCTGTTAATACCATGATAATGCTACTCCTGCTTTGTTTTGATGGGCAGTGGAAAGCTAAGCTTACCTGGCGTTGATCCGGTCATCTGGATAAAACACACTTTGCATAACAATGAAGTATTTCTGCAAAGGACATGTGAAACATGGAAAGGTGCTTTAAAATGCTTTGTATAATCACACTCAGTGCTCATAATATCATGTATTACAGTGATGAACTTGGATCTGTACCTTCCGTCTGTGTGGAATTTTGATCCTGTGAACACCTTTAAAAAAGTGAGAAATCATTCAGTCCAGTGCAACAGTTTATCTGATAATATTGTTATTGTGAGGATGTTGGCAAGTTGACAGTTGCCTCTTTAAATGTCCAGCAGACACAAAGTAACATCAACGTTCACTTCAGTCACTTTTCTGGATACACAGTGAGAAAATATCTGGCTCTTTAGCTCCGTACTGCTTCACCAATATGTCAACCAGCTAGTTGCCACTCACTGACTTTGTCTCTCATTTTGTACTACATATTGTTGAACATGTCATGTGCCTCTTCCCTTTGCTTTCAAGCTATGAGAACCACTAACCTAACCGTAAACCTGCACCAGCTTGCCCCATCACTGCTATCCTGAGGATTTATTACAATTTCTACTTGGACTGTTTGGATTAACAATATCTAGCCTTGAGTTTATATATGTTGTGTTAATAAATCACTGACCTGTGCCTACAAGCACAAACTGGATGTAAAAAAAAAAAACTCCTTGTAACGGTGATGTGTAATAATTTTTGTGGTTGACTGTGTAAACCAGTGTAAACCACTGGCACAGGGACTGTTGCTGCACTTCACAACAGGGGATTTCCATCAGCTGCTTTGACAGCACAGATGTGGTATGTGGTCACAAGTGCAACACTGCAGTTTCAGCCTAGACACAAAAGTCCAATAGTACTGTTCTTCCCCATGAATTAACAGAACAAAAAATATCAGCCATTATACATGTAAACACATGAATGGCTGAGACTGCCAGTCATCCTCTCTTAAAACAAGTATGCTACATTGTTATAAGAAAGAAAACCTCGAACATCTCTATTTCACTGGTAAGTCCTGGTGAGCTCTCTCTCTGCATTGTGTAGATATCTCAGCCATAGACATTCTGTAATTGGGTGTTTCTGAGTGTGACGTTGGTACCAAGGAACTTGACCAGCAGTGAATGGGGGTATTTCCTCAGATGTTCCATGTAGATCTTCAGGTTGGCCAGGAGAAATTTGATTTCCCTTTTGTTCTGAGTCTTCAAAAAGAAGCGTTTATCATTTCTAGAAGTTCAAAAGCAGAGAGTAAGTAGATCTCTGTCCAATCAATGATAAAGCAACACAAGCTCCAGCCCTTTTTAACAATGAAAAAATTATTTCACTTTATATTTGTCTTTTACCAATTCCTAACGCAAAATACTGGATGTAGCCATAAAATATGTCAGTCACAAAGGAACAAGTGTGTGTGTGTGTGTGTGTGATTGTGTGTGCGTGTTGGTATGTGTGACTCACGTCAGGAAGAAGTCAGCCTTGCTCTTGGAGTTGCTGATAAACTGGAGGTAGCAGTTTTCGGAGCAGAGCGACTGCTGATACTCCTGCTCCGTCATACCTAAAGAGCTCCGCAGGCTGGCAAACACCGGGCCTGCAAATGTCTCCATTGTAAAATCCTACACACACACACACACACATATACACACACATATACACACACATAAAACTAAATATGCAGGCGAAAACATTGAACACAATGTTTACTTGGCCTGGTAGGCCTGGTAAGTAAGTTGAGATACTAACACATCCACCTACCTTATGAATCTGAGTGACCTCTGACCTGAAGTCATCATCGGACAGTTCATTCTAAAGCCAGAGAAAGAGAAAAGATGTCAATAAGAATATTATGTGGTACTTTATATAATCGACTGAGCTGAACATTTTTTGTAATATATTACACATATATGTATGAATTATTTACCTACTTAAAAATAGAAAAATAAATATTCTATATGCCCAGTGACTTAGCAGTTATATTCATTATACTCCAATTGACAAGTAGTATTTGTACAAGTAGATAAAAGCTCATCATTCAGCTTGATTTTAAAAGCATAACCTCTTATCAAAATTATTATTCCTGTTATTATTATTATTATCTAATTGTTATAGACAAATCATTTGATCAATTATGTATTTTACTCATATGTAAGAAGTAAGTAATGTCTACAGCCACTACATCTGTCCTGCTTCAAAGGGTATATGTGCAGACGTGTTGTGTTTTGGGGACTCAGATACAACACAACAGACAGGACAGTTGTGCATCAGCCTGCTGAGTCAGCAGAGTGTGTTAGACTGGGATTAGGGTGAAGCAACAGTGTGTTGAGCTGCACTGGAGCTGGTCACCAGCAGCAGGTTGGACACTGAATACCACTCTCTGAGTTAAGGCCTTGGTCATGAGGGAACCACAACACCCTTTTCAGCTGTGGTATGCAATTTCACATGAAGAAACAACTGCTGCAGTTTATAAAAGGGTGCTCTTCTTAGATGAGGCTCTCATTAGCTCAACCAGAAAAAAACTAACATTTAAGTTAGACATTTTTAGGGCTCAATGAACAAAAATGGCCAAAAAACGAAATATTGCTGGACAAATAACTTGTAAACTAAACTTTAGGGTAAATGACACCACACTGTCTCTACAAACTAATAAAAACTTACATATCAAGCAGGTCAGACTGTTATAATTAGCAAGACAGTCAAGTCGTAACTCAGTTCCATTTGATTCAAAGCTTTGTTCCCTCAGTGCTGATTTGGACCAGAGGGAGAAAACATATGACATCTAGACTATTTAAAACTCCTCATATTAATAGCCTGACAGTTTTTGTATTGATTTTAAATCCCTTTTACCTGTCTTTAAAACACCCCATTATTAGGCACTATTTGTCTGACCAGCCTGTAGTGTATGAATATATGACCCTGCAGGTCCTCTGGTCCTCTTAAGACAGGGCTGACCTGAGAGCAGCTGATCTTTATAGCACCGATGACTGGTCTGAAGGGTGGTTTACAAATGATGTTTGTCTGATTCAGTTTTTCACCAGATTATGCTTAAGAGCGAAAATCAATATTATAATCTTCAAAACCTTTTGGATCAAACCATATCATCATACCATTTAATTATTATTTAATGCATTTGCATTCCTCTTTTTTGAATCACCTTTACTCCAGTTTATCCTCCTACACGTGAGTAATGGACAGGAAGCAGCATGTAATCTAGTCACCATTTGTTATTTTTATCTCACTGATGTTAACTTCACTGTTTACCTGCTGCAGCTGGACTCATTTACTGTGAATGTGAACGTTTGTTTGGACACGGGTGTCGTTCATTCAACAAAAATACATTTAAAAAACTGTTCAGGGATAAAGAAAAAGTCTCTGTTGTGCACTGTATACAAATCAGACAGACAGAGAGACACTGTATTAAATGTAGTCTGAATGCTGGAAGCTGATCTATACATACTTTGGAAGAGTTGGCATTCATCATTTGATATTTGGATTTTTGAGGCCCATGTCATTCCTGATTAGAGAATTTCATATACTGATATTTTGGCTTTTTTGATGTTGGTCCCTTCAATTTATAGTACTGTATAATACTGAGCATAGCCTTTAACGGAAGGAAAAATCATCTTGTCACCGACTGATGGACTGGTGTTCACCCCTGTGAGCTGCAGTCAGAGTTCGGCCACTCTGCAAATATCTGCCTGCAGCAGCAGAGACAACACTGCTGACACTTGTTGCAGTCCTGTTTTTTCCATGCACGCAAGCTCAGCAACACAGCCTGATCTTGTTTTCACTATTGTCAAGTGTACTTCTAGTTACACCCACAATCACTAATTTATAGCTTTTGTTGATCGAAGACTTAGGAAGAATATTTGGTAATATACAAGCTGAACTTAAATAATAATTTACAAAAGTCTTGACGTCTGCAGTCTGTACAGTATCCCATAATAAACTGATTCTATAGATTTATGCAGAGCATGCAGTCTCCTGAACCTACTGGCATTTGATACTTGATCACTGTTTCTGTCACATTATTACCAGTTGTTTTGCATCTGTACTTCTAAAGACAAAGGCCATGACATTTTAGGTGAGATGCCAACTTGAATCGCTGAAACACAATGCTTCAAGTTCAAGATGATAAGCCTGTACTTTTTCGCAACATTTACAGAGAAAGAAAGACAACAGACAGCTAACAGCCAACAGAGAGAGATAATAGATAGCAGAGATAGTGGTGCAGTTTAGCTTTTGGATAGTGCAAAATGGCTAGTTATTGAAAAAGAGAAGACAGTGAATCCATACTATTCCAACGTCTGTGTGTATTTGTGCGCTCACATGTACTTCAGGCCAACCCTGCTTAAGTCAGAGCTCTACGTGGACTGCCACAGTCCAAAAAGTCTGGACGCACCCCTGGATACAAATTATCAGGAAGTTCAAAGGGTCACGCAACTTCTTGCAGCTCGTGTGTTGAAGTCGCCATCCTGTGGTGTTAGGAGGATGAGACACTAAAGTGACAGATGGTTTGTGACAATTATGTAATAATGGTTTTAAAGTACGTCTCACGAAAGATCCGTGAGAGGCGTGTTACAGCTGCTACCTCTGCAACTGCTTCCCGTGCTGCTGAGTGTTACCTTTGCTGACTCATACTCACTGAGGGTGCATTGTCAATGGTGCTCTGGGTGGCTGCAGCCAATCCCTCCTTCATCATGCAGGTCAAGCCATAGAACTCATGCTGCTGATCGATCTCAAACAAGCCCAGAAGCTTCCACTGCTGTCTCAAACCTCCCCACCTCCTCCTCTTCACTGTTCCTGACTGCTGACGGTGACTAGTCATCTCCACACCACCTGCAGCCGCTGACGTCTCCATCTGGGATATAGAATAATGCATTATGATAACCATAGAGTCACTAGACACAAATGAAAAGCCCCAACAAAATGAAATCTAAGAGTGAGTAGAAACAGGAGAGGCCAGCGAAAAACACAAAAGACAGCTGAGTGACAGTTAAGTCTTTAACAGGGTAGCTATGGCGACAAACACAAAGGGATCATAGCTTCATGGACTGTGCTGCAGGTCATGGCATGATGCTGGCCCTCCAATCAAGATATCTCATTTTTTTTAAAGCAAATCAAGTAAAAACAGCAAAAGTTCTATAATGTCAAATAATTAATGAAATAGTGCTAAAGACGCGTGCACTATTTTTGCTTTAAATAAATCAAATAAATCAACTATGTCTTCTGCAAACTTTGCTATCACTGACTGAAACTGCCTCAGTAAAAATATTTCAGCATTAAACTAAATGAATGTCTCTTAGCCAATGATAACTCCCACTAAATGATGATTTCTAGTAATGATTTGTAGACTAACTTTTCAACAACCAGAGCTCAACCTCTAACCTGTAATCGCTGTCCCACTGCTTCAGCTGCCACTGCAATCACATCACAACATTAAACCCCCTGTTTTTTTTTAATTAGACAGCTATGCTATTGGATGGTTCCATAGCAACAAGCATGATGCAAAGCTCCTTGAACCTTTTAAGCTCTTCCCTCTGTTACTAGCCATGCTCACCACTTCACTTGACTGTGAAACAAAAAGCTTCCTGTGTGTGACCCTGTTTGATGGTCCGCCTGAGTGTTGAGGCTGCTGGCGTTCTGAACACATCACATCTTTCAAAGAGCGGTTTAGACAGACAGAGGGTGTTTCCTTATTATTGTCCTAAAAAGCATGATTTTCAAAACGAGGTGTTAGTTAAGAGAATTGTTTGAGTATATATTGTAAATGAAGGAAAACATTGACTAGCTTAATTTACTTCATTATATATGTTATGTCATGTACAACTCACGTTTGATTGTTTTTTCTGATTGATTTTGATTGATTTCCTTGCTGCCAAAATACCTTGCACTGTCTCTTGAGTCACATGGTTACACTGTTTAGGCAGGCAGTTTTGCATAACTTTTTCATGGCTGTCTCCCACGTTTGAACTTTGAAGGCAGCGTCTGTAAATAATTCAGTGAAAGTCGCCGTTTGTGAAACTCACTAAAATAAGAAACCAACTTTTATCAATATAAACACTGTCCGAAATCATCAGCTACATAAAAACAAAGAAAACCTAAAACCTACTTTTTGTCTCAGCATCACATATGATGTTTATGAATATAGCCTAAAGAAAGTCGTGCACTGAAACAAAAACAGCAATGAGACAAAGGGTGTATGGGTTCTGTTGGATTGTCACTGCAGGTGACATCTTTTTAGTAACCGCTTTATCTCTTTCTGGGTCACGAGATGCCTCATGCCCAGTGACTCCTATCCCAGGAGTCATTGGGCAGGAGGTGGGATACAACTCATGTGCTCCAGCTTAATGAAAAACATTGATTACAGTTGTTTTACATGCCACTCTGGCATGACTTGGGGGGGGGTGACACAAAAATGACACAGATGGACCCTGATGGTCTATTATTGTATTGTATTTCAGCCCCTGTGCTAGCGAGTCTCAAGGTCACATTTAACATATTGACCTATCAAACTATCCGCGCTGTTAGAAGCTTCATCCTTCTATTCATAGCATCATGAGGAGAACAATTGGGCAATGGCTGCTGAAGGTTTTTTTTATGTAGGAAATAATTACTTCCATTCACTTCCGTGGATTCAGTCTGATTGTTGCCTTCCGATCGTTAAATGAGACGTGATCACAGGATGTGATAAACAAAAGTGCAAATCATCAATGGAAACGGGCCAAACAGTTGCATAAGCTTGTAAATTAAGCAATGACTATGACTAATAGAGCTAAAAACGAATCTAGTACGCCAGCTATCACTGTAGTATTTCCTGTGCTTTGGAAAAATCTGAATCTCTGCTAAGTGATAGTCATAGTCATTCTGAACTGCATCCTAGTTCCCTTCAGTTAACACTGTTGTACTGCTGAGGAGCCCAAGACAAAACGGCCAACATAAAAGCTTGTTCCATGTTGAGGGCAGCACCGTTGTGTTACATTGAAACTTGATCCTTATGTATTTCAAATTAAAAGACAGGTAGTATACGACTGTTGCCCAATTATATAACAGGAGTTTTAAATTGCAAAACATAAAATAGCTTTCACCTGCAATTTAATTTCAGTGAAAATATCAACATACCAACTGCTCAGTGTTCAGAAGTGAGTGTCAGTCTCCCTGTGTGGCCTACTTTTTATTATGTCTCACCAACGTCAGAGATGAACCACAGGAACTTTTACTAATGGAGCATGTGGTAGTGCAGGCACATGTTCAATACTCTCTCCAGCGACTTGTCCATGACCTATCTCTCTCAGCAGGCGGTCATTATCAACATCTGGCAAAGGGTCAGCGTGCATGCACACAATGCCTACTGTTTTGCCATTTGTACAGGGAGAGTTTGTGGACTTTTTGCCTTTACTACAATAAACTGGTCACCGTATTAATAATATTCCTCTAGTCTGACTTGTGGACAACAGCTTGACTTGTTGCTGCCCACTTGCTGACAGTGCCCTGTCTGTTGGTTAGCTGAGACTAAAACTCCCAGGTTCATATCGCATTAAATACTATTTAATAGTTATATTGACAGTAAATTACTTAGGAAAGCATTATTACCTGATCTTGTTGAGCTGGGGCGACATATGCCCAAATATGAACTTTGTAATGATGATTACACTGTTTTAGTTTATATTGTTATCATTCATCAATGATGAAGACTGAGCAAAGAGCAGATACTCAGCAGCTTCACTCAGCCTCATTGCTACATTGTATCTGCTGAAGCTAAACTGGCCCCACCAGCTTGAATAGGCAGTTTCAGTGAAAGCCATTGTCCAACCACTGTTTACCCGGTTCCACAAGAGTTACAATAGCCACTAGTTAGCTTAGCAACCTCTCTGTATTGAGCAACAGTTTCTTTCATTAATCATGCCCGTACCACAGGAAAAAGGCCTCAGGATGAATTTGTGAATGAGTGTAAGAGTGAAGGTAAGTCCACTGAGTCATCAGGGGAGACAGCTTCTCAATGACTGCTGGACTATTCAGGTCCACGAACACGTCCTTTCAACAACATCCCCTCCACACAGACGCTGTACGTGTCACGGTGAAGTTCATGTGTGACATGGGGTCAAGCCTCTTTATCTCATTTTATCCAAAACGAATCACAGTTGCAGACTTTTTGCAAACTATGACCTTGCACGTTCTAATCTTGTTTTATGTACTGCTGGAAATATTTCACAATGAAGCGTGATTCACTGCTATGACAAATATTAGTCAAAAGACAGCATAGGGCTTGTTTCAGAGGGGTAATTCCAGCTTTAAATTGAGGAGTGGTGAATTCTTGACAATGAGGATGATCCAAGTTAACAAAAAGTTCTGCTTAATGGCACACTGTGACACGGGAGCGTATGGGGATCCGTTAGGAGAAGTCCCTGAGCTTAAGAAAGCAGGGTTTATATGAAAGACAAAAGATGCATCGCTATGCAGTGGTCAATCTTGAAGTGTCTTCGCTGTAGCAGTGACGGGAGACATTAAAGATATGATACACCGACATCACCGGCATGAAAAACAGCACAAGTTCAGATTTAACTCCAACTCCTCACATGTCCCGCAGCATTTGTGACCTGTCATCCTCGCAGTAAAAGCGTCATACTTGCCTCGCTGTGGCTCGTGGACGCAGAGCAGGTCGGTGCGCAGTAGCCGGGCTCGGTCTGTCCGTATCTGTGTGGATGTTTTGTGCGTGTGAATGTGCGTGTCACATGTCAGCCTGCACACTGACTGTGAGATGACATCGAGCGGAGCCTGAATGAGCCGGCGGTCACACCCATGCACAATACACTGAGTGACCACCCGCGCACTGCGCCCTGCGTCCCGCACGCTCCTCTCTCTGACAGGCCTACGTCACTCCAATACAGTGATCAGCTGGCATTGTTAATGCGAAAAACACAGATATTTATATCTGATTAAGCATTAAAGCGTCGATAAAATAATTTCTCCATTAATCAGCTTTAATAACCTGCTATCATTTGTTTTCATTTGTGCCAGGCAATTTAGTGAATCATTAGGAAGTTCCGGGTGTTTGTACGGCGTAAGTACGTCGGTCTACAGCAAAAGAAAAGTGGGAGGCTTGAAAAAGTGAGATGAGTAAGATGTTACCATGAAACATTAAAAACCTTGCATCTCAAAATAGACAGGACGTGTCCAGTTTTGGTGTTTCATGATCTTACTGCATTGTTTCTAAAGCTTTTTTTGTTTAGCTGTGATTTTATTCCAGGGCTCATTTTTGTCCTAAATCACCTTTTTTTTTTTCCTCATAGGTTTGCTTCTGCGAGTGTCTCCCTCACTAAACCCTCTTAACTGCAGAGACTTGTAAATTGTCCATTTCTTGATGCGCAAGCATAAGATTTGATGATTTGCACAGTCGACATCCCTGAGTGTGGGCATGGCTTACTGTGTTTAAGGGTCGACTTTAATTCATAAATATATTTCCTAAAGGAAAAAAAGTATTATTTCACACAGCAGTTAATAGAGTCCTTTTAAACTCAGACGCTGAAAATGTGAACCCAAAATAGCCTCTAACAGGAAGGGATCTATTTGAAGGGATGGAAAACAGAGATTAAAATAAAAGTGGACTGTTAGGTCACATTACGTGACTGTACACAAAAACATGTTTGGGTTTTTTGGTTTGTTTGTTTTAGATTATTTACAGTGTTTATCAATTGTGTGGGCGCTTTTTGTGTATGAATTGGCTAAATGTGGCCTACTTGAGTCCAAATCCGCTGCACTTAGGTGCCAATCCGCCCCTGCAGAGAGGTTCAACAATAAACATAATTTAAAACATTCCTGTGATTGACATCCTCTGGGCCTGTGGGAATGATGATCCCAAAGTGCAAACCCTGCTGACTCATGGAGTCATCTGATGATTTCATCCTGCCTCCTCCCACATCCTGCATCCTGTAGCAAAAACAGCAACGCCATGATGAAATATCTGTCAGGAAAGAGCATGAGTTCATTCATAACATGATGTTGCAAACAGTGAACATTGTCTTTCTATGAGTTGTACAAGCCACAGAAAGGTTTATTTTATGTATCAACAAGATAATGGTTACTAACATACCGTAGCCAGTGGATAATGAAAATGTTTGGGGCACCAGGCTGATGTTGGGGGACACAGTGGTATAATATTAAAGAATATGTCTATTTTTATAATGAATAATGCTCTTTTTCCATCAAAGGCCAATAGCACACAATGCATCTTGGTATGACATCACTTTTTCACACAGCCGATAGGATGAATTTACTCTTAATCTCATCTCCATCCATCCACTGCCTGTAACCACTTCATCCCTTTCAGGGTTGCAGGGATGCTGGAGCCTATCTTAGTGGTCATTGTGTGAGAAGCGGGGTACACCCAGGACAGGTCGCCACTCTGTCGATTGGCTTGATCTCATCTCCGTGTTGGGAAAACTGAACAAACAGGGAAACAGGACGAAGAGGTGACCTTTTCCTAACAGCGCATAAGGAGCATGATCGAAGAGGTGGAGTGCAGCAGCTAGTTTGACGATCTTCCAAAAAGACATCTTTACTGAAAGGTTCAGTGAGTGGGATTTAGTAGGATCTACTGGTAGCCACAGATTATAATATTCATAATTATGTGACCATTGGTGTAGATTATAATTGTTGCTTTTGTTACCTTAAAACGAGCCACTGCGAGAAAAAGCAACCTGCTTCCTCAGAGTCTGCCAAGTTGCACCACCTTGTTTCTACAGTAACCCTGGCTCTAAAGTGGGGCTTTCACATTTTAATAAACCACCGCACATTCTCCTACGTGCTTGCAAGCCTGCCTGGGCAGAGGTGTATTCAGTTGTTTACAGCCTCACTGCTTTATGTGACAAAATTCAACAGAATGATCCTTTAAAATCAGGACAAAAGCTGTACTGTGAGGCCGCACATATGGAGATCAAGTCATTCGATGATCCAACACGTTTCCAAGCATCAACATTTTATTGAACGGGGAAAAAGGACCGTTGCTGTTGGTTTGTGCCGGTCAGTCAAAATCCTGGCTCGCAATCATTCACATTTACAGGATTTAGGATCAAAGCTGTCCAAGTCCAAGTAACAATTTTTTTCTAATAATTTTATAATATAAAAAGTAGTTGAAAGAGGATTTCCCAACATCTTTACTGCAGAAGCCAACTGAATCATCTGTCAAACGGCCAACAATTACTGCTGACGTAGGCTGTCACAATGAGGATATGAACAATGAAAAGTGTGCGCACGTGACTACGTGACTGATAAAGAGACTGAGTCAGCTACACTTGAAAACGTACAAGCCACAAAAACCAGAGCATTATCATTAAACTTCAAGGATGAAGACGTCTCTCTTCATCTTCCTGTGCAGCAGCTGGTCTGCATGTAATATTATCAAGGTGATGTCAAGCATGTTAGCCAATAAATGTCACTGGTATTGTGTTATTGAAAGTGCTTTGTAACATTAATTTACTGAGCAATCTCAGAACTTTTGGACAAATTCAAAGCCACTACAGAAAGTTTTCAAATTCGACTCACGGTGGCTTTAAAAACAGCAGCAGACTCCTACTGAACTGAAAATAGAACCTAAATATAAAATAAATCTCAAAAAACCTTCTCTCTAACAAATATAACTTTGTAAGTGTGAAAGTCAGCTGTTCAGGAGCGGAGTGGAGGTCTCCATTTTGTTTGCAGAGAGTTCAGCATCAAGGCTAATTCCACATACTTCAGTCCACAGCAGCCACTCAAACATCGTGAAATCAGTCCACTTTCTTTGGCTTGCGATTCTTCCACATGACAACTGCAGTGAAGGCCCCTGTGGAAAAAATAGGAATGTCATTTAACCCAGTCTCACACATCATTTCATACTATATGAGGAGAAATTAGAGGGATGTGTGTCGAGACCATATGTCAAAGAGAATACTTAAATGTGGACTCTCACCTATACATAGGAGCAGTATCACTGCTGCAACGCCAGGCAGAATGACAGAATACTCCCGAGGAAGAAAATACTTGTGCAGCACATGATCACTGTCCACAAAAGGCTGAAAACAGAAACAATGCATATCATAGATTTAAATGGCAGATGGGAATGATGAAAAATCTGAGTAACATAAGTAACATAGTAAGGATGTATCATAAACTGTAATGTGTGGTCACAGCAGAAAGGTTTAGGACAATCTTTAAGGACTAAAACACCTATAGATATGCGACTGACATAAGGTTTAAATTTCTTTTGCATCAAACAAACCTTGTGTTGTAATCAGGGTGTCTATTTTAGATTTTAGAGAGACCTCAAAGAACCTACCAGGACAATGACCCAGACAGAGTAGTATGTGAACAGCAGGAGGCTGAAGACAACAAGACTCATGCCCACTGCTTGATCCACTCCTGTAGCCTGAAAACAAAGAAAAACATGGTGAGTGGAAGGGTAGTTACATGTAGCCTGAATAACCAAAATCCCAATAAAATCATGTGAAATTGTCTAAATAAATAAAGATGACACATGCAACATTTAGGCATAAAATAGGTTCACCTTTATATAAACAAACCTTGCTTAATCATTTCTGTTTTAAACCTCTGGTGTAGTCAAAGTGCAACAAGGGACCACAAATAACAGAGAAGAGCTGAACATCCTATGCAATGTAAATGCTAAAGTCAGTCCATTAAAATAATATTGAGACTTGAGAAAAAATATATATATTTAGGAAATAGCCTTTTTCCATAACTGCACTTAAGGAAAAGTATATTTAGGTGAGTTTATAACCAATACCTATAATTCTGTACATTTTGAAAATCTACCAAATTACTGCAATTATAACAAAATGACCCCACTATAGGAAACATAATCTTGCTCTGTCTTGCCTATACATAATCCCAATGAATGGAGTGGGAGATTTTAATGGGAGAAATGGTTTGACAGGCGATTTAACTGCAGTTCCCATACGTCCAGGTCTACTTTGTGAGCACGAGTAAGCCAAACTCCATTCAAATATTTGAAAGTTAACAAAGGGTTTGAGTATTCATAAATTAATGAATGCTGCACTTAATATATAGTTGGTATATGAATTATCTATGCCTTCTTGCAAAATCGGCGAAGATGATGTATATAAATCTTCAAATTACTGTAACAAAGGTTCGCATGAATGACTGGCACAGGAACATTTGGGAGGTATAATCAGTTATAAAGTTGACGAAATCGTGCAGGTCTTTCGTTATTCACGGGGTTTGTACATTTGCAAGTCAGTATTGATTATGTATTTAAAAGTGGACAAATGAAGCTCATTATAATTGATTCAAAACTAAATACCACTCTGTAAGCTAACATAAATGCTTCTAACGTGATCCTCATAATAGCCACAGTAAGTACGAGTTAGCCGGCGTAGCATCATTATTTTGTAAGACTGTCCAAGGTTTCCGGTCTGATTAAACTTAAAGATATAGTCATGCAGCAATGGTTAAGATAAAGCTTCCAAGAGCTGCAATTTATTTAGGTTTAATCAGTTTTTATGTCTTACCATGTCTGACAGGTATTGTTTGCTGACGTTTCCTGCTGTTCTTCTTCCTGTTGATAAATCCAGCTGACAAGACGCGTCTGAGGGTCTCTGCTGCCCCCACCTGGTCGACCCGCAGAACACAGGTTAAAATGATGGAGCTGCACAAACTTCATGTGCAGTAGGTAAGCATTTCTGATTTACCCATATGCCTATGCATATGAAAGCATTATGAAAGCATTTGTAATCAAACTAAGAATTTAAAATTACTTTTTTCTTTACACTCCTCCATAAGAACCTCTCACTATATGAAAGCAACCTGTTGTTCTGAGAGTGACACAATCAAATATGTACAGAAATCAGGCTTGCTGTGACCCTGCATTTTAATATTAGTAAACATTTCCAGATAACTCTGGTCAAAATGAAACAGCAGGGTGGACTGTATTTCGTCCTATTCTGGTGTTGTTAGTGTTTATTACATTTGCACTTATTGCATTAGTAAGAAAAGAACACCACCATGTAAAAACACCACCATGAAGACAGTTAACTAAATGAATATAAAAAGCCATTTCACCTTTATTTAGTCATGCTCAGACATTGCTTACATGAAAGTTAAATAAATTTATTTTATCAGACATCACACATAATACTTATCACCATTACATATATCATACATTTTTCTGTAGTTGAATTACTGTAACTATATCTTGGGTGTGATGGTTAATTAACTGTAGGAACAGTTAAATACTAAGCTTAAGGGATATTAATGTATGATGTATCAGCACCAGCAATGTAAACATGAGAAATAAATTAACTGACACCAAATACACAACAACGATGATTCCAAGGTGTCATTTTATTTAGTACACACGTTTATGCAAATCAGAACTCATTGTTCCTCAACTCTGGCATTGTTTACATACAGATATTAACAGAACAATTCAACGCTCAGTGTGAATATCTGTATTTGGAGTTAAAATATGTTACATTGTATAAAGTTAAGTTAAATTCACAACTTTTTGGGAAAAGAAATGTGTGCCAGAAATGTATAAAATTGTGTTTATTTAACATTTTTATGTATTGCTAATCTGACAAGTATGTGACCAGTTTGGTCTTAAGTCCAAGTCCTATTTTATTAAATAAATTAAACTGTTTCTATATTCTCTTCACCAAAGCAAATAAAATCAGTACAGCAGCTACAAATTCAATATAGTATATAGTATGCAACGATTTTGGTTATTTTAATATATTAGCAAGGAGAGGAAAAAAAACCCTTCCACCGCATGGAAATGAAGATTTTAGTTGTATAAATGTAATTAACAGCCGCAGGTTAGATAAAGTCAAGTACAAAGAAATAATTGAGTATTTCTAGAACAAATCACAGTAGTAGACAAGTTACCGACACAACAGCTCCTTTAACTGTATATAGTCTCTAATGACCACACTGTTCATCCTTTCAGTCCCGTCTCACCATACAATATTAGCTTTTACATACAAATATATACAAATCTGTAGACCAGCCTGCTGGTCTGAAAATAAAAGGGCAACAGGTTGAAGGAAATAAATGTTCCATTGTGCATGGACAGACCCCATGAATATAGAAACTGTGGAGAAACATATTTTTAAGCATGAGATGATACCTGTGGACTGCTGTTGGATGAGACAAGAGAGAGTAGCACATTTGTTTAAAGATACAGACAGTGTGGAGTCTATATACATTCTTTACGTGCTTTAATGGAAAACTCTGCTGTTGCTGGAACCCCATGTGACACACATTACACAGCAGTGGAGAGGAGTAGCACCAGCGTGAGAAACTTGACATAACATTGATCTTTTTTTGGTGCAACAATAATCTTTTCATATTCAATACAAAATGTATACTCAGTATGATAACTGTCAATTTTCATACCATGGTATACTGTGAAACTGACCGCTGCTGTAACCCTGTCCTCAGTCTATCATGTGTCCACTAATATTTGCTTACAACTGATCCTAGTATGCATGCTGTATTTACACAGTATTAACCTAGGCTTGATAAAAAGAAAGCTTTCTAGTGTCTGATGTAAATCCTTTCACATCAGTCACACATGCACGGCCCGCATGCATATAGTGGCATATTCATACATACAGCATCAACAAAGACATTGACATAAACACACACATTTGAATCCCGTGGTGTGAGAATCTATTGTATATTGTCAGTTCTTGTATAACAGTGGCTTTGTGCTGCTGCAGCTGCGGGACTGACCTCAGTACAGCCAACGAAACACCAGGCCGTCTGACAGTATAACTCTAACAGTAGCTCTACACACAAAATGACAGAGGGACAGAGTTTATACACGCTATTCAACTAATGACATTGAACATTTCCCCTTAATCTAGAACGAGTTACAGTCCTATATATTGCAGCACCCTCGCAAAACAAAAACTACCTTAAACTACAAAGTGCAATCAGATCTGGCTGACCGTAGTCATTTTTGGTAAATACTGTGCAGTCAGTCTGACACCAGAATGTAGAGAGGGAAACAACGAATGGGAGACTGCTATTCTTCCTGTCCTGTCTGTTAAGCTGAGGCTCTCAGTGACACCTGGCCAAATGGTGCTTTTCAAGCCTCTTTTAGCTCATTGTTATTGGTTTCTGGTTCTGCTCTTTCTCTGGAGCTAGCAGAGACCAAACCAGAGCTAAAAGGAGAATTAATGTTTGATATTTATTAATCAAACGGTTAGAAAATTAACTTAAAATGGCTGCTGATGTTTTTCTGTGGCTGCTGGATGTGTAAATAGTCAATAGATCTGCTGACATGTTAGCCATAATAACTTACGTGATAATATGTCAGCACTACTTTAACAGGTTGATCTGCAGCTATAATCATTTATTGCAGCTCAAAGTGGCTTGTCCATTCCTCCTCTTTCAATGTAACATTCAAGGTATGTCTTTAAGCTTTCCCTGCTCATAAAATCCTTGCATTCTGGGTTGGACTAATCTGTACCTGCTCAAGGTGTAGATTGTGACAAAGACCTAAATATTCTAGAGAGCAAGCAAGTACGCCATAAACACAGTACATGCCATAAAATCTTACAATCTTGATTAAGAGCATTCAAATGCATAGAGAAAATAAGTACTGAGTAAGTGCGGAGAAAGGACGGTTACATACGGCCAGCCATATTAACACAGATTCTCCAGAGTAAGAAAAAAAATAAAACCAGAACATGTCACATGTCATTTTACACACCTGCCCTGTCTCTGTTCCCTTTTAGTGGTTTCTAACAATTCTCCTCAGAGTACACATGTGCAAAATAGGATTGTAAGTATATACGGTATATGTGCAGTGATCAAATAGCATCAAAATATAATCAAAGGATAAAAGCTTCAGTTTCAGGCTGATTTTGACCCTGCCCTCTAAAAGAGCCTTTGATGGCCCATGTTGACTTGTTAAGTCAGAAAATTATCAAAAAAAAAAAAAAAACAGCTGCTGAAGGATGTAAGTGATGAACACCAAGCATTACATGTGTTCACACCTTTTGATAGTTATAGATAATTTCAACCTGCAACACTGTTTCCATTTGCTCAGGTGGCCTTGACTTATTTTACCACTGGTATGTGCTTTCCTGTATTTTGTTAGGTACCGCTGCCCAGTGCTTCAGTCAGATATCTTTCATTTTGCATGTTGACTAAATGCTCCTGAGCGCACCATTCAGTTCAGTGTTGCACTACAATTCCCAAAATGCAGTGGTTTTCAGAGTGTTGTTCAAGTAACTTGTGCACTTTGGTCTCACTGGGTATGTTTCAGACCGGTTCCTTGTCCAGTAATTTGCAGTGATTTGAAATTTGTAACACTGATGACCCCATAGACTAAATGTAAAAAGATTGATAACATGACGACTCCTCAAAAGTGAAGCCAAAACATCGGGATTACTCAAAAATCAAAGCACACATCAATGCATTTTATTTAAGGTCATTCTTTTCAGGCTGGTGATATTTTTTGTGACAAGTTTAAATTAAATTAGTTATCTAATACTATAAAAAGTGGGTGTGACATGATGACTGACAATTTGTGCGTTCTCATGATTGAGCTTCGTGGGTGTGTGGGCAGGACCTCAATACAACAGGTCCACGCCCTGATCACTGCTGTGCAGACTGTTGGCGCCTGTATCTGGGATACGTTGGCTTCACTTCTGGGTGGGAGAGGATCTGTCTTTATATACCTTCAGTAGATCAGCCAGTGACTTGTCACAGGCAATACATGACATCAGCAACATATTTCCTTAAAAAGTTTGAAAATAATACTATGCAACCATAAGAATTGCTCCACCACAGATGTAATAGAGTTTAGTGCAGCTGCAGCTAATAAAATTACCCATGTGGAAGTTTGATGGTAAATGTTAAATTCTATTATCGTAAATGCTTCTAAACTCACTAATTAGCACATTTATTGGCTGCAGATTGTTTAACCTTCCAAAATGTTGAAATGGTTTAAGGTTTGTGTTTTTTCCCGACCTGCTGTTCAAGACGACCTCATCATAATACGCTCTTTGAAAAAACTATTACGCTTGATTCTTGATTCTTTTGAAGGGATCTGCTGGAAGTGAAGTAATATTACTTCCAGTCAGTGAGGATGCTGTGCAAAGATGCTCACTGCTTTTTACAAATTATTCTGCAAATTTTCCAGAGGCATGTTCACTGACTCCAGGAACCTACTGAACCAGAGACTGTCTGACACACACCCAGTGTAAAGGAAATGATCATTGCATTACTGTAAATTCTCAAATAGAATCTGGCGCTTAAACAGGACAAAACTACATTACTGGTATCTGTGCTACACAGACAGTGAATGCATAATTAAATAGTAAGACAACAGAAATTCTTACAATCTTACATCTAAGTCCCAGGATTGAATTAATGAATGTACGTAAATTAACAAAATATTGAACCACATTGTGAACATTTTAACAAAGTTAACATTGTTTGAAGAGAAAATTCTGAAAGTCATGGCCTGACAAAACTCATTAGTGTTTATTTTTCACTGCATTAGGCACCTACTGTAACTGACAGCCAACAAAGTCGGCCAGTACTGCTGAAATGTCGCCTCACAACAGCATAAATTATAAATATATAATAATCTATAAAAATATAATATATAGATTTGATTATTGAGGTGACTTGAGGTGAATGTAATGTCTATAGAATATCTATAGGAATGAATGAATTCTGTATTTTTACACACCACAACAACAAAATGCCTGTTGCCGAGTAACAACCAAATGTTACAATTTGTATGATGTTGCACCTCGCACAATGTATCGTAAGTTGCTTATTGGTGCACATGAATTAGGTCATTTTAGGGCATAAATAACTAATATCTGTGTATGAGTACTCAGTCACTGTACTCAATCACTGTTGAGTAAATTATGATTATTTGCAGCAATTTGCAAATGGTAAACTGCTGTAAAGAAAGTTAACGCTTCCTGCAGACGTTCTACGATAAACGCTTCCAAGGAAAAGGGGGGAACAATTAATAAATACTGCAAGCAGAGGAGAAGATGTGAATATTTTCAAATGTACCACTAAGAGTAGAAGTAAAAGGCCTGGTTTTTTTCTTCATTTGAGGTAAAAAAGGCCTTATAGGTGACTATTTGAGAACATACGGTACACACCTCCCAACACCTGATTAAAGTACTAAAAAGGCTCGATATTTAAATCATAGTAGTCTGATTTCAAGCACTGAAGACATGTATGCACATACTTGGGCATACACAGCCACTGACAACTAGTTGATGAGGCTCAATGTGTGATAATGCATCTCTCAGTGAGTCTCGATGACCACCGGCTCAAAAGTACCAGGTGTTCCTCTGGGAAAACACAGAAACACATGATCATTAAAATGACTGAAACACTGTTGGTAAAAAGGACACAGTACCAGAGTGTGTCAGTTGTAAAATAGTGTACCTGTTGGCGAGCTGTGTCCCACTGAGGGCAGTGGTCCCATCTTTGCTGACAAACAGTCTCAAGTTGCTGTCTGAAGGAAAACAAGGGATCCAGAGGAGAAATTACAAGCTGTGAAAGACAAACATTACACCTAAGTCCCCAAATCTGAAACTTTGTCTGACCTTCATTGTTGCTGCTGTCAGAAAAGTTCTGACTCTGGACGATCTTCTCCACAATGTCATCAGCATCAATACGGGTGTCGTCCACACAGCTGTGCTGCTTCTCCACAGTGTCCTTCTTCCTCCTGTTGTTGGACAAGACAAACACCAACAGAGAGAAGATAAATGTCTGAAACACAGCAACAAACGTAAAAAGGCACATAAAGGCTCTGAGTGTGTCAGTAAAAGGCACATATAGCTGATTATCAACCATTACAAGCGCGCCCCTTCTTCTCCCCGCCAAAGGATGAAAAATAACTAATCCTGTGCTTTATTACTGTCATTACTGTGTCTGTGATTAATGCGACATAAAGTAATACAGTGAAAATCCCAGTGGAGTTGCTGTCTGGTGGCTCTGAGGGTTAGCTGGCTGTCTTGAGTCTCATGCTTATGTCAAACTACAATAGCAGCAGAGCCAGCTGACAGGCTGCCAGGGGGCATGTCAGAGAGCCGAGAGCCCCTCTGCAGGCCCAGTTGTGTACAAGAGGCACTTTCATTAAAACAAAAGTCTAAACCACATTCCCCACTCTTTGGGAGTAAATCCAAGTTAATGGTGGAAGTAAATTGTGTAATGACGGGCTGGTGGAGTGAACAAACCTGATTATGTTGCAAAGTTTTGCTTAATATCTTAAATGAAGTAACACGGATGTCTCTTGAAAGTGATAGGTGTAGCCTGTTTTATGTGTACTTGGTAACCACTATGTAAAATTACAGCAAATCTTGTTGATATGAGAAAAATGGGTTATTACTATTATTATTGTTATTATAATTATTATCAGTATCATTATCATTAATAATAATAATAATAATAATAATAATAATAATAATAATAATAATAATAATAATAATAATAATAATAATAATAATAATAATAACACATTATAATAACATTATAATAACACATTACATATATAGTGCTTTACATGACACTCAAAGACGTTAGATGTGGTTTTAAGTCTTCAGATCTACCAGGCATCATTTACACCCTCCAATGTGAAGTGTATCTAATGTCTTGAACTTAAATAACCATTTTGTTTTGTTTATTTATTTCTCAACAATAAAATATGCAAGCTCAGATTTGCTAATGAGCACTAAAGATAAAGTAGAGCCCGGACTGATGAGAATGTCAGCTTTGCAGGTATTTGGTCATAAACCAAAGCATTGGACACGTCTCTTTGAAACATGTATGCCTGTACAAAATCTCATGAAAATTCAGTTCAAATATGTTTTTATTTGTGATTTTAGGAACATTTAAAATGACTAATTGTTTGTTAACACGTCTATAATAATAATACAATAACCAGATACTGAAACTCAGCGAATGTGCATCTCAAGATCTGACAGAACCAACAGCAACAACTGTGACAAAAGTAAAATCCATGTTCTAAAAAACAAAATTATCACCTTAACTTCAACTTAACAGTGACCTCATGCCAACAGCAGATAAAGCTGCCCTACTCCTGTTTTCCACATTCAGTCTGAGGTCATTTCACATGAGCACCAGAGCACGTTACTCCTGTTCTCAGACTGGGATGAATTCCTGGAGAATTTCTGGCATGTAAGTTTACACATGCTTGAGATTCAACCCAAGATGTTAACCAGCCTGATGGAGTCCAGACATGCCTCACATTGAGATCTACTCAGGACAAGCAAAAGGGTTTTGTGTTCAGGTGTGTGCGTGTGTGTGTGGATCTACCTGGAGGATCTGTTGGACATTAGCGCTGCTGCAGAGGGTGGAGGAGGTCTTTCTGGTTTGGTGGGAGTTGTTTGTCGGTGTGGCTCAGTTGAGTTGGAGGGAGGTGGTTGTGAGGGGTGGCCGAGCCCACAGGAGGCGCTGCTGCTGGAGGAGGCATTCCTATGGTGACTCAGGTCAGTAAGGCTGGAGCAGCGAGAGTGAGCTGTGCTGTAGCCTAGAGAAGAGGAGAGGATGAAGTAATTAGCATGTTTTTAAATGCTAATTCTATGCTAATGCATATGCCACAATGCTCTAATGTGTCCCCACTTTCGTGTTTTCATGTGAAAAACTCTCTGACCTGAGATCTTGCTGTGCTGGCTGGCATAGCTGGAGCTGCGGATATGACCAGTGTGAAAGACCTCATCTGGGCTGGACACACTCTCTCCCTCCTCAGGCAGCCCTGCAGGATACACACAGCAAACACGCGTCAGACCCGGATCATATAGGTCGTAAACATTCTCGCAGAAAACCTATTTTGCACCTACTGCATCACAATAATGTGTACATACAGCCTACCTGGCCATGAGAGAAAATAAACAACAGTTCAGGTACAATCATTTTCAGTTTGACCTCTAAATAAAGTGAGTCAGATAATCTGGATATCCCGCTGGCTTGTTTACATGTGTTTGATGTCCCGTATGACTTTGCTGTTCACTGTGTTCCCACGTCTCATAACTGATACAAACACTGTAAAGATAAGGCCCAAGTTGTAATGGACTGGAAATTCCCTTCAGTTTCAGCTGTTTAGAGAGGAAACAATAAGGCTGAGCAGGTACCTGAGCTCCGTACTGATGACTGCCTGGGTTTGAAAGCCCGGGAACCCTCTGCGATGCCTCCTAGTGGGTGTACTGTAGCATCAGTGCTCTCCCCCTTGCAGTCCAGCTGCAGGGTGGGGTCCTCGTCCCCAATGGAGATAGACTTGGCCGTGCTGGCAGGCCTGATGATGACAAAATAAAAAACACACTGAGCAATTACAAAAACTCACAGCCTCTTTTTTATTTACATGTGTGGGTCAGTCAGGCTCACAATGAAACTTACATGAACTGAATAACAGCATTAGGAACATGATTCATCATCATAACAAACTGCAAAAACTCTGCAAAACTGTTTGTCCAGATCAGATTTGGTTTATTGACCATGGTTAATACTTGTGGATGAATCCCTATATACTATATTTTACATGGCCTTTTCTGTCCATGTCCCTGTAGTTTTAGCTCTTCTTGCGCTCTAAGTCAGAACACAGCTCAGTCACTCAAAGCGATAATATAATATTAGATTAACTATAGTAAATGGTCTTTATATTTCATGTATAAACATGATGCACATGAGTTTGGCAACCTTTTTCCATCCAGTATCTATCCAGAGAGCCATGAGGAAGTTCCCTGGTTCAATATTGTAGCAATATTAATAGTGGATCAGCAGTAAATGCAAATGGCTGTGACACATCCATGCTCATGTAGGCAGCTAACTCCTTGTCAACAGTGTACCTCCTGTTTATCCTCATATTATGGGAACTGTAGTTCCAAAGGTTCAAAGTACAACTATCCTCCCAATTTGCAGAAAGGTAAAGAATAATGAGTTGAAAAACCATTAATATTAACTTTTAACTTTCTTGTGTTGCATTATTGATAATTTTGACTTTATTAACACTCGAAGAGTCCCACCATCATGGCTCTTACTCTTATATACTCATGGATAGACACTCTTCCCTATCATTTTCCAGATGTGTTCCCTGTGTTAAAAACCTGTGGATACAGACAGAACCTGGTGGGCGACAGGGGGTAGATGGTGGGTGCTGAGTGGGGGGTGCAGTTGTCTCAGTTTTGCCCCTAACAAAAAGGTACTCACGTTTTAAAGCAAGGATCCCCAGACAGTAGAGTCATCCCAATTGTTACCTAAAAAGAAACGTGGATGTTTTATTAAACCTCAGTGCTGATCAGTTCAAGGTTTGAGTGTGTGTGTGTGTGTGTGTGTGTGTGTGTGCGCGCCTGTGTGTGTTTGTGTTGGCCTTGCCTTGAGGATAGAGTTGTCTTGTCGCGTGTTTTTGGTGTCATAACCCTCCAGGATGCAGCAGCGAACTGTGGAGCCTGAACCAGCAAACTCTGCGATGTTGAGATCAGCAAAACCTAGCTGCAGACGGACAGACGGACAGACACGCAGACACGCAGAAACAACAGAGGGTTGAAACATTTAAAGTAGAAAGTGAAGAAGCATATCTGTGGAATATACAGATTTAGAATAAAGTCTGGTCCACTTGTTTTCACTTTGTTCCCTTCACAGGTCTGAGTCAGCAGGAACAGTTCTCCTTCCTATGAGATGTTTTGATTAGGTTCTTATTGGTTCTGTCAACACACTGTATATCACATCTGTAGCTTACACTCTAGCAGTCCCCTCATGTGAGGAAGTGAATGAAGGGAAACAGTAGTGAGCGACTTTATGTAGAAGTCAATAACCTTCCTTAACCTCTTCATCCATTTTTTTTTTTTTTTTTACCAGTCAGCACTACTTCTAACTTGAGGAGTCACAGCTTTTTGCGATGTGTGTGAGTTTGTGTACATATGTTCTTCATTGTCGCCGTTTAACCTATTGACATATTCTGTGCAACTGTGTCCCATCTGTGCTGGTGAATCACAGACTAATTCAAAACAAATTTCAGTTCTACTCGTTATTTATTTATTTGTTTTTGACCAACAAGAATGCCTCTGGTGATTGGTTAGAGAGAATCTAATCCCTCTCCCGCATGGAAGTCTGATAGAATGGAGACAATGTCAAACTGAAGATCAACATAACAAGTCTAATATCATGCAAATACAGAAGCTAATCAGCCTTCGTCACTTATTTGTTTCCAATTTCCTGTTGTCAGTTTTCATTGACATAGCACTGAGATTGATTTGTTTCATTTTTCTCACGCTGGAACAGGATGTTGTTGCTCCCGTTTGTCACCTTTAACCTTGCGTACCCTCATGCAGCTCAAACAGCTGATATTTATCAGCTGATATTTTGAACTACAGGACCAGTGCTTCAGGTTCAGCTGTTACTACACACACAGACACAGGCACTTACACGCACACACACGTGTGAACACACACAGAGTGATCTGTTACTAGCCACTTCACACACAGTCATTACCCTCTGACTGTGCCCTGTCACATGTCCCTGTAAAAAAGCCCTGTGATGTTGACAAGGTTGTTGCTTCATACACTTTTTACCATCACTGACACTATAAAGTCTGTTTTATAAAGGAAGGATGGTCAACTTTACGAGGTCACAGGTCAAACAGGTTAGCTTAACTGGGTACAGCTGGATTAAAGATAAGTTTTGATGTGTGTTTTACTTCATTGCATAATCAGAAACATGAACTTACCTTTGAGAAGGCCTTCCCTCCTTTGAGCTCCTGTAAAGATGGAGAGAAAAACAGTGAAGGACCAAACTCTCTGCAGTCATATCCTTAAACACATTACATCACATCATATGGAACCTCTAAGGCACCTGGAGTTCAACTGTAGTGCAGCTGCTGTGACACATGCAGCACATACTTATGTGACACATATTTATTTTTATCATTGCTGCTTTATTGGATAGTGTGGGAGGAAAGGCCTTTTAATTAAAAACTGAGGATCATGGAGAGTTGGCTGCTGCGACTTGTAGATTACCTTGCGTACAGAGACCCTACAGATGCAGGGGTCCAACACTCCAGTGATTGGATTAGCGCTCATTTTACATACAAAAGAGAACTTCTTCCCCCATCGAACACAGTTCTGCTGCACCTCCTCCCTGCATACACACACACACAGATCAAGTTAGACTGTCTGGGAGACAAATATTTTACAAAGCAGTTTAGAGCAAAACTAAATTAATATACAATAGGTGTAAACACATCTGGCACAATAAAACTCTTTAACCCTTGTCTTGCTCACTTGCAGTTGTCTAGGTCCATAACCACTGGACCCCCTTGAAGCCCCTACTCCATTAATGTTGCCTAGGGTCGCTTTTTGTGAAGAGGGTTTACAGAGTGCAGACCATCACACTGTGTGAATTACCTTTTTAAGGGATAAGCTTTACTAAAATTACATGCATTCCAATGTGAGCTAACTCCTGGAGCCGAGGCCTCAAAGCAGCGTTTTTACACTGTTCACTTTTGACATGTGATGCCAAGGCAAGACATGTTCCTGTTGCTTCCCAGCAGGTTGACCAACAAAGCTGAATGGGGACAAAGGGCCATATTTAAATGTGTCTGTTTCTGTAATTTGTCGTTTCTTTGTGGTTTGGAGTTATGTTTTACTGATAGATTCTTGCTTGTGCTTTTCAGCCTCACCATTACTTGTCTCTTTCCTGCATGTCAAGCTGGACCTACTGTAAAACTAACAATTCCTCCAGCTCCTGCATCACATTAAAGGTTTTTCACCAGCGAACCACTTTTTTTGTGAAAAAGTTTTAGAAAATCTATTAGCACCAAGAAAATCAGAACTTTGGTTTATTCAAGAAAGATATAGACTTTAAATAGAAAGGAGTAGTTAGCTGTGGTTTGATCATTTAACAAGGCCTTCAAAGTCTTAGCGGCAGGAGAACCTCCTTGCAATGGAGAGGTGGTGGATTACATGTATTGTTAAAAAGCTTCACATATAAAATATCAAACTTAAAGCGTAGAAAATGTTGTAACATTTCAGGAAATAACATTCAAACCCGCAGCCTGACTTTTTCTCATAAGAAATTAGGTTTCCAAGGCCATGCAGTAGATTGTTGAGATGACATCATCTGTGTGTTGAGGGGGTTTCCATTTAAACAGATTGAAAACAGATTCCGTCTGTCAGAGAGACATAACAAAGTAAAATTGTATCAATTGTCTGAGATTCTTGATTTAATGAAAGTTTCAGCAGTGCAAACAAGACATCTATTTATTTTAAAACAACCCTCTATAAACTCTTTGGCTCTGATGTAACAGAGGACATTGTCCTTATTACGCAGTGAATTTATTACTGCAGGTGCATAAGATGGGGTTATACAAAGTTAGCTCCACATGTCATCTGTATAGGGAGGCTGTGTATGCTACGTGAAGTAAAGTGATTTATGATTTCACTTCAAAATGGAAGAAACATGTCAGACTCGCCCGAAATTACTTTTTCATTCTCATTCATGTTAAAATATTAGCTCTAGATCATTCATTTTATCCCTGAGCATTTCTTATGCTCCATCAACCGTTGTATTAACATACTTAACAGTTCAATTTATGTTTGGGTTGGATTTTAAAAATGTTTAATTTCTTAAAGTCATCATGAACCGTTGAATAGTTGGCACATACTCATACAGTTTTGCACAAAGCAGCAAAATGCTTTCAGGAGAGGAAATGTTTGGAAATGCATCCAGACCTGCATCACAAAACACGTACTGACAGACAATCCCAAGTGTGTGTTGCAATATTTGGCATCTGGTGCCAGAGACTGCAGAGAAGTTCTGAGTTGAAAGGTAATGATATGAGGTTCTCTCAATCACCGTGATTTTAAAACTAACAAGTTAAAGATATAGTGTGTGTAGCAAACATAGAGCTTCCTTTAACTTAATTAGCTAAAGCATTTGAACTCCGAAGACAATGATTGCAGTGAAGGGCTGAAGACGTGATGGCAGCCTTCAGGTTATAGGTAGAGTAAATGAGAAGTACCATTCTTTCCTTAATCAGCCCAACTATGCTTTCCTTGTGCAAGGCACTGAGCCTTAAAGTGCTCCATGAGTGTGAAGCAGGGTGGAGCCAGGAAACAATGACAGCCAGAAAAGATAGCATGCTCTTCATCTCTTCATTTGTGGAATTTGGGAGGCCACGGAGTGAAATGAGGCCTCATGGGACTGACCTACTGTGTCCCTCCCTAAGTCTATAAACAAGCTTTTCTCCCTAAGTTAATGAACACAAAGCACAGGTAAGCTACAAGAGCAGTGTTACCAGGAACCTTTTAGTGAAGCTGTCAATAGGGTTTCCTAACTTCTGCACAATTTATTCTTACAAACACAAACAGGCCATCGGCATGCTGGGCTTGTCCCAACTTGGCTGGTAAACTGTGATGTTATCTGTCCCGGCCCAGCACAAGTCAGAGGAAACATGACATGACAGACATACAGGGCTCTATAAGATCATCAGTTACACAGCACACACCTGCATAGCCCCACAAGTTTGTTCTTTGGGATGTGATGTCGAAATGTAACTTTTATTATGATGGGCATTATTTCAAACAGGAGTCACATTAGTATTCATTTGAAGTAGTGTTTGTGTCCACCTGATGAATCTAAGTCCAATATTCACACTGCGTATTAACTCTGATTTGGTCTATACCAACTTCTGACAAAATAATCTGGCTTTTAGCAGCTAAATGCTAGCAGCTAATTTTTTCTGTCTGCTGTGTGGTGCTGAGGAGGTAGTGTACAGTCAATTAATCAGAGCTTTTTACTGCTCTTTTATATCCTACACTATGTATTAATGTGGTCTGTTGTTATAAAAATGTGCAGCTTGAAAGAAAAATCGCAGTTTAGGGTTTTATTTTCCTATCTCATTGTCTTGGCCACCAGTTTTATCTCTTATGAAAACTGATCTCAACAACGTAGTTACTACAGCCTTGGAGCAGTAATAAACCAGGCTGACACAGGAGGCATGAGTATTATTTTTGTACATCAGCAGCAGATATGAGTGTCGACACAAGATGCATTCAGACACACTATTCAGCGTAGGTCAGCAGTGGTATCTGGCAGCACTTACAGCTCAAGACATAAAAAATAGACAAAAGAAATAAAAATTCATTTTGGGTCAGTGTACCCACGAATGACAAACACAAACTAGTGACACACAGCTCACGCTATAGTTTAAATGAAGATTTACATGTCATTGATCATGAGGCAGTTTTGCTCCATGCTGAAACATGTCATTACTGATTCAAGGCCCTTTAGCCTTTTCATACCCTATCTTTTTGATCTCATTTAATATTTCAGTATGTTATTCAAGATTTTGAGTTGCATTCATCATTGCTCTTATAGAGTGAAAAAGATAGGTAACATAATTTTATTTTACTTTCTTATATTTGTTTTCATAATTGTAATCAAAGTTTTTTCAGTTTCACAATGATCAAGCACTTGCTTATAGTGGGAATTGTTGCATCTGTAATTAATCAGAGTTCGGTCTAGACCAGCTCGACATGAAAAGGGAGCTGAGAGAACGTCTCTTATAATTTGGCACTGTATTGATGAAATTATATTGTAATACAATGAAGATTAAATCATATGAGCTCAAGTCAGTATCTTCAGGCATTCTTTTCCAGCCTTGGCTCAAACATTAACTTCATCACAGAGCTTTTCCGACTGTGCTTATCTGAAGGGAGACCTGATGTTGAAAGCTCTTAAAACAAGAAGCTGCTGGCTGCCTGGGAGAGGCAGAAAATGGCCAGACAGGTTCTGCCACTTCTTTTCTTACAGCCTGACCTGCCTGCCTTCACAAACACACCATTGTGCAGCAGCAGATACAAGAAACGCTTTCTTTCACAATGAAGCTGCTTTATATGGCTAGTTGGTCACAGCCTCCGAGGGACTGTTCCTGCAGGTCACTGTCTGAATTAGTGACAAATACATGCTTTTTGATTTTAGTAGATTTAAGGGCTGATTGAAAATATGGCAATGACACAGAAAGAAAGTGGACAGCAGAAAAGTATGAGACAACAAGCTTTTTTATCTCCAGACCACCCTGAAAGTCCTCATCAAATAAACTCAAATACTAACACTATCATTTTCACAGAATTTTGGATCATGATTTTTAAACAACAGGCGTCATCTACTTTTGTTGAACTGATCCATTTTTTTTAGACGCAAATCCCCAACCCATGTTAATAATGTTAATAATAATGCTTTTTGTGGAAATACATGGGGACATTTAAAAAACTGCAACAGTAAAATTAAAAGAAATTCTAACCCCTCATTTTTGAATTCACTTATCTTTGTTGATATGTCAAATATACAAACGAAAAAAATCACAATATTTTTGATGATACGTGCATCTATCATCTATCTATATGGATAGATGCCCTAACATGTAGAAATTAATCAGGTTATAAAAGATAAATATGCTCAATCACCATTTCACTGTCACTTTAAGTCCCACATAAAACAAAGTTAAAATTGTTTAAACTACAGGAACCTGAATTGAAGGTGCCGTGTGGAGTTTTATAAAATAAAATGAAATAAAATGAATGAAAACTCACTGTGTTTCCCTTTGGACAGCATCATCTGCTCTCATAATTATTTTAAATATATATTTAAAATCCTCAGCATTGTTAATGAGCTTTGCCTAATTTCAGCTCAACATTGCACTGCTGCGCAAACATGACTATGGCTTCACTACAGTACCACCTTACTACCACACAGAGTCTGCACTTGTCTGCTTACATGCTGTAGAAAATGCTCACTTCTGCTGAGTGTATGTTATTTGATTGTGTTTTCCATGAGCACTAAAGTACTGCTAAATATGTTTGGGATAAAGGCTCCCACTTGACAAACTCTGTCCTCCTATTGGTTACTCTGTCTTTTTTTCTGGCACAAGAATCTGAGGAATGAGAGAGTTGCAAATGAGCCTGACGTACATACACTCGTACAAGCAGAAACAAGTACACACGCAGAGACACACATACATACACCCATACAGTTAGAATCTACTTATTGAGCAATTTAAGACATCATGATCGCTGGAGAATGTATGTGCCTTGGTTGCTCTGTGTGTGTGTGTGTATCTCTGTTATTAACTCAGACTTCAATGTAACAACAAATTGACTTTCATTAGCAGGTGTATGTTTACGGTGGTCTGTGGCTTAAGGGTTAAGTGTGGACTTAGCAGTGATGTACTGGGCTGTTCCCAGATGTGCATGTCAATAATTGTGTAATGGTGAATGGAGAAGCATGTGTGACTGGTGCACATGACATGAAAGTGTGCTGAGAGCACCATGTGGAGGGTGGCCAGTAAAAAGCGCATTGAACTGCAAGAGGAGCATTACGTCACTGCCACCAGACTAGCTGTCCATTTTTTAAATGACCGCACACCAATAGAGACATCAAAGAGCTGTAAAAAGTGCAATGCCATGACTGTATAACAATGCATGGTGATGTCAATCACACTTACATGACTACTATGGACCCTTAATATACACAGTCCATTACAAACCTTATGTGTTTGACACAGTGATGCAGACGATGGATCAATCTTACCCTACTAGTTCATCCTGATCAGTGTAGCCATATTTGTAGCTGGAACACAATGAATACACAGATGCACAGAGAAGCAGCGTCACAGGAGTCTACTGTTAGTGATGTGAATCTAAGTACGACTACAGCTGCTGCCCTCTGCGAAGAAGCAAGATAAACATTTTAACAGCCACCTGTCAAACCCACAGCGCTTGACACAATTTGGGTGGAGTGCTACATTAACAGGCTACGGTAAAGTTGACAAAGACGGATTTACACAAACTCATGATAACAGTGTAGTGACACAGAGGGTTATTTTGTAGCATCTTAAAAGAGACTTCCAGATCTACAAACAGGAAAGAGGAACTGGAAAAGCAAACCAAAGTTAGAGGTCTGTAACTTACATCCTTTATCTCCTCTTAATTCCAATTTGTGACTTGTTTTACATCACATTTTTATGTGTTTTACATCACATTTTTATGTGATGTAAAACACATTTTTATGTGATGTAAAAGATAAGTACCTACATGTAATGCAACAAGTCCAACTATCTGTCTCTAGTCCTTCATGCATGGCTGTGAGAGTTTGCTTGTTTTCTGTCATCACTAATAGCAGACAACACCATTTTTGACTGTAACCTTATGCCACTGTAGGATGTTTAAAGTCAGCTCCTTAAGGTGTGAACACACCTGACACTGAAGAGTGAAAGCAGAGAGGGGATTATTTCCAGTCATAGCAGAGCAGACAGACTCACTGGTTAGAAACCAGCAGGTCAGACTGGTTACACTTCCCTTTTTCCAGAGCAATAATGCAGCTAGAAACAGTTTCTAAGCTGTTTTGAGCTCGCCTCAATTCAAAAGCCAAACCAAACCACTGTGCAAAGTAACACAGCTAGCTACGCAGCACAAACAGCAATGTCACATGGGTAATCCAAACCGCGCTAGATCAAGAATTGCATCTGAGGTTAATGTAAAATTAGTAAGGTCACCATAAATTGTGAGGAAAAACCCACAGGTCAATATGCCAAAAACACAGAAACACTCGCTCTCCTGTTCGTGCAGTGAATTAAATCAGTCCTTGCTGAACCACTGCAGAGTAGTGGTGAGAGGAAACCAAATGAAAACGTGACCATTCTTCATTGAATCGATGTCAGAATGCTGCTTTTCTGTTCAAAATGTAAGAAATGAACAACTGATTTATACACATAAATGCTTTAACATCAGGCAGCCATATTCCCTTAACTGGCCATGGGACTTGACATGGCTTGGCATGAATTCTTCCTGTTTGATTCAGTTGTAAAAACACAGCAGGGACACAGCAATTAAAACAACATGATACACTGAAAAAAGACAAAGTTATTAAAGTATGAAATTTAGGAGGGGAGTCTGCAATCTTTGTTTTGACTTGTAGTTACAAGTCCTAGAGAGGACTGCAAAGAGAAACATCTGCAAGTAAGCTGAGCTTAGGGGGAAAATGATTAATCGGGACTGAAGATCTATCACTGACACTCGGTCTCCAGCCATGCTAGCTGCACTGTGAGCATAGACACTACGAAGACATGGACATAGTGGGAGGTAGCTACATTTCAAGTGCTATATTTGAAGATTGCAAGTTGCTGCTTTTTTTTCTCGCATTCCTCCAAATGTTTCACAATAACGGCCTTGTTAAGACATTAAGGGATTTTGTCGCTGAAACACTAGAAGGCTTTTAATTTGAAACAAATACTGAAAGCGTCGAGTTTGTTTTAACAGTATCATGCAGTGGCAAATACGTAACAGGACAGACAGGACTAAATTAGAAAACAGGTAGGCTTAGTTCAAATTAACAACCATGCTTATGAAACATAGGTAATTATAAATAAAGACCCATCTCTAATATAAGCTTGCTTCAAACAAAGGCCTGGTATCCTCTGCAGTTCAGGTAACTATTCTGAGGAAACAGTTGAGGATATAGATACTTATTTGCAGACAGTAAGATGAGATGATTAATAGCACGTTTTATGCTAAATATGAAGCTAGAACCAGCAGAAAATTATCTTAAATTAGCTGTTTGCCCTTGCACTCAGTCTTCGTTATAAGCTAAGCAAGTTGCCTTTTTTTTCCAGTGAGTGCTATTGATTTTTTTTTACCTAACTCATGAAATAAAAGCAAGTAAGTGTATTTCCCAAAGCATTTTCAAAGTAATTATAAATCCAAGGCACTTTTAATGAACTCAATCAACAGCAATTCCATGTATCCACATTTAAAAGAAACCCCTCTTCAAACCAGCATGATAAAAGCTGCACCTAATCTAGCATGTTGCAGTGCATAAAAGAAAATATGCAGCCAAGTGCAAGATATGAATCAAAAGGCAAATAAAAGATAAAGAAGGACCATTAACTGGGAATGTAGACACTGCACTGGATGCAGGTCAAATCAGTGAACCCGCAAGTGTAACTATAATTAAGCACCTCAGAGCCTTTGCATGCTTGTGAAAAGAATAACGCAGAGAGTACACCAAATTCTGAGGGGCCTCAAACCCGTAGCTGCCTGCTGGAAGTAAGCTAACTGGCAGCCATAAACACCTGTGTTCATTATAACTGAAACATTTGCATGCAGGCGAATACACTGACACAAAGCCATATTAGCAAGTTGCCTGTTCTTTTTAACCTGGGCCTACAGATTTTAGTGATATCTCTTCAAAAGGTTTGGCTCTGCAAGTCAGTTATCTGTCTGAACTGTTGATTCTCCAGCAGGATCCTCCTAAATGCTCCTGCGTCCAGGTTAAAGGCCAAAGGTGATAGAGCTTCTGATCTGCAGCTTGCCAAAGGAAAGTCTGAGATAGTATCATATTTCTACTACTTTCTAAAATATTTTCTCTTTTCATCTCCATTACTTTTGGTTCCTCCCACCCTAGGTATTTTTATCATTTCAATTGTTTATTCTATTATTCAACTGCTTACCCACATATATAACAGTTCACGTAAACTTCACATTACTGTGAACCATATATGCCAGATATCAACTGGTTTTCATTAATTTCACTAAAACGTGAAAATCAGCTTGGACTGCCTTGAAACTCACCTTGTCTAGTTAATACACTAAAATCTGCTTTAAAAGAACAGTTCAACATCTTAGGAAATACACTTTTTCACTTTCACAAGATAAATATCAATATCAAGAACTGGACCTGCAGCTTAGATAAGCAATTCAAAGATAGTAACAAAAAAACAACATGTCCTTCAATGTTGTATTCTTTAACTGTCTTGAAATTAAGTTATTATTATTAGCATACCTAAAGTTCTCAAGAAAGAACATTTAAATTATCCAAATGAAAACCAGAGTACAAACACATTTTGAAGAACCTGAATGCATGCTCTAAATGGGTTAAAACATGCAAAAATGTTGGTGTGGTCCTTGAAGGATTTTCTTTTATTCTTTGAACCCGCGGACCTGTCATGGCACTTCCCCACAGCTTACTCATATTGAGCCACAAACATCATTAGAGGAAGTCTGACTGAAGTGATGCCAGTGAGATGTGCTGTTTATACTGACAGCTGTTTAATTTGTCCAGGCAAACAGAAATGACTACACTTTAATTAAACTAAATTGTCCTACCTGCACTTAATAATCCACAGACATCACAGTGAACATGTTTTATTGGACCCTGGGTAGAATGTAGATGTAGGGTGAATCCTTATGTTTTTGTGATTTTATTGAAACAATCCTGCAAAGGACTAAACGTTAAGATATGTTTGGCAATTTGAGAGAGAATTATGTTTTGCTGTCTGAACAACTTGGCCCACATGCCCTTGAGCAAACCTCTTCAACTGAACGTACTCCCACAGAGAGGCTCAAAGACCAGCAACAGAAGGCTTCATTAATGCTGGGCAGGTCCCAGTGTGAACGTACGCCATGGTGGAGCTCAGAAATCTCATGAAAGCAACTTTCCCAGGAGACATAAGGGTGAAATAACACATAGTGGACTAAAGGTTGAACTGCAAGACATGCAGTCTCATACCAGTTTGTCTCCCTTATCTGAGGTGGAAAACTACTAACAAACAGACGTCAATTGTCCACTCCTTTGTGGCACAATGTGTCTAAACGATCTAATCCTGTTCTCCCTGAATGTCCAGTAACATATGGAGGAAAAGTAAGTGAAAGACCATAAGCAGTTGATTGCATGCAATAGAGGTTTCAGTGGGTTACAACAAGGAAGTGGCATGTTGTTCTAAATACCTTGATGACAAGATGGCAAAGTCCCCACCATCAATCAGCCGGATCTTGCAGAAAAGCACTCCATTGACAAAAGGCACCGCTGTGAGCTCCTCCAACGTGAAATGCACTTGAAACTTGAATTTCTTCTTTTTCATCAAAAAAGACATTGTTCCCCGCTGCTGGAGTGTGTTCTTAGTATGATGAGCACCAATGAATGAGAAAATAAATACACTGGATTTGGTTTTAAAGATGGGGCTGAAAATCCTTCTTTGGTTCAAGGTTGATCATTTCTGAAGAATTGTTTGGACCTGGAATTGGGGGAAAATACACTTGTTGAGGTTAAGCAACATAATAAACCGCATTTCATTTGAACCTGGGGGTAAAGGTTTTTGCAGCAATGACAGCTGCAGAAATCATGTGGTTCCTATATTCTTCAAACCCGCTGCAGCCAAAAAAACACCACCTCCTACATATTATTACAGTTGTGGCAAATGAATTCGGTGTTTTCTAATATTCCGAGAAGCAGTCTCTAAAAATCCCTATGTTTGCACCGTCTTTTCTCTCAAACAGACTCTCCCACTGCAGACAGCTGCCACGCAAACACCGAAAGCACTCTGTGACTCACTCTGCCTCGTATCTTTCCTATAACACCTAAAATTTCCAAATCTTACCGTTTTGCCAGTCCGATGGGGGTCATACTCGGTAAAACAAGCCCAGCTGTGTACCGCTGCAGAGATCTGGACTCTGGCTTCTTGTCAGTTTTCACAGCTTCAACGCATCCTCGACAACTTTTCCCTCTCCAGTAGAGAGTTTAACAACAGCCAGCCAGTCACAGCGGCTCCGTGAACGTCTCAAAGCTCACGGGGCCAGTAAGGGACCGTCCACAAAGTCTGAGCTGAGGTGCGTAAGGAAGAGGATCATCCCCATTAAGATTTGATCATCTGCGTAGCATGTGTACTTTTGCTGGAACATATACGCTGTATATTGTTAAGTATGTTAGTTGAAAGGGGCAAACACACAACAATGGCCCAAAATATTTCCTTTATGGGAAATGTGCTACATTGAGAACTTTTTAATTTATCAACATATTTATGCTTTATGCAGTAATTTCAACGTTAACATGCTAATTCACAACAGTTTTAGCTGCATTGCCAGTTTTGAGCATCTAGGAAAACCAATCACAAACTAATCACAGAATAAAAGGAACCAAAGTATGTTTATTACATTCATGAGTTTAACTAAATCCTGAAAAAGGTCACACACAGCCTGCAGTGTATGTATGTGTTAGACTGGCATTTTTAAAATACCCACTGATTTAAGAAGGGTGTTAATCCCAGATGGAAGAGAAAAGTTATTTTCTTGGATAATAATTACTGTCATCTGTGTAAACAACCTAGATTTGTATTCCAGAAATAAATTAATTACATCTGTTATTTCTCCAGAGTTTCTGACTTGAGGTAACCACTTTCATCATAATCTGATAATATGATTACATGTGAACTGAACTGTTACTGCTACATTTATTTATAGGTGGGTGTTCTTTTCTCTCTTTCTTTGTGTGACTCTCTGTCAGTCAGTCATGGTTGTTGCTACAGTTACAGAGACACAAGAAACACAGCTGAGGCAATTTACAAGCATTTCTCAAAAGACTGTCCATGTATATCTACAAGAGTGTTTTATAGAATTTGCTGTTAAAAGATTGGTTTTGCACAAAATGTGTTGAGTTTTTACAGTTTTACAGTTTATATCTAAAAATATGCAAAGTGTTGAACTTTACGCCATCAATGAACATATAGGAGCTCAGTGAAGAGAGGCTGGTTCTTTGTGCCACAAGGGGCTAAACCTTGAGGTGGTTTGGGCATCTGATCAGGATCCTCCTGGCCACTCTCCTGTAGAGGTTTTCTTGGCATATCCAACTGGTAGGAGACCTCATAATCCCATGGTTTGGGAATACCCTTGAATCCCCCAGGAGGAGCTGGAAATCCTTGCTGAGGAGAGGGACATCTGGACTTACTTAATGTGACTCTCTGTGGTAGACATCTATAAGCCTTGTCCAGAAGTCCACAAAACATATGAAGACTGGATGATCAAACTGCCATAACGGCTCAAGTGACCGTGCAATGGCAACAAGCTGGTCCACTGAATCATGACTGGGACTGAATTAGCATTGTTCCAACTGCATCTGAGGTCAGACAGCTGGTTAGTGTCTCCTTTTCAGAACTCTGACTTTAGTTTTCCCAGTGAGCCTAAGCATCCACATCCACATGGCACCTTGATATGGATAGCAGTTCCCATTTTAAACTCTTTAAACTGCACCCACTGCACAAAAAATATGCTGGTTGGGTTCAGGAGTTACTCAAAGTGGTCTTCAAATCTCAACAATCTCACCAGTCAGGGTTCTTCACCATGAGTGAATGCAACTTGATCCAAATCCATGCTTTCCTTTCCCGAGTCTTCTGATGGTATGCCATAATTTCCTTTTGGCTAACCAGATTTCTTCTATAAAGCTTTCCCTATCTTCTCCCACACTCAGGTTATTTCTTTAGCAATTGTTCAGGTTGTAAGAAGGCCGGAAAGCACAAAAAAATAGGCTGAGCCTCTATTTTTCGTGTTGCAAAGAATTGAAAGCTGTAAAACCAAAGTTTACATCACCTGCTCAGGCTGACAAAGTTATTGACTAGCTGGATGAATATAGTAGAGTATTTCTGTCCTTCAAAGGCAGAGAGCAGGAACCACAGGAACTCATCTTGAGTGAAATGGTTTTCAGGCTTACTGGATAAACTGTTGCACAGAAACCTGGGTCACTTTAACAAACAAGGTATACAGCAGTGATATTTAAAATAAAAAAATAAATAACACATTTGACATTCAGTAACACACAGATTTTATATCCCAAGTTATGGATGACCTAAAACTATACTGCTGTTTCATCATTACGGTGGTGATACAACTTATTTATAAACACTGACCTCTTGTGGTTGACTAATAGCAATGCTTCTTTTAGGAAAAACACAGACTGATGATAATTTTTCACATTTTATTCAGGTCTGAAGGCATAAACCCCAGCTGACTCTGGTCTTAAAAACAAGACTGAGTATTCTTCATTCAGGGTAAACTTTTTTCAGGGATGATTTGAGGAAACAAAGATTTAAACATTCACCCCCTTTTGCTTGATGACCTTCTGCTTCTCTGCATTAAAAACATAATTTCACTATCAAATCCGTTTTATTAAATACCATAAATTCATTGCTAATTACTGACAAATGGTGAAATCCACAACATAACTTTTCTGTGACTGTACAAATCATAAAACATAAGTAAGATAATGTACATGCTCTCTGTAAGGCAACTTTTGACAAGTCTTCAATGTTCTCTGAAGTCTGTGTGCATGCACTCCTCTATGTACAATGCAGATGGGAGGCAGTGTCATACACACTCATCCTATTGTGTCTCTTCAGTTTGCTGTGGTGGAGGTGGAGGTGTTTTGGGCCTGCACTGCTCCTCTGTTCCTGCCCCGTCAGCTGGTGCCCCAGCTGCTGAGCTGCTGGGGTTTGCGACCTCAGTTCCACTCTGTAGGAATTTGCGAAGGTCTTTGAGAGCAGGCCTGAGCATCTGGACTAATGCCAACAGGGCAGCCTGGGTACCTTCCAGGGCCTGGGCTTGTCTTTCCTGGGCAAATGCCTGGGCCTCTTGGGAGCGCCGCATCATCTGCAGCAGCTCATTCTGGCCCTCCAGGTGCTGGGCAATCTGTCGGATGTGAACATTGGTGACTCTCTGCTCCTGCAGCAGGCGGGCTGAGTTGAGGGCGATACGACTCTTCAGTTCTTGAGGTTTGGCCTGACCCTGAGGAGGAGGCGGGGAAGCCGAGGATGAGGCCAGCATCTCCACTGGCGCTTCAACAGCCGCCACCACAGTGGGAGTGGAGTCACTAACAGTGGTGGTGCAGTACTCCACCACACCTCCATCCTCCAGAGTGTGGTAAGTTGTTTCAGCTGGAAATAGGGAAGACAACCGTTTTTTTAGTTTTGTTTAGTTTTTTAAGTTACAATGCCAAAAGAGTAAATGCACCATGTAAATGAGCACTTCAACATTTTGGGATATCTGCAAATTTGCTTTCTTGCTGCGGTTGAGATGAGAAGATTGCAGGTGATGCCAGGAGACTCAGGAATTTTGGGTCTGAATGGTTTGAATAGGATGGCCATGACATTTCAAGTTATGTTGCATGTCATTGTATTTAATTACACCTCTTTGTTGGACACTGACTCTCTACCCAAATTTGCACCAAATTACTTTGGCCTAGATGTGCTCTTGAAATAAATCCTGCATAGTGCAGTAGGACTGAAGATTATGAAGTTAAACAACTGCATTCAAAAACTCTTTTAAGTTGGTGTAATAAATACATCTTCTCCTCCTCCTTTTAGTCGACAATAATAAGACATAGCAGTGAGCAGTAGAGCAAAGCATAATAGCACAGTTTAGTCAATATTGTACTGATGTTTGTGAATATTGGTTGTGAGATCATGTCCATAATCGCATGTGAATGGCTTTTTGGAAGACACAAAACAAAAACAGTTTTTTGTCCTTCTGGAAATGGATTCAGGTGGATGTTAAGATGTTGGATTGAAAGGCAGGATCGTGCAGGAGTGGATAAAAACACTTACCATTAAGTGGTTTTGCTTCATCACAGACTGTACCTGAGCCAGCAGGAAGTGCTAAAAAAGATACAGACAGAACAAACACAAAAAAAAGGAAATAATGAGAAAAAAAATCTAAAAACTAAAACAGAATTCATTAATAAGCTTAAACCTGAAAAATTAATTGTATAATCTTTACATTTTTCTCCTACAAGTGCCTACTTATTGCTGCTGGAGTTCTGTATAATTCTACCTCTTCAATATTCAAATAAAAATAACACTATTTGAAACACTATTTGAGTCCTTACTTTATCATAACATATCAGCAAAGCTTTATAATGACATGAGGACACAGCTTTGTGTTGGGCAGACAAAATGTCAAAAAAGTTGGAAAAAAAAAGTGAACCCATGCTTTAAAGGCAACCTGCAGAGTTAAGACCTAATGTGCACTCTTCATCTAAACTCTAATAGAACTTTTGCTTTTATCAGGTCTTCTTTGTAATCATCCTGCTCCTTATTTAAACAATGGAAATAACTGGAACCGATTGATTGACTCAGTTTACCTGTATTTGTTATTTGTATTTACTGAAGCCCTTACACAGACGACAAGAGTCAGTTTGTATTTTTTTGTCAAAAGCTGCTGTATGTAGTACGTTATTTCTCTAATTACATTCATCTTACAGAGTTCAATCACATCTAATCTTAAACAGATTACAAGTTCGACTTTGCACCTACAGTAACTTCAGGAACCTTTTCCCGAAGCTCTGAGCACATAACAAATGCCATTACAACATCACAAGTTTCCTCTGACACTGTAACCGTATCCTGTGCGCGCTCACAGTAAAAGTTTTGTCAACTTACTCTCTGCTAGTGTGACGGTGGCGGCGGTGCTCACTGTAACAGGTAAAGTTATCTCTGCATCCGAGTCTCCTGCAGGTAAGCTGATGATGGTGGCCTCCCCCAGGAGGTTACAGATCCTTTGCTGCATAGCAGTGAGGATGACGGGAACTGGAGTGCAGTCAGCGGAGGTCCCCTCTATGGCGGCCCGCGCCTGGGCCACTTTCCGCCGGACCTCCGTCTTCATGTCGGACCATTTCTTTTTCACCTCAGGCAACTCTCTGGGACAGGTGGTGACAGCGTTCACCTTTTTCAGGATATCCACCCACGCGTTATTCTTTGCCATGTGGGTGACTCCAGCATTGAAGTGGTTAACCAGTGTGTGCTTTTGTTTCTCTATTTCTTCCACAATAATTTCCACCTCTCTCTCCGAGAAATTCATTTTTCTCTTTTTCGCGACCGATGCCATAATTGTAGAAATTCCTCTTTTGGGGAGGTAATTGTGCGTATTGTACGCAAAAATAGTAGGATTTACTCAATTGATGTGCGCAACGTAATGGCTTCCAGAATCGGCTTCTTCTTCCTACTAACAACGCTTACGTTAGCTGGGCGTGTAGACCCGCCCATTGAAAATCAATTGGTTGAGTATCTCGCGGTCATGCTGTCTTATCTGTTACTATTGGTTTGCTCAAACGCCAATCACTCAACGAGCCAAACAAACTATGTGATTCAAAAGCCAAACATCCTCACCGTTATCTCATAGTTTACATTCGTAATTTGTGAATTTGAGCGTTTTCGTCAGTTTAATTTTTTTTTTTTAATATTTAGATTATAGAAATTTAACACAAAATAAATAAACATCAAGAAATCAATTATATGTATTTTAAAATGTAGTACTATATACAATTTGTTTTGCATGTGTGATGAAATGAAATAATTTTAGTTTGAAATGTTGGCATTATGTATGCGAGAAAACCCAGCTGTCTTTACTATCTATTCACACAAGATTAAGGCATTTAAACGTTTTTCAGTCTTACCAGTCTGACTGAGAGTGTGATCATTGTTGGGACCGTCACACCCGTACAGTATGACTGGCATAGGATTTGAATTATTTTTAATAAGTTCAGTTTGAGTGTTTTGGGGCATTTTGGGGGTATTTACAAGAAGAATGGAAATATGGCATACACTGTTGACAATACAGTATAATCAAATTTCAGGATGTTTTGATTTGTTCATACTTTTTGATATTATTTTGTTATTTATATGTTTATATACCAGCAATATCCAGATGAAGATGCTTTACAGGAGATGCTATTATTAATCATGACCCTGCTGTTTTACATCCACTTTGTTTTTCCTTAGTCTAGTGTTGATTCTAGTTTGGCATAGCTCCTCAGTGAGTTTAGTGTGAGCAGTAGGTGGCAGCACCACAACTCAAAGGCAGAGAATACACAATGTGTGGATATGTATGACTTGACTGAAAAAACTGTTTCTGTACCCACATAATAAAAAATTAAACCCTTAAATGTTTTCTGTTTTTGTTATTTGTTTGCATGATAGATTATTAATTTATTAATCACGCATCCTTTACTCATTTAGTCAAAGTCAAAACCAAACTTTCACATCTAGCTGTTCACAGTGGTGAGGAATGTGAGCATCATCTGGTGAGCCATAACAAATAGGCTCAACTCACAGCCCCAAGCCGTATCAACAGTGATAATAACTGATTATCATTGCTGTCATCAGTAGTAATGTATGGATGGAATAATATTGCAGGGGCAATAGTTTAGATTGTGTAATGACCTTACAGGTACCCTCTGGTGTTTTCCTGTAAACAATTCTTACTTTCAGAACTTCTTATACACATTGTATGTATCCTGGTTACCTAATAAACATGCAGAATGTATGTGTTTGTACTGTAGTACGTAACTCTCAGTTGGTGTAACAGTGTTAAACTGTCAGCGGGAATGCATATCTATTTGTCTTCATGCACATGCTAATAGAGCAAAAGATAGAAACAACACAGGAGGACAGTCACCAAACTATTGCTCCTCTGTTGCATCTTAGTATATTAACTGATGAGCAACTAAAACCCACTGACTGAAACTACAGTCTGGTGTTAGATAACTAATTACACTAGCATTTCAAAAGCAGGAGTCCTATATTTGAAATGAAAATTGACATAGGGCTGTGGCTTTGGCAGGACAAGTCTCTTCTAAGTCCTTTATTTCCTCAATACAGCAGAGAAAATGGTTTTGGTTTGGTGACTTCAGCATGTTGGTATGCAATAGCTGCTTTGGAAGTCTCACTCTGACTATTCACACTGAATTAAGAAGTAGTCATTGCAGTAGCAATGGGCTGTTAATACTAGTGGTGGGGGGAAAATCACATATTCCAACAACTTGTTGATTTCATAATAATATGTTACATAAATGCACCCACAAGATTCATGCTGTGCCCTCTACTGTATACATAAAATAATGACAATATTGTCCAGCTTGAGGATATATTAACTTAAAATTAGCCACCAGAATTTCTGTTGACTCACTTACTTGAATACATTGTACCTCTGACATGTGCCAACAGCAAATATTAGACTATACATCTGAAACAAAAGATGATGCTAGTTTATCGTGCCATTGACAGGTCTGAGTAAATATATTTCATTCTGTTTTCTTAGATTGTTTTTCTGTATTCTTTGATTTTTTTTTTTAAATTGTATTTTCTTTAATTCCAATTCAAGTTTTCCTGGAACACTTTGTCAAAAAATGTCCTGTTTGTTGATACAAGGCTGCAAGCTGGTTGTCCCCCTTTTATTTATTTAATTATATTTCATACAGTAAAACATCTTACAAGTATGTAATATGTAAGTATATTTTAGTGCTATAGTTTAATACAATGGGCCATAAAGATCAAGTTTTATGTTTTAGTCTTAGTTGTTTGAATTTTTTTATTGTTTGAACTCCTTGCTAAAGGCAATAAGCATGCCTTGTTCCTATTAAATTTTTATATGTGCAATGAAAAAAAACGTGTCCGTTATTCAGTTTATTCATTGAAACATAACTGTTTTTCTGTGTATTATTTGTTGGGCCCCGCCAAAATAAATTCACAGTCATTTCTGGACATCCACAATTGAAATTTCAATTCATATCACAGCCTCATGTCAGTTGTAGCTCAGGCAGTACACACCATAACCTTTAATGCGGTCACGCTGTAATCTCGCGTTGTGCTGCGAGAACTCTAACACAGCCGGCTCCCGGTGCAAAATATGTTAGTCTTCTCAACGGTCGACAGGTTAATGGCTCTTAAATATCGGAATAGACATTTTATCCATAACGACTTTTGTACCTGGACCTTTGTTTTTCGTAATGTGTGATACACATGCTCCGTATGGACTCTAACAAACGATGCTGTGAAGGTATTTTAATAGACGGACAAGGCGCTGACAGCTCGGGATCCTCGTCTTATCACCGCTTCTCGTTTTACCGGCATCTATCTTTAACACTGAGGTTACGTTGTAAACGCTAGCTAGTCGAGGCTATTCATTAAGTAGAATCAGTAAGAGTACCCATTATCAACCGTAACTGACTCCACGAATGCGTTTGACGTAAAAAGTCGGGTTTGTAATTTAACCGGCAGCTGGTAGCTTTGGCTTTCTGTACCGGCTGGAATGGAGGGACATGTGACGTGGTAGAGTAAGGGCTCGAGATCAAACTGTGCCTCACTGTGCCAACTGCCTCAAGTGCTCTTTGACTTAGTTCTTAACCGGCTCTTACCCAAATTCACAGATGCATCAGCAGGGCTCGTTGATGCCACCCTTGCTCAGTGATGTATTCTGCCAGTGCCGGTCCTCCGAGACCCACCCGGGGGTCGACCCTGGCGGTGGGGGCGGGCATGTCGAGGAGCCCTCCTCAGCTTCCACGTCTAAACCAGTCACGCGACAGCCCGGGGCCGGTGACTGGCGCACGGATCCCAGCCGGTCGTCACATCAGTGTGACATATGTGGAGGGCCTGAGCAGGAGCACAGATTGAAAGTACTGTTCCAAGTCCTAGATGTCAACGGGGATGGAGGCATTTGTGTCAACGACCTGACGATTGGGCTGAAGAAACTGGGGGTGCATCGCACTGAGCATGAGCTCATGGTAAGTGGATAGTTCATGTAAAACGTTTTAGTGTTTTGTTTTTTTTTTCCTGTCAACGTCCATGTTTTTACCTTACTGTTTGCATGTACGTTAAAAATGAATTGAAGATCAAAAATGGTTTTGAATATATAAGAGTACAAGGATGAATGCAACGACAAAGACAACTGTTGGGTGTAATTAAGTCAGCATGGTACTGTAGATTAGAGCAGAGTAGAGCAGTTAGGGACTACACCATAAGACAGCAGGAAAAGCAGCACAACAGCAGGCAATAAGCAACAGCAGGGATGGATGTATTTGAATCTATATTTGAATCATATATGGCAGTAACTTAAACGTGAGTGATAATGTGGTTGTTTGTAGGCCAAAAACATCAAGATGGCGCAGTTAAAACTGGTTGAAAAGGGGAAACTATTTTGGATGTCTTAGATGATGTCCCCTTTCAGAAGTATTCCTGCTGTTGTCGAGAAGTTAACTTTTGAACACACACATAGAAAACCATGCAGTGTCTATCTCCTGTCAGCCAATAAGAAGCAGAAACACACAATGGCTCTATGATGGGTATCTTGCCTTATATCATAATAGTATTGAAATGATGTGGAGAATGGCATACCTCTCCACACTGTTTTAGTTTATTTTGAGCACATTATTTGCACATTTTTCAAGATAGTTTTGATGTATTTAAACTCAAAAGAAGGTATCCAGGTTTCCAAGTTCCAGATATAAGGATACACATTAAATTGTTTCTCATGAATCTCATGAAATTAGTTTCAAAACAATATTTTGATTTTTATATTATATTCATTTGATATTTAAAGCTCTAAAGAACAAGTAGATGATGTCGCACAGGCTGCAAATTTTTACGATAGCCTCAGTTTGACTATTACACTTGTGTGGTGTGTGATCTCACACTGTGTGAAGTCAAATGTTTTGTAAGTCTTACATATTATCCACTCCCCTTCCAAGAACAACAGTGTAATGGTACTTTAGTAAATTGTGACAGTTCCTCTTCCCGTCATACTGAGCGTATGAAGGGAGAGTTCATAATAAGATAAGGTGTCTTTCTTCAGGAAGAAGAATCACCAGGCCTCCCTACTCACTGATAATACCATGCTGACTCACCACCATTGGTTAGTTAACCACAGACAACAGCTTGCCCACCTACAGAAGACAGTTTTCTCAAATGACACAGCTGCTCACTGCAGGCAAATGGAGATGAAAGACAACAAACTCTAAATTGCAATAAATTTTGTTAGACACAAATACAGGGTCACCTAGACTGACTGCACGAGAGCCTCAGCCAGGACTGTTTAATCTGCTAAATCTGTTATTTTGATCATTGAAAAAAAAAAAAAAGGACCAAAAATGAGTCTCGTTTAACACCTTCTGAGTTATTCTGTCCTGTATCCAAAATAACACTAATACAACACATTATTGGATTTTTGAAAACAACTTCCTGGTTCCCGTTTGACCTACCAGTACTTTATACTTAAATTAATTGCGTGTGCATGTTTACTGTATCATAGGCTTAGCTAAATGTGAAAATCCCTCACACTAAGGGAAGAGACTTGTTACAGTATTTGAGAGTAGGAACTTGTGCATGTTGGACATACCGCAATCAAGAGAGCTCCTGTTTCTGTCAGTAATCAGTTTCATTGGGGTTTATACACTCTGCAAGCAGTTCAGTCAGCAAGACAGGACTGCAGAACACAGCTGGATTTTAAGAAGAGATGGACCTACTGTGCTGCATCACAATGTAGATTTCCTTAGCATGAGGAACCCAGTACATTGAGAATTAAAATGCGGGGGAGCACAGTAATCGGGTGGATGGGATTGCCTGCTGAATGCTGACGAAGTGCTTGGAATGACTCAGAGGGAGCACAGGAGGATTGTGAGGGAGGGAGGAGGGAGGCATCACTCAGCAGATTTTTTTGTTGTGAGAGAGCTGCAACTGAGGGGAAACCCTGAGCTTCACCCTACCCCCTCCTATTCTGGCGGACAAATTAAGGCATAAATATATTTGCATGCTGCTATCCTATCCTCCATTGGCTGAGGAGCTCACTCCATGGCTTGACAGTCGGACCTGCTAGTATGAGCTCCCGTGATTGGTCAGGCTCGGCTGCAGTGAGGATGCAGGTTTCTCTAGGCTCTTTTTGCTGCATTTCTCTGGCTGCTGGTACTGAACCTGGATAAGTGGAAAATCGTTTCTGTCTGCTAATGCTACAATCATTTTGTCATTCTCGGCATGTGATATTTACACTGTAATTGTATGTTTGATAAATGGACAACTAAGAGTGCCTAATTTAGCTTGGAGCATTTCATTTTTATCCGGCTGCATTTGATGGACCTGAGCCTGGACGTCTGTCAACGGAGTGGTTTTAAAGAGCAAACAATCCAGAGACATGGAGACATTAAGCTGGAGCAGTAAAGCGGAAGAACATAGAGTAGCCCTTTCTCCAGTACCATGATGTCCTCAGCTGACCTTTTTACACTTGCTCTCTTTGCTTTCACCAAACAGATACAGATAAGTGTTGTTGTCGTGTGCGTATAGTGGACAGTCACCCACATGCCAAGCCCCAGTTTGAGGATGCTAAAGGACATGCTGAGTTTCCTATGCAAGAGCCTTTTTGGCACAACGAAGTGTAAGCCGACTGAGACTGAAGAGACTGAGGATACAGGGAACTGCAGAGAGCTGCAATCTGGTGTGCATGAAAAGACTGCACGCCCCACTGACAGTAAAGAAAGCAGCAGGAGTAATGTTACTCCAAAGAAAACCACAGTATTAATTATGGTGGCACCACCTACGGATTTTAAACAGGTGAGATTAGGCAGGTGGTTGCGTTTTCTTGTTCCACTAACAGTAATACTCTATATGTTGTAGACTGAGACCTGATTAGACTTTGTTTCACAGTCAGTCCTGTAGGGACAACAGGAGAACTACTGAGTTGTCAGACGTAGATCTGCTTTCAACAATATCTCACTTGCAGGACAATTACTGTAATGTGATGTACTGATGGACTTTCTAATAACATCTATTTCTGGAGTAACCCATTTCACCAGCAGCTGTGACCACCAGCAAGAAGTAGTCAGTGATCAAAATTGACATTTTTGAGTTCTTTGTGAGCCTACCACCAGTCAAAGCCTTAGAAAATGCCTTTCCAATCCATTCTGTTAGTTTTTAGTTGTTTATGAAATTTATGTCGAGTTAATTTCTTCTCTACATGTATAAGTCATGCTCCGTAAACTCTGTCTACCACTTGGTTTACAGTGAAACAACAACTGAATGGACTGATGTAAAAATTTAGAACCAATATTATTTACACACAGAAGATTGATATAAATTCATTTCTTGAACCCTTGACTTTTTCATCCTCCAGCAGGTCAGAGTTTTAAATGGCATTATAAGAAATTAACATCCTCTGGAGGGATTGTCACCAAATATGGTATAGACCTTCTTGGTCGTAATTACCTTTTTAATATTTTAAATTACGTTTTTATTTAAACCAGTTTGGTTTAGGACCAAAATATCTTCAAAATCCATTACATTTCCATCACCAGTGTTCAAGGCTAATTAGCAAATGTTAGCATGCTAGTTAGTGAATGCATTTTTGTTTAGAGTATTACTCTAAACTAAGATAAGATATGGCAACACACCTGCTAAACAGCAACATGTTGCCTTTGTCATTGTCAAGATGAAGTTAGCATTTGGACCATGGACACACAGTACCTTATTGCAGCCTCGCGGAGCAGCTTCTCTGTCTGAATAACCTGTTTTTACTCAGTATTGGTTCATTGAGGTTTTTTTCCAGGAACACACCACTCCACATTTACACTTGGAAACAGCCAAGTATAGCCACACTCACTTACCAGGCCTTGCTCAAAGGTCACTCAGTTGTGAGGGTGCCCTTAACCAAATTGGGGGTCAAACGCTAAGACAGTGAAGAGGTAGACAGGAAACAGAAGAGAAAGGGATATGACATGCAACCAAAGTCAGCTGGCTGGAACTGAACAGGGTGCGTGCTGCTGGGTTAGAATCGGCTAGAGTGATTTGATACTTTCAGAGGAAAAGGTCAAACTGTGACACTCAGGGTCAAAGAGGTGATAGAGATTTAGATAGGGACTTGCATTTAGTCTGTTGAATGTTAAACTGTCAGTTGTTAGCCATTAAATTAAGGTATGAGAGGAAATCCACATGCCTGAAGCGAGCTCCTACTGTGGATCCACTATGAATATTGTGTGAGTTGGCTTGGATACAGTACCTAGTCAAGTAGCTTTGATCACATCTGTTACTGTGTTCTACATTCTACATTTCAGTTTCTTGAAATTGTTTACTGAGTAACTAATTTCACTGTACAGCATTACACTTGTATGTTTCTGAGAAAAGGTATAGTATAATCTAACTGCCTATGGTTAAACAAAAGCACAGCATTTATGCTCAGAGGACCATGTCGATGTTCTTGTTTACAGTGTTGATTCAATCAGTTGAGTATTTCACTCTCCTCTGCTCTCTGGTCATGTCTGTCATTGCATTGTCGTGTCCAAAAAACGTGACACTGTATTTGCAAAAACTGTAACTTCATCTTGCTATAAAAGATTTATAAGTATTATAGTATGTATTATATAGTATAAATATTCTTTTAGTATTTTTCACCAAGATACATATTGACATCATCTGTCAGTCCAAGGTCTGTGCAGTTAAAACCATCTTCAAAATATGCATTATTCAGTTGAAAACTGCAATAGTTATTTGCAGTGTGTTTCAGTTTTTTGGGTTGCAATTACTTCTCTGCTTTGAGGGCCACTGTTTTTCAGTTTGTGTACTACACTCTCAGAGGTGATTTGTGTGTCCTCCAAAGCTTACCTGTGTTTGAGAATTGCTCACTGTTCATATAGGAAATGATAGAGCCACTTGTTCTCAGTGAGATGTATTCACCACGTTAACAGCTGATGATCCAATGGAAGGCAGGCTGGAGTCCTGGTGGGCGGGAGCAGAGCTCTTTATATGTTTGCTGCCTGTGCTCTGATGACACAATCTTTCAAGTTCATTCCACATAGAGCAAACAGTCTGGGTACTTTATAGTCAGTTAACTTCAGTTAGACTGTAGAGGAAACCTGATGCGTCTGTGTCTTTATGTCCCAGTGTCCAGTTTGGACCACAATGAATTTGAGTATTTTGAATCAAACGGATTGCCATCTGGAATAAAGTCAGTGTTCAAGCTGAGTTTATTTCTCCCTTCACATGAACTGATGACATATCGTATGTGGAAAAAGGTATGAATGAAATGTGCTTTCTCTTATTCTAATGCTCTAATATAGTTTTTAAAATGTCTCAGTTATTTGTTGGATAGGGCTAAGAGTTGGCTTTATTTTTGTGTTGTGTAGATGATCTGTTTCAGTGTCATTATAGGCTGACCTGTCCTTACTAAATGCCTTTGTCATATGTACTCTCATGTAGTGTTCATTAGAGATGGCGTCTATAATTAAAATCAATAATGCTTACAGTGGACGTTAATTATTAAATGTGCCATCATGTATTTATATAATAATTTCTACTTATAATTCTCTAGGTGAGTGTCAAACCACATGTATTTTATGTTTTGGTTATTGGCTGACCACTCCACATGAAAAGTAATCCTCAGTGAATGATGATTATGAAAAATAGTTAGCGATTAGTTTTCTGTTGATTGAATTTTTTTAATCAAGTAATCATTGTAGTGACATAATAAAACAATCTAACCTAACCCTAGCTGACAGGATCCATTCTGCTGCACTGTAAGAGTTTTTTTAATACATGAAATTCATTGTGCTCACAGTACTTACAGTTTGCTTTGTATACAGGACTTTTAATTAAAGTAAAGGACTTTAATAGATTTTCCACTACCATGCTATGATAATATGTTTTAACTTTAAAAGCAGGCGTAAAGCAATGAATTATATAAAAACACTGTAATAATCCATAGTAGTTGCTTCGCAGTGATATGGTTATTTGTAAGAACACATCCAGTCCGTCAAGCAGTGACCTATGGACTAGTCTCCATTCTGTGAGTTCAGTGGTGCGCATGGTTGATTTTTTTATCTGTTTTTATTCAATGTTTTTTCTTTTGCACAGTCAGTTTTGCCCTCTTGTTAGCAGATTAAATCATTCGGCAAAGTATTACTCAGATGCATCCCGTGAAAGACAAACATGTAGATATCCTCTCTGGCTTGCAAACCCAGCTGTTCTTTCCCTCAGGTAGCCACTTCCTGTCAATAAGTATATTCTCATGTTTGAGCTAACTTTAACTCCTTGTAGAAATTCTTCCAGTTGGCTTGGCTGAAAGTGCCTCGGACTGTCTAAGATGCCTATTAACCTAAAATGCGTGATGGCTGTAAAGAGGTTTAAGTCAACAGTGCACAGATGGTGGGAGATGGTGGGAGCTTCCTCCCGCTGACCTGTGCTGCTGTTTGTCATATCACTCTGTCCACAAAGCAATACAGCTTTCTTTAATATCAGCCGTGAATTGGTTTAAGTAATATCCTTTACAGATAATTCTGTTGTATATACAGCTAACACATCAGGCTTATTGAAACATATCGACATCACTTGTATACAAAAACAAGTCAACATTATTATGCGCTGCTGTTCTTGCACCCATCCCTCATGTTTTTGTTTCTCAATGGACACAAGTCTCTCAAAGGTTTCTCCTGTCTCTTCTCTCCTCGCAGAAAATAGTGAAAGCAGGAGACAAAGACCTTGATGGACAATTAGACTTTGAGGAGTTTGTTCATTATCTCAGAGACCATGAGAAGAAGCTCCGGCTGGTCTTCAAGAGCCTGGACAAGAAGAACGATGGTATGCTTTTACAACTAGTAACTTTTCATGTCTTCTATTTGTAATTTAGATCAGGCAAGACCAATACAGTTTCACAAAAATATTTAAGGGTTTCTCTAGCAATGTAGTATGCATCCCCATAAATTTGGGGTATACACAATCGACAGACTAATGTGGCATATTCTAAAAGCTGTAATATCAGTGATATCTTGACTTTAATTCCTTGTCTGAATTGTTTTCCAAATAAAAACTCTAGAGGTCACAGTACCCATAATACAACTCAAAAGACATTATGCAACCCTGGTTACAGCCTGAATGTTGCTCATTGTGAGACTAGTAAACTTCCTTGTATGTGTTAAGTTAGTGCAGGTTAGTTTCATTAATTAATAACTAGTTTTTCTCTGTGGTTCAGGTCGGATAGACTCACAAGAAATCATGCAGTCGCTGCGGGACCTGGGAGTGAACATCTCTGAGGAACAGGCTGAGAAGATCCTCAAAAGGTGAGCGTGATGTGGTGATCCACAGTCTCTAATACATTTTATGGATCCATAAATATCTTAACTCCCTTTTTGTGAGTATGTGTGTCTGTGATGTCTCTCATCTTTTTCATTCTATAATGTTTGTCACATTTTTATGCATGTGATTGGATTCAGAGGAACTATCGCACACCCCCTCCTAATAACTACAAGCCAAGGTTAGGTTAGGACTTTATCATATCTGTAAATGAAATGGCAGGCATGTACCTCTTTGGATAAAAGTAGTGGCACTGTAACATGATGTTCTCATGTTAGGGGTCAAGTTAAGCAAGTCAAGTAAGTGTTGCTTGTGATGGGGAATGCTTAAACAGCATAATTTATTTTAAAATCCATCACTGTTGCAGTGAGTGACAGAGCATAGATCCACCCATCATTCTTTCTATCATTACTTTACTATGCAGTGCCTCCAGAAGTATTAGTAGCTGAGTTTAGCAGCAACTGGCTCATGTTATTATAGGTCAGTGTGACCCATGTTCAGTTCCTCTAACCTCCTGTCTGTGTGTCTGTCTCTTCTTCTTTCTGGCTGGTCTCAGAATAAGGAGGGGTCATATCTGGGCCCCTATCTTGTAGTAAGTAATAGTTTCTGTAGTCTGCTTGCTCCGCTAGTGCTGCACTGATCACTGAATAACCTGTCTGTTTCAGTTAACAGCTGCTATTTTTTTTTTACTGACCACAAATGAAAAATCTCACACTGGCACAAGTAATTCTGTAATAATATGGTGATTCAGTTGTGGCACAGGGAACTCAAGTAAAGCATCCAGCATCAACAAAATATACTCAAACTCATAACGAAAGCAATGAGAACAAATTTTGCCACAATTGAGAAGTAACAGTGCATGTGAACACATAGCTTGTTCTTTCAGTTTTCTAAAACCATCATATTTCTAACAGTCTGTATCTGCTGTGATATTTTACATCCCCAGTATGGACAAAAATGGCACAATGACAATTGACTGGAATGAATGGCGGGATTATCACCTCCTGCATCCAGCCGACAACATTCCTGAGATCATCCTTTACTGGAAACACTCTACGGTACACACTCCTCCTCTCTGCTTGAGAGCAAGAGAAACATACATTAAGAGCAGACACTAAGTCAAAATTTCATCTTTTATACTACAATGTATTACCAGGGACAATGTATAAGACAGAGTGAGTTGAAATGATCCACAAAGTTTCCACTGAATACCAAAGAAACATTCATAGACATTTAAGATGTGAGTTGCATGTGATTAGAGTGTATGTAGGATTAGATTTTGTCTATTTTTTTAGCTTAAGTGAGTTATGTCAAAGTAAAAATGCCAACTCACCATAAGGAAAGTGATATTGTGTAGAGTCTCAAAGGTAACCACAAAAGAAAGGAGATGTGAATGTTAAAGTTAGCAGTGAAAGGAGCAGATTAAACCTGTTTTTCTTTGATCGTCACCTGTCACGAACTCTGGCTATTTAAAAGAGCTGTTTGCTGTCACCAAGCTGACACCGTCTGCTTCCCCCACAGATCTTTGATGTTGGGGAGAGTTTGATGGTGCCCGATGAGTTCACGGCAGAGGAGAAGAAAACAGGGATGTGGTGGCGACATCTAGTGGCTGGAGGAGGAGCCGGCGCCGTGTCTCGAACTTGCACAGCACCACTGGACAGGCTCAAAGTACTCATGCAGGTAAAAGGCAGTACTCCCAGATGAACGAGGGAGTGTTTCAGCAGGTGACTCTCAGAGAGGGATATGTGAGTATATGCTGACTGTATGTTCCTGAACTTCCAGGTTCATGCCTCCAAGAACAACAGCATGCGAATAGCTGGGGGCTTTGCCCAGATGATTCGAGAGGGCGGTGTGAGGTCACTGTGGCGAGGCAACGGCATAAATGTTATCAAAATTGCACCAGAGTCCGCGATTAAGTTCATGGCCTACGAACAGGTATACCACAATACAGCTCTAACTCCAGTTATCTGTATTCCTCTCACATTATGTTGTTGGATAACAAAAAATGACAACTTTTCTGTCAGATTAAACGATTAATTGGAAGCAACCAGGAGACACTGGGCATCGCAGAGAGACTGGTGGCGGGCTCTCTGGCAGGAGCAATCGCTCAGAGCAGCATCTACCCCATGGAGGTGAGAGACCAATGAACACAGACTGAACGACTTTTAAGATGGTATTTATGTTGTTAACGCACTGTAGCAACTCTTGTATGCCACTTGTATGCAGAAATATTCCAGTAGATTCTTTTTGTCTTGTGACTGACTGCCCATTTTAACTTTTAGCCTTGAACCCATCATGTGAAACTGTATTGTGACCTCTTATCTGGAGGAAAACAGACCTTCACACGCAGACTCACAGACCTTCAGTTATGCACAAAGTGTGAGCAAGTCATTTATGTAAATGAGGTTCATAACACAAAACCTATTTTTATAAGAAAGATAATGCACGGCATATGTATGTTAGTCTATGTTTGTTCAATTCTGAAATTTTTTTCTACGACTCTTGGGACTACCAAGTGGAAGTTCCTTTCATCTCTCATTAGGCTTGATATCACTTCCTGTTCTCACAGGTCCTGAAGACACGGTTAGCCCTGAGGAAGACAGGCCAGTATTCTGGCATCTTGGATTGTGCCAAACATATCTTCCAGAAGGAGGGTGTGGCTGCTTTCTACAAGGGCTACATCCCCAACATGCTGGGCATTATCCCCTACGCTGGCATCGACCTAGCTGTCTATGAGGTGTGTGTATTGTTGTCAAAAGATAACTTTTCTTTCTGTTTATTGTTGTTGTTTTTTTTTTGTTCCGTCTGACTCCTTTGCTTCCCTCTCCTCTGTCAGACTCTGAAAAATTCTTGGCTGCAGCGCTTTGCCACAGACAGCGCTGATCCAGGGGTGTTTGTGCTCCTGGCTTGTGGCACCACTTCCAGCACATGTGGCCAGCTGTCGAGCTACCCCCTCGCCCTCGTCAGGACTCGAATGCAGGCGCAAGGTCGGTCACCACCTTTATTGAACCGTAAAGCTGATATATATTATGATTCAGACAATTGAACAATGCCTAGAGTACGTCACTCTCACTCCTTTCTGCTCCTGTCCCATCACATTAGGAACAATGAAGGTGGTGACGGCAACTGCTTCCTAAAGCATCAGTAGAGTTCTGATGTGTGATGATGTTACTGTACTGTAAAAATCATCTGGAAAGGGCATTGCACATGATGTTCATGGACTCCTTTAAATATATTTAGGTTCATGTTTCTGGCACAGAGATCAACAAGACGTGTAGCTTTGTGTTCTGGTGTAGTGTTTGATGAGCCGATTGTCCCTCTGTTTCCTTCAGCTACCCTGGAAGGAGGCCCTCAGATGACCATGACAGGCCTGTTTAGGCACATCATTAAGACCGAAGGGCCCATGGGACTCTACAGAGGCCTTGCACCCAACTTCATGAAGGTCATTCCATCTGTCAGCATTAGCTATGTGGTGTACGAGTACCTCAAGATTACACTGGGGGTCCAGTCAAAGTAAGGAGGCAGGCAAAGAGAGGTGATAAAGACACCAAAGGTTTTGTTTTCTGCTTTTCTTTTGAGCTGAAGATTGCCCGTGTTTGGCTCTAAGGAACAATCAGCTGACATTCAACATATTTAAATCAAATAATCCAGAGTTTGAATGATAAACAGGAGATAAATGAAGAGGAATGTAAACTTGAAAGCAGACAGGCTGTTTTTTTGCACTCCAACAGGACTTTCTGCAACAGTTTAGCAAGTTTACATTTAATTGATTTCATTTGATTTCATTTAGGTGGATTACTGGTGTACAAGTAAAATGTACCTGCTTGTTTTGGGCACTGATACTGGTGTGACAGGAGCAGTTCTGCTGCAAAATAAGAATCCTTGTCTTTAAGGGCTTTGCTAAAGCATATCACAAAGCATTTCCCCCCTACTGGAAGACTTGAATAGTACTTATCAGAATGACATTGTGTTACATCCAAGCTATATCCACATCAAAGCTGATGTGTTCAGTTTTATGTCATATGTTAGCTGACATTTTCAGAGTCCACAGCAGACGTGTTTCCCTTCATTTTGCCCAGAGGTTCAACGATTATGGACACACCCTTTTACATTTAAATGCAAACTTTATATAGTTTTCATTTAATTACCTAAATGCATTAATGTTTCCAAAGGGATGAATTCTGTCATTTGATAAGCCTCTTTTCTTCAGTGTTAGCCTTATATTTTGGTTTGGATCTAGGAATTACACAATCTTAATATATTGTTTGTTCCGTCCAAGATTTTAATTCTTGTGGTTTAAGGAACATTGATGAATATCTGAGAAGGAGGTGAAGGAGGCATGTTCATGTTTGGTTGTGCCATTCCAAATTTTATATATTTTACCTTGAAATTTCAAATTTCAGTGAACTTGCTCAATAATGTCAATTATTTAGCATAATGTCAGCCAACACTGGCTACTGGTCATACTTTTCCAATGAAGAGTGCAGCAGCAAAACCTTTGAGTGTCCTGAAATAAGCAACAAAGGGTTTGGTTATCACTGTGGTTGCAGCTCTTAATTTGTATAAAAAGGGAAGAACTTTGAAAAGTCACTCAGTCTCCTAAATTTTAGCAGCTCCCATAGGGCTGTCAGTTTTTCTACAGAATCATAGGTCAGTGGTTTAGCATTTACCTGTAAACTGAGTGATCGGACAGAAAAGGGCCAGCACCAACAAAAGAACTGCTGACTGAAGCAATGTGGCTGCCTTTGAAGGTGCAGCTAGCAGTGAGAGAGGATTATAAACAGCAATTCTCATTGATACAATAGATCAGAATGAATGGCTCAAATGGCATTTAGATGCCATGGTTGCTGTGGAGCAGCGCGAACCTTTGCCCTCCCTACTATTCTTGCCATAATTGTTGTCATCTCCAAATATGCAAAGCACCATTTCCACATCAGCTGAAGTTCTGTGTAGGAAGGCCACAAAAAGCTGGTTTCACTTTCCTCAAGAGCCTCTTTCTGGTTTTGAAAAATAACTAATCATTAGGCCCAGGTGATCCTGGTTTTACAAAACATGTGATTAAACTTTACTTTGGATTTAACAAAGCTGTGGATGGAGAACCTAGTGTGGATTGTCAGAGCCCCAAAACTGTGTTGTGTCTCTATATATATAATCAGTATGTCATCATATACATCATAATATCATCTTTTCAGCACAAACGGTATAATGTTGTTAGCTTAGTGTAACTAAAACTGTGCACAAAAGCCACAATTGGATGCACCTCCATTCCTCCTCAATTCCTAGATATAAAATGAGTCATCATATGTTCACCTTTGAAACTATTTCCCTTTCCACAGGTAAACATAAACCATGGGATAAGAAATATAGTGTTAGTCAGAGGCGAGACTTTCTGATAAGGAATTACAGGTTATATTTTTTCAAATGTTGTTGGTAGCAAAGGAATGTCTAAGGAATATTTAACCGACTTAACAACGAAAGACATTTTCCATTCTTGTAGGATGCAAATAAATACTCCTTTAAGTCACATGGCAGGACATCCAAGCAGAGGCAGCAACCTGACTAATGCTTGTGTCAAATGGTCACAGATTCCCACGAGTGCCTTGCGTGCCAAGCCCCTCTTACATTAATGTACCTAAACACTATAAGAGTTGGAGTCTGTGGAACATTGAATGCACTTTAAGGTATCCTGCTTTAATTCCTGTTTTTTTTAATTTATTACTGTATTTATTTATTTATTTATTTCTTTAAAAAGTATTAATGACTGAATTTGTGATCGCTTGATTGTGCTGCATATATAATATTCAGTTGACTTTTTGGTTTTAGAGAAAACAGTGGTTTTGGTGGAAAAACTGAGATTCATAATTTGTTTTTGAGATAAAAGCAGCTGATGTGGTTTAAAATTCAAAGCCTCAAACTTATGGAACCCCCAAACTGTTCAATACTAAATAAATTATCTTCTGAATAGACTGTGTAAAATATATAAGCGAACCAACAATTTGTGGAATAACTGAAGTTTGTTTTTATTTCATAATGGCAATTTCTCAAAAGCAGTTTTATTTATTGACTGACTATATATAAAGGAGTTGTTGAGCTTGCTAGCTTAGAGTTAGAAGAATTCAAATTGGTGTGGCTGGCAAAATCAGAAATTGTCACATTAAGTAAATTCAATAATAAACAATAATATAAATTCTATTATTAGATAAAAATTGGTTCCTATAAAGCACATTTTATACAGAAATTATGTAAATAACAATATAAAATATTTCATGTCAAATTTTTATGTCAAATTATTTCTCAAATAATTTTTCATATACATATATTGCAGACATTATTCATGTTACTATTTATATTACTTACTTATGTATTGGTTATTGAACAGTTTGGGGCTCCATACAAAGATTCCTCTGATGACACTATGTGACATGTCAGCAGTGGCTGTGTCTTACAGCGATGAACAGAAATCCAAAAACTCAGCTGCAAACAGGCAAAAACACAGCTGGCTAACATGAAGAACACTTTCTGGGCAGTGTGACATTTCATGATATTGACTCAAGTATCTGTTGCTCTAATATTGTGGGATTTATTGAAAGAGCAGCTCCTCTGCTGGACAAAATGTGCTGTACAATCTGTGTATGTCTGGTGAAACTGCAGCCACACATGTTGGACTGTCTGCTTGTGACTGCTTTTGTCAGCTGCCTTACTCAAGCACCATGTCTGCTTTTGAAATCACGCTGTGTCTTTGTAGCAGGCGGAGAAGAGATGATAGGGCTCACATTTGCTGGTTTGAGTGTTGATCCTCATTTACAGTTTTGGAGGCAAGTGTCTCGTTCCATCCCCTTTCCTTCTCTTTCTTTCTTGCTCAACAGGTATGTACCTGACCCCTCGCTCTGATATCAAATATGCATAAAGTTGTGACACAGAATGATGTCACCATGTGGTTGCGTGTAAATGTTTTCCATATTTTGTAAGTGAAAAGAAACGCTCCAATGTCTTAAAAGTAGCCCTTAATGTATGTTGTACTAACCAACAGGCAGATGGGTGAACGCCAGTGGAACTTGAACTTGAACTACTACACTATACAAACTGATGGCTACAGTGTAAATTGGTAGATGGTGGCATAGTTTACAAAGTGTATTCAGTAAATATATACATATATATTTCTATTTTATTTTATTATGCTAGCTATAAGTGACAGAGATGCCAGAATGAGTATGTGAGCTCCTGTACAGTAGTTGTTTGTTTGTAGATGCATCCAATGAAAGAATGTTATGGTGAAAAAAATATTTATGCTTGTATATATTCAGCCATCAAATAAAATAGTTCAACGGTGTCTTTGATTTGGGTTCATTTGAAAACTGAGTCTGAAATCCCTCCTGTGTTTGCACCGCATTACAGATGTTTGTTGTTTTGTGTCTGTGTAATAAAAGACAAACATTTATAGACTCATCTTCCATGAAGACCATTACTGAATATTTATAATGGTCATTTTGTGTGTTCTGCAACCTCCAAAGATATCAAAGTGGTATTCATCACCTGGAAAACACATTACGATCTTGCAAATATAAATATGTTCTGACTGTTTAAAACCCTGCACCAGCCAATTGTATCAAATAAAGTCAAGCATTAACAGCAGATCATGTAAGTCACTTTTCACAGGGTTCCCTTTAACATGACTACTTAAACCCACAATCACCCTTCTATGACTGTATCCTGTATGAAGATGGCAGTCCAGGCACATCAGCACCCACTATATCTGATGGTTGAGAATGCGCCATTCCTTGAACTGTACAGGCCTGTGCACAAAGGTTAGCAGACTGAGTGGGCAGAGAGCCAGTGTGATATGCAAGTGGTGAACAACAGCAGTAACTAAAGTACAATGCAACAGCATGGCCAGACTATCCAATCTGGTGGAAGTAAGAATGGGGAAGTTGGTCAAAGTGTGAAAACAATGAAACTTGACAACTACGTAGAAGTACTTATAGAACCAGACTATGTCTATATGGAAAGTATACTGAATAGGGAAGGTATACATTGTAATCTATGTAGATATACAGGACATTACCAGATCAAGCTCCTTGTACATAAACATCCGTTAAACTTTTGATATGAAAACATTTGTTCTACTCAAATTATCACTAAAATCCTAGGGGTCTTTCACTAAAAACATCACCACGACCAATAAAATCCTCAATTATGAAAGTCCTGTATTAAACATTTTACTTTGGTAAAAGTACAAAAATAATTAGAAAATGCACAAAAAAAGGTATTAGAAGCAGGTGTACACCATTTGCAGAATGAATCATTTCAAAGTTTTCTTTATTGTATTTCATATTAGTTGTCTTGCCAAAGTCTAATATGAAAGCAGCATTTTAATGTAGCTGGTCATGTGGAGCAAACTGTAGGCTACATCGCTACATCATTTGTATTTTTTGAGATGATGTATGGAGTGAAAATAATGTATTATTTACATATTATTTACATATATATATATATTCATATGTTTTAAATATGTAAATATCATCACGTGAGTTTTAAAAAAAATAGCCCTACACCTAAATCTGAATAATATATCAATATATTTACATCTTTTAAAGTACTGCCTCCACATCTGATGTCTAATTTGATGTTAAATTATCCACGTTATCATTATAATTGAGTTTAAACTAAATAACTTTAAATGCTGCTGCTGCTGCCAACAATAAATGTTCGTACGTAATTTGGCGACCGTCCCTGGGCAGCGTGCAGCGCTCTGCAAACTGTAAGGAACCATAGAAGAAGAAACACACACGCTGTCTCAGGTAAAAAACGGTGCAAATGTGCCTAAGTAAATAAAACGATAGCACTGTTTTCAGTAGAAGTCTGACGGGAAACAGATACTTTGCGCAGCAGTCTTCTGGTTTTGAAGTCAGGCGGTCCAGTCAGCTGATGACCAACGCTGAGTCAACACAACCTGAAGTTGCTGTTTGCAGACAGGAAATCGTCGTTTTTTTAAAAAAGAGAGCTATTTCAGAAGTGTTTTTCTGTGCAGTCCCCGAATAGCATAAAGACCTCTGTCATACGGCTGCGGCTGTTCATCCTGTTATATTTGCGTTTCTCACCACAGGATCCTAGTTTGAATCCGAGAGCTGCAGTCACGAGTTGTTGATGACACACACTAATTTCCTGCAAACTACCACAGTCCCACATCACCTTGAGCCTGCAAAGGGAAGGAGCCTGGATGTGTGCATGTTTGAATGTCCTGCTCCGCGGGTTGATTTGTTACCGGAGGACAAAATGCTTTCCTTGGAGCAGGTGAAGGAGAGTTTAGAGAGTGCAGGACAGTCGCACGTCCTGCAGTTCTGGCCCGAGCTTTGCGAGCAGGAGAGGGACACTTTTCTCCAGGAGCTGTCTCAGCTGGATCTGAAGGGATTGAGAGCTCATTGTGAGGGAGCTGCGAGAGCTGCAGCCTCTCCGTCCGAAAGCCTGGATCAGCACATAGAGCCAGTCCCTCCAGAGTTCATCGGCAGCGTCAGAAAAAGTGACAAAAGCTCACTGGCAGAGTGGGAAAATGAAGGTGAGGGTCAAGTTTTTAGAGAGATTACGGTAAAGTGTGAGCGGTTAGAGAAGTTGATGATGTAAAAGAGGGCTATACAACAAAACACCTCAGTTATATTAATAATATCGATCACGAGCACTCTTTGCACTCTTGCATTACTTTCAGTGGATGAAACTAACTGCGTTTACTCAGGTGCTGCACTTAAGTACAGTTTTGTAACTTGATGCTATACTTTATAGCTCTTCAATACATTTCAGAGGGAAGTATTGTACTTTTGTAGATGTAACATTAGGACATTACTCATCAAGGATTAGACCAGAGGATCTGAATGTTTATAACTTGTGGCCACATACAAAAAGGCAGTGTCTGTCTGTGGACCCTTCTCATGTTTCAGGTGTTCCAGCAAACACATTTTCCCTCCAAACTTCTCTCAAACGGCTTCATTTAAATGACTGTTTTCGTACCAAAGAGGCGAACTATTTCTCCAGAAACAGAGATTAGAGGAAAGTCTTGTGTAACGACGAAGAAAAGTGCAATACATAATGATAACTTGTCTGAACACAATGTTCCCATGATGGTTTATCTTTTTCTTTTCTCCTTATCTTTTTTTCTTTCTCATCAATACCGGCACCACAGTGGCCACAAGAACTAAACGTTCAATGTCACTTTAAAATACAACACTAGTATAGTGTACATATATATTTATACATACTCACACTCAGACTGAATTTGGGCTGAGCTGGTTGGGCTGGGAGCAGCTGAGTGGGAAAAACTGCTCGTGTCAGATGAATTCTTATTTCAAATCGAACACATCAGCAATATCTGTCACACAGAAGTGTCCAAGTGTTGGCAAAATGCCTGCAAATGCACCACAGCTGGCAGTTACATCCAAATGAATTCCAACAATAACAAAAACACAACCAAAACAAAAGGAGCTACATGTCGATTGCTTGTATCAGCTTTCAGATACACACCAGGTGATTAAGTAGAAACTAAAAATACAGACAAATCGACTGCGTACATGTTGACTTTTCTTAAATCTGGCACAGAGATTTGCCTCTTCCCTCTTCACAAATCAATTTTAAAATAAAACAATGTGAGAAGGAAAACTTTTTAAACTCCTCGTGTGTGTCAGATGAAAAGGCTGCGAACCACTAAAAGATGTGAAATCATTGCTAATCTCTTGTTAGAGGTTCTCAGCTAATTCTGTCGAGAAACTCCAACACAGCATTATGAATGCGGTAACATGTTAAAAGTTGATTGCCAGCTTGTAAAGTTTTATGAGAGGTTTCAATTACAGTACGACAAATGGTGTGCTATGTAGGCCAGTTGTTGCATAGTTTGAAGGCCTTAATTGCAAATCAGTAAAGTTAACTTGCATCCTGCTGTTGCTCATGCTAACACTTTGTTTCGACAGGGTTGCTGCAAATCTCAGCGAATCGAGTTGGAGTCTTGCTCTTGGCCGGCGGTCAGGGGACCCGTCTTGGTGTTCAGTATCCCAAAGGGATGTATAACGTTGGGCTGCCAAGCGGCAAAACCTTGTATCAAATCCAGGCAGAGCGTATTCGCAAAATCCAGGAGCTGTCAGACAGAAAACATGGGTCAAAATGCACCGTTCCATGGTAAGATTATGATTGAGCTTGAGGCGATATAAATTCCCAGAATATACAGTACGACATTATAAAACCCCAGAATCACAGCCACTGTTTGGGGATCAGCAGAAACAAGCTGTAATCCAGACGCATCCAGATAACACAGGGCAGCATACACTTTGATTTAATGTTGTGTGTCTGCTCATCTAATTCAAAAAATCTGTTAATTCAGAAAATCTATTAAACTCACATTGTTAATTTTAATTCTGAAAGTGACTTGTTGGTATTTGTTATAATATGTAAAGTTTTATGGCATATTAAAAACCATCAAACTAAATGGTTAAACAAGAGGTGTTGAATTGTTGAAGATTGCCGTTGATGCTTGCTGATGATGAGAGCAATCATTGCTAACTGTGGCTAAGGCTACATTTACTCTGTCATGCCTTCTGTTTCCTGTAATTAAACTATACAGTTTTAAGATCATTGTAAGTGATTAAAATTTCACATGTCGTGTCTGTACTAACTCGTCAGGTACATAATGACGAGTGAGTTCACTCTGGCTCCCACTGAAAAGTTCTTCAAGGAGAACAACTACTTTGGTCTAGAGCCGTCAAACATCGTTATGTTTGAGCAAAGGATGATCCCAGCAGTGACATTTGATGGAAAGGTCATCCTGCAGGGTAAAGGGAAGCTAGCCATGGCACCAGGTAGGTGCATGTGAGCTCCTATGAAAGATCCAGACATCAGAAGTTGTGACGTCCTATATTTCTGTGTTCAGGATAGTTTGAGGTGCATGTTTCACAACCTCTCAACTCTGTCAGATGGGAATGGAGGTCTGTACCAGGCACTGATGGACAACAAAGTGCTGGAGGACATGAAGAAGAGAGGGGTGGAGTACCTGCATGTGTATTGCGTGGACAACATCCTGGTCAAGATGGCCGACCCCGTGTTCATTGGGTTCTGTGTGAGCAAAGGGGCTGACTGTGGAGCCAAGGTAGAGTAATATCATACACAGACATACAAGAGTCCATTGGTGTGCTTTCTTTCTGAGAGTTAGATGAGAAGATTGAAATCTTGTGTGTGTACATTACACACACTGCCAGGAACAAGATCAAATATGTTCATTAGGGATCTTTGGAGGTGTTCTTTGATGTATTTTTGGACTTTGGACAGAGCCGGGTCTTTAACATTTTGAAGTGGGCTAATTGTTAAATTAAAAACAGTAAAACTCAAGAATTAAATAAAACTCCGGAAGGGTAAAAAGTCCAAACTGTGACCTTCGTTGCCTTTTGTACTCTCACCTCTTGCATGTGTCAGGTGGTGGAGAAGGCCTACCCTGCAGAGCCAGTTGGAGTAGTTTGCAGAGTGCGAGGCGTCTCCCAGGTGGTGGAGTACAGCGAGATCCAACCTGAGACAGCAGAGCTCCAAGGACCTGGAGGAGAGTTGGTGTACAGTGCTGGAAACATCTGCAATCACTTCTTTACCAGGGCTTTCCTGCAGGATGTAGCAGAGTAAGAATCTTTACTGTCACACGTGTCTGTAGGATCCTTCTGAAACCACAGCATATTGATATACTGGAGTATTAACTAGCAAATGTTCAAAAGGACACAACCATATCTGAAAGCCAGTTGTCAAAAGCCTGCATTAATTGATCTTAACTGATTTATTCATTTATGTTTGCAATGAATAATGTTTTAGTTCTGTTTTGGTCCCTACCAACTCCTGAGAAAAAACATTTGGCTTGTTAGTATCTAAATGCTCAAATACACCAACCTAATGTGGCTTAATCTGCAGCAGACAAAGTAGGGATATCAAAAAAAAATTGAGGGACAGAATAATGTTTTGTTAATCATGGTTTTGGATTTGTGTACAATTACAAAAAAATTAAATAGCACCCCTATCGGCCTTATCTTTACGACTGCCACTGTCCTTGCTTTTATTTTGAAAGTGGACAGTGGGTTCTAACAGGATGATACAGAGAATATCACTGGGGTTATTGATGAAATTAACAGAATGTTGTCAATTAGACTCAGACCTTCGGTGCACTGAATTCTGTCAGATGGTGTGAAATGGTAGATTCATACAAAGGTTTGTAATAGCCTACAGTAACTACTGGACAGCAACAACAACAGTAGATGATTCTTCAAGATTTTGAAAACCAACCCTCTAGTACCACTGTCAGGCCAAAGCTTTCACTTTAAGAGCATTATGATCCCCCCAAAATTATATCAAAACGTATAAAAAAAAGAATGGCCAGATTTTCATAAACCTGCTGTGGCAATGCATGCCCCCAGAGGATAATCCTCAGATATAATCTTATTAGCTCCTGTAAAAAGTTCTTTTGATGTTTTTTTTTTTTTTTTTATCTCACAGGAAATTTGAAGGCCAGCTGAAACCACATGTTGCAAAAAAGAAAGTGCCTTTTGTGGATGGTTGTGGCAATTATGTCAAACCCACCAAACCCAATGGCATAAAGATGGAGAAATTTGTTTTTGATGTGTTTCCATTCTCAAGGTATTGTGTCTTCAGTTATTGAGTTGTTTTCCTCTGTATAAAATGACATAAGTCATGACACAGCGTCTCCACAGCTAATAAAACATTTACTTTCTGTCTTCGGAAGGAGCTTTGTTGTGTTTGAGGTTGCGCGGGAGGACGAGTTTTCCCCATTGAAAAATGCAGATGGGGCAGCCACAGACAGCCCCACCACAGCCAGAAGCTCTTTGCTGGCTCAACACTCCCGCTGGGCCATGGCTGCAGGAGCCACACTGTTAGATGAACATGGGAATACCATTCCTCCTACAGCCAGGTCAGAGGAAAATTGGTTTACTAGTGTTGTATTAAGATAGATTGGAAAAATTTGAACCTAGCCTTAAAATTCAAACCTGTGTGTGTGTGTGTGTGTGTGTGTGTGTGTGTGTGTGTGTGTGTGTGTGTGTGTATTTTTACAGTGTATCAAGAGGAAACATTCCTCCAACACAATGTGAGATTTCACCACTGGTCTCCTACTTTGGAGAGGTGAGGACAAAAATCATCCAGAATTGTTGGCTAACAGTCCTTACATAAAGGAGTAATATCTGCTTAAATTTCTCAGCCTGCATTTAAAAACATTTGGCCAATAACCTGCTGTCATTTTCAGTGTTTTATCTTGACAGAGCTCCCTTCCTAACTGTTTAAATAAAGCGCTGTGAATTTAACCTCCATCTCGCTTCCTCTGACAGGGGCTGGAGGAAGTGCTGAAAGGGAGGACACTGCCAACCCCCATCATTCTGGATGAAAAAAGGGCCAAAGAGCTGCAGGCTCAGTAACATTTCTCTGATTAATAGAGGATAGAGTGATGGCAGCAGAGATTCTCCTACAGCGGAGTACAGAATGGAGATGAAAACTCTGGATGGATTTGTTTTTGCCCAAGAATCCACAATTGTTTAAATGAATCTTGACTATATGAAGATAATCATACCAGACTGTCATTTCATGCATCTCATGGAATTGTGTTGTTGAGGAAGGGCTGAACAACAAATTAGCAACTAGGAATGAGTTTGGGGAATTTATACAATGCTTTGTTATACGCATAAAAAAAGATTAAATTACCTCACTTTTTGTCCTCAGCTAGTCTTTTTAGTAAATCTATACTTCACCACAGCACCTCTTAAAAAAGGTCCAAGAGAAACTTTTCAACTGTCTTAGGATAAGTGTGATGTTATTAATGATAATAATGGAATTAATGTAATTAATTGAGTGTTAATATAACAATATATTATTTTAATATTCCATCCATCCATCCATCTTCTCCCGCTTATTCGGGGCTGGGTCGCAGGGGCAGCAGCTTGAGCAGGGATGCCCAGACTTCCCTCTGCCCAGACACTTCCTTCAGCTCTTCCGGGAGGATCCCGAGGTGTTCCCAGGCCAGTTGAGAGACATAGTCCCTCCAACGTGTCCTGGGTCTTCCCCAGGTTCTCCTCCCAGTGGGAAATGCCCGGAACACCTCCCCAGGGAGGCGTCCGGGAGGCATCCGAAACAGATGACCAAGCCACCTCAGCTGGCTCCTCTCGATGTGGAGGAGCAGCGGCTCTACTTTGAGCTCCCTCTGGGTGACAGAGCTTCTCACCCTATCACAAAGGGTGCGCCATGCCACTCTGCGGAGGAAACCCATTTCAGCCGCTCGTATCCATGATCAAGCGGCCGAAATGATAATTTTAATAATATATTAATATTAATATAAAGCAACAAATCATTTCAAAACCTCCTTTGCTTTCCACAGAAGGACCAACGTGTAGAGCTTTACATACCAGCTTGTCAGCCGTTGAAGAAAATTTAACACACAAAACATTTATTTAAAAAATAGGAAAATCTGTTGATCACAATGAAAGAGTTAAAATGAACTACCAGTAATTCATTAAGAAATGCAATCAAAGTAATAGCAATAGTGTCATGAATAATACTTTGCCATATCAACATCAGCCAAATTCCATTAATATTTGTCTGTCTTAAAAATAATTGATGACTTCTGCAGAAAAAAAACTTATATTTGATATCTGTTATAGTTCTGTCTGAAAAATGTAATGTTATCTGCAGTTATTATATTTTAAACCTTCCTCAAGGGGCGTTTAACAGTGTGTTTACTTGCTTGAATTCAACGGAGCTGAGCGCTCATCTACAATTCTAGTGGTTCTCCTCTCGGGATAGTTCTCGCCTTTTTGGCCATCTCGGCTGCCGTAACCCATGACAGACGTTGGCCCATGACCGACGTTGGCCAATCAAAGCTAAGGCTGGACAGAGTGGGGGGGGTACAACAACAAAATATGTATTAGAGCGAAGGGGGCAATTTGTTGTTTTACATTCTGAATTGCACTCTGTGTAGGCATTAAATCATTTATAATAAGCTTAGGTGTAAATATTCTGCTTTTCGACCAATATTTAATTCAATGTTTGCCCCAGTCACGCGAAACGAATAACGTAAACGCCGCAGGCTAGCGCGGACGGTCGCGACATAACGGTAACCGTTAATTCTCTGACGACGTTAACGTTTGCTAGCTTCCTGACGGGACGCTCCTTGATGTTTCACGGACGTCGACGGTAGCGATTCGTCGCCGCGCGCTGGACATCATTTTGCCACTAGCTAAGAGCTAACAGCGCACACTGACCGCTTGGTCAGTGACAGCTGTATGACTGAGGTCCGTCTGAAGATTGCGATGGATGCTCTAACATGCTAGGACCATGTTCAAAAATGTTTTCGGCTCAGGGTTTCTGGTAAGAACAGCTCATGTGATTCTGACATGGGTCATAACGTTGATACTCTTCCTACATGATACAGGTAAGCCCGTCTCACTTCTGTGTACGTGATAACGCGTTATAGCTGAAAGTTTATTATTATTATTATTATTATTATTATTATTATTGTTTATTTAATATGTGGGATTACAAGCTAATAATTGTATACAATGACAACAGTCCATTTTATCAGATGTTTGTAGCTGTCCACATCGGCAGTAACAGAGCCTGAGACCTCTCAGGTGGACCTCAGTGTGTATCCCTGAGTTAAAGTGTAGTTTCCTGTGTGTTTTGGTTGAAGAGCTGAGGAAACAGGAGGAGACAGGCCAGCTGGTCCAGCCTGTGCTCTTCGTCCTGTTGGTGCTGGTGTCGGTGTTGCTCTACTTCGCTGTTTCTCTGATGGACCCAGGCTTTATCTTGTCCGATGACAGCGATTTACAGGTATTATACTAATCCCAAGGTGTATTTCTATCGAAAATCTTTGTTAGAGTGATTGATATCAAGAGTTAAAAACGCACCCATAATGGTGCCTGAAACCAGAAGTCTGCCCGATGATATATTTAGAGGCAGTTGATAAGATGTTATTGGTTATGAAGACAGAAAATGGGATGGTGACGTGGAAGCTGGTGTAAAGATTATATTTATCTCTTCAACCACTAGGAAAGAGGTTTGGCATCTTAACCTGATAAACCTTTATTGATTTTATCAGACACTGTCTCTTACTGCTTCTTCATGACATTGCAGATGTGTTGTGTTGCAGTGCAGGTGTTGCATGAATTTGATGCATTGCTATTTTGCAGTCAGTACATCTTTATGCCAGGAAAGGGACTGATGGAATATAAACAGTAATGTAACAATGGAAGTGGTTTTTGTAGGTTATAATTCCCAGAATCTTGGAGAATGGAGTGTACAGTAATGTTTTGCTACTTAATGTAGTTATTCAGGTGTTAAAAGATTTAGCAATTGCCTTACCAGTTTAGGTAAACAACTTGTGAAACAGTGTGCGTCCACTGTTGTGTGTGCACTGGGACTGTGGGAAAACAATCAAAATCCGATTGTGGTGTGATATGTTTGTGGGACTGACAAATGGAAAACACACAACAGGTCGCCTTAAAAGCTTAAACTGTAAATAGACAATGGGTTCCCTGACCAGTTTGTCTCATGTCTTGTGCCAGTTCACGCTGGGAGTCACTGAGGAGCAGCAGGACATGATCCCACCCTCCACCAAATCCCTGCGACAGCGCCGCTGTGGCCACTGCCTGCTGCAGGTAAGCTCCATGCCAGCTCGCTGCCTTGGGCTCATGTGGCATGTGGAACATTTTCACTCACATGAGTTAACACATTTAGAGAAGCTGCCATGATTTCTGAGGCAAAAGAGTGTCATAGTCAGCTGATATATTTATACATACATGAATACCGTCAGTGCAAGTCATTTTCAACTGCAATATTCACCCCAAAATGATTTTTTTTTTTTTTGGTTGATTGCTATGCTTGATAATTTTACCATGATGTGTTTTAATGTGGAGGTTTGTGACCTTTTGAAGAAAAAAAAGAAATTCAAACTCAACTCTACTTACTAGCCGACTCCTGGGCCTTCATTCGCGTCTCACAGAAGGTGGACAGTGTTTGCGCATTTGTAAAAATTACAGTGAGTTCTGGGGAAGTCCGTCAGATGTAGAGGAGGACCTAGGGTCAAGGGTTTTTTGTCTTTATCTGCGGGACTGCTTGACTGGTGGATTGTTGATTGTCTGCGGACATGGTGTTAGTAATTTGTCATCTGTCCGTGGTGTCATTGTAGCTCAGGCTGAAATGTGACACTAAGTTCTACAGTACTTGTAGGATCCCTCAGTGGTATAGAATAACAAATGGGTTGCCAGGCAGCGCAGTTCTGTGTTACACACCTTTACCACTTCAAGTAAACACAAAACATCATATGATACAGTAGCAAGAGTTATTTTAGCAGTCAGGTCTCTGTGTACAGTACAGAGTATACAGGGAGTGGCTGTTTGTAATATACCTTATACCTTCTTAACTTAAAGACAATCTGTGATCTAAATGAAAACTAAAGTTTGCAATATAGAAATTTAAGAGACAACAACCAAATCTAATCCATATTTGATGCTTTTGAAAGATTTACTTTATAGTTAAAAGCAGTTGGGAAAAATCATTGTTTGTTACACATCTTTACTCAGTGTCTACTTACTACCTTTTGGAGCTTTCAGGTACATTGAACAGTCTGTGGATGATTTGTAGGTGGTTTCTGAAAAGGTTATGGGTAAAACAATCAAGTATGCAACTTTTCCTGCCGTGGACACAGCGATGAGCTCTCTGCAGCTCTGTGGATGTTCTGTCAGTGTCTGTGATTTAACAGATGGATAACGTGGCTGTTTTCCCAAGACAGACAGTACTGAGAGGAGAAGCACCGTGACACAGTCCCACACTTTCTCCACTGGGACATTGTGTGTCCTGTGATTCACTGAAGGGCTACAGCCTCAGAAAGCTCATTACAACTCTTTTTTCCAGGCGGATGAGCAACAGCAGCTATTTTTATTCACACCACTGGACAAAGTCAGCTTTCAGAGCACTGGCCTGAGCTATTTTAAATCAAGTCTGGCTTTTAACCAGCATTAACACAGCAGGGTTAAATGGTAATGCTCTCACTCCACATAGCAAGCATGTAGTTGTTTGCTCTAAATACAATGTTCTTTATTCCAAGCAGCAGCCAATGAGGTCAAAGCACTGCCAGACATGTCAGCACTGTGTACGGCGTTATGACCATCACTGCCCCTGGATTGAGAACTGTGTCGGTGAGAGGAACCACCGCTGGTTTGTGCTTTACCTGGCTGTTCAGTTGCTGGTGCTGCTGTGGGGGCTGCACATTGCCTGGTGAGTACAACACTGTCAGCAGTCATCCCCGTGGCAGATTCACACCACAGCTGCAAAAACCAGCACGAATTGATTCTGTCCTACCTATTTCCTCAGGACGGGTTTCAGTTACGCGCCCACTTGGCAGCTGTGGCTGCGTACCAACGGCATGCTGCTGGCTGTGGCCGTGCTGGTGGCTCTGCTCTCGCTGATAGTGCTGCTCCTTCTTGGCTCCCACCTCTACCTGGTTTCTCTCAACACCACCACCTGGGAGTTCATGTCACGCCACCGCATCTCCTACCTCAAGCACTGCGGCGCCGATGAAAACCCCTTTGACCGTGGCACCTTCCACAACCTCTGGGGTTTCTTCTGTGTGTGGGGCACTGTGGTGTGGGAACAGGTGTACTTCAGGGAGGGCAGCGACCAAGTCTAGCATCACTGGACAAGCATGAACAGACTTAAAAGACTGGATGTTACTCATGAACAGTCTTTCTGGATTTGCGAATCACACCATTGACGACAAAGTTGGTACAAAAACTGTCCTTGTCTCCAGTTTACCTTTTAATAGAGACACCTGTGTTGTTCTGCCATAACTCTGTAACATTTCCTTTCTTTAGCGTCTCTCTTCTCAACGTTTCAGCCATTGCTTAGATTCATTGTGTTGTCTTGTTTTGTTGTTGCGTTTTCCCTCCACTCCCTGAGTGGCTGTCGACACACTCAAAGTCATCTCCTGTGCCTCCAGAGCGAAGTACCTATTCTTAGTTACCATGTGTGGACAGCAGGTCACCAGCACACCAGCCCTTATTCTAACAATTGTTTACAACCGTTCAGTTTACCCTTTCCCTAAAACAGGCAATCATCCTCATTGTCTGCAGGTACTTAACTGTCCAAATGTAAGACTCTGAATTAAGCTAGTCATTAAGCCCTGCTACTCAAGCTTTGTTTATGCACCCACATCCCACTTGACCCTCATTCCTGTGTCCACTGAATCATTTATGTGGGCAGCGATTACATGTTTTAAGTACTTCTAGTCTTACCACAATGCATGGTAACCCTGACTGTTAATTAACTCAGAAGTTTACTTTTAATACATGTCAAATGTTGCATAACTATTTGATTAAAAATACTTGTTTTAGGTGCATGTGTAGACAATCCAGGTCTGTGGTAGCTATGCTTTTGATGATCAAGTTGGATATTTTGGGGTTTTTTTGTACATTTGTTGTTTTTAGTGTAGAAAGTTTTCTTCTGTTCTCGTTTCATGTGATAAACTGCTGAGTCATATTTATTCTGTACAGAGGTTTTACAGGGTCCACTAGCTTCATCAGCATTTGTCTGGAGAAGAAAAGCTGTTAGTGGGAGAATGACAATGACTGACAATTTTCCAAATACTGTAATATTTTATGATGGTGTGAAAATAAAATTGTACTGTATTGATATTCACATTTAATCCAACCATGATGTACAGGATGCTTTGACTTTCACTCAACAGCATTTCAAGATATTTTCTACTGTATATCATTTTTAAACTATTTTGGACCAGAAAATGTCTTTAGATTTTTGTATGACTGTTTTAATTGAGTAACTGGAGGAATAACGCACCAGATCATTAGCAAAGAGTAAGTAGAGAGCTTTGAATGCAATACATTGTTTGGTATTTCCATTTGAGCTTTTCCTCGTGCAATAGTATCCTTGTAAGAGAGCAATAAATGTGGTGTTGAATTTAATGTACAGCAGTAGTGTTGGACAAAGTGCAGATGGACTGTCATCGTCAGGGAGAGCTCTGGTCTATATGAATTAACATTTAATTCATGTTGTGTATTACTTAATTATATGCAATACTGTCATGCAATGTTTTTTTTTACTACTTTGAGATGACTGAATACATCAATAAATCAATGTTTCACGAAGCGTCTTCTGGTCATTCAAAGTCCAGCAGATATACATTTATTCATTAATATCTTCCGGCATGTAGTTTCACTTTACATAGAGGCTGGTTTGTTTGATATAAGCATAGTTCATCAAGCATTATAGTGTTATTCTAAAAATGCAAATATATTTATGCTGAGAGAAACTGCAAGTAAAGAACTTACATTAACAATGTGGCTATTTTCAGTATATTATATCCCAAATAAACAGATAACAGACTGTTAATGATTTCACTTAATTGCAGGAGGTACATTCAAGGTTTGGCCTTCAGAGTTATCTTCATTAAGAGCACAAATATTTACATTGTAGTACTTTGGATTGAGAGGGCAGTGTTCATGTTTGGAACATCACTGGCACAATGTCCATTTACAAAAAACCCCCAAAACATTCACGTGGAAAAACTCACAATTGCACAGGTGACATGCAGAATGTAAACAGCAAATGTTCAACTTTCTGATTGATGACTGTTTCTGTGCTCAGTCAGTACAAACAGTTCAATATTAATTTGGCAAAATAATGTTAAAATGTAAATTCTGTATTGTGAAATCAGACCCAGTGGGTGTCACAGTGTGTCAGTGAAGTGTGACAGGCTGACTTTGGTGTAGAGCTGAGTATCTGAAGGACCTCGTCGTGGTTGCGGCTGGAAATGTGCAAAAAGGTGCGTGAAAAAGGCAGGACTGCAGCTTCTCAGCTTCTGATGAATCACAAGAGTTTCGCAGTAAAATAAAAGTAAACAGCCGCTGCCCGTCACGATGATCTGGCAGCACAGAGGGTGAATCCCTTTATCAACTCATGAAAGAGAAGTCAAAGTCAGCAAAGATTTCCTGTTGCTCGGCAGTAAGGACGCAGGGTGTCCGAGGGAGGGTGAGAACTGGCTTGAGGCTAGTAAACTCCTCGTCAAAGTTACTGACATCCTTTGGCGCTTTGATGACGGGCAGGAAGGGAGGTTTCACCTTTTTGGCCAGAAGAGCTTCCCAGTCCATTCCCTGTTGGCAGACAAGGGGTTAAAAAACAGCAGGCACTGTAGCTCACATTAAAAAACACCACATTGTGAACTGGATGATTCTGTGAAAAGACAGAAGGCGTGTCAGCTATTGTCGACTCTTCAGCTGACATTTCAGCTGCTTTCATTTCATTACAGCGACTCACTTCCACAGCGTTGTTACATTACATGTTACAGATGGTCAACAATATTTTTCCACAGTAACTAGACATAAAAATGTGAATAAAGAAATCAACGGAAATGGGAAAGTTAAACGTTATCTGAAATACTCTTTTAAAGACAACAACGGCCTTGTTTATCTGTTTTATATTTTGATCAATAAACACCACACAACCGATGCGAACATTCTCTTCACTGCAGCACAGAGCTGTTCAGAGAAGGTTTTCACATACTGCTCTGTGGCTGGTTTGTGTGAAGTGTGAAGGAGTGAACTTAGAAGAAATGCACAGGGCCTCATCGCTGCAGAGCAAGGAGCTCTGAGAATAAGGAAAGAAAGACAGTGAAATAAAACGTTCCTCTCAGCTGTTCATCTTCTAAAACTCAAATTATGCTGGCATGAGTTGAAGTCAGAGACAACTAATGGTCTGTAGTGAAGAGGTTACAGTGGTAAGGGTGGTGTGTAGCATCTGGATGGATAATGACCTGAAAGAACTTGTGTCTTTTGATCTGCGAGGCGTCTTCTTCTCCTGCTCCAAGTCTCATCTCAGGATTTTTCTGCAGCAGCTAAAACGCAGTAAGAGCAGTAGAGGGAAGTCAGCAAAAGGTGCACACAGATCACTTAGAGCACTGTGCTTCCATCAAATGTCAATTGAAATCAATGCTGTTTTAACATGAGGAAGCCTGTGCGGAGACTTCACATTCATTCAATCCTTGGCAAACCTTTTGAATGAGGGACACAGACTCAGGAGAAAGGAAGCGAGGGAAGTGCACTTCATCATTAACGATGCTGTCGAACACCTCTTCCTCATCATCACCTGGGAAAGGAGACTGAAAGAGAAGAGAGAGAACTTAACACTCTTCTCTGTTCCTTCTGAGGCTACGTTAGACTGCAGGTAAATCATCTGGTGGGATCAGTGTAGGTCTGGGTTTCACTTAAACAATGGATAAGCATTTAGAAAGCATCTATGCATCCAAACTTTGTTGGACCCCCTGATAAGTTCCCCTTTCTTCCAATTCTGCTTTAAGGTGATGATCACGTGCACAGACTTTGCTCACTGTAATTGTTCCTTCTGTCCACACTGACCCCAAAGAGATCCCTTTTAATCCTACTGCAGCTGCCAGTCGGCAGACAAGACAAATTTGGTAATTAGCTGGCTAGCTTTAGAGGGGCAGGGAACAGCCAAAGAGACAGATTTTTTACTTTATACTTTCCTTACATTCATCATGTGCACAAAGTGTACAGTGCATATTTGCCATTGATAAAAATGCCATAAAAGAAACGGCACACTGTGATTCCTAGAGTCTTGGCCAAGTTATACTGACCTCCCCCACCATCATCTCAAAGATGAGGACCCCCAGCCCCCACCAGTCTACGCTGCGGGTGTAGTTGTTGTCTGTCAGCACCTCTGGGGCGAGAAACTCTGGCGTACCACAGAATGTCGAAGTGCGATCCCCATGGCCCATACCTACACACAGTACACAGCAGCCTGATTTAGACATCATTACTGACACATTAAAAAGGTCAAACATTGTTTTGTTGCTCATGAACTATGACAGAAAACCACTGACATAACTTTATACCACCACAAGAGCAGGTGTTCACACAGAGACACGGAGGTTTAGCAAAACATCAGTTATGGCACTAAAATTGTCACTATCTTACCTTCTTTGCACAAGCCAAAGTCTGCTATCCTGACAAAACCATCTGCATCCATTAGCAGATTATCCAGCTTCAGATCCCTGACAAAGACACAAACCAAATTATGTGACATACTCGCATCATGAAGTGAGGTGTGAAGTAATGATGTTCCGAGAGCAGCCTCACACGGACTCACCTGTAAACTATTTTGTTTTTATGGAGGAACTCCAGGCCGAGCAGCACACACGACGCATAAAACCTTCAAACAGACAGAAAGAGATGAGCTGTGACACAAACTGTATTGTATTTGTGTGCTGTATGTCAGCGGCTTTACAGGCAGTGATATGTGCTCACCGGGCCTGTTTTTCAGAGAAGATGCTGTTGTGAATGTGTGTCATGAGGTCTCCTCCAGATGAGTAGGCCATCACAAAGCACACATGGTCTGCGGTCTGAAAGCAGCCGTACAGGTTCACCAGGAAAGGATGTTGTGAGGCATTGATCACTTCAAAGATCCTCTTTTCACAAATGAGGCTGACCACACACAAACACAGACACATTGTTATATTGTCATAATCAACTCAATCTCATCTTGATCATCCATTTTAACACAAAAAGTCTTCATCACCTCTAAGAACATTAACAACATGCAACTTGATATTGTCCTCTCTTCCTTATTACCCAGTAAATGGCAACATGTTTAAAACTCTGCATGAACAGTCTCAACAAAGGCTTTGAGCTACAAATGTGCAGCCTCTCGGCTCAGGCCGACACAACCATGATGACACAGAAGACATTACACAGTTATATTCACAAGTTTAATTCTAATAACCAGGACAGGTTGACTGATTTTATGTATAAAATGAAGTGGGCTACTATAGTGAAGTTGCTTTGTGATTCGAACAATAAGGTGACGTCACATAATTAAATGAGATATACAAGGAACATTGCAGAGCAGTGCAAAGGGGCAGTAAAACTCTGATAGTGTTTCAAATGAACTTGCTGAAGGATTGCGTACCTGTCAACTTCGTCACGTGTCACTATGTCTCCTTTCTTCAGAGCTTTGATGGCGTACAGTTTGCCTGACCCCTTATACTCTGCTAGCAGCACCTTGGATCAGGAGGTACACAAGAAACATCTGATGCATATTAACCTTCATTTATTTTCAAATATTCATCATTGTTGTAGAGCGCAGATGAGAGCTGACGGGAAATGGGGACATAGGTTATTAGTCAAATGCACACTCAGCATCCTCACTGTCAGTAAAGTCTCTGCTTTTGTCCACTCAAACTGCTGCCACTGACATCTTTACTGTTCTAGCGCACAGGAGAACAAGAGAGAGGAGATGCACACCTTTCCAAAGTGACCTCTTCCCAGAACTGAAATGCAGTTGAAGTCCTCAATCTTAAGTCCTTCGTCCCTGCTGCGTGGGAGTACAAACATGCATATATATGTTTAACTGAAAAACTGTATTTTCCCATTTACCATCTTTTCCATTTTATTCCCCAATTTGAAAGGCATCAGGTTTAGCTCAGAGGAAATATCCATTCGGAAAAGCTCCACTATGTAATGTTATGACTCACTTTTTCACTTCACCGTGACAATGTTTGAGGATCAAACACACTGTTTACTTTGGCTTGTGCTTTACTTATATGTGATTTTTTTAACTTTAAACCAAGGTTTAAAGGTATTAAATGGGGTTTTTTTAACAAAAAAATATTGAAGCATTTAAAAGCATAAGTCATCACACTTAACAAGAACAGAATAATAACAAATAAAAAGAGAGTGCTGCTCAGTGTGACTTACTGTAGGGGTGGATGAACCGATGGTTGTCGCTTTGGCTTTGGACTCCTGTTTTCACCAGGAGACTGTTTTAAAAAAGAAAAGATTCAAGAAATCTTCCCAAATCTTGAAAGAAAGTAGGGATGGAGCTAAACCGGGGGCTCTAGATTAGAGTTTAAACGTCACACGCTTCTCTGCTATCACTCCTTGTTTAACTGGTCTTAATATCTGTTTAATTATCCTCACTGTTAAAGCATTTGTCACTGAAACAGGTCACCTGACTTGCTTACCAGCGGAAAGTCTTTAGTGTTCTTTCTTGTGCGATGTGGAGATCTACCAGGCTGTTCTTCAGTAAAATTTAGACTCATCACAGCAGGTTCCCTAAAAAAACCAAGAGGGAAACCTTATACACTGTCACTTCTCTGGTTAAGTGTGGTCCTTCGGCTGTGCTGGTGTTAGGGCTTTTGCATTATTTGATTTTTTTTTTTCTCTGTAGCTGGTGTCTCTTAAATCTGGTGAATTCTTCTGATATGTTTTTACGTGTAAGAGACGTTCCATCCATTTCTTTCTCACGTCTTTCGCATCATGTTGACAGTCTAAAAACAATTTCTTATTGATGTTTTTTGCATGTGTATTGATTTATCATGTCCTCCATCAACCTCATTTAATTGACAGACTGATCATAATTGAGTTTTGCCAGCATGTTTTTGGTGATTTCTGGATTTTTCTTTTTCTTGGAATGCTTGGATACACAAAATATAATGATCTTGACTCTGTTGACAATAATCAAAATACTGGTATAGATGTCACCACCACGATTCCTTATCTTAATACTGCTTTTTGTAAAGACAAACATTATTATTATACAAGCACTATGTATTTTCCTGACTCTGGATGCAGGTCAGTGGTAATGTTGCTATCAGCCCTCTACTGAAGTCACTTTCTCTCTCGTCTCAGATATCATGAGTGGGTAGAAGAATAGCCTCTGGTCACTGTGGAAAGCTAAGCAAAGAAGTTAATAGCTCACTTTTGTAAGAGCTCTCTCGTTAAAGTGACAAGAGATGTTTCTGGGTCACAGTGCATGCAGACACCACAGAGACTTACCCTGCCGGAGAAGCGGTGGATGATGTGGAGCCAGTGTTAGAGTCTGTTAATGGAGGGCTCGTGGGCTCCAGGGAGCTGCAGGGAGGCAGGATGCTCATCATCAAACGGCCCCAAGTGGCAAAGTTCATGTTCATCTGAGCAGCACGCAGGAAGTCCTTCCCTGTGAAGAGAAATGAAAAATTAACATGCTACACTGACAGACTTTAGGGAAAAATATTTAAAGAGATCAGTGTCACGTTCACATTTAAGATTTTACTTACAAACTTAAAATTAATGAAATTTAAGAGAGGTATTCAGGCGACCTTTGGACATAAAAGAAATCCACCACATTTTTAAAAGATGAAATGAAGGCTTCTGTGAAACCATCCTGATGATGGATTTCTCCAATCTTTACATCAAGTAAGAAACACAACAGAAATATCTCTTAGTATCATCCTAAACATTTTTGTATTTGTGAGTGAGTCAATGTCCACCTCCTAGTTTTGTCAATACAGTCAAATAAACTAAAATGATGTACTTGCATGTCCTCATCCTCTTATTTACCATTATATTGCACATTTAAAATGGCAATCTTAAATTAAATTAATTATTAATACAGACATTGTGTAGACAGTGATAGATCTTTTGTTAATGAACTTAATATCAGTGTAAATGTAGATGCTAGTGCTACATTCCAATCTACACTATTACCTTACGGTCAGAAAGACACTGCAACAAACTTTTAACAAACAGGAACATGCAATAATTATGCATTTTACAAAAACAAATAAATATGGTCTGAAGAAATAACAACAACAGTGACAGAATGCAACATGAGTACATGTCGAAACCTTTTTCTTTAGGGAAGATTCTCCTCTGTCTCTGGAGCTTAGAGCGCCGCTCGATGACAGGATTGATAAATGTCACCTGGAAATGAGCAGAGGAGCTGATTATGATTCATGTGTGGAACACACAGTATTGATACTGGTGGCTGTGTCATTGTGTCAAATATTTACTTATTAGTCATGACACCAATGAATAGTATGTGAAGTATTTATCTCTTCAGTTTTAAGGTGCCGCAATAGAACACAAACATTTTTATCTGGAACTTAAGACGACTCTGGAAGAAGAAATGCAGGTTCAACATGATTTCCAGGGGTGACTTTAAGTGTGGTTTGATTCTAAAAACATGCAGCTGTAACAAATAAAACCTAACTGTCTTAAGGCTAGATATGAAAGTGAGAACCTCAATGAAGAGAACACCCTGAGGCTCCAGCTGGAGGCACATGCCATGTCTGCGGTTATCCAGGAAGTCCTCCAGCCGCAGGAATTTCAACCCACTTAACGCGCGCCAATCTCTCCAGTACACAGCAATTTCCAGCTCCCTAGACTAAGGGAACACACAAATAATCAGACATGTTCATAATCTTGTTTAATCAAGTGCATTTAAATTGGCTAACTGGAATGCTACAACTGATGGACCAGAAAAGAGCAAACAGGCAGTTGATGTGATTTAACTCACTGCCACACAAAATAGCTAACTTTTTCTGAGAGAGAATAGCTTAAACTCATTTTAAAGGGGTATTAAGGTGATTTACGTACTGCAACTAAAGAGAGATTACAAAAAGCATGGTCCAGCTCAAAGCAGCAGTACCCAGGCTCTTTTTTTAATAAACTTTATACTCCAAGTTTGTAACATTGTTAGAAATTTGTTTTCCCCATTTCAAACTCAAGATGACATAACCTTGATGACGTCATTATGATGTCCTCCTGGTCATTATCTCAGACTTAACAAAACTCCGCCAGAGCCGCAGAAGCTACTACACAACTCGATTTACAGGCCTTGTGACTCTTCCAGTGCTTACTGTTGAACAGTGAGTGAAAGAGAGACGGGGTTTGTTCACTACAATATCACGTCCCAAGTCTTAAGCAGGGATGCTTGGCGTGTGGGGGTAAAGCCAGATTAGAGCAAATGTCAGAGGATTAAGAGTGGGATTACATGAGTGGAGTTGGAGGCTGACAGAGTATCAAAGACATACTTGGCCATTCTGGCTCAGTGATGGACAAGATGTCAGCGCTTTGTGTCTCTCTGTTACCGTTCTTGGCCTGTTAACAGACATTTAGCAGACCATTAGGGGTTATTGAGCTGACCAAACTAGACTGGCATTTGGGACAGGCTATTATGACGAGGACAAACAGTCACTACAGCTACTGTATTGTCAAACAATTGTTAGTTTCCCATGTCAGCAAAGTAAATTATGGAAAATCAACATACATAAATTATCTTTCAACCTATTTAAATTAACTAGTCTATTTTTTCTGCACTTTTCTACTAGACTGAGCTTGGTTATAATATATGCAGGTAAGCACAATATAGTCCAGTTAGGCAATAAGCAACAGAAAGGTGGGTGTAAGTGACATAAGAAGTTAGTAGCAGCACCATCCAGAGACAATAAAAAGCTAAACCTAACAGTCTACTCAAATGAGCCTTTTTTAAGTCCTCCCAAGACGACAGCATCATCAGCCTCATCCTGTGAGAACGTCCACATAAAGACTCCATTAAAGATGAGGAACATCTGACCAACGCTTCCTTTCATCTGAAAGATTCCCTCTTTTGAAATGGTTTTATTCTAACACTCCTGTATCACAGTCAAGGGCCAGTAACTCGGCCGTGATGTTTCCATCCTAAAAGGCAGGCTGGTGGAGTGACTACTTGAAAAATGTAATTCTGGCTCAGTGGTAATTGAAGGTGCGTGTTGAATTGAAAGCCACTGACCCGTTCCAGTTCGATGCTGAAGCTCTGGCCCGAGGTCTCATTGCCCAGCTGTCTCCAATGTGTGCGCCCCACTATCCTGTTGTCCACCTTCAGCACAATGCTGATCTCCGCTGAGACGCAAACACAGAGATACAATCTGATGCAGGCATTAACTAGTAAAGACCAGTGAAGGTTGAAGAAGAATTTGCACACACACAAATGTACATTGGAGGAGCTTATATTATTTCACATGCAGAAGATCCCATTTACAAGAACTAATACAAACCATAACAGACTGTAAATGAATACTGTATATAAAGCCTAATGATCTGCATACAGGGAGGTAAAAAGCCCAAAACAATGTTAGCTAAAGTGTTGACTTACAGGACAGGTCATCAGTCTTGGTTGTCTTGCCATTAGCACTGCGTCCTGATAGGCCAGCTCTCACCTTCAGAGACTTTCCATCTAAGAGGCTTCCAGGGGTGGACAAGACACTGGTCACAGGACCACGGCCTGGAACAGACTCCAACAAGTCTTGGCAGCCCATCAAACATACCTCCAACCGACCTAAGGGAAAGCATTTTAGCTTTCATCAATTCAGTCATTGGAAAACACAATTTAAGGTCTAACAGAAGACGTTAATTAGCTACAGAAAGGAAATGCAGATGTTCTAGAAATGACAAAAGACTGAAGTCAGGGTGGGATATTTAACAAAGACACTGAATTAATATATTAGAGAATATTAGTAGAAACCTGTAAGACTGGCTGGTTTGAAGAAAGAAGAGGCAGAGGAAGAGGACGGAGGGTTGGACTGTTTCTTGGGTGTGCCGTAGGAAGGTGAGGTTCCTAATGCAAGCTCCTCTTTAATGGCAGCATGTTGGGGATGGTCCAGGGGCAGCTCACTTAAACGTCTCTCTAGGGAGAGACGCAGCAAATCCACCTTCTGAGATGACTCTTGCATTCGTGCCTGGGCCTAAGGGACACAACACTCCTTGAGAGCAAATCTTGGCATCTCTGTTTCTTTCTGCCTAACAATAAATGAATAAATAATATATCTAATGATTTGGTGTTGTACTGTGGTTGTGATTCTCACCCTCTGTGTTCTGTTAAGTTAAGCAAGGCTTACTTCAATAAATAAGGAAACTGATTCATTCAAGTTGAGTCAGTCTGACCTACGTTACCATGGGAACATCCAGACTAACCTGTGATCTCATCAAGATTAGTTTTCAGGCTCAGCTTCAACGCAGTGTGAGCCAATGTTACAGTCGGTCTGACAGACTGATGCACAGTGAAAGGTTCTTCATTCGTCTGTTTGCAGTTAATGTCAAATTGACCATATTTCACAAAGGCTGCTTTACATACTATCCACTCACCTGCAACTGTCTAAATAGCTTTTTTACTATAAAGTATCTGTCCAGTATACCACTCAGCATGTGCAAAATGCACAGCAGTACACTGTTAAATAACATCTTTAAACCTGTGACTGTAGTTACATTGTTTGCACCTGTTCTTCTTATAAATGTCACTGAGATAAAACTACGCAAACCTGATCAATATGACACTTGTTAGCTGCAGCAGTGATTTCCCAGCTTTGTATGCAGAGAGTGGTTGTCCCATCCACTGATACTGAGTACTGTTGTGGACTATCCTGCTGCTACTCACCTCTGCAAATATGCGGCGGTCCTGAATCTTGCGCCCACTTAGTTGCTTTACCACATTTTTGGCTCCTTCTGCTACGGCCGCTTCAATCTTCATGTGGTGCATGAGTTCAGCCACCCGCATCTCCAGAGGACTGATCATATCCACGGGGTGACCTGAGGGCAGGTGATGCAGTCACTTTTACATCCTCAGCAGAGGATAGATACAGAAAGCACCAACATTTCAGGATCTAAGCAAATACATTTATACTTGCAAGAGACATTTCCAGGTACAAATACATAACAGCTCATAAAACAGTAATACATGCACTTCATGATTTCATCAGATCTCAATTTTTCTCATGTGACATTTTTGGCAACACATATTCCTAGTTATTTCTTCATACTGCAAAAAAAGGAATCTAACTGGAACCAGTGTCCTTTCCAAGGTATTTATGAGGACTGATATAATGTAAGAATTCATGTTGTAAAAAAGTTTTGAAAACGATTTCCTGTTTGTACTACAGCTGGCTGATAATTCAGTTTCAATGAACACTAATGAAAGCTCACTGACAGAGACAACCACTGCTTGCCTTAAGTTTGCATTCCAAATAAAAATAACAATTAGTCTCTTATATGAGATTTGTCACAGTAATGTTGTGACAATGTAATGTTGGAGATTATAACAAGAACTGTACATGTATGCGTATGTAGTAAGATTTACCATGTGAGCCATCCCGCTCTCCATCTCTGGCTTGACTGACTTTGACAATCTGCATGCGCAGCAGCTCAATCTTAGTGCGGCTGTCCTGCAGCATTTGCTGGGCTGTAGACAGCATCTTCCTGTCCTGGAAAATAAAAAGGGACAACTAACACCGGAGCCTAGTGATGGAAGCTGTTGATATGTATTGCATTTGGGTGAAGTAATATTTGGATTTGGGTTTTGTTAAGTTACTACTTCTCTGTAAGGATGGGAATTTTGTATTTGACACATTTGACACCACACACAACAATTACAGTTAATCTGTGACATAATCCATCCCAAACTCTAGTCGTCTTGCTGACGCAGACATAAATCTTCACTCATTCTTCTTACAGTCAAATATAAATGGCTCAACCTACTGAACAAACATATCACTTAATGTTAAAAGCTCAGGATGTCATTAAAAGAGCAGTAGAGTTGTGCTTGTACTATTCTCAACAACAAGGACAGCCCTGTCCTTGAATACTCTCTCTGCAGTGGCATTTCTTTGTTTCCCTTCGCTGTCCAGTCCTCTGTCCCTTCTTACACTTCAGAGACGCTTTCTGCTGCCACCAGCAATTAAGAACATGATTCAGTGTCTACTCACTGCTACAGACAGAGCGATTCCATCAGCCTGCTGAGCAAGTCAGTGCGTTTGCATGTACTGTACCTTGACTGAACTGTTGGTGTAAGTCTGGATCATGTTATCAGCGCCCTGTTTGACTTTGGTCTCCATAGTTAGCTGTTTCTTCAGGGTTCTGAGTCGACCGGCTAGTGGTGATGTAACATCTTCCCACTTACATGATTCTGCGGACTGGTTGTCTACTTCCTCCGAGCAACCTGCATCCAAACAATCAGATGGTCTTTCATTGGGAAACAGCTCTCTTTCAGTAGTGGTGATTAATTTGAGCAAGGTTACTGTATTTTTGTTGTACCATCTTTAAGTTAAGGCATACGATTTCATAACCAGACACAATCCTCAGGTAGTGTTGTACAATAACGACAGCCAAAGTGTCGTTTAGATACCTGTGCAAGGCCTCAGCATGGTACTTTTTAGTAAGGTTATTTTCATTACCTGTGGTGCAGTCCTTCTCTGTAGCCATAGACCTGGCATTGAGCTCCTGCAGCTCCCAGTGTAACTTCTCCAGCTTGCGGCTTGAGGCCTTGAGTTGGCCCTCCACGTCAGCTGCACTCTTGCGATTGGTAACGGCCCGCCGCAGTCTCTCAGCTGCTTCCTTGATCTTCAACTCCCGCTGAATCTCCTGCCTGAGCAAAGTACGGGCATCCTCCAAACGCTGCTGAAACTCTGGGTCGAGAATATCCCCCTCATCCAGACCCTGCAGGTTACTGCTCTGCAGGACACATCACAACAACCTCAATCTCTGATTACTATGATTTATTTTCAGTTCTTTATGTATCACATTATATATACAAATTATGTCAACATATTATAATATCCCAGCGATCTATCAAGTATCATTCATGCAGACTCTGCGGATTCCAAAAAATATTAAATTAAAATGAATGGATTTAAATTTAGGCAGCTGCAACAGTATGAAAGCCAACACAAAGCAGAATCAATAGAGGTCAGCATGACTGAGAGGTCAGCATGACAACAATTACCCTGTGTGAAAGACAAAAACTATGCAAAGTAGAAAACTTTATGGAAATCAAGCACAAACTGATTTCAGGCTAATGCAGCTTAATAAGGTAAAAAGGATCCACTTGATAAAATAGGAACAAAAGCAAATGAAGTTAAGTATTTTAGGAAGTTGAAGCAAGCTGTGACAGTTACACAAACAATGGCTCAACAACAGTAAATGACACAATGCCTCCCCCTTGTGGATACAGATTTACTTACATTACACTAAAGTGGCAACAGTATCGTCCTTCTTTCTGTCCAGAGAATTACAGCTGTCAAAATTACAGCTGAAACTAATGATCATCTTTGTAATCTGTTCGATTAATCATAGTCCTAAATGAAAAGTGTCTATTGAGGCACCTTCAACTGCCCAAACACAAAAACATATTTAAATGAAAATAATGTTAAAACACAAAAGAGCAACAACTCATCATAAAGCATTATTGTCTTGAATCGGGGAATATTTGTCGTTTTTGCTTGATTGACCAACAAAAACAGTTAACCACAAATCCTGACGACTGTATGATCAGTTAATCGTTTTTGAATCAGTCAAGATGCATTCCTTTACTTATTCATGTCTTGCATCACTGTCACACATCATCACCCTGTTACTACAGGGCATGCATTGTATTCGGGTGGTAGACAAAAATCAAAACCCATATCTGTATTGCTTAATACACTTGATGGTATATGGAATTTTTTGGTGCAATTATCATGAATCGAGCCTTTTCGGTATTTAAACATTTTGGCTGCATGTTGGTTACATAATCCCAACTCATTTTAACTGAACAGCTGTCACAGCTACTTACACAGCTCAAATTTCATTTATACTAAAAATGTAAATTGAGATATCTGTAACTGTAAAAAGACCTGTGTTCAATTTGCCTTTTAGTGTTATGGAAAATGCAGTTTATGATGTTCACGACATCACGACATTTAAATAAGTCCATTTAAATTATGACTAATCGGGCCTTAACTCTTCACATGTTCCTCTAAATGAAGACCGTTGATCTTCTCTGCAGGTAACAATCAAAACAACACCTTATTTACCACAAATTCCATTTTGATGACATCTTTGCATTTAGGGCGTTTATAAATCAGGTTTCCCCTCCTATTTGTTTTTGTATCGTTGTTTTGTATTGTTGTTTTTTGCCTTTTCACAATGCTGTGGTGATATAAAAAGCAGGATAGATCACACCAGATGTCCAGCTAACATCTTACTTGAATCCATTTACATATGGTGCAAAAGCAGTAGAGTCTAACACCAAATTTGTAAATAATTGGTGAATTAGTCTCTCAAAAAGAGTTGGCCAGTATTTAGATTTTTTGGATAATTTTTCATGCAAAAATGCCGAGTGATGCATAATTCCTTTTTCCAGAATATCTTAAGGTTTTGGGACTATTTGTCAAGCAAAACATCAAGCAATTAATGCCATTATTGTGACACTTTATAGAATAACTGATTATCAAGTATGAAGAATATAATTACAGGATTGATTCATAATCAAAATGATAACTTTTACTTTCAGGTGACATCATAATGAGTAACAATAAATGCAATTTCAGTTGCATGACTCTGCACTGTGTAGGAAAAATAAAACCATGGTTACTATTCATGACAACATTACTGAATCTGTTTAAGACTGGATTAAGCTTAATGGTTGTTCTGTGGGCTCTAAGGCTATCACCCTGCATTTATCACTCTATATCATCAATGTGTAAAAAGCCCAGACACCAAAACAAACCATTAACCTACATTAACAACAAGGTCATTACTTCTTTGCTGCTATTGACTTTGCTTAGAGGACCGAGTCTACCTAGGTAGGGTGTTTTTTGTGTTGGGTATTACTGGTATCTATTCATTTCTACAGCTATTATCTACTGTACTACACAAAGGACACACCTCCTGCCAATCAAAACAACTGGCCTACACCTTTTATTGTCTTAGGGAAGTGGTGTCAAGTCTGGATCCCATTAAAAGTAAATGGACCTGGCATTTTTTTTTATTGAGATCAGTGGATGGTACCTTGCCTGTTATTCATTATTCCTTGTTATTGTAAATGTTGGAAAATACGTGCTCTGAAAAAACACCATTGCCAAATTTAGCAAAGCTGTTTTTGTGAGATGTATGAGCTTCCTTGATTATTGGCAAAAGCTCAATTCAACTCAACTTAAATCATCTTTCATCGAGACAGAGGGTTTTGATCGGTTGCCTGAACATAAAATAGTAAGTGTAAGTTTTATTGAAATAAACCCTGTTAGGCAGAATTTGGGGATTTGTTCAACAAAGACACTTAATACAGACAAACAATTCTGTCAGAAAGTTAAAGCCACGTTGAGGAGGTAGCTTGACTTTTTGCGTCTTTTCTTAATGAAAGTGGCCGTTCAGTGTTTTAGATATTTGACGACCATAAAGACAGGAACTATGAGGAGACGCAAACAAGACAAACAGGAAAATCCAGTGCGCCTGTGACAAAGTAGCGACTAGCGTTATCTAACTAAACGGCAGGTAATATTAATTAGCTTACTGTTGGCACCAAACTACCCCGTGATGATTATTTGACGTCTTTGACAAGGTGCGCGCATGAACTTTACCTGTAGTGTTAAACCTGACATGGTGGCTGTCAGTTATCTGCGCTGGACATTCACACGGCGTCAACGTCCGCTCCGGCTGCCCAACGGTCCTCTCAACGGGCCAAAAAGTAGATGAAACGGTCCCGGGAGGAGTGACACGACTATCTTAAGCAAACTGACGGCGGCATGTGAAATTCAACGTCTGCTGAAGCGGTTCACTGGCGCTGTGTGTGTACGTAATCCTGCTCATCGTGGACACAAATCTGAGTAAAAGTTTGAATTGAGTTAAACTCGGGCTCGACGCAAAACTGACGTCAGTGACTCGCGGCTGGATTGGTTGGTAGTCTGTAATGACAGGGACGCAGCAGGAACCAATCACATTCGATTATTCAATGCACCTGCCAAGGTGCGTTGAATAAGAGCCTTGGATCTCCTCTCGAAACTGATATAGACATGCAGTTCTGATATATAAAGTTTTTATTTTGTCAATTATTAACATGTCGATTTTAGATAATAAAAGCTGTTAGTTCACGTTTATGCTTTTTAAACATGTTTTATTCACAAGAAATGAAGAATGAAGAGTAACTTTGAAAAACAACTTCTCTGAGAGACACAAAAACACAACTTGTTGCTGCAGCCGGTAGTGGCTGAGAAGTGGAAAAGCTGCGCATGCCGACAAAGACTAGTTTTCCATGAGAGAGGCTTTCAGGAAAAAATGGAAAACACACACACACACACACACACACACACACACACACACACACACACACACACACACACACTTTAGTTGCCTGCCACTCCACCCAGCCGCCAGCCACACACAGCGAGTAGCCTAGGTGGGGTTGGAAATGTTGATTTTTGTAGTATGTAATCTTTTTTGCTCCATGTAGTTACAGTATGCATGCAGATTTTTTTGCTCCTTGGGTAAATATGATTTTGAGTACCCCCGTGAATCTATGAACGTTTGAGAAAGGTGGACTAACAAAATCAGCGTGGGGCAGGAAACTTAAGGTAACTGCTGGTCCTTCAGTAAGGCATTTGACCAACTGTAATTTGAGACAAAGAGACTTTGGTTTTGAAATACAAGTGCGTAAACATCATGTATATTTGATTACATTAAATTGATCGATTAAAAGTACTTCATGCCCTCTACACCCCTTAGAAGGGAAATGTGTAACAGTCGTAGAAAATGGATAAATAAGTGGGAATTGTTTGAAAATGCTGACTTTGCAAATGATTATCAAAAATAAAAATGAAGGACCTGATATAGACTAACTGACAAAGAAGACCCTCGCCTCACTTGGACGCCTTCAGATTTGAGATGTACTGCGTTTAACCTTTAAGTTGCAGTACCGCACTCCAGCCAGTTGAGGGGAGTAGAGCACCATAAATATGTTCACCGACCGAGCGCCACAGAGAGAAACAAGCGTGCGAATCTGCGCTCGTTCCTCCTTATCGTGGGCTTGAAGACACGCACTCTATGTAAGGTGGAAGTAACTTTTATCCTACAGAGAAGAGTTATAAACCGCCCAGGACAAACATCTGGTCAAAAGTGTCACGGTAAACGATAACCATGTCGGCCTCATCGGCGAAAGTCAGTAGGAAGGAGAATTCAAATCATGACGGAGCGGACGAGACCTCTGGTAACGTTAAGGAATGGCGGTTATCCTGTACAACGCCATTTTCATTTGTTTTTCGTCATTTTGTTATTTTCAGTGTACTTTGTTGTGTAGTGTCCTGTTGAAGTGAAATGTTTATGGATGAACAGTTTAATTTACCTAGCTCTACATATAAACCTTGGAGTAAAATGCTGGTGTGCAGGACTGTTGCAGCATGCAATGTAGCATGCTAACACGGGCTAACACTTTAGCCAGCGTGAGAGGTTAGCTAACTGCTAGCTATTAGCTCACATTAGCTACTAGTTCACACGAAGAAGGCCGGTATTTGCATTGCATAAGCTGCATTCAGAGTGATGTGTATTTATTGTTCATGCTGACAATTTGGGAGGTGTGTTGTCGGGATGTATTGATCAAATCGCGTGCAGCCGCGCGTTTCTTCATACATGCTTGTGGCTGGAGCTACACAAGCGACTGTTTGCCTACATCATTAGCAAGTGCAACATTAACTGTATCCCATCTCCCATCAGTCAAGATAGGCCGAGCAGTGACATCGGTAACGTTAGCTGTGCAGTTCAACATACTGCAACCATTCTTGCGTGCTGGGCTTTTGTAAGCGAGTTAGTAACATTAGCCGAGCAAATGTAAACAAGCACGCCTTATGCGTTTAGATACCTATATTGTGGCTATGGGCTTCCACTATGGATATCGATTTGCGTTTTAACACGCGTACATAGGCTCTAGTGGACCCCGCAATATATTAATATCAGTGTGAAGTAGATAGTATTTCCCAGCGAGGCGTCGTTAAGCCCCTCATTCAAACCAGGCCGCCTTTAGCAGCAACAGGAAGCTCCAGACAGCAGGAGGCAGAGGGTCTGTCTGCTATGGATCCTCCGACACACACACACACACACACACACACCAACCAACCAAACTCACCACTCCTGGCATCCCGCGTTATTTAACACAGCGTGAATGCAACGGAGAAGTAATTCAGAAACGAGTTTCTAGGAAATTAGCCTCGTTATTACACCGAGATATGGAAATAGTTTATTATTGAGTAATCAAATCAGGGTAATGTCAAATTAAATCCAGTGTTGTGAACATGTCTTGCACACGAGGCCAGTGAAATTAAGTTTTAGTTCTTCAAAAATATTTCAACTTTATTATCGTATAATATTACAATTAATGAGCTCGAGAATCGTTTTATCTTAAGATACTTTTTTTTTTTTTTTTTTTTTTTTTTTTTTTTTTTTTTTTTTTTTTAAAAGGAGTTTAAAGTAATATGAAGTTGTCCTGGGCTACAGGAAAGTGTCTGGCTAAATTGGCAGCAAAGTGACTTTTGTTGTTACAAAGTAAAATCATTAAATCAAATTAATTCAAAATAATGGTCAGCAACTTAGATGTCAGAGGCATGTTGGAAAGCATGTAATGGCTAATCTGGCTAATAATGGCAACTTTCAGTCTGTATGAACTAACTTTCTTTAGACTCATCCCAGCTTGTTTGCAAATAGCAGATAGCATGTTGTAGAATGTTGCTGTCCAACAAAGTAGCCCAGTCACCCATGGACGGCAGGACAACAGATACATCTCTGTCAATGATGTAAACATATTGGGGATTAAAAAGTTGCCTTGCTTCAGGTGAACCAATTACCATTGTGACACTGTTTGTCTCATTGTGATTGCCACATAGGGTCACCCATTGAAATCAATATGATGCCCTTCTCTGACTGTTCAAATAAAATGGAAAAAGTACATCAACTACATCAACTAGTTCATCTTCATCAACTACTCTGATATTAACTGTGTATTACTGTTTGACATTCAGTGGAATTGCATGATGACTGTATATTGGAATTGCGAGGGGACAGTCTTAGATGTCACCATATATTTTTCTTTTTTTGGTAAAGTATTTAAATAGCATAATTGTCTTAAACATTCCTCCAAAACCTTAGCCCACAGTAAGCTGGGGAACCTTAAAATTGGAGTTGGTGGTTGTTTTTTGTTGGGTTTTGTTTTTGTTTTTTTTGTTTTTTTACTTCAACTATTTAAGGTTAAAATAAAGTTCCCTTGTCCTTCTCAGAAAAAGAGCAACAGGAAGCAATTGAACACATTGATGAAGTACAGAATGAAATTGACAGGTGAGCTTGAATTTTTTTTGTCTTTGTGTTCACTGACAGATGGGTGCATGTACAAAGTTTTCTTAGTGACAAGTTTGCCTTCTCCCTCCCCAGACTGAACGAACAGGCAAGTGAAGAAATTTTAAAAGTAGAGCAGAAGTACAACAAATTACGCCAGCCATTTTTCCAGAAGCGCTCAGAACTCATAGCCAAAATCCCCAACTTCTGGGTCACAACATTCGTCAACCATCCACAAGGTAAACTGTCACATTTTGTTGTGTTGACTTTATTTACCAGAAATTGTATATGTGGCAACTGTAACCTTAAAGGATAACTGTTTTTGTGACAGATATGATCATCCATTGTTTCTTATTTACAACTGCTTTACGCTTTTTAATGTTATGTACATGTACTTCTTATGAGGACAGAGGTTAATTGGTTCTCTCAACAGCTAACGGTGTCTTCATTCTGTAGTTTCAGCTCTTCTGGGTGAAGAGGACGAGGAAGCACTTCATTACTTGTCGAGGGTGGAGGTCACTGAGTTCGAGGATATCAAATCGGGATATAGAATAGATTTTGTGAGTTTTCAGGTTCACTTTGCAGTCGTTCATTTTCTTATACCATGCGCTGATACAGATGTGACACAAGTGTTTCTCTTTCTGTAGTATTTCGATGAGAATCCATACTTTGAGAACAAAGCCCTCTCCAAAGAGTTTAATGTAAACGAGAGCGGAGATCCCGTGTCCAAATCAACTGAAATCAAATGGAAAGCAGGAAAGGTTGGTGTGCAGGTTTTCAGGTTTTTGCACAAGTAACAAACTCTTCATAACTTTCAATCTGTAACAAATTTCCTTCCCAGGACCTGACAAAGCGTACAGGCCAGACGCCAAACAAAGCTGGGAAGAAAAGGCAGCATGAGGAGCCTGAGAGCTTCTTCACCTGGTTTACTGACCACTCAGATGCAGGAGCTGACGAGCTTGGAGAAGTGATCAAGGACGACATCTGGCCTAACCCGCTGCAGTACTACTTGGTAGGTGTATCAGCAGCCACTATGTGTTTTTAGTTGTCTTAGTGAGCATGCCAGTGTGCATTAAGTCCATATGCGCAAGTTTAAAGTTTCATCAGTGGTTTCTAATGTGACATTGAATTTTATGCCTCTGGAAAGACTCAGGAGAGACAATTCTCGGGTTGTTTTTTGTTATGACTGTGAGATAAACAGTAGTAATATAGTGTTTGTGCTGTAACAAAATCTACCTAAAATGTGTATTTTATTAATCATATTCACCGTGTGATATTGTGTTGCACCTGGCTCCAGTTTTATGTTTGACTAAAATCAGTGAGTGAGCTGCTTGATCGGATGTTATTCAGTGTTGGGAATGGGCACATGATTGGTATGATTCAGAGTGAGTTGTTTCATTTAAGGTAAATGGAAAAAATAAATATTGACCTGAGTATCAGTGTATATGTTCCAGATAAGTGCTACATAATACAAGCGAGGGTCAGACTTCCAAACAGCAGCGTTATTGCTGAAGTCAGTCAGGATGCTGAATCAATAAATGTCTTAACTCAACCGTCAGAGTTATACTGGTCCTAATGCAATTAAGGCGTCCAAGCCAGGATCAGGTGGTTAATGTCTAAATGTTCCTAAGGTTCCTGACATGGAGGACGAGGAAGGTGATGGTGATGATGATGACGATGAAGAGGAGGGACTGGAAGATATTGATGAGGGGGAGGAAGAGGAAGGTGAAGATGAAGATGAGGATGGAGATGGAGAAGATGGCGAGGTAAGAATATCTGCAGATCAAAAACACACTTTTACTCTGAAGCGTTAAAACGGTAACTGTAACTGATTCTAAACTAGATGACTACACTAGCTGTCCTGTTATCCAAGTGTTTTACCTCAAATGACTTCTGAAATGATCTGATCAGTCTAATAATTTTGTCCTTTTTTTTCTCCTTTCAGGATGATGGTGAGGATGATTAAATGTTTCAGCCAACACCTTTTTTCCAGTTCTCCCTCTGTGATCATCCTACCTGCAACCCACGGGAGCAAAATATTTTGTTTGGTTTTTGGGGGGTTTTGTAAAAAAAAAAATTCCTGTGTGTCGTCAGCGTGTCCGTCCTCTTCCTCTGCAGCCACGGCCTGTCCATAATGCCATGTCTACAGACCAGCTCCATACACAGCAGGTCTACATTGGGTGCGGTTGGGTGGGGGGGGGGTCGCTCTCTTGAAGTCTCACCTGTCATTGTTTCTCTACATCTCCCAAAGACATGCAAAAGAATAAAAAAAATTTGTAGCATTCTGCACGTCATCCTACGTAGATTTAAAATACGTACAATAGCAATTTCTATGTAAAATATGACAGTTTCTGTTGAAGTTGTGAGTTCAATAAAAATAAGCCATGGTGCAGTGATAACTTAATCATAGCATCCTTAGCCACTTTTATATATATAAATGTACATTATAATATATCCAGGGGTGGGGGTACTAAGGCTTATTAGAAGTTGCATTTTCCTTTGTGACTTAATGTACTAATGGAACTGATTGAAAGCACCAGCTTGTTCCTTTCCACCATTGTAAATGTTTTGGGATATACATGTATCTTGGTAAGACAGTTAATTGTACACAGTTTAATGGGGAGGTATGGTGGGGCAGTGGGGCTTTGACACCAACTCTAGACATCTGTTTAAGAAATTTTCATTATCTTGTTTTTCAGGCACCCACAACAACAAAGTTTGAAATGTACATTTTTTTATAAAAACAACCTAAAAGTCTAATTTTGAGCTTGGCTTAACATTTTGAGATGGGAGAGAAAGTGGTTTCTGTAGAGTCCTCTGTGGAGTCTACAGCATTTCTCCTGTTCTGCTGGAAACCTCTTCACATTAAATTAAGTGTACCAGTTGCTTTGTTACAATAAATAAATGTATACATGATATCTGGTGCAGTTTAATGACAGTTCAGCATTTCTTTGGCAAGACCCGCACCATGCTTATATTTTGATGCTTGCTGCCATTAGGCCAACAATTTTGGGGAAAAATGTCATTTTAGACAAGTGATAAAACAATCTGGTTTTGAACCGTTTGGGCTGAAAAGAAAATGCAAAATGTTTTTAAAAATTTTTGAATAGCCTGCTTTTGCGTTTACACAAGTTTTGGGCTAAACCTAAAGCTTTAGTTTGGCCCAAACAGTTTAGTATTCTAGAGGTTTTTACTGAGGATATAACAAGGCAAGTTAACATGATTCCTGTTGGGTAATTGATAGTATTGCTCTTTGAAATATCCCAAATCTTGCATTTAAAATACTAATATACATCCCAACCTAACTTGTTTTTTAGTAGGATCCTGAGTAGTTGCACTGACCAAAATTCTCAATGAGATCAAAAATCCAGTAGAGTGATGAGTACACTTATCTACTCCTGAAGTCCTCCTTGACAGGTGAACTGAACCTGAGAAATAATTGCTGCTCTGTCTTTAGGTTTTATGCAAAAAAGGGTTGCATTAGGCCATGTAATACACACGATGGCCCTTGTGTATTAATATTAATATGGGTTGAATGCTCAAATGAGTATGAATGCGCCGCGTAAAAAGCTAACATTACCTGTCCGTACCGGTATGAATGATTGAGGATAATCAGATGAAATAAAGCATGCCATGTAGTTCTCCTACCAATAGGTGGCAGAAATCATATGTACCTGGACGTAAAGAAAAAAGCATGGTTGCTTTCAGCGGAGGCCTTGAACATTGCGTGAAGGTCCCTGCCTTTGAGACAGCAGAGGACATTTTGAAAGACAAAATAATAATCTGTGAGGGCAGCGCGTGCACAGCGTGTTGTTAATGGGCGAGTGTACACCGTCATATGGATGTGGATTGTCCACAGCAACAAAGGCTGCTTGTGGAAATAGATGTAGACCTATGTGTGCTACTAAATGTCCTATGTTAATGTTAAAATAAAAAAACTCATTACCATTCACTCCCATTGTATTAGTACAGATGACTCTGATTTGTCTGTCACAATTTGGATAAATGTATCAATACTTCTACCGATGACCACGGCTATTTCATGAGGACAAGGAAAGGAAAATGAGCCTGCATTTTCCAAACGTTTCCCAGCTTCAGACAAGTCTCTGAAAGTGGATGTTTCAAGTCAACAACGTAAGAGTTGGCTCTCACGTGCATCATACAAATGGGTCCGCGAAAAGCGGAAGTGACGGCGGGATTTCTCTCTTGCCTCTCAACAGCCTCTCCGTAACCAAGGTAACGCTAGCTTAAAGGAAACAGGCTCCTTTGCTAAACGCTCAGATGCTAGCACAACAGGCTAACTGACCGAGCTAGCTTTGTGATAACTCGGATAACCCCATCTAAAGGCAGTCAACACCAACTAATGTAGCTAATAAATGTTCATTATCACACATTTGTTAAACAAACAACGTTTAGCAACGTTACCATGTTTACTGACGAAGCCCTGGACTCAGTGAGCATCCAGTCTCTGTGGAGGAAATCTCAACAGTCGACGCAAGAGTCGGTATGTTTCTGACAACTCTGCCCCACAGAATGCCCCGTTAGCATGAACCAATAATAATAGACAATAGCAATTACGGAAAAAGTTATATACCTAATGTTTCTGTACCTACCCGGTACGTGTTATGTTCAGGCGTTCCTCGGATGGTCCATGGAGCGTTGTTAAGTCACTTTATACTGCAGTTAACAACAGTGATGAGCCACTTGATGATGAGATATTAATTTATTTAATTTGACTAACAACAATACTTATGAACAACATATTTGATCAAGGACAATGTAAACAATATTCTACAGCGGAACTAATGACTTAAACATTTAAACTCTTTAAATAATAACATAAATAGCCTCTCTAAACACAAATGATTAGTTTTGCACCTGTTTAAATATGATTGCCTCCCGAACCTTAAGGGCCTTTACTTGCTGGTGTTTCAGAGAGGGTGTCAAACCAGAACAGTGCACAGTGCTGAGGCAGAGGTTCAGACTGTGTCGACTGTCATCAGCAGCACCCAGACCGAGCCACAGTATCAGGCGACAGAGCAGCTCTTACAGCAAAGCCACGACGAGCCAGAGCTGCCTGGTTTGAAGGAGTTCTTGCAGCGGGTTGAGGACACAGTCATCAGAGAGTTGGCCAAAAATGTCCGGAGTCACGCCTTTGATGGGTTCCAGGTGAACTGGGAAGATCACAATAATCTGGTAAGCACGACCAAAGAATCAAACAGAAAAGGTGATTTCTTAAGCAGGTGGTTACTTTGTATGACACAATTTCATGTTTGCAGGTTTCACGCCTCCATTGCCTTCAACATCCTGGCGCTGTAGAGAGAGGTCTTCATGTAACCAGTGTGTCCTGGAGTTGTACAGGTTCAGTTATTGCCTGTGCCTACGGTCGGTATGTTCATGTTTCACCTGATGTGTATATATACATTTTCTGTGGGACCCTGAATGTTTTCTGCCTTACTTTAGTCTGTGATTTTCAAAATGATAATGCAATAAAAACATCAACAAGAAAGTGGCAAAGAATCATTCCTGTGGTCATCATGTGGTCCAGATGTATGAATGCCTGTTTTTGGTGAGCAGAATCGATGACGGAGACTGGAGCAATGAGAGGTCGTATGTTTGTACGTGGAACCTTGACCGTCGAAGCCTTAAGCCCAAGCAAGCTGATCTGGTCATAGATGTTCCCACAGCAGTCACAGCTCTTTGCTGTCACCCAAGCCAACCAGCCCTCATCGCAGGTACATCACCAGTCTGCTTTAAAATCAGGAACTGATGACACAGTGTTTTCAGATCCTTACAAACTCTGAATCAGGTCGACATAGATACAAGTCTCACATCTCAACGTGGCCATCTCAATGCTGGGCACCAGGGAAAAACACGAGGTCTTAGCTGTTTCCATAAAACTCCTGTATTTTCAGTATACAATGCAGAAAAATCACATTTAAAATGCTTGAGGTAATGATATATTGCTGTCTCTACAAAGTTAGATTGCTGTTAGGCTACAGTTCTCATGACCTTTTGTTTTATGCATTTCTTTTCCTCAAGTGTCAGATAGAGCCAATAGTGAACTATAGCTGTCAGAAACTGCAAACCAATGGAAGATAAGTCACGGAGGGTCTCTACAGCATCAGCGTAAACCCGTTTAAAAGTTGTTGCTTGTGTTGTGTGTGCGGCTGTCACTCCAGGGGGTCTGTACAGCGGAGAGGTGATGGTCTGGGACACTAGTCGGACTCAGGACCCTGTGCTGGTTCAAACTGGGATGTCAGCAGACAGCCACAGAGAGCCTGTTTATCAGGTGAGTTGACAGTCTGTTTGGCTGCTAGTATTCTATGAGCATGGTCCACCACTGATGGGACACTTCATCTCTTGATACTACAAGAGGTCTATTTGATGCATTTGACGCATGTAGATGTTAAGTGTTCTGTGATGCACTTAGCTGAACAAGACTGTATAAATAATATGATAAATAAGAGTATGTTAGATTTGTTTCTGTGCAAAAGCAAAGAAGAATAAAGAACTTGGCTGCGGTCTGTGTTTTGTGCAGGTTGTCTGGGTACCCCTGCAGAGGAAAGGAGAATTTGGGGTGCTAAGTGCTGGATCAGGAGGAAGGGTGCTGCTGTGGACAGTGGAGTCAGACCAGGGCAAGTTTGTCCTGAATGCTGCCTTTGCTTTAGTACAACAGCAAGTCCCCCACAGCAGCAGCAGCAGCAGCTTCAAGGTAAGTCCCAGGATGCAAGAGGACACTGAAACCAAACTGAACTGTTCATCTGCATAACAACATGAGGGTTTTATCACAAATCAGAAACAGGCATGGTCTCACCAGACTGCCAGACACAGTTAATTGTGTTAATTGTTGCTGCTTCACACAGAGTAATGGAGCCTGTGGGTTCAGCTGGATGGAGGGTCACTCTGCTGCCAACTTTAAATGGTTCCCCAAATGGCTCCTGTGGGCCACAGTACAGAGTGAAAGCGATGTGGTTTTTTGTCGCCCATAGGGCCGTGGCAACAGCTCTGTGGGCGTCACCTCCCTGGCTCTGTCTCCCTGGGACCCTGACACCTTCTTGGTGGGCTCTGAGAGCGGCCTGCTGCTCAGATGCTCCTTCTCCTCACAGACATCAGCTGCTGTGCCCTCTGAAGGCCAGAGTGTGCCACTGAGAGCACCAGTCGTCTTCTCATTCAGACCTCGCAGCGGCCCGGTCCACTCCATACACTGCTCCCCTTACCACAGGTTACAGCTCTGCTCACCTTCCAAACAAGTGATCATTACTGTGTTCAGAAGCTATGTCACAGGTGACTCAACAATGATTTTGTCCTGATTTGTGTCTCATGTTGCCTGCAGGAACCTGTTTGTGAGTGCAGGGACTGATGGTCTGGCCCACCTCCACTCTCTGCTGCAGGCCAACCCACTGCTCTCTCTCAGGGTCTCAGACTCCTATGTGTTCCAGGTAGAGTGGTCTCCGACCAGACCACTGGTTTTTGCTGCAGCCACTGGAGAAGGTACAGCGTGAAAACACTGAAGTCAGAATAACATTTCTCTGATTTCCATCTTCATAGAAGGTTTCTAACTCTATTGGAAAGTTCTCAACCTGATAGTGACATACGGTACAGCATGATGGGTTGTGCATATGAAACAAGCATGAGGATATATCCTTATCAACTCTTATGCCGCCTGTCTGTCTCTCTTCAAGGTGAAGTGCAGATATTTGACTTAGGCCGCAGGTCCCTGAGGCCAGCAGCCACCATCGAGCAGGGAGATGCAGGCCCAGCTGCGACTTGCTTGGCCTTCAACTGTCAAAACCCTCACCTGTTGGCAGTGGGGAAGATCGATGGGACAGTCTGCGTTTGGCAGCTGAGTGCAGATTTGACAGAGCAGAACCCCAGAGAAAGCATCCAGCTGGAGCAGATAGCCAATCAAGTCGGAGCATGAAACAGTCTGGGACAGTTGAAGACTGCTGTGTATGTCTAATTCATGTGAACTGTTTGGGGTTTTTTTTTTTTTTTAAACACCATCAACTCAACTTTAACTGCATGACTATAACTATGTCATGAAGTAAAATAAAACAACAGAGATGTTTCCAGTTCTAACCAGTAGCGTTTATTAAAGCACACTGCAGTTGTTTAGGTGTTGTTACAACATTATTGTTACTATTAAGTTCTTAAATTTGTTGAAAGCACAAGCTAAAACAGCTAAAACAATCACATTCAAATGCAGACAGATCCACTATGCTATCATGAGAAGCACAAAGAGTTAAGGGTAGAGCGAGATAAATAGTACAGATAGTTGTTATTAGTGAGTATTCCTAGTGCCACAATCATGCAGTTTCAGCTGTGTGTTCGTGTTGAAGAGTGTGTGGGAAAACGCATCCCGATTGGTCACTGGTAGGTGAGGGATCAGTTGACAAAGAGCGAGCGGGTGAATTCGACAAAGTCGAAAGCTGACGGCAGCTCGCGGCCCTTGCTGTCGAGGTAGGGCTTCATGTGTGAGAGGCAGTAGTCTGCCTGCTCCTTGGTCAGGTTCTAAAAAGGAGAAGGAGACAGTTAGATGTTGGTGAAGACGCTCAAACTGAATCCACAGAATAAACAGTGAACACATCTGACCTGGTAGAGCTCTTCTTTAGTGACGTAGGGTTTGTTCTCAGTGCTCAGAGCTCGGAAGGCGCTCTCGATCTCCTCACTGGACTTGACGTTCTCTGTTTCGCGGCTGATCATGAATGCCATGTACTCCTGCAACGAGACGTTGCCATCCCTGCAAACACAGATTCCTCAGGGTTAGCCAGCAAATACTATGATGTGCAAAATACAATTAAACATACAGGTTACACTTAATATCCTGATTTAAGTCCTGAACATGCAACAGACCTGTTGGGATCCACGGTGTCAAGGATGGCCTCGAACTCAGGATCAGGTTCGCCTTCTTCCACCATGGGCAGGTCGTAGCCCAATGAGCGTAGACATGACTTGAACTCCTGGTGGTTCAGACGGCCAGACTTCTCCTTGTCAAAGTGCCTGCAAATTAACAGGTGTAGGTGAGACTCTGTGACCCTGAGATAACAGACATAGATATATTTCACATTTAAGCTGGGTCAACGCCACTCACTTGAACATCATGCTGAACTCCTTCAGAGCCTCTTCTGTCACTCCAGTGGTGTTCCTGCAGAACCACAGAGGAACATGAGCACAAAGCACAGCCTCAGCTCATTGACCTTACAGCTTTAAAGACATTGCAGCATGTTTGGCAACAGTGCACTACAAGTGTGTCTGAATTCAAAGTCAACTCAGTGTGTACCTGGCCTGTATCTGTTGCTCCAGGTTGTGCTGCATCCTCATTCCCAGTTGGTCCAGTTGGTCCCACTGCTGGGCCAGGCCCACTGTGCTGTGCTCTGTGTACTTGTTGTCCAAGATTAGCGCCTCCTCCATAGCTGCACCCAAGTCTTCAATCTTCTTCAGCTGGCTGCGCATGGCCCTGATTTCCTGGTGTTTACGCTACACACACACACATACACAAACACACAATACATCAACAAACCCTGCCTCATGGTGTCAATCCTACCCCACAGCTCAGATTTGGACTTTATGTCCACTGGGAACATCTTGCTTGTGCTTCCTTTGAATTTCGGTAACTGACTGCAGTAGTGATTGATGTTTACCTTAGTGGCCTCCAGCTGGGACTCCAGGGTACCAGATTCCTCCACCATACACGACCTGACACCAACACAAACTCATATTAGAAAGGAAGCAGCAGCGTCTGGTAAAAACTACTGCACTCACTCTAATTCACACGGTTATTAGGAAGACATTCCCTACATCCTGAATCCCCTCAAAAACCTATGTGAATTATGAGTAAATTACATCTTTGGGGGTGCATAATAGACTTGGGAGTATAGTGTGGGATTGAAATGTTGACCTGTTACACTGTCTTTTCCTGTTACAAGGTAAAGCGACATTCATGCTAAAAATTTAAGGGTAACCCAAACCATGCAAAGGCTAGGGCTACTGCACACAGGACTGGAAACTGCAGTCGGTCATTAGTATTTCATGAATATGAGAGTCAGTTTACTGGTACAGAAGATGAGTGATGCACCCTAAAGTAACAGCACACATGCTGAAACATAAACTACTACAAATTGACCCAATGAAACCAAATTCTACTAGAAATTTAAAAGTTGCCTAAAATACAACATTTGTGCCGTTTATTTTGCGTGTATGTGTGCCATGGAAGGCAGTTTCCATCCCTGAGGTAAATTAGGTGCCAACTAGCTGGACTGCTGGTTGGAAGCAGTGCTGACTGCAGCCCTGGTGCTTTGAGTTTGAAGACTAGGTGAATGTTAGTACAGCAGGGAGGTACTAAGCACACCAGAGTCCAACATGGTGTTTTTAGACTGAAGTGCATGAGGTCACACAGCCCTGACGGCACTGCGTGGGTCAGAGGAAGCAAAAAAAATAAAATAAATAAATACAGCAAGGCTTGAAAGAGGTTGACCTTCCAGAAAGATCATCAGCAACTTGGTACTGATAGACACAGATAACCCGTCGATAGGCTATGCTATTCAAAGAGAGGATGGGGAGGAGGAAGGACCAGAGATTAAACATCAGACAAGAAAACTGGAGCAGAAACAGAGAAAAAATCATCAGGGAGAAATAAAAAGGAACATATGGCTTAAGACTGGTCCTACAAGCTTTATCATTTAAAATCAACACCCACCTTTGAAATCAGAGACTTGCTTTTATCACTTCCTATTCATATTTCACACCCACACACATCAGACACTCGTAATACACGTATATAAAAAAAGAGATATTAACCCATCCAGAAGATATGTCCTGATTAGCAGAGCAATCCCAAGCACCAGTGAGGAAGCAGCGGAGCGGACGGAGGGGGAAAGAGAGGGGAGGAATGGAGAGAGAGAGAAAAAGAGAAACAAATACACGTTAACGTTAATGATCACTGCAACCAGGAAAACACAGCACATGGAACACCAGAGTGGACAGCGGTGAATGTGTGACGCCTTAGCTTTGAAAATAGAGATCAGTTGGAATGTGACGTTTGTGCAACAGTGCAGACACTTAACCAGATAGCATGCCTTGTGCTCGGCTTATTCCGCAGCTTTACAGGGAAACAGACTGTAGAAAGCAACTTTACATACATGTGTCATGACCTACCAAGTGTTTTAAAACTGTGTGTATACGGGTGACCATCATGCAACTAAAACATTTTCATTTCATGCATCCTGAGCACTTGGGTTGAAATGTTGATGTTTAACTTTACTAAAAGCAGCGCTGAGCTCTGTGTCACATGGTAAAAACCTCAGCCCAGGTTTATAAACTTAGTGGGGAGAACACGTCATCTGACCTGGTCTCCTGCAGCCACTGGTGGAAAGCGTTGGCGTGCTGTGCAAACTCCTGACGCAACTTGTCATTTTCCTCCTGCCGCCTCTGCTCCTTCTGCAGCTCCAGCTCTCGCTCCTACAATCACATTTACATTTACACCAGGAAAGTTAACTGCACTTGAAACTCTTTTCACCTTTTGAGAATATTAACCTGGCCATAAAAACCCCTACAGCATCTCATTTTTGCACGCTTTACATATGTGTATCACATATGTGTATATATATTTATCTATATATATCTGTGCATAGGAATGTGTGTGTGTGTGTGTGTGTGAGATCTTTGATGTTAAGACCTTGATGATCTTCTGCAGGTTCCTCCAGGTCTCCTCAAGCGCCTCCATAGTGAACCAGGTGTAGGGGTTGGACACCACCTGGTAGCTCTTTATCTGCTGGTCGAGCTCGGCCAGCTGGTTGAAGTCGGCCTGAGCTGAGCTCAGCGAGGAGCGGAATGCCTCGTGGGCTTCACGCAGTGCCCGGATCTCCTCCAAAGAGTTGCACCTCACCGGGTCCGTCAGATCTTCCTCTGCATTCTCGAACCAGCTGTTGAAAGCAGATGCCTTCTTGGCAAATGTCAGGAACAAGTCCTCAACCTGTAGTGGGCGTGGAAGACATGACATACAGAGATTTGTAGGGTTATTTCTGCAGGTGTGCACCAAAATGTTCTGAAGCCAACCCTTCAACAGGACGCTCATCTTCACCTTTCTGAAGTGCTCTTGAGCCTCCAGAAGCTTCTTCTTCCGAGCAGCTGAGTTGGACAGCAGCTGGTTCCAGCGCTTCATCAAGGCAGCGTGACGAGCTTCGATGGCTTTTGATTGGACGTGCTTGGCTGCCAGCAGCTGGTCTTTGAGAGCTGTGATATTGGTGATACCCTCTTGCTGGAAGGCCTGCAGACCAGCATCAAATGTCTCCTGCAGACACAAACACCAAAAAAAGGTGTTAAGAGTAATTTGGTGTAGGGGTAAGCCAGAACAAGGCAGGAGGTTTTACAGGGTGCAGTACCTGCTTGGTGAGCAGAGTCTGCACAGAGGACAGGTCTCTGCCATAGTCATCAGTCTTCAGGCTGTTCTCTTTCTCACCTGAACAGAAAGGTTATAAAGAATTGAAGGTTTCTAGTTGTAGAAAAACACGTATGTGTTAAAAGGAACACAGAAGTCTTCTGTTTTTGTGCTCATACCAATCCAGGACTCTACAACGTCAGCCTTCCAGTTGAACTGCAGGAAGGCGGAGTTCTCGTCCAGCTTGGCTTTCCTCTGAGCTGCTGCCCTCTCCAGCTCCGACACTTTGCCTCGCAGGGCCGACATCTTGGCACTGATGTTGTCCACATGATGGTTGTTCTGTTGGAAAACACAGTTACCTTCAGAAACTGTTGCTTCTCCACAATTCAGCATTGATGATTATGTCACTGCTTTTAAAATATTGTCTGTGCTCCGAAAGATATGTTGTCAGTACCTTCTTGATAAGCTCCTCTCCATTAGTGCACACATCGTTGACTCTGTCCCTGTGCACAGTGAAGTCAGTCTCAAATGCTTCATGCTTTTTCAGCAAACCCTGTTGAAAAGAAGAGTTTCCTTTACACTCAGTAAAACTTCTAACAGTTAAAAACACTAGTAACACATGTAACACAGAGCACTGATGTCTGGGACAGAAAATCACCTGCACAGCAGCCAGTGTATCTCCATAGTCCTCACTCCCCACTAGATTCAACTTCTCATTAATCCAAGCTTCTTCCTCTTCCACGTTTGCCACAAACTGCTGGTACTCCAGCGACTCCTCCAGCCTCTGTCCCCTATGAGCAAACACGCACAAATCCCCCAGTTACACACCTACTTCCATCTTTGTGTGTGTATATATAGAAATATACATGTGATTCAGGCTTTATCTGCGTGTAGGTCACCTTGCTCCAGACAAGTCTTTGAGTTCCTTCCAGTGGTCCACAAACTGGGCGAGCCTCTGCTGGATCTCCTCCTGGCCGATGGTGTTGTCATCAGAAAGCTTCTTCCCAGTGTCCAGCACCGACTGAGAGCACACAAAACGTAATCTGCTTACCAAAAGCTATAACATTTTCCAGAATATTTCACCTTCATCGTGAGGCAAAATGTCAACCAAACTATAAATCATCCGTCAGAACTTCAAAAGTTTGAAAACACCATTTAGGATTACAGTAGACAAGAAGATTGTGGCCTATTTTGGTTAACTGAACACTGAAAGATGCCATAAATAGGTGACCCTCTTACCTGAATTGCTGGCTCATGGGCTCCCAGCTCAGCCTCCAGTCTCTTGTGTTTCTTCCTCAAATTCTGTACTCCTGTCAAATCACGTCCGTAGTCCTCCGAACTTACAAGCAACTTCTTTTCTCTGTGTGGGGTCGAGGCAGAAATGTTTAAGTTGTGTATGTCTTGCCATCATACCCATCTCCACTGCTAATTCCCTTTGCAGAAAACTACATAATCATTGATAATCAGTGTATTGGGTGATCAGATCACATGTGGACAGCTTTCAGTGTAGGTGTGAATGCACCTAAACCACATTCAGAGGTTGTCTGGTTTGCATGAAGTGACAGTCATTAGCTGTGTGCATGTTAATGTGTGTGGGCCACACTAAAGGACTGCCTACTTAACTGACGTCCTCCGTGTAAGAGGAAGAATGCACTCATTAATGCACCAACAGTGGCATAATTGATGGCATAATCATGGATGGTGTACACATGAAACATGCTGTCTGAGTGACTGCCTGTCTGTCAAGGTTTTTGCAAGCTTCTAATTTGTTGCAGAGGAAGTGGAAGTGATGCCTCACTTCAGCAGACAACAGAAATAATGTGAGTGTTGATTTGCATGTAGAGCAGGGAAGCACACTCTTGAGCCAGGTGTGAATTGTTGTTCTTATAACTGCCCACTTGTGATTGGATCACCCAGGACGCACGTAGATGTAAACTGGGCCTTACTTGATCCAAGACTCTTCATCATCCAGGTCCCTGAAGAACTGATGCAGGCGGTGGGACTCGTTGAGTTTAGCACGGCGACCTGCAGCCATGCTCTTGATCTTGGTGAAGCGGCCATTGACGGCATCGCGCTTGTCCTTCACCTGTGAGGTGTCAAAGGCGTTGCTGGCCATCAGGCTGTCGGCCTGGCCGTTCAGATCCTTCAGACGATCCTGCAGAGAGGAGAAAGCCAGTCACAGCTGCTCATTGTAACTCTGGATCGATGAATGTTTTTGTAAAGAATTCAGCCTTTTTGAAATAAGGTCTTGCATGTTCCCTAAGGTGGAGCTGACCCACATGCAGAGCTATTTGTATTAATGAGTTGCATACCTCATGGGCAGAAATATCAGCTTCCAGCAGCTGGTGCTTCTTCAGTAGGTTGTTGACTGAGGCCAGATCTTTACCATAATCCTCAGACGCAAGAAGAGCTTCCACCTGACAAACAGCAGATGAATCAGACTCACTGACTATCTTCTGCTCATAGGTGCATTAGGGTCTTCACACATGCACCTAGGATACAGGCTCTTACCTCAGAGAGCCAGAAGTCGAAGTCCTTGATGCCTGTGTTGAAGTTTTGCTGCTTGTTGGCCTCTTTGAGTTTCTGGCTCTTTTCTGCAGATTTGTTGACAAGGAACTGCCACTGTTCATCCAGAGCGTTAAGGCGAGCCTGAGCAACAAATACACGGTTCAACACAGTTACTTTCACCTGTCCACAGCTATTACACATTACACATATTATAACAAACAAACATATTATCTGTGGTATACTGAAAATAATTTAATGACATTATGATATAATATTATATATATATTTATATAGTACGAATGTAGGACTTTGTCCATACCGGTGTCTGCCGAATGCCCAATATTTTGGATAGTTAACAATAAACTTGCACTCTACAGCAGTCACAGTATGCGGACATGATAACTGTACCTTGACTGCGTCCTCGCTGCCGGCACAGGCTCCTCTCTGGATCAGGGCATTTCCGGTATCAATGACCCCACGGATTCGGTCTGCGTTGGCATGCAGCTCGGCCTCGAACGCCTGATGTTTCTGATGTTTACTCTGACAGCACAAACAGAGGCAGGAAGGAACATGGACACAGCATGAGAAACATGAGGAGGACAAGTTTCTGTTTATGGCATAAATGTTAAGAACTTTTCAAAAGTTGACATGAGGCATTTAACCTTAAACTTTAAGCACTGCTTTCATACTTACATTACTCACAGTTCAACCAAGTCTGATCAACAAAGCCTTTTTCTTAATATTAATATAAAATATAAATTGGTTTATAAAATTGGAACTTAAAAGACTTCAGCACAAGACACTGGCTGATGACAGACAATGTGTCGGACATCGACAGACACACAGGACAGGTGGAGAACATAAAATGGCCATTTAGAGGACAACATCTGCAACAGAGCTAACTTTGAAAAAAAAAAATAATTGAGGGAAGAGTCACCTTGAAGTTGCTTCATGTTTGTATCTTTCAACATTTACATCATCTTTTCAGCTGACCTGAAACACATACTGTAAATACAGTATAATTCTGTAGCACCAGTGATTGCTTCTCACAATTTTGTATTTTTCTGCTTGACAGGTGTCAGAGTCCTCCTGCTGAGCTATTGGTCAGGAGTTCTTCAGTCTCCACTCAGTTTAGTTTTAAAATCAAACATCTGAAGCAAGCTTGAAGATAACCCCCTTTAAAAGCTTAAAGTAAAAATGGAAGCCACACCCAACAACTAGTAGCCTTCAATGACAAAACAAACCTAGAATGAAATACAAAAATGAACACAGAATTAAGCCAGTTTTTGTCTTTTTAAATTAACAAAATTAAAACCCAGGTGGAAAAGAAGCTGGCACTTAACAGTGCTGATGAAGGACAAACTCAAGATGGACGGAGTGCTTATTCTACATTGTGTCTACACACACAGCAAAGACATGGACACATGGAGGATAACCTGCTTGGCTGTTAGTTAGCTGACACACTAAAACTTACCAGCAGCTTGGACAGCTATAAAAAAAAATAAGACAGTGGGAGAAAAATTCAGTCTCACTTCAGACAAGACACAGGGACGGATGTGACACAGTTAAAGAAGGGTATTACCAATAAAACAAGACAAACCTGAGCAATTTAATTTAGCTGATGACAAAACAATAGCCTATTTTTTTTGGCTCAACCACCTGTGTAAAATAAGCTACATGTGGGACCATGTTAATTTAAATAATGCTGTCTTTTCTTTTCACTAAATTCATGAGTGGTATATTAATCACACTCCTTTGAGACTAAATACATCCATATGAACTTCTGTGAGTTTGGTCTGAGCTAGCAGACGCCGAACATATACCTGGATGTTGGTAGGATCCTTGTAAGACTCATCAGTTGCAGTCTGCAGCTTCTCGCTGATCCAAGCCTCAATTTCATCCACGTCCCTGCTGAACTGCTGCAAGGTCTGGGACTCACCCAGCTTGGAGCGCTTTTCGATCATCTGGGCCTTCAGCCGACGCCATCTTTAAAACAAAAAAATACTCAAAGAATTAGAAAGATCTTAGACTGCGCGTGAGCTGGTCTCATAGAAAATAATCGTTTTAACACATTTAGGTGAAAAAAACTAAAGACTGAAACTCCTGCTTGAGAGGATGAGAAGATGATTCTATTGTCTAGTTTTATCTTTCATGTTCTGTGAATGTCTTTTTTTTTATCTGGGGACCATGTTGGAAACAAGCATCCTCACTGTAAAATGTAATATATTTGATTGCTGTGTTTTGTAAAGCCATCAGTAAATAAATAATAATAAAGTTTCCCACCTGTCGAGGACTTCATTGCGGCGGTTGAAGATCTCAGGTTTGGCGTAGTGGTCAGCACCGATCAGCTGGTCAGCAAAGGACTGCAGAGCAGCAATCTTCTCCTCCTGTACAGTTCAGCAACATTGAAGCATTCATAAAACGCAACTACAACAGATTTTAAAAAGCTTTTACTGAGCGAGGAGAGGTTTTTCTAACCTGCACGTTAATGGCCTTGTCAAAGTCTTCATGTTTCTTGATGAGGGCCTCCACACTGTCCAGGGAGTCACCCTTGTCATCACTGGCGAGGAAGGCCTCACGAGCTGCCATCCAGTTTTCAGCCTGCTCACAGTCCCTGTTGAAGAGCTGCAGAAGGACAAAAACAACAGTCAGTCAGGCAGTGGACGGTCACAGACAGATGTCAGTGAAGACGTTACGGTTTGTAACTGGACATGTCTTGGCTCAAAACTTGAATACCTGGAGCTCAAGGCACTGGTCCAACATCATGCGACGCTGCACCCAGGCCTTCTCCAGGTCAGCGCGCTCACGGTCTAGGGCTTCCAGTTTCTGCTGGATCTCAGGGCTAGCATAGTGACCTCGCACCAGCAGCTGCTGGCCGAACTGTTCAAAGGCCTGGAAGGTGCCAGCACGAGCATCGATTTCTGTGCGGTGTTCCTGGAAAGATGGAAAAAAAGAAAAGAAGCTTGTTCAATGTTCCATGTACCTGTAGAAACATCTGCAGTTTTGTATAGAACAAATAAAATGAAATGACTACCTGGTGTCGTTCCAGAAGCGCCTCAGCTCCAGTCACGTCTTTGGCCAGCTCCTCTGAGGAAACTAGCCCTCGGATGCCATTAATCCAGGACATCAGATCTCTGTGTACAGGTGCAGACGTTAAGTCAGGAACCACCAAATATATCTGAACTGCATCTGTTAAACTCATACATCTCCTTCCCCCCAAAAAAAACTGTGCCTCATTTCTAAATTTGGTTCATCACCCCAAAAACAAGAGCGGCCTCAACCAGCTGTTCTCGCCTCACCTGAAGTCAGAGAGGAAGCGCTGCAGGTCATGGGAGTTGCCCAGCTTGTCTTTGCGCTGGTCAGCACGTCCAACCAGGCTGCTCCAGGCAGTGTTCAGCTCAGTGCATTTTTCCTGGATGTCATCAACTGCCTCAGGGTGGGACTGGATCAGGCGCTCCGCCGTCTCCCCAAGAGAATTCACCTGGGTAAAGGAGAAGTAAAAATTGGGGAAACATCTCAGGATAAATTACGCATTTTCAGAAGATATTTGGTTGTAGATCAAATTAAATCTCATAAGAATTACTAAAAATAAGCTGACCTTATCTCCCAGGGCTGCCAGGTCTCTCTCAAAGCCTTCATGCTTGCGCTGCAGAGCCTGGACACTGGCCAAGTCATGACCATAGTTGTCAGTGTTGAGGGCCTGGTTCTTCTCCTCAATCCATTCTTTAGTTTCATCAGCATCCCTGAGGAGGAACAAAAACATTTGTGGTCAAATATTATATTATATATTTCATTTTATTATTTCACCCAAGTTTTACCTAGATTCCACCCTAATTAGATAAGTTTAAACTCCATGGGTTTGTGACTGTCAAATATGATAGTAAGGTTTTAAATACAGACTGGAGCTTCTGAAAACATGCAGGTTAAATTGCAAGACGTGTTGTCCTACAGTTCTTGGCTCGTACCTGTGGAATCGTTGCACCTCATGGGCGCTGCCCAGCATGTTGCTCCTTTCTTCAGCGAGCTGTTGCAGGGACCGCCAGCGATTGTTCAGCTCCTACACATAACAACCAACATTAAATACCACTCTACACTCCAAGTCTTCTGCCTTTCTGCAGTTTATTTATTGTAGTCATAGTGTAAAATTTTTCAATGATTTGCAGTTAAGTATGTGAGCTAAATGCCCTCAATAGGGACTCATCAAGTGATTTAGTCATTTGTATTCAACAGCATCATCGGATAAACTACAGATCATTATTTAAGGTAAAGAAGATAAATTAAACATATGTGACTTAAATACAATCATACAAATACAATATTTGCTAGACAAGTGAAAATTTGCATAGTGGGCTTGACGGGCACAGAGTCAAACGAAGGCAGGTGCATGATAGGGTAAGATGCACAGGACTGGATGCATAGTACGAACATTACAGAGCATGAGGACAAAGAAAATAACAGGGAAAATCACAATCTCCATAAAGGTGCTGGATGCCAACAATAAAAAAAGATGGATAAACAAGACAAACAAATACCATGAGAAACAAGCTGGAACCAAACAAAACTGAACACTAAAATTTATTAGAGTCCAGTTTCAGGGAACAGGAAGAGACAGATCATGTAACACTAAAATGGAAACCATGACGACGGGATTAGTTTTTCTGGTCACAATGCAGGACAGAGGAGCTCGGGGTGGGGTGGGGTTAGACTAGTTAATCTTACCTTGATAGTATTAAAGTTAGCCGTTGTTTGAACAGCCAAGCGTATATTCTATAATCAAAAGGTAAACAAAACATGGCAGAAGGAAGTGGGAATAGGGAGGAGGACAAAAAACAGAAAAAACACCACACCAGTCAAGAATATTATGGAAACTTCCAGGGTTCATCTTGGTCTTCTCCCAAGACTTTATAGCAATCAGGACAGTGAGTGCTGCAACCATGGCTAGACCAGAATCAGACAATCAGCCCCAAACACTGAATTATGACAAATCGAACAAAATATTTGTAAATGATTGAGACATCTTGAGACGTTTCAGTTTAAATATAAGGGATATTCAAAGAGGCTTGGGAGTTCCCAGGCTCATGGTCGTCTCATCAATGCCTAATCATATTCCATGATGATGAAACATTAACCCCATGCCAGTAAAATGTCCCTTTGGGCATGATTGCAGTAAATTCCAGAGGTGACACACCAGTATCAGACATCAACCCAATGCTGAACAGTCATGCACAGTTACAGTATCAAATCAAGATCGACAGGCTGTCAAATCTTTGCAGTTGATGCAATTTGTTAAAAATACATAAAACTGAATGTTTGAATGTATTTTCTGGATGAAATAAAATCGTGGTAGAAGATGCTTACCTTCCATGGAGATGCAGTCTTGGAATCAGCTTCGTCCTGTTCAAAAAAAATTACACATAATGTTACTGTCGGGGTGAGAGACATGTTAAGCAAAAATTATACACAAATAAAATCATTCTTACCTTGCCAGGTGCAGCACCGAGCAGCTCTTGTTGCTTCAAAATGAAAAAAAAACATAAAAAAAATAAAATCTCCATTTAATTATGGCTAAAGCATGGACGATCGCTAAATGAATGAAGACTGGGAGGAAAAACTTACCTGAGCCTGGACCATGGGAGCCTCCTCAGCCATGAGACCTTCAGACTCCAGCTCAGATGCCACTTTGTTGATGTCCCTCAGACGAGACTCGTTGGCCTTCAGGTCCTGGAACAAACAAAGAGAACGCCATGTACAAACACCATCAACAAATACATACAGTAGGTAAATAGTGTACTTAAGCAGAAACATCCAGAAATATTGACATAAGTTGAAGATTTTTATGTTGGTTCTTTGTAATCATTTATAAATCCAACATGGTGTCATCATTGAAAAACACAATCGAGTTTAAACTTTTGCATTACAGAAGCTTAATGAACTGAAGTTCAGATGTTTTTCTAGAATTTCTGTGTAAGTTTCAAAAATTAACCCACACATGACGCCATGACCATGGATCTGTAGTAGAACATGTTTTAAAACACAGGAGGACATTACCTTCTGGAAGTCGTCAAACTTCTTCTGCAGGACCTCAACCTGCTCCAGGTCGGAGCCGACCTCTTCGTTAGTGAGAGCGCTCTCCTTCTCATTGATCCACTGCTGGAGCTCATTGGCTTCACGGAACAACATGAACTTCTTACAGCTCTTCTCCAGCATGTCCTTACGTTTCTCTCCCAGCTCCAACAGAGTACCGTACCTTGAAAAAGTTGCAATCATAGGCTCATATTAAATTTAATGCATCTTCAACATCTTTATTGTCCCTCTTCTACTGTGGCTCATTTTTAAAAATTAAAAATTATTGATAATGATGTTAGAAAATGTTTGCGAGGAATGAGATTACCTCATTGCTCAGATAAAAACTGCTGGTTCTCAAAATTCAAATTGCAAAAACATCTGCAGTCCTGAAACGATCAGTCAGATAAACGCTATTTCTGACCAAAACAGGTCTAAATAACCCAAAATGAGAAACATGAGTCCTTTCATTGTCACAATCACAAACATTACCTAAATCTGCTTCTGAGTTTTCAGTTAGGAAAAAGTATAGACATACAGCCAGACATGAGCTAAGGTTACTTTGACAGAAGAGTCTGCATTTACCGAACTAAGTTTGAAGTTCTTTGTTACCTGACAGGTTTGCTTTTATTTTGGCCTAGGTCTCTCACTTTTATATGAGCTGTTTAGTTTTCATTTATTATTAAATCTTTCATTTTTTAAACCAGTTTTTGTTAAAATTTCACAAATCTAGTCCTGTGACCCTAAAGTTTGAGCTGATCAGCTGGACTTTAATTAATCATCAGTGACAGCAGGTGGACAAAGTTTATTCACCTCTGTTAACCAATTTCTTGGAGGGAACTATGGAAAGTCATTATACTGTTCATCACCCTAAATACATAAATGTCATCTATAGGTTCATCTGTAAATTAACAATATTTCCCTGATCAATGTACAACCCAGCAGATTTTAAACATGAATCTCAGTGTGGAGAATTTCATACCAAGTGATTGAATTGAATTGAATAATTATTTAAGCAAATTTCTCTGACTAGCACCTTGAGCTTTGGACACTGGTAATAACCTCTACAAATGTAAATCAAAGCCCATTCTGTGCAGAACAAAACAGTTCATGGCATGACAAAAAAATAAATTAATATCCATGAGCAAGCCTGGAATGAGAAGGATGTGACAGGCGTGCATCAAAGGCACTTCTATCCCTGTACTGAATAGAAGACAAGGGTGAACAGGACACAGAGTCACACAACATGAGGGTCAGGAGGGATGTAAAACAGCTGATGATATTTAGTGGCATCACGAGCACAACACGCAGAGGGGCGCTGGTTCCTACTCACAGCTCTTCCACCTGCTTCATGCGCACAGATACGCTGCAGGCCTCCTTGGTGACAAGCCTGCTCAGTAGCAAGGCAAGGCGCACGCACAGCAAGACAAGATTAGGTTGTTAAATACAGCGAGAGGAAAGCAGAGGAGACAGAGAGAGAGAGAGGCCAGGGGGCAAGGTCATTAGTGTTAAAAAACTGCGCAGAAAACATGATTAGATGGAAGTAAAAAAAGGTTCCAGTGCAGAGAAAAGACTCAACACTTAAGAGGAATAGTTAAACAAATCTAGCGGGAAAGGAGAAAGGAGTTAGTAAAATACAATCCACTGCACAGCTGACGAGGTGTTGGTGAGGGTTTCTTACTGATTGTCAATCTGGTCTTGACGCAGAGCAATGCTGCCGTGCTCATCCAGCAGGTTCTCCCTGGAAGAGGACTGGGTTGGGTCGAGCTTCTTCACATAAGCGGCAGGAACAAAGCCCTGGCGATCGTTCACCTCCACCTTCCACCAATCCTGCAGTAGAGAGGAGATGGAGAGAGTAATAACAGCAAGTGATGATGGAGGTATTTTCTCATGCAAATCATCATTTTAGTGAGTGTTTACTGCACTTGATTTGACCACAGTGCTTCAGTGGTTGTGTCAGTTCCCAAAGTCACTGGATTTTTCAGTTGGTTTTGTATACATTTTAATATCTCAACAAATCACTTGAGATCTAACAAGTATTGTCTGAGCACTCAAAGCTTCATAGAACTTGCTCCTATGTGGTATAAGGCTCTACTGCTTACTAAAAAGTTTGGTGCCTACCTATTCTAAGACAGTGTTTAACCCATTTTAAAAAAGTAAATAACTTGCTGTACAGCATATTCGTGACTGGGTCTTATTTGTACCTTGTTGGTGCTGTTGAGCAGGGTCAGGATGTCTCCCTTTTTCATGGTAACTTCACGGGGACTCTTCTCCTGATAGTCGTACAAAGCCAGGACTAGCTCCTTGCCAGTCTCATCATCAGTTGGTGCCACTTGTTGCTGTTCAGTTAAAACACATAGTGTGAGTCACTGATTTGTTCTCCCTGCTGAAACTGTAAAGAGTTTGATTAACTGACTCAAACAGACTAGTGATCAGAGGACTGGTTTTACCCTGCAGGACTGGGCCTGTTCCTTCAGGGACTGAATGCTGCTGCCGTAGGCACTCAGGTCAGACATCAGGGCCTCATGCTTCTTCAGCAGAGCCTGTGGTGGAAGGACACAATTCAGCACAACTGCATTTGTCACAAAGAGCCCTGAATGTAACATGGTCAAAAAACAGAGATGAGGGTGAAAACAAGGAGAGATAAATGATACACACTTTATATTTAAATAGCAAGTAAATGGAAAAAATGATGACAGCATTTTAGAAAATATTTTTTTTAGTTATTTTGTTAAAACCCTTATGTTCACATACCTCAGCAGAATCCTCATCTTTGCCATAGTCTGTGCTCCCCACGATGGGCTCCTTCTCTCTCATCCAAGACTCGGCCTCATTGGCATCAGCAAAGTACTGCTGTGCCTGCAGAGAGTCCTCCAGGTCCTGTCTCCTCTGGGACGCTTTTGCCTTCAGTGTGTCCCAGCGTCCATGAAGTTCAGCCAGCTTAGCTTTCACTTCCTCCCCAGCAAAGTGTCCTGGGAGCAAACACGGATTTTGAATGTTGTAACAGTATTTCACTTAGAGAAATCTTACAGGAGATCCGGAAAACAATTGAAATTTAAATGAATACCTTCCTCCACCATGGCCTCTCCTTTCTGGGTGACAGCCTTAATGCGAGGCTCATGACCGGTGATCTCAGCCTGCAGGGCCTGGTGCTTTTTCAGTAGGTTCTGGACACCAATCAGGTCTTTGCCTGAAATCACACCCCAAGAGACACTTTTTAACTTAAAATTTCACTCATCTTAAATACCAGGAGATGGTGGACTTCAACAGAAACTGCTTTTTATGTAAACTTTCCATTTGAAGGAGACTAGCTTGGATGCTGAGTACACTTTTGTTTTACCTCGGTTAGTAGAGGCAGCAATGGGCTCTTTCTCACGGATCCAAGTCTCCTCATCCTCCACGTCTCTGAACAGCTGCTGGAGCCTGAGTGAATCAGACAGCTTCTGCTTGCGTGCAGCCATTGGATCACGCAGGGCTTCATAACGCACAACTAAGGCCTCCTGCTTCTTGCGGATGTTGTCGGCATCAAAGTGTCCAGCCTCCTGGAACTGGCGAGCCTGGATTGTTATTCCATCAATTCGATCCTGAGAGAGAAGAATTCGTTAATTCATTTGCTATTCCACAGTGTACGAAATAAAAATCAGCAGCATCAGTTGTTATCAGGTGTGATTTTGTGATGTTTATTTAGCGTTTGGTACCTGGTGAGCAGCCACATCAGCTTCCAGCAGTGCATGTTTCTTCTGCAGGTTCTGGACACTGGTCAGGTCTTTCCCATAGTCGTCTGAGGCCAGGTGGCCCTCAACCTCATACAGCCACAGCTCAATGTCTTCCACGTTCCTGTTGAACTGCTGCTGCTGGTTGGCCTCGCGGAGCTTGATGCCTAAAATAAAACATCCAAAGGCACATTTACAATCAATAAAACCGAGACAGTCTTCCCACCATCAGTAAAGGAGTCCTTTCTTTGCCCATTATGATTCACATTTTTCTTCCCACTCAGACACAGAAATTGCAACTGACTGATGGGGCACGAACATGTAGTTTGTCATGTCTGTGCTGAGTCAAAGCAAGAATGTATGGTATGTTTTGACTTTCCATACCTCTGACTATCCTGCTATTATTTTCTTAGGCATACAAACACTTTTTGACACAAAAATTAAATATCAAACTTGACTTTCGGTATAAAATACAAGGCGAAAAACTGGGCGACCCAAGCTTTCAGTAAGTCATTACCTTTGAGCTCAGTAGCCTCCAGCAGTTTCTTCCACTGGCAGCTGACCTCCTCCATGCGGCCAGCCACCTCAGTGGAGGCATAATGTTTCCCATCTAGCAGTTCCTGGCCAGACTTCTGCAGGGCATCTATGCGGCTCTGATTAGCTGAGAGCTCAGCTTCAAAAGCCTGGTGTTTTTGCACTTTGCCCTGCAGGTTGGATGGGTCCTGTTATCAACAGAAAGATGCTCAGAGGTTAGACAATGGGAAGATCAGAAACAGGAAGCATAACAGTGGGATGTACAATCACAACAAGATCACCAACTCTTGAGTGAGCTACCTTGTAAGCTTCATCAGTTGCAGTCTTCATCTTCTCGTTGATCCAGCTCTTGAGCTCATCAGAGTCCCTGAAGAACTGCTGCAGGTGGAAAGAGTCCTCCAAGGCAGCGCGACGAGACTGAGCACGCTCATGAAGGGCGTTGCGGCGGCTGAGCAGCTGTAAATGTGCAAAAGAAGCTTTTGAGTTCACACTGAAATTACAAACATTTGGTGTGTGCATATTCAAGGTTTTTTGTTTTATTTAATTTAAGGGAAACTGGGTAAGCAGACGGTACTTACAGCATCTCTGCGTGTAGCCACGTCCTCTTTGGCATAGTGGTTGTTCTGGATTAGTTTGGTGGCAAACTCGTCCAGGGCCTGAAGATGTACAAGACACAGAAATTCAAAATGTATTCTGTTTACCTAACTCTAGAAACAACTGCATACAATCAAACTGTGATTGTACCACTTGGAAAGTGAATTGCATGAGGTGACAAACTGCAGAAACTTACAGTGATCTTCTCTTCTTGGGCACTAAGCGACTTTTCAAAGTCCTCATGTTTCTTCAGCAGTGCCTCAACACTGTCCAGGGAGTCACCAAGGTCTTCATTCAGGAGGAAAGCCTACATAACAATCATACAAGATTAAAAACAGAAAATACACTGTGTGGGAATTCTTTCCTGGTGTCAGCTGGTGGGGTCAGGTTACCTCTTGTTTGCTCATCCAGTTGTCAACTTGCTCAGTATCTCTGTAGAAGAGCTGAAGGTCCATGCACTGCTCATACTGCTGTCTGCGAACCTCCCACAGCTCCAGCAGTGACTCCTTCTCCTCAGAAAGGATTCCCAGCTACACACAGGACACACCATTAAAAAACATATTACATGTTTTATTGTGGTACATGGTAGTGTGCTGGTATAGATACAGTAAGATGACATGACACAAAAAGGAACAATGCGGATGTGGTCATAGTCCTACCTTTTCCTTGACCTCCTCAGAGGCGTAGTGACCTGTATTGAGCAAAGCCTGGCCAGCTTCATCAGTGGCTCGGAAACTGTCCTCATGGGCATCGATCTCTCCCTGGGAAACACAGGAAAAACATTTAAAAGGTCTCTCACTGATTCTTTTTACGTGTTAAATACAAAAACAGACATGGTTAAATGGTCATCAAATTCTAAAAAAAGCTATGACATGACGTGTTATGTGAGATTTTTACCTTATGCTCCTGGTGGCGGTCTAGCAGAGCCTCAGCTCCAGCCACATCATTGGCCAGTTCGTCAGCATTGATGAGAGCTTTCATCTCTGTCACCCAGCTGGTCAGATCCCTGAAGTCGGCAGTGAAACGCTGCAGCCTGAAAGACAATTTAACAAAAGGTATTAAGAAGTGCCCAGACTTCTGAGGAGAAAAGAGAAGTGGCTCTGAAGACAGGCCATCACCAATCTGGGTCTGGTATTTTACCGATAGGAATCGTTGAGGCGGGCGTGGCGCTCAGCGGCCAGAGTGCGAATCTGTTCCCAGTTGGTGACAAGTTCGTCCTTCTTCAGATGGATCTGTGAGGCATTTTGGGGATGTGTCTGCTGCAGGCGCTCTGCGTCACCACCCAGTGTGTTGACCTGAATGAAAGAGAAGGAAAAAAAGGTCAGAATAAAAAGTTGAAATGCTAAGTTTTTAACTCTATGGTTGTTCTGTTTAAATGTGTGAATGATGTTTGGAGCTTCTTCTTGCCTTATCTTCCAGAGCAGCCAGGTCTCTCTCCAGACCTTCATGTTTGCGAAGCAGAGCCTGCACACTGGCCAGATCACGACCAAAGTCATCGGAGGCCATGAGCTGCTCCTTCTCCTTGATCCAGCTGATGGTCTCATCCACATCTCTGTTGTTGGAATCAAACACACAGGCCTGTATTAACACTGTGTCAATATTTTTTTAAATACCAGAGCATGTTATAATAACAAATCCACATTGTAATAGAACCACAACTATCTAAATACAACCAATACGAACAATGAGCAAAAGCTGCCCACATGTTGCTCTGATATTGTTTACCTGTTAAAACGCTGCACCTCAGCAGCCCCAAACAGCTTGCCCTGCCTCTGCTGGGCCAGGCCCTTCAGGCGTTGCCAGGCTGCGTTGACCTCATCCTGCTTGCGAACGATGAGTTCAGCCTCGGGATGGGCCTCCTGGATCAGTTTGGCTGCCAGCTGGTTCACCTCATTCACACGTTCCTCGTGGGCAGCCAGGTCTGTCTGGAACTCCTCAAACTTCTTCTGCAGGAGCTCCACATGCTCAAGGTCCTGGCCCAGTTCCTCAGATGTGGCCATGGCCTCCTACAGGTAAAAGTAGATAAGCAGTGTTAAGGTCAATATCAAAGTCAATTTATAGTGCTTGAGTCCATCCAATCTATGCTTTAAAGTAAAAGGAAATGGCAGAATTATAATTTATCAAATCACAATTATAAATTAATAATGTCATTAAGACAGACTGCACAATCCCAACAGCTAATATTTGTATCACTGAGCAACGGGAAACTTTTACTTTTGTTCCTACACTCATCTGTGCAGCTACAGCTTGTCATTACGCCACTATTTTTAATTTTAGTTGCTTAGTAACTGATGAAGCAAATGTTTCCCCCTTGGCATTCAGTAACCTGACAAAATAGGCCTAATTTTCATTCCTCATTCAGATTAATTGGTACAATTAGCCTCAGGGAACCTTTTTAGCAATTAGGATTTCCTATTAATGAGGACAGGTCTGCATTTTGTTAGAGCAGCTGAAGAGCAAATATGGAAACAGCATTTCCATTAGCCTGCCAAATGACTGGAAGAAAATGGAAATACTAAACTAACAATATCCGTAAACACAGAAAAATATATCAAACACTCCAGTCCACTCCAGTAGCAATATTTTTCATACAAGTGTGAATCTGACCTTGTCACTGATCCAGTCCAGGGCATCTTCACACTCACGCAGATATTGCACCAGCTTCTGGGCCTGCAGGAGACGCATGCCCTTCTCCTTGGTCCTCTGCAGCAGGAGGTCCCATAGCCGATGCAGCTCCTCAAGACGTGTCTGGTGCAAAGGAGGAGGATTTTTTTTTAAATGTTAGTGCAAGGAGGGAAATTAATGAAAGAAACTCCCTGTGAATCTGCATCTAAAATATATAAAATACAAATGCATTTCAAATACAACAATATCTGTTTGAAAATACAACCCTCGACCAAAAACATTTCCAAAGGCAACAATCACTTATGAGCTTCCCTCATTTGATAAAATGTTTCCTAAAAAATTGAATTGTCAAGAAGAGACAGCTTGTTGCAAAGAGCTGGATGTGGAAGAAATTTCACAGCACTCAAGAGTCACACATGGTCCACAGCAGCTCCACACCTACTTGTATGTACTCAGCCATATTGACACTTGTAACTATGGGCCTCTGTTGTGTCCGGTATGGCGTGTAAGACTGAATTAGATGGAGCAGGTTAACATTTGAATGGACGCTCAGTAAACATGCACATTTTTATTAGAGTGAACACATGTTCATCGTTGTGTGACTCACTCGAATTGTCTCAGAGGCAAAGTGGCCCTCAGTGATCATATGGTTTCCAGTGTCGTCCAGTTTGGTGATGGCCCCAGAGTTGGCCTGAACTTCAGCTTCAAAGGCCTGATGTTTCTGCAGCTTACCCTGAAAAAAATAACAACAAAATACATACCAATATAAAGACAAATAATGAAAAGTGTGCAATATTCAGCTTACATAAAGCTTACAGTATGGTAGGAACAAACATTGTCCACAGAGAAACATAAAAAAAACAAAAAAAGCTGTCACACCTGAAGGTTGGAGGGGTCCTTGTAGTTCTCATCAGAGGCAATCTGCAGCTTCTCCTGGATCCACTTCTCCAACTCATCAGCGTCACGGCGGAAGAACTGAAAGCGGTAAGAATCCTCCAGCTTCTGCCGGCGCATCATCGAAAGCTCCTTGAAACGCCGGTAGCGGTCAAGCACCTGCTGCCGGCGCTCCTGGATGTCTTCGGCTGTCTCCAGCACTTTGACCCCTGCAGTGTCCATTTTCTGGAAACACATCAGACTCGTAAGCTCATTCTGACCATGTATGGCAGTGTTAAACTGTTTTCCACAAAACTGATTAAAATAAGATCATGACTGATCAGCTGTAATAAGTGAATTACAATTTCATGCATACCACTGAGGTAACCTCAGACAATAAGACAGCTCCTCCTGCAGAGTCCATTTGACTGGATTTATGGATAATTCATGATGCCTGAGGTGACTGCTACAACTTAATGGATTTTCTCAATGTTACAATCAATCTCACTATAAATTATGACTTAACGCTGCTCTGTGCTACCGTCCATTCATATGATACTTAGCTGCAAATAATCTCACACAATAATACTGAACAAACTATTTTTGACACGTCTATAAACCCTGTCAAGACATATGATTTATACACCATCACCGAAATCTGTATAATAATCAACAGTATGAAAGTTTGCAGGAAGAGGGGGAAGGGGGTCAATGTGTGTCTCCAGGATTTCTCTTTTAACAGAAACATGGCTTGGAACCATGTGTCAGGACATAAAGAATGAGACTGTTTGTCTAAACAGGAATCCTCCATCCTGTCTCAAGCCAAGGCACCAAGGGGCCAGCAGCTGAAATAGTAAAATGCCAAAGAGGGGTGGGGGCGGAAATTCCACATGCATGCGAACAGTAACCAGGCTTCCCTACACAATGGGATCGCTGCAGTCAGCTTCTCTGTCCACTGTGCCTGTGGCCCCATGGCCAGTGTAGCCTCACACTGCTGGGAGTGTTAAGCTAGCAACCCTGACACAGGGACACTAACACCAGCGTCAATTCTAGAAATCAGACAATAGATAGACCTGGGCTGCACGGTCTCAACACATCTGCTGAGATGGAGATGAAAACCATTTGGAAATTCAAAATAAAAACATAATCAGTGAAACTAACCAAGGTGTGACTATTAGTGGTTTCACCGGATTGTGACTTTCACCTTGTGGTTTGCACTAGTGAGAAATTTAAAAGTACTAAAGCACAGTGTAGCACACCAAGCTCCGCCCATCACCAGACACAAAGAGGAAGAGAGAGAGATATTGATTTGTCTAACTAAACCAAGGTCAACTGAACCTCAAGCTCAGTAGGCCTCCAATCTGAGTGCAGGGGGTTGCAGGGTGTGTTTGGAGTGTGTAGATGAACGTGGTTTTTGTTGACGTTGCAGACAGCGAGACAAAAAGCGATGGATGGATGTGAGACAGTGGAAGGATTAGTGGAGTCAGCAGGGGCTTTTTAACCAGAGCCGGAGGACAGAGATGCTTTAGTCCCCACAGGCACCATTAGCTTTCCGGACAAGCGGGCATCCTAGTGGGCCTACACATACACAAACACACAACAATACTCATAGAGTATCACTGAGTATACTGTAAGCCGATTAGTGGCATCAACCCACTGCCAGAAAAAAGTGACCGTCCGGGATGTTAGCCAGCCGCACCCCTCCCCCATCTCCTAACTTGCCCCAGTTCACAGAGAGCTTAAATCATCCTGGGGATTTAACGGACCTCAGCCTCAATCTGCACTATGAAGTCAGCAAAAGTGTAACACATATAACTTTACAATTAAATTTAAAAGAAAAAACTGACTCAAACAACAGCAGAAAAACTCCGTAACGCCTCAGTAGATGACTGGTTACATACAATGAGAGAATGTCACTGGTCAGACTGATACAATCAACAAGATGCCACAAATATCAAGCATGTTTGACGAAGATGAGACATACTCAAGACGCAGCACTCTGGAAATGAGGGTGTTGACCTTCACAAGCCTAAATGCCAGTGAGGCTTTGCCAACATCTCCAACCTGACTCAAACCAGTCCAAATAATAAATGGCTGCACATCCAAACTGATAACACAGGGATCTTTATTTTCTGGCAACGCAGATCAATATCTTTCAAAAGCAGTTTCACTTATCAGTAAATGTGGATTATTTGCCTTTTATCTGTTTACAGAGCAGAAATGTTCTATTTAGACAACATTGTGCTTCAAAAACACAGCCCAGTACACATTCTAATCACATTAGTTGTTACTTACATGAATTCTTTTTATTTTTCGATTCCTGGAAAGCTAAAAAAAAAAAAACTAATCTAAAATAATATTTGCAATGACTTCAGATTTTCGTCAATGTGACATCCAACCAAGTCAATGTAAAAGCTGAACAGCTGAGGGGAAAAAGTGTCAGAAATCAGGGGGAAATTTAATGACTGAATGAGTGCACATCTGAAAATAGCGGGGCTGCTTACAGCTTTCTGACGCCCTTAAATACAGCCCTGCAACTGCTGATAGCACATGCCCCCGTCTTGTATCAGTAGATAACAGCGATAACAGCTTTTGCGCTCTTCACCTCACGACTGCCTGTATGCAGGGGGTGTATGCTCTGTCAAGCTAACACCCACCCACACACACACACACACACACACTGATACCAGCCAGCAGAACAGTTGTAGTCATACAACTCTTACTCCCCCCTTTCTCCTACTTTTTTACAGGCATATTTAAACTGTAATGATGGGTGGGAACTTCGAACTATGTCAGCTACACGTGACTGCCAAAGCCCATCACCATTTCAGAATTTGATTATACAGTTTTACAAGCATAGAAACAATAAATGCAACTTTTACTACCTTTCTCTGGAAATGATGCCAATAAAGAGGCTGTAAGGCACAAAACATTACAGAAATATCAAATAATTCATATGAAAGCATAATGCACTGCAGGGCTGAAACAATTACTCAAGGGAAACAGAGCTGAAATCTAAAATGTTTGTTTCTTCCAGAAAGACAGTCTGAAGAACTGCATTTAGCTATCTGCTAGACCCTGCTAGCTAAGCTACCTTAGACCCTAAACAACAGCTGCCATAAGGATCATATTAACCAGTGGCATGCCAGTTAAAAAATGCTAATAAGAGGTTGTTGCATTTTTTCATTTATTAGAGTCATTCATCAATTACTATTGCAGATAATGTTAGTTATAATAATAAATACTGGAAGTTAATATTTGTGTGTTTACTTTTTCTTTTCATAGCCAATTAATTTATTAAACAGAATAATCCATATCAATGAAAATAATGAATAACTCCACCTTTTCATAGTTTCTCTGCTACAAATTGGGCATTTCTCAATGCGCCACTGTAGAGGTATATTTTTAGAGACATTGTGTGGCTCCCATGCTGCCTCTAAGTGCTGAGTGAAAGCTTGTTCTGCCAGGAGATAAAACGCATAACTGCGTAGGTGGATGAACAGAGGGAAATGGTTATTGATTTATCCCATTAGAATAACTGCCTACATAGCAAACAAATTACCTGAATGTTTATCAAATAGCATCTATGAAGGTTTATGCATCCTTCCTGGTAGAAACACTTAAACTCTTAAAACTAGCTAGCAGACTAGCTACATTAGCCATATTTCTGCTACAAGGCTCAGGTCAGCATCAGTGACTAAGAACTGTTCTGTTTTTTGTTTTCCACTGTTAAAAGCTGTGGATATTAGCTGGTACTTTTTTGGTATCTCCTCCAACAAAGTTCAAGCGGGCCAAGCTGATATTTAACAAGTGGAGTTAACACACTGCAGACCACTGACTGGTCAGAGATCATCATCACTAGACACGGAACAACTTCAGTTATCTTCTCATCTGTGCTCGGTTCCGTTTTAGGATTTCACAAAGTCAGATATCCCTAATGTCTGTGAAGGTACTCTGAATTACACGAGTCAGTGCAAATTTGATGGGGGTCAGAGGAAGTCAATTTGATAGACCTCACTGTTGATGAAGTGAAAAATCAGTAGGGTGGAATTCAAGGGGCTCAGTCTAAATCCCTGTTAAAGTTTAAAACATTCATTACATAAAAAGGAGAAGCTCATCAGCTAAGTACTGAATAGGTGGTATATTCTTAACTGCTGCTGTGACCATGAGGCAAGGATGCACCTCGAACAACACAAACTGCCTCAGAGAAAACAGCACCTCTCCAGCAGATTAATAGATCGCATTGACCTTCCCTAAATGCTCTGTTATCGTCACAAGTCCACAGAGAAAATGAAGTCATTCATTTAGCAACTCCCTGTTACTATGGTGAACCATCTGTTATGAATAGGGGTCACACTGACGCCATACTGGGAGGATGGAAGCTAAAGGAATTTGCAGGAAATGGGAGAGTCTCTATTTCCATACTAAGGAGCCGAGAAGAGAGGATGATAAATACAATGACATAACTGCAACACCCCGTCTTTTCCTTTTCCTCAAACCAAACTCCAAAGTACAAAGTACGGCTGGCTGTCATTCCCTTTGCATTACAGCATGGCCAACTGAGAATCTGAAGTAACTGTTGTCAGCAATCACTTCGCAAGTTTGAAACCTTTAGCAACCGACTTTAAGTGTAAGCAAATATAAAATCCATATCTAAAATTTAAACATTTATATAAATAAAATCTACACAAAAAGGTTTAATAACATCTGCTGAGTCTTGGCTGGCAAAGGCCCTTAGAAGGTCCTGTCCTGTCAGTCAAACTAATCTAGCCTTTTCACTATGACAGACCGATAGCTAACACACATTATACAGTGTACAAGTTAATCTTACCATTTTCTGAAGGACTGAGCACAGTGAGACTTTGTAATGTACGATATCACCACTACCTTTGTACGTTCAAGACAGAATCACACTTCATTTTCATGCAAAGAATCACACCAAGAGAACACATGCAATGAAAACCAACTAATCTGAGAAAAGAGGTATTCAGTCGGAGCTCAGTATAAAGAAGTTAAATAGAAGCACGAACAAACGCATGCACAATTCCGATCACCAGCTGCTTACCAAAACCTGATGCCATTCATATTAAACCAACATTACATTTTCATTCTCTGAGCTGATAGTTTGACAGGATGAAAATAAAACAACTAGTGCAAAACCAAGATGATACACACACATCAGATTTTTCTAGTCTGGATCCTCTGGTTTTCTTGTCTCTTGGCTGATCAGATGGTTACATCTGTGGCGAAGTCACAGACTGCAGCAGTATGTACATCTTGTTGTACACTCCTCAACAGTCTGATTGTGATTGAAGAAGCCAAGTCTCATCTACGCAGCACAGACAGACGCATTGCACCTGCAGTGACTAGGCTGTATAAGAGCAAGCCAAGATGTAGCCCAGCCCATGCGTCTCTCTCTGCTCCCTACGTCCTACCCCCTCCCTCCAGCTCTCTCCCAACCCTTTACTCAGCAAAACAACATCTCTGCTGCCCTACACCTCTCTCGAATCTTCTTTCATATACAAAAAGAAGACACACAGTCACACACAAATACAAAGGAGCACACAGTGAAACAAACACAGATGTTACCTTCAGTTTGGGTTTAGTAAAGGTCGACATGTTGCGTATCTGTGTGGGCTAATCTGTGTAGGGCACAACATTGACCACACAATCAGTAAGAAGCAATCAGCGGTAAGTAGCCAGAATGGGAAGATGCTTTGACAGGAAGCATCATGATAATGTTTCACCAATCAATTCAATCAACTCAGTCACATTTGAGAAGAATACAATGGCTAAATTATACAAACAAATTTTCAAAATGGGAAGGGGTTCATGCTGGCAGTAGGATAACAAAGAGTTAGCAGGCTGAACTGTATCTCTGGGCCCAACACCAAACTTGGTAACCCTGGAGACAGGGAGGCCTATATTCTATTTGGGTCATGGTCACCAGACAGTTACATGAAACAAAGATTTGCAGGATGTACATGCCGAATTTAAAAAGATAAATATGTAGATCTCCAACCACTGTAGCACAGTGTATGTCATACAGTATTTTCTGTATAGCTGTGTTCAAATGCCATGAGTTGGAAGTATCACTATATAGCTAAATAAAGACTGATTACAAATGTCTGCAGAGCTGACCATGCAGAAACAACAGACCCCACCCTCAAATGGCCTTCAAACACCATTATCATATATGGTATCTAATGCATTGCAGTAAATACTGCGATAGGCCTACTGTGCAGTACCTACAGTGACTGAAACCACAATTAACTAATGGGCACTTCCTGTTGTCAATGTGTTCAATTCAGCAAATAATGGAGGAGGAACTTTTGTGCACGGTCACCAGCCATGTTACAGAGCATCCCGCTAGAACTGGGCACACTGTGCACTCTGTCAGAAGGAAAGAAGCTCTGTTGCTTAAAATCAACCATTTATAAATAATCATGAGAAGACTATTTATATGGCATGAATTCAAGTAATGATTGTTATACAATCAGACTAAAATGAGGCAGCTTAGACTAACATCATTTGCCCCAGGAATATCTGGGAAGTGCACTACAGCTCAAAGTGCTGTCCCATCTTGCATCTGTGTTTCTGTGTCACAGCAGCTTAATTCAGGCTGCAGTAGAACTCCAGGTACTCAATTGTACTGTCCAGTGCTCCACCAGAGGTTGTACTGCAGAAGCACTCTTCGCCTGCAATTCTCCAGTTTGAGGGTCTGATGGATGGAGATGTTCCCTTTACCATCTCAGAGTTTGTATCATTTGCTAAGAAGCTCTGGCTTGGGATCTCAGTGTTTACTTGATTAATAACGTGACTCTCAGTTACTGTTGTACTTCTTCCATTCTCATGGAGCTCAATCACTATCTTAATAGATAATCTATGGGCTGCATGCTGCTGCTTTCTATTTGAGTTGCTCTTGAGAGTGGAGGGGGATTTGGTATGTGGAGCACTTGGCACCACCCTGACAAATCCAGTTGCTGGGACAGTCTGTTGCAGAGGTGTGAGATAGCGCCTTTCCGTTAAGTCCACGACTGTATTTATGCAAACTAAACACTATCTATATGTAAACTTTATTTCGTCATGCTCTGGTATAAATACTATATTCTTATCATAACCCTGGTCCTCTCCTAGCTGCCGACGGTATATTGGTCAAAACTATGTCACATATTGTTCACGTGACAATATCCATGCACCAGAGAACATGTGTAAATTATTAATCGCGACACCGTGTGCGTTTAAATAAATGCAGAGTAACAAGAGGACTGACAGCTGGGGCCATATGTCCAAAGGTATTCAACTGCACTGGGCGGCTCCCCTTTCAGCCATGGCCGACAAGCTAATTTAGCCACAGACGTACCCTTGTCAGTCTTACTTCAACTGTGTTTTATTCACTGATTTAAAATACATAATGTACACACAGTATAGTTATTCAAATAATACTAGTACACGATATTTGCATGGAGTAAATTTACATAGTAAGCTAACGGACAAGCTAGCAGCTCGTGACAGACCCCTGCTTTATGTTACCTAATGTTGATACTTTCTTTATACGAGCATGTCGTTACACTTCCAAGGAACAAATTATAATTATTCTCTGACGTTATAAATTCTGACTTATGAATGATTTAAAACAACGTTTTGTTTGAATGCAACGCAGGACGGTGGGTGTCAATGCAAGCTAATACGATGTCGTTTGATCTTGTGGCTAATGTTAACATTCAAATGGTATCTAAAATAATCCTCACACAAATTTAAAGGGAGACTAGCATGCCTCGTCTACCGTTATATTAACTACCGTACTGTTAAATCGTTCAACAAAAGGAATGCTTGCAGCTAGCTAACGTTAGCCACCGAGCTAGCGACCCCGTAGCAGCCAAGGAACAAGAATTTAATTAACAGATCAGTGCCACAGATAGAGCATTAGCATTTTGCAAAGAATCCCATTTAAAGTGGTTAACCTAACAAAAACATCAACATTTCCATACCTTGGTCTGTTGTCGAAAGAGCTTAAAAAGAAGTGGTGGTTTTCCAGGCGGATCGACGACGAAGGATGAGAGGCTGCTCTCTGCGATGGCTGTTTTTTTTTTTTTAAACAAATGTGACGTAAATTCTGCAGCTGTACGGAAATAACCGACAAATACCGGAAGTACCCGAACCACCCTGAGCGCTAGACTCTCATCATGTATGACATTTACTAATGCTATCAGTTCAGTTTTTGAGGCATACTTTTTCAGACTTACACTTCCTTCTCGACTGTCGACAGGTATACACTGCGTAAGAAGAAGAAGAAGAAGAAATATTGGATAGAGCAGGACAGAAGGACTTACTGCTCAGGACAAGCATAATAAAATTATGACAGGGGTATGCAAAGCTGGGTGTTTTTCATTTTATTGAGACATTGTCAGGCAGACACAGGCTTTAAAGTTGATACAGAATGCACTGTACCTTCACAGTTGAAGTTTTAGTTTTAAATGGCCTTCAGTTATAAAGACTGAGCTTACATAATCTCAGTCAGTGTTTAGTGTTGTCTGTTAAAATTCCTTCAGCAGTCTCTCCATCAGCTGACTATCACAAGGACTAGCCAGACAAGACGCCATCTGTTCCTGAACTGCAACATACTTCTTGATATATTAAGTATGTTATAACTATATTTTTAAAAGCCTATATGTACTGTGAATATGCATCCCATAAAATGACTATGTGATTAGTTAAAGGGACAATTCATCTTGCAGGCCTAATCATTGTTCCATTCATTTTACTTTATGTATTTCATTCTTACTTTGAACACAACAGAGATACACCGTTGTAACGGTGAAAAAACAAGACAGCTTTGACAACGTAAATGTGATTATCTGATTGACAGCTAATTTGAAATACAAACAAATGACTACAATCCAAAGGCCAAAGACACAGTCTCTATTTGTATCCCAATGGACTAACACCAAAATGTGAATTTGTATCCTCTTTAGAGCACCATCAACAAAGACACCAGTCTTTATTCAGTTTGACTCAGTGAAAAAACGTCTTTTTTTATTGCTGTTTTGAAGTCATCCTTAATGGAGATAAATTATTCAGCTATTAAATACACTCTATTAAGTAGTTAAGAGAAAACACAAACAAATACTATTGTTTCTGCTAATGTAGTTTTTGAATCTGTAAACCCAAAATAACAGTTTTGACACACACTGTCTTGTACCTGCCAAAGAACAGCGATAGCACCAATGTTTTCAGCTCCATACAAAGAGCGTACATACATTTAAATGCATAATGTGACATGGATGGCTTGGCCACAGAGTTACAAATCCATAGTATGAATAAATTCATAGTTTAAGTATATGGTAGTAAAAATACAGTGTGCAGTCTGTTAATTCTGGTAATAAGCATCAACTTTAACTCACGACTGGCTGAGATTGAAGATAAAAGATACTGTGCAGGCTTGACAAAGATGATGAGCAATTTTCATTGTTTTTGGCATGAAAAAATAGAAACTGACTTCAATTACCAATCCTACATTTCCAAGGACAAAAGTCAATCTGAAAAGCTGCAGGGTCTCATCAAAACTAACAATAGCTTTTGTAAAGACTGGAAATGCAAATGACAGTATTTGCCACTGATGTTTTGTCTTGAAGATCAAAAAAGTCTTGAAGACCAAAAACTGCTTTCTCACTGAACCTCAGCAGCCAATGTTCAGTGAATAAACGCTGTAAGGCTGCATTTGTTGTCTTCAGGATAATTAGTGCCTAACTGCTATTGTCTGTTACGATTTGGTCAACACAGGAAGAAAGTTTTAAAGATTGTAATGGGATGGTACTGTAATTAAACAGTGAAATCAACAGCAAGAGTGAGCTGGTTAGATGAAGGGCTACAGGTTGCAGGTTGTAGTGCAGTGTTTAGTGCAAACAATCAAACCTCCAGCATGTCATCAGGGTAAACAAGATGTTTTACTGCACTGTTCTTCTATTAAACCATTAGTACCTCCATTGAAGATGTAACATAATGTTGGTAATATTGCCCTTTACATGGGAAGACATTTTGGTTTCATTAAGCAAACAGTTATCAAGTCTGACAGGTAGTGAAACGACCTGATGACCAGAGGGACATTTTTGCTGTACTTCTGGCTACTGTTTGAAAAATTTGAAATCTGCACTCTGCACATCCTTTATCACCTACACAGCCAGTTAAACATGACCAGATTTGCTTTAGGCTTGTGAATCTGCGAAGCCTTCATCTCCTCTCAACTCATAATTCAGTGTTTAAAATATTAGAAGGTGTTAGAAATGCATTTGTTGGATTAAAGCATGTGGTATAACAAAAGTTGGAGGTGAAGTTAATCTTGAAGATCTCCAACAAATGCCTTGTCTCATTCATTTAAAGCCCCGATGAGTACAGTTTACAAGTCATTATAAAATATTTCAAACGATTTAAACACCTGTCAGTGAGTCAGTCCTGTGAGTGGTAGAAAATGGTAAAATACTACTACTAGGAGTCACTTTTTCACTAATTTTTAAATCCTTCAAGGGCCTTTATATTTGTAACACTTTTTGAATCTAATTACATGTTTTCTTGTGTACCAATTCACTTCTAAATCTTTACAAAAATAAATCTTTCATTCTAAAAGTCTCACTAGCCGATGACTGATACTGCTGCTCTATGACCAACTGGTTCAAAGATGTATGAAATAAGCAATTGGACAACTGACCATAACTGTCATCCTTACAGTAACAGGCTCAACCTGCTGTTTTGGAATGTGTGCAAATAATCAACCTCTGACAGTCAGATGGGTGAGGGGGCACGAAGTGAACTGCTGAGGGCCATGTCTCCAAACACATTGGCATAGGAGGCTTTAAGGAACTGGACGTAGTTCTGCAGGCTTCGGTTGGTGCTGTCGGACTGCTCTAGGCGGTCTTTCACATCCTGCAGTCGGCTCTGGTACCGCCGCTCCACCTGAGTATCGTAAATACATACCTTACAGACCTACTCACACAGTAGATACATACAGATTTTGACTTTTATTGGAGGCCCTTACTTCCTCTTTGCTACGACGCAATTGGTTGATTTCTGAAGTAATCCTGCTGAGTTGGGTCTCGAGGTCCAGTATCTTGGACTGGGTGGAGCGTTCTTTGGTGGCAGCACGTTCTCTGGTTTCTGACATCTGGAGGTAAAATATGAGGCAGTGGACTTAATTAATGCGCAACAGAGGGTGAAAAATAGTCGACTGCATGTAAGTATGGTTATAATGACACACAGCTCTGCAGAACAAAGCTAGAGGCCCATGGGTGTAACTCTGAAGGGTAGGCCTTTGTTCAGACTGAAAACAGCACTAACCAAGGGGACTGAAAACAAGGGGCATGAGTTCACATTTTTTTGTTTTTTGCCAAAGAACATCTATATCTTATGACAATGCAGTGCTGCCCCTGAACTGAGTGAGTAGGTTACATTTTCTGATGCAGATCTACTACTGTACTCTATATCACACACTCCATATGACCAGTGCTTAACAGCTGCTGTCAGACCTGTTGGCGAGCATCGTCCAGAGCTTCCTCCAGCTTTCGGCTCAGCAGGGAACATTCCCTTGTTTTTTCTTCCAGGTGGAGCTGATTGGTGTGGATGGTGTCTTCCCGTTTGGCAATGACCCCCAGCAGGTCGCTGTTCTGACTACCAGCCTCCTCCAGCTTTCTGCAAGATGACCCAAAAAAAGTGACAACATGAGAAAATAAGAGAAAATCTAACAGTGAACTGTACAAAAAGATCTAAGATTAGCTGATGGCTGCTTGTTGTTTATTAAATGAATGACGTGCTGGGAAAAGATGACGTGACAACCAACCTTTCTAAACTTTCCACTCGCTGCTGAAGCTGTCTGTTCTCATCTAGCAGCACCTTGTTCTTCTGTCTTAGAAGCTCCATTTGACTGCCCTGGGTCTCCACCTAACGCAACACACAGAGAGACAAGACCATGACTATGAATTCTCACAAGATCACTGTGTTACTTTAATAATATTTTATATCTTTGATAACATTTAATCATTATTTTGTGATGCAAACTTGAGCTTGTATGTATATGACTATTGTGACCTTCATGCGGAGATCAGTCAGGGTTGTGCTGAGCTCCATGCTCCGTCTCTCCTGGCTGTGCTCCCTGTCCTGAGCCTCCTGCAGCTGGAGTTCAGAGCGCCGTAAGGCTTCGGGTAGAGGCTCCAGCTCTGCCAGCCGACCCAGCAGCCCTCTGCGCACCTCCTCAATCTCCTGCTCAAGCTCCCCTCGCACCGCCTGGGCCTCCCGCTCTGCCTGAGCCAATCGAGCACTATACTCATCTGCCTCGGCCCGGGTTTTTCCAACCTGTGTAACATTTATTGATTATTTTTTCACAATCTCACAACGATGCATTCCTTACAGTACGGTTAGGTTCACATACCTGGGTCTTATAGCTGTCCACCAGGCTTTCATATTGCCTGATGGAAGCTTTGACCTGCTGGAGCTCTGACTGGGACAAGGCCAGCTTCTCCTCCACTGCAAATGCTGTAGCCTGACAAGGACACACAGCTTCAGATGATGTGTCATTTGCTATTAAATTAACAAGGCAGTCCATCCTCTTAATGTAATAAGAGTCCATTTAAGTCTATTACAGTGAAAAATGGGAATAGGATGGATATTGACACAGCATAACAGATGTGTTGTGATTCTGATCAGGGCAAGGGAAAGTTAACATTCAATAAATGCATTTTCACTGTACAGTGAATTACAGCTTTGATTGCTAGGTGTTTCACCTTGAGAGACTGGTTCTCCAGTTTGGCAGCAGTGCTCTCTGTGGTTAGCCCATGCAGGCGATCCAGCAAGGAATCTCTCTCCATTCTGCCTTTATCTTCTGAACTGTGCAGCTGCTCTGTCAGCTCTGCTATACGACTGCATCATAATACACAACATGCAGCTGTCATATTTTTATTCACATAACCAAAATAGTGGAGCTTTGCTGAACCATCACCTGCATCACATTATGTAGCTGTGTTTTTGATGTTAATAGTACTTTCAGACAAATTAAAGCTGGTGCCAAATCTCCACAGTGCCTGACGATCATAATGACAGGTGTACAAAAGCATTTGTAGCTGAACAGAGAACAGAGCTGAGTTACCTGTTCAGCAGTGACACTTCAATTTCCAGTTTACTCTTGTCTTTCACTTCTTGGTCATGGCGACTCTGCCAGCTCTCAGCTGCTGACAGCGCATCAGCCAACTGATTCTCCTGTGCAAAAGAAATAAAATCTGGCTTTTTTGGTCACAGTAAAATGTTTTTACCCGATTGTGCTAAAAACAGCAGTGCAAAAGAAGTGTGTGTGTGTGTGTGTGTGTGTGTGTGTCTGTGTGTGTGACAGAGAAATGTAGCTTGAAGCTTTCTTTAAAGATGAATCAAAATAAACAACAAATGGGGAAGAGGAATAAAGATCTTTCTTTAACATGATTAACAAATAACTGACAAACGTGCATAATATTTTGTGTCTTGTACGTCTAACTAATCAGTCTGGAGCTTTAGTGGAGCAGGCTGCCTGCTCTGTGACACAGCCGTACCACGTCCAGTAGCTGGACACTCAGCTGGCCTGCAGTTCCCTCACTGCGCTCAGCTCGCTGTTTCTGGGCTCGCGTGGCTCGTTTAAGAGCCTCTCGGTCTGCGCTAGCCTGCTGTTTCAACCTCGTCAGCTGCTCCATCAGATGCTCCATCTCTGCCTTCTGCTGGTTGGAGGCTCGCTCCAGGTTCTGAAAACAATGGAAAGGACAACGCTGAGGACTGTAGCTGAATTCACTGTTTGAGCTTTTCATGTGCGCAGTGCATGGTTCAACAAGAGTGAACAAAATATTGTCAACCGCGAGTCTGACTGCAGCAGCCTCGAAGGCAAGAACACTTCACTTATATTGTAAATAATCATAACAATAACAATAATCATAATAAAAAACTTCAGATAATTACACATGATGGCATGCCACATCATGACCATGACAAACCTTTATCTGTACACTGAGCCGGTTGTTCTCAGCTTCTTTGCTGCGAAGCTGCCCTTGTAAATGAGCTCTTGTTGCATCCAGACTCTTGGATAAATCAGCAGTGCTCTTGGTATTGTCCTGCATTGCAGCAAAATTGACACCAGAGACAAATAATACTTTGTTCTACACAAGTAAAATATTAAATACCCCAGTATTTAATCCGTGTGTGAGACTGTTCAACTGAGCCTTAGCTATAGTAAAAATCATCACATTACCTTTTCAGTATCTAAAAGTTTGGAGAGTTGATTGACCTCTCTGTCTTTCTCTTGAAGTTTCACCACTAGATGCTGTGAAAGCAACGATTACTAAAGTTTTATTTACAGAGCACATTTCATACAAAGGGAGAAAACTCAATGTGTTTCAAAGGAAGATAAAAAGAAGATACAATACATGGGAAAGCATAAGACAACTAGTCTGACAAATGAAAGAATATAAAAAATATAAAACAGTCAGAGTTATTAAGGTGGAAAAAAAAGTAGCTTAACCAAGCATCTATTAAACTTACAGCATTTTCTGCCTCTGTGTCTGCCAGTCTCTTAAGCAATGCATCCTTCTGCTCAGATATTCTGAGTGACTCCATCTGTTCAAATACAACCACCAATATACATAAAAGTCAGTCACTCTGCTTGATAAACACTGCTGCTGAAAATGTAGAACGTCCAGGAGAACAGAGTGAGCTACCTGTTCAACAGCTGAATCTCTAGTGGATTAGCAAACAATAACACACACAGTACCTGGGATCCGTGCTGCTCTCTGAGAAGGTGGCGCAGAGTTCGGTTTGTGGCCTCAAATGTCTCCAGTTTTTGTAGCAACAGCTCCTTCTGGCGGGCCAAGACTGAAGACTCAGAGCCAGACAGCTTCTTTACCGGCAATTGGTTCGACAAACAGGAACATGGGTTTACCAAGGGAAGCTGTGTGAATTCTTTCTGACAAATCTCTCAACTGTATCATGTGATACCAACATTAATTCTGGCTACTTATGACAACAAAACGTGGTGTTCTTGTTCTTTTTTGTTCATTTTTATTTTGAGCTTTTCTGCCTTGGATTGTCTTAACTGTAAGAACAGGGCGTTGCTTTCTAAAGTTCCCTCATAACTAGGCCAAAAATTTAGTTAATACTCACGCTACCACCAGCACCGCAGAGTTTGGAAACAGATTCTCGCAGGGCTGTGACTTGCTTGGCAGCTGCTGTCCCATCCTCCTCAGCCTCCATCAGTTTCCTGAGTAGAGCGTCTTTGTCTTGCTGCATACAGTCACTGTCTACTCTGCGAGGACAACACAGGAACAAACGCATTCGTATGCGTTTTTGTTTCGCTAATATCAAACCAATGGGTAGTTGATAGTTCTGTTGTTGTCACTGAGATTCTACGGCCATAATATCTAAAGAGTGAAGGCATAAAAACAGAAGCATCTGTCTTTAAGATCAGTGATGTACCTGTGTTTCAGAGTTAAACTTTGAAACAAGAACACACATTGTACTCCCTCTCCACCCTTTCTCAAATGAAACACTGTGATTGTATTCAGTGTAGTATTCACCTGTTGTAATCAGTCTCCTCCAGCATCTTCTCCATGGATTGCCGTAACCGTGTGTTCTCCCGCTCAGTTTCTTCCAGTTCCTTGGTCACCTCAGCAAGCTCCTCCTCCTGCTCCGCGATCACCCGCTGGGAGACACTCAGCTGCTCGGACTGACGCTCCAGCAGCTGCTCCTTCTTCCGCAGTTCCACCTGGACACAAACAAACATGCAAATGTGTAGACAGACACAAAAACAGTATGCTATTGGTGTTTTCTGGGATTCTTGACCTAAAAACTCTGATGCATCTAAATGTACTTAAAAAATTATTTCATTTCTTTTCAAGGTTAATGTCATAGCACAACACAAGTATTTACCTTAGTCTTCAAGACTCTGCATTTAAAAGCACAGTATGGATGGTATATGGCACGTCTTTCAGAAGACATACCAGAACACATTCAGAAGTATGGCAAAAACTGACCTCATTCTTCAAAGAGCTGACTTCGCTCAGTAGGCTGTCAATCTTCCTCTCATATTGGTTGATTCGTCCATGCAGCCCTTCCTCTTCCTCTGATGTCAGGTCAGCCAATCGCAGCACAGACTGAGAATGTTCAGGCTGTGGTTCAGGGACTGGTGGTGTGATCTCAAGGCAGTGTGTCGGCCCCTTGGTGCAAAGTACATTTTCAGTAACACTATATTTTTGTAGTAGACTCTTTCATAATGCTGAAGCAAAGCAAAAACTATCTCTTAAAAATGACAGTGGAAGTAACATGTAACTTTCTTTTAAGGTGTGTTACCTCCCATTTGTAGGAAGCGTCTCGCATGGAGGCCTTTCCTGGTGGTATCCATGGCACTCGAGTTTTGACCTTGGCTGTTGGACGAAGGTTTCCTCTGTCGACCTTGGCCTTACTCTTTAAAACAGAAAGTGTGTGCTGCAGCATGTCAGTGATGTATGTTAGACCTATGTAGGCTGCCTAAGAGCTACATTGTATGAAGAGAGTTTCATAATATTTCCTAAACTTTGAATAAAATTCAAGAAGATATACATCTTCAAAAGATGCACATTTACAGTGAAAAGAGTAACTAGAACTGACATCACTTATATTATAAGCAGAAAAAAATCTGGGACCTGAGGGGTCCTGGCCGGACTCATCCTTTGGCTCTTCACATGCACATGAACTGGTGTGGCATCATTGACATGCACGTGAATTGGAGGGGAACTGGACCGAGTTCTCATTGCTTTCCTCTGTGAAACAGGCGTGAATAGTGTCTGCAATCAAATTAACTGTTCAACTCTCAATCTACCACACTGTATTAAGCTGATGACATGAGCTCTCAGGTCCAGGTGTAGAAGGGTTCAAACACAGATGCATATTACCATCACTGTACTACAGCATTCCCAACAATTACTGCGGCGATATTAACGAGATGTCTCATGTTAGACAGGTAGAAAGACACAAATGGCCAGGATCTTACAGGCAAATCAAAAAGCATTGTTAAATGGTTTTAGGGTTTTAAAGTTTATATTGCAAAGCTTTAAGCAACAGATTTTATGTCCTTGTAATAGAATACTGTCAGTTCTAAGTTTATAATATTAACAGAAAACTATGGGGGAAGATATAACAAATTTAGCAGCAAACTAACGCTAGCAAGTAAAATTAACTTGCTAAAATCTACAAAAATACTCATATTAATTTCAGCATGACAATATTTTTGATAAGGTCGATTATTATTAGCTATATTATAAAAAGGCAACGTATGAAGCTTTGCAAGAAATATACATTAGCCTGACATGAGCCTTTTAGCTAACCCCAACAGCTTTTCAAACCTGCAATTAACAAATTCTCAGCCTTACCATATGAAACACCAAAATATACTTGTTACGACTTAAATATATATTTCATAAGACGAATGGCGTTTCCTTTTTACGACAAAACTAGGCACGTTAATGTAAAAAGTCTGTTAGAGTGGTAGCTTGGATAAACTTCAACAGGTAGTGACGCTAGCATATCTCTGGTTGGTCACTTCTAAACACGTGATATGTTTCCCCTCCAGTGATTGGACCGGGGTCGACATTTTTACGTATCTTAGCAACAACCTCAACTGAGCAAACTGTTGTCGTATCAAAGACACTCAGTGTGTAAAGATAGATCCCTCCCTTCCGTATGCACATTGTTGTATAGATGAAAAAGAACCTAATCGCATATGTAAGGCTGTGTTTAATTGACGTAACATAACTACAGATTTATTTTAGAATACCATTACTAAAACACGGTATGGTTTGAAACCTAATCATTATTTAAACTTAAGCTTTATCTTGGAAAGTCGCCCTGAGCATTTAATGTAGTGCTGTAGTGCCTCAACAAGACCACTGGAGAGCAATAAAGAACAATGAACTACGGCAAACATCACGCCATCAGCATTCATTAGACACGATATCGTAGTACTTATTCCGGCGAAGACTATTAAAAGAAAACAATTGATCAAAATTGGTGAATATTGTTTGTGAACTAAATTGGACAAAATTGAAAGTATTAGTAGGCTTGTATTTGTTACGGGGCTGTTTCATGCACGGCATGAAACAGATGTTATAATTAGCACTACCACGGAATACCAGAATAATATATCCAAAAATAACAGTATTGGTATCATATTAGTTGCAATCTTCTTGAAATATATGGGGTCACAGTTCATCCCTTTGGCCGATGAAGCACTGATCTGATTCTGTCCTTGCGCCATTCAATTAACTTAACACGGTCAAGCTAGACATAATAACATACTACAATTTCCGGTTAGAATTTTCAAAATAAAATTACTAACGCTAACAGGTATAGTTACACCTGGTTTGAATCCACGTTTTATGTAGCCACCTACCGGCAAGTGAAGGAACAGGAGCGGAGGCCTAAACTCTGCAATATGAAAATATTTAATATTTTTACTTCCTTATTTTTTTGCCTTGCTTTAAGATCACAGACTGTGTTTAACCAGCCGTTGACCTTTTATAGATTTAATGCTAAAGTACACCAGTTTAGACATTAGTGTAACTTGAATTAGAAAGCTGTCTTAACTATAAAAGACACTGTACAAATGCTGTATGTTTCTATTGTACAACATTAAAAAACTGTGGAAAGTCTGGTGAATATAGTTGTTTCGTAAAGTCTCTGACACACAAAACAAACAGATCAGACAGACACTATTGACACAATTAGATTGCCAATGTTTTAAAATGTTCGACAAAAACTAATGCAACAAAGCAATCCATTTACATCCCTATATCCTTCCCAGCCCTTCAATAAAGACAGTTATTTGTTCCTTTATGATGCCAACATTTCTTTTTCTTTATTGGCTCACAGAAAAAAAACCCTCATAACTGATACAATAATTAATCTCGGTCTTATGAAAGTGAGAATACACCAGTCTTTGTCACTTTCTATTCTAAACAAACATGCTGCTTACAGAGATAATCATCAGTGTATTTTTTATAAACAAAAATTTTGAAAAAACATTTGACAGTTTGACACTGACTGAAAGTCACAAGAAGCAAGTCACACGTGTTGCTTTACAGAAAGGCTGTACCCATCTGGACATTTTTTTAAACAAGTATAAAAAGGTAAAAATGACCCTTGCATGTCTGAGGGAGAAAACTGGATTGATCACTCAGCAGTCGTTTGCAACATGTTTGTTTGCAAGCACGGTCATGCTTTTCTGTGTGGCTCCATTATATGGAGCAGAGGCTTTTGTGCTTGTCGTAATTAAGTTTACTTTACTTGTGCTCTGGTGGACTGACACTCATTTTGATTTGGTCTCACCAGATCATACCCCCACGACCAGCATCCAGATCCTTGCTGTTGCAGTTTTCTTTTATGCATTTTTTTCCTGTATGAATGTTGGAGAAAAGTGCATAGTGGCCAATTTAAAATAAATAAATAAATAAATAAAAATCTGTGGGGCAGCAACAAACATCTAATGTATAGTGATTATGGTTTATGTAGCAAAGACCTTGTCTCGGAAACCTAATGTTAGCTGCAGGAAACAACTTGAAAGTACTCGTATGCAAATGCGAGTATATTCTGATATCCCAAATTCTCAGGAAAAAACTGAATAAAAAACAGACTCTAATTAATGAGAAACATTTAGCTAATAGATTCTAAATCAGGTTACAACACATTAATCACTTTATGTATCTTTGAGTATTTAGCAGTTTCCAAACTATAAAGTCATTTGCAGCACAGGAGGAGGGGTCTGCTTGAGGGGGATTCAAACTTGGTTTAGTTTTGTCACAGTGTCCACCTTACTGTGGGATTTATAATCCTCACATGAACTCAGCATGATGCTGTTGATCATATACTTTCAGCACATTTTCAAAAAGAGTGTGCACAAATTATTATTCGGTGTGTACAAGTTATCACAATATCTCATCTACACAAGTTCCAGAATATATTAATATCTTGTTGCAACATACTTTACATGCAAAATAAGTTTAATATCTTGGTCTAATTAATAACGGTTTTGCATTAATCAATATCTAGTTAATATCCTGTTCCCTCGATTTAATCTTGCTTGCACAAATAATATATTGTCCCCACAAATTAATATCTTGATCACCCCAACCCATTCAAACTTAAGCTATATTCAGTTATCTTGTTTGCATACATGAGTATCTTGTTCCCACAAGTCAATATCTTGTTAATGCTTTGCTTGTGGGAGTCAGTATCTGATTTGAAAAAGTTAATATCTTATTCCTCCAAATTCATCTTTTTAATGCAATATCCTCTTTATTCAGATTAATATCTCTTGGTCACATAAGCTATCTTGTTCTCCTGATCTGTTATCTTGTTCACAGAAGTTATTATCTTGTTAATATCTCATTTGAATAAGTTAACATGTACACATGCAATTATGTGTATAAAAGTTATCTGGATCGTTTAAGTTAAATATTTTGTATGAACAAGTTAGACTCTTGTTTCTATCTTGTTCGCACAGGCTATCTTGTTTCAAGCATTATGTGGTTAGCAAAAGTTAATATCTTGTTTAAACAAATAGATATCTTGCTCAAAAAACTTATCTCATACACATGTATCTTCTAAATTCCTTGTTTACCCATATGAAGATCTTGTTTGTACAAGTTCTGTTGTTTACACCAGTGGTGTCATGCAAGTTATCATGTGCACATAAGATTTATAACCAAGATCTTGTGTTAAAAAGGCTCAAATTCTAGGACCTCTGAGGCTCAGTAACAATCTATACTGACCACTGATGCATCCATCAAATTATATGAAGCAGGAACTGTTTTCATCATGCAGAATAAACTTAGGCTATTACACCATGCTGCTGAGTAGCTTCTGTCAAATTTGAAACCTGAAACAAATTTGAAAAAAAAAAAAAAAAAAAGTATTTGACACACATGATTGATTATACACAATGTATAATCCTAATTAAAAGAGCACAAGTCTGTGAAGGAACACATGCAAATTCAAACTTTTTGTCTGTGTTAATGAGCCCACTGGTGGTACATAATAAACTAACTGCTTGTGTTTTTGGTCCTGTTTTAAATATGAAGCACAGAAGACATCACTACAGCAAATGTTAACAGAAGCTAAACGATATCTTGTTTATTTGTTTCTTTTTAGTGTTATAGTTGTGATCAGAGTACAGTGTCACCTCACTGTCTGGGGTTATTTTCCATTAAATAATGCTTATTTTGTGCCATTAGGCCACAATATTTGCTATTTTCATGGATTTTGAGTTCAGGGAACACACCATAGAATAACATGTTATAAACATATAAACATGAGGTTTTGAGACTTAACGTACAAACTTGTCAACATGCAATATTTGACAATTCAAATGAGCACATTTCTTCACTTCTTTTTCTTCTGTCCTGATGCCCAAACATGTAAAATGTTTTGTTTGTTGTTTTTTTTTTAAAATCTTGTTGGTGTCTGGATTTCTCTGCAAAATAAAAAATCATGACTAGCATTGAAATCCCACCAACAGCATCGTTTCAGAGCACCGCTGGCTGTAAAACAACGGTTTCTAGTTCTTTAACACATGTAAATGAACTATGTTATTGCGGAAACCAGCCAACATGTTTGACACATTCCAGGCAGAAGCTGTTTAAAAAGTCACAGCAGATGAAAAGTTCCTATAGGAAAATGTTTGAAATCACTGACTCACACAACTTTTACTCTTTGTAAAAAAGATCACCAGTGTGATGGGCTGGCATGACGAACTATCACATGGAAGGGTTTTTCTCTTTTTTCCCCCCTAAAGCACAACAAACAGGATCATAACAATATCAAACTTCATAAAGTGCAAGCCTACAATATCTTAATCGTCATAGCTGTCAACACAAGGGAATGTGGAGGTTGGCATTACATTGAAAATAGAAGAAAATGTATAAACGGCTGACCTTCCCAGACAAATGTAAAATGGAGAAAACAGTTTTCCTCTGCTTCTCTTCAAGTGCTTGGAAAGTTGGAATGTTACATCTATAAAAAAATGGCCAAAGAACAAGCTGGCCTTATGATCACACTGCTCCTCCATTTCAACTTCGCATTTCATTACACATTTTATAGACTTACTAAATACTGAACAAACACATCTGTGCCAAAACATTGCTTTACATTATCTGTACACATACTTTAACAATGTCAATAAATATAACAAACACTAAAAATAGGGTTCTTCTTACGATTTCTGTTCAGTTAGAAACTTTTAGTGACAGCCAGCCGGCCTGGTGCTTCCTATAACGATGCATTATTGTGGTCAAGGGCAGTTAACTGTCAGCTGGTTTCAGCATCAGCATCACTACAATGGCCTGTGCAATCACTCCCCCTGTTGGTGCCAGAGATGAATCATCAATGGCAAAATCTGATAAAGATTCTGACTTTCTATACCCGCCTTGGGTTCATTTTTACTTTGTGGTATGTTAAGTTGTGCACTATACTTCAAAACATATGAAACTGTCCAGATGAAATGTAAAAGCCTGAAGCCAAATCTGGTCAAAAAAGATATTACAAATTGACAATTTAGCCTTTAGCTAATCTAAGACCTTCTGAATATGAAAAGATATTAAATGCTTATCACCCACAGAAGAAATGTCCCACATCTAACAAAGAATAAATGTCTGTGTCTGTCTGTGTCTGTATCAAAGCCTGATATATCTCCTTCCTCACTGTTGTCCAAAAACTCATCAATGAGCCACACTGTTGCACTTCATCGCATGTTATTTTAACTCAAACTGACACACACCATCCTGCGGCCCCAAATTAGAACTAAAGCACCGCGTGTGGATTACTCCGCTGCTGAAAACAGTCCCAAACAGAAGCACTGTTACATGTGTTTAAGTACCACTTGATGCCAAAACTGCAGTGACCAGCTGATTCAGGAAATGAGCCTTTTTGATTGGCCTCTTCAGTTTGAACAAATTAGCTCAACCGACATGTAGGGTAATCACAAGCACTCAGAGACGGACCAAACAATTGTTGGATTTGGTCTTTGGTCTTAAACAGCACAAGTTAAAAAAGCACCAACAGCAGCCTCATCCTATACGTGCAGAAATGACTTTGTCCTGAATCAAAAGTTTGGGCCAGTATCAAGATCCACTTTAGGAATTTTTTCAGCAATTATCTGGCAATTCATTTCCTGTAGTACATGAAATGTCCTTATTACAGTCAAAGTAAACGTTGACATGCTGATGGACAATGAAATCTTTGAACAGAAAACTTCATTTGGACTACCATCGCTTGTCTATCATTTCAAGAGCTCTCGCTTGCAAGCAGAAACCTCCATGACTGGCTGATGAAGCAACTGCAGTTTTTATATGAACCACCGGACAATGCTCCTAAAAGTGTTTGCTTTGCTTTAAGTGGCCTGTTGGAGGGTCAAACAGCGTTCAATGTTGGCAGTGAGGAACAATGATAATAACTTTTGCACTTTTGGATGGACGACACAAAAATACCTGCTTACTTTTAAAAATCATCGACACCAGTGCAATAAGTATCATCTCTACAGACAGACGTTTGCAAGAGCTGAAATCAGCTATGATGGTTTCTGCTTGTTCATCCCTCCTGAGCTCCACACAGGCTTCCTCTCTTTTCATTCAACACCTAAGTAACAAACGTCGTGGTTCATGCTGTCTGTGGAAAAATGTTGGTGTACATACTGCGTTACCTTCTCACCAAGTCACCTTCTCTCTTATCAAACTAGATTGTCTTCGTCTGTCGACTCAACTACAAACGTACAGGCCCATGCAACACATGCACTGGCTCCGCTGACTTCCCAGCACGATGCCATTTAAAAATCTACAAGCCTTTTTATAACCTTAAAAAGGTGGAGACCTTTGTCTGTGGATAAAAGAAGAAAATGGATACATTTCTTTGCCTTTTTGCATGCAAATATAGCACAGTGATGTGGAAAAGGAATAACTACCACTTTCAAAAACGCACAAGGCCGAAACAATGGACGATTAAAGGTATTTGTTAGATTGCTGGTTAATGACATGAAGGAGTTACAACTAATGAAGGGCCTACAACGCACAACAGAACATGAACTCATGCACCTCAGCCTGCTACAAGTTAAGCTGTTATACACAGCAAGCACTGTTTGGCAAATACAAAAAAATCCAAAACCAGTAATAAAATTTTTGGTGAAATCTTTCAAATTCCAACTAAGTCTGCAAATAAAGTGCTAACATTTGTTACTTGTTTTAATATTAAAAGGGATAGTTTGGGTCGTATGAAGTGGGGTTGCCACCAGTAAAACATATTTTAGTAAACAAAACATATATACCAGTTTAATTATATGCAATATTTAGAATATTTCCACTGCTTGACCTTAACATCAGACAGCTATTTCAACAGGAGCCTGAAGCTATTACATCCATGTTTGCTCGATTCAAATCCACCAGACTCCTTTGACAAAAACAATCATTTTACCATGCAGATCACAAGAGGTGCTCATGTACTGATGCCTCCATCACTTAGTTTCTTCATGCCACTGCAGGTAATTCCATACTAACACACAATAACAAATAAGCATATCAATTAGAGCAGCAGTAGACCATCAGCTTCTGTGTCCTACAAATTAAATTTTAAGTTTTTCTCAAAGGAGTCTGGTGGCTTTGGGGAAATCGATAACTGCAGTTCCCCAGCTGTCTGACAGCGAGGTTAATCTATAGTTAATCTGATATTTTGTTGTAGATGGGCCTGCTTTTAGGTGGCTTAAACTTGTCTTGGTGCTGACCCCATCCGCAGCTGTACATTGCTGAGCTTCCTGCACTGACACTTTTGCTGCCCCTTCAGACTCCACCTACTTTGGGTAATACACTGACTATGGATAAGTGCCCCAAACAACCCTGATTCAAAAAACCCTGAACTATCCCTTCGAGGGTTTTGTTTAGCACTGCATTCTTTCAGCACCTGTCTGCTTTGCCTTCATACAGATAGATAAAGTCGCACCTGGAAGCTACCCAGGATTTCTCCATTCTCTATCCTTTAGGCTTGTACAACCTTCATTCTAATAAACAATGATAAATATTATTAAAAAAAACAACACAAAACCAAGACTGACGACTTTTTTTTTTTTTTTTTACAATTATCTGACATGAAGAATAAAGTTAGAGGCTGACGTGTTTGACCTTACATTTGGATGGGGAATGGTGAGTTGAGTTATTTGCAGCCTCTTATTTGTTTGTTTGTTCACTCTTTTGCCTTAAAAGACGCTAATATTTACGAGGCAAGCCACTGAGACTCAAAATGGGGACTTTACACTATGTTACACTCTCTGGCTTATCTATGTGAACATTTTAATGTTGCACTATGTTTGCTTCCACGAGTAACAGTTAAATGCAGGACATGAATCAGTTATTTCTTTACCTGTAAAAAAAAAAAAAAAAAAAAAAAAAAGAGAAAAGAAAGACAACTGTGAGGGCTCTGGCAGCTGAGTCTGTATGTACACGTGTGCCATTTTGCCCTGTGCGAAGATGTTAGTAGGCTTCCAGTGAATCATCCCAAAATAGGCTCTGGACGTCCAGCATGGTCGCCAGCTCCAAAATATGCTTCTGTAGGAGGCTGCTCTCCACCGTGTCCTGTTTGGGAAGTTCAGGGTATGACTCTGGGAAGCTCCGGGACTCCTGAAAGAGCCCCACAAACATCACATAAAAAAAAGCATATTTTCAAGGAACCCTATTTAAAATGCAGTGTTTTCAAAATCATGCAAGGTATAAAATGGCATTTTAGCTGATGAATACAAGAATATAATACAAGACTGGCCTTTTTTTTTACATGTGCACAGCAAACTACCTCAAACTCACCCGAAAGAGTTTATGCAGTCTCAGTGCAGCTGAGCAGAACACAAAGCGGATAAGCAGCAGCCGAAGGAACTCATCACCGAAGAATTGTAGAAAGGCTTGGTCTGTGGAAAGGGTGAAAACACATCAGCTCACTAACTGATTAGCTGACCAACAGATATCAATAATCAATTAATCGATTAAGTCATTAAATATATATTCAGTGTTTTCAACTTCTTCATGTCAGAATATATTCACTTTTCTTCCTTCTTGCCAACTGAAGATCTTTGGTTTTTAATTGCTGAGCTGTAATTTGAAGACGTCACCAGAAACTGTGGGAATTAGTGATGAGCATCTTTACTACGATTTGATATTTCATAAACTAATGGGTTAATCAGTTGAACCAAAAAATGACAAATCATGGTTTATCAGTCATGGCAGTTTAACCCTGTGCTATCAGGGCACCCCGCAGTAACCAGTTTTGCTGTTTTACTGAATCAAATTACTGAATTTAATTTAATTAAACCAGTAATTGCTAAAAGGTAGTACTTTTATCATGATTAGTACCATTTCTGGTTTAAGAAAATTAAAAATGTTCTAAAAACACTGATGAATATTATCGTTTCATGTTCTACTTTAGTCTTTATAAGATTCAGAGACAAAATAAGCTATGGCAGCTAACTCACCTATGGTCCGTGATCGAGTAATCATCTGCCCAATGTCTCGGTACACTTTGCGAAGGAATTCTTGAGCCCTCTCCCACAGGCCTCGCCGCACGCTGCTCAAGCCGCACACCGAGGAGAAAGCCAACAGTGGGCTATACAGGAACAGCGTGAAGAGGCTCCCACGCTGAGACTGATCTGAATGGGTGAGCAGAGACACGGCACAGGTGAGAGATGGCAACATGACACAAGTTCTCTCAGTGATCACATAAACTCTAACTCACTAACTTCAAGAATCACATAAAAGGCTCCATGAAAATTTTGATGACATCTAATAAAAGCAGGACTGATTCAAATTTAGCAAAAGCTGCTGCTTTTTATTACCTTCATGCATATTCCTGCTGATATTCTATATTTCTGTGTAAGTGTGTGTATCAGTGCTTGATACTTCCTACTTCCTACTTTGTGCCATAGAGCTCCAAATACATAAGTGAGCTACATTGTAACACTGGCTGACATGTTTCTTCATCACCATAAACACACACACACACACACACACACACACACACACACACACTGTAAACTACACTATTGACTCAGTTCAAACACTGTCCTGCTGCCCCAAATGCTCACTGGAGCACCAAAAGTGCATTAATCCGCCGCTGAAAATAGTCCCCCAAGAAATGCACAAATACCTTTAATGTTTGACGAGTCAAGCTGTTTCAGAAAATTACTGAACCTTTGAGTAAAATGAGACTATATATTAGCAAGTGTTTTATTAATGATTTCAGTAGGAACTTAAAGCTGAAAGCCACAGACACAGTAAGGAAGTCAGACAGTTATGACCAACTCACACACTGTTATCAGACCAGACTTATCCTTCAATAAACTGTTGTTCTACAGTGACACACACCTTGAACACTCTTGGGATATACTGTAGGCGATAGCAGGCACACCAAAGGCTGGCCGAACAGATTTGTGAAATTCTACCAGGGTAAACAGAAAACATATTAATTATGAGAACACATATTCACAGTGTGGCCATTACGATCATATAAAGCATTGGAAGTCAGATTTCAGATGCATAATGTAGCAGTCTGGTGTCATTTGGTAACCATACGTACCTTATAGGCTGTGCTGTTTGAAGAATCCACAATGACAAAAAGTGGCTTCCTGGTGAAAGGGAATAAGTCTCCTGGATGAAGGCTGCAACATTTTAAGCAAGTAAATGTTAGAAACCTTCATTTCTATCCAAGCAGGTCTGTGAGCTTCTATTTGGGCAGAGCTTCGAGTTTGGACAGAAGGAATTCTGGTTGGCTGTTTCTCAGGTGGCTGGTTGCGCACACACAATTAGAGCGCCTAAGCTTGTTATTAAGACGGAGAGTGGGCAGCAGTCAGACGGCAGACTGAGTCACATATGTAGATGCTATCTGTCATCAGTCACAACAAGCAAAAGTAAAACTCTGGTTTTACTGAGCTTCATCTTGGGTTGAATTCATTTATTAATTTTTACAAGAGCACCAACAACCGTTTTCTGTTACACTATACTTATATTTTTTTTACTTATATTTTATGCATGTTTTGAACAGTCATAATTGATATATCAGAAAAATCATTCATCTCTCACCAGTGCATTTCCTTCTGGGCCTGATTCCTCTTCTGCACCGTCTCCCCGTTCACCACATCTCGATTTGTGTTCGTGAGAACGCCTCCAAAATCATATGGTCCTACAGGAAAAAGGGAAAAACAAAATAACAATTAACAATATTTTACTGCAGCTCTACACTACACTGATAAGCATGTGCATCAGATAGAACCACCTAACAGAAACAGATTTAAAATGCTTCAAAATAATCTTACCACAATAACTTTGAATAGAGAGTTAATATCTGTAACCTGCCGCATAAATAATTTGAATTTTCCCTGTAGTTTTAACAATAATGATGGGGGCAGGTGTCTCATAGGTCCCTATGACAAATCACTCACATGTAAACAGTTATGATTAGTTTAGCGTGTCTGGATGGAGGCGAAAAGGCTGAATGCTGTTCATGTGTAGACAGCCTTGCAAATTCACATCAGTCATTTTGCAAAAGCCTCATAACTTCAACAGTTTGGTGGGGCGTCCACATTTCCTACTGAATTAGGCCAAAAACGTGCAGCTTTTTACCCTCATAATCTGAATGCCCCGTAGGGAAGACTCCAGTAGCTGACAGGTAGACAAGCAAAACGCTGTTGGCAGGCAATTCCTGGAAATGAGAGCAACAAAGGGGAAATACATATAGTGGGAAAGTGATATGTTAGATTACAGTATGTGTTACATTACATGGTAAAATGACTTTGTCAGAATAAAATAGAAAATAAAGTAAAGGGTAGGCTGTGCAGAAGAAAACCTATGGACGACTCATAAATAATAAAGAAATAATAAATAATTAACTCGTTTTACCCCAGAAAGCCTACAGTAAATGTGAATACTGACCTTAAAAGAGGCAGACAAGAAAGTAAAAAGCTGGCTGAATGTGGGCTTGTACAGCAAATACTTGTGAGGGTTTTCTCTTTTAGCTGGCTTCTCGTTGGGCTCCTGTGAAGAAACATTTTATATAATTCCTGCCCGTATTTCAGTTCAAATACACTTAATGTAAGACGGGCTAACCATTCTGCAGTTGTGTGTTCGTTTGTTCATCACTCTTCATCCAAAATTAGTCAGACACCAGTGGGGAATGATGCAACTCTTGAGGGAATGATGCATCTCACTCAGCACTCAATTATAGCATAATTACAGGCTGCTTTAACGGGCCAAAACATGGTGACATACAGGTATTTGCTACTGATTGGCCCTGAGGGAGACTGCAGCATCTATGAGACGTAACATGTTTACGTTCTCTCGGTAGGAATGTAATTAAACAGGAAGCATGAGGCCATACATCACAGCAGCTGACGGCTTTGGTTGCAAACCATTAATCTACCAGAAACGACACAACTGCTCTGCCCAAAGGCACGACACTCACCAGCGTTCCTTGTTTTGAGGTCTGTGTGGCCAGGTTTACAGGTTCCCGCTCCAAAGCTTGAAGCATGCGGAACATATCGATGGTTAATTCACTGAACTTCACCTAAAAAAAAATGGGGAAAAACAACACTGACATCAGTTTCCTGTTGGTTTTCGCTAAATTGTTTGCAAGCTACCAAAACGGGACAAATCAAAACTGCCGTGATGGTTCGAATTGAGCAAAAAATGAAATCCTGTGCAATTTTACAGAGATTCTGTCAGACGTAACAACCAGCAGAGGGCACTGCAACGATCAGTAGCACCTTTCTAAGCAGGAAAAGAAAAAGATGTGTTATACAATTTAGTCTGTTATGTTTAGCAGATAAATAAGACAGATGATCAGAGACATGGAGTGTGGCGTTTGGAGTTTATAGTAAATGTGCTACATGGTTAAACAGTAAAATAAAACCTGAAAGAAAAAGGTTGACACCTCAACAAATAGTCAGTTTCATGACGTGCTGCCTTTAACAATGAATCTGGTCATATATGAAATGCCTTAGGTCCAGTATCTCAGTACTGGGTAAGAAAACTGAAGTGAACTGCGCATTATTATTAAAGTAATGACAGCCCATTACATTCCATCCACCCAAGTTCACACAATGCTAAGCCGATTAACACCAGACGAATCTCACAGTATTTTCTCAGTATGCAGACTTTGACGTTCCCACGATGATGCACTGGTAGTGATGCACTTTCATTGACCAGCAGAGCCTGGTTAACCAGAGCCGATGAAGCAAGCAACTGTACATAAGCAGAAGGCTACAGCGACTAAGAGCATGGTGTCATAAACCTAACTGTGTTTGAGTATATACTCGCAGAGGGGAACAGCACACGGCATGCAACGTGAATCTATTAAGACATGCATATCTATCAAAAACGGCTTACACAAGTTACATAATTAGTCCGTAGAGCAGTGAAACTGTTATTCAAGAGTGATGTACAGTTAAATGAAACTGAGACAACAGAGCTGCAGGTACTGAAAACGGGGTTTAGTGTCTGATTGTTTGTTTGAGAGGCAACAACAAGGTTTCTTCAATAAGACTGATCAACTTCCTTGGTGATGTGTGTGAAGTGTTAGCAACTGTGAATCAGAATTAGTGGGTTAAAACCTGGTTGTTACAGTTGCCGATGATTAGTGCGTCTGCGAGGACGAGCTGCCCAACCACCATGCCTTGTTCCAGCGGGGGCACGCTTCCCTCCTGCAGCCGATTGCTGGTGACGACCACAGAGTTGTTGTCGTTGAGGACGACCACTGGATCCGCCTGTTTTATAAACACAGAGCCGCGCCAGTGAGCCACAGCTGATCCAACTAAGCACACAAATCACAAGGACTTCTTAATTTACCAGGATGTCCGACTAGAAAGATGAAATGCTGCATCGAGGTTTTAATTTCACTAACCTGGGGAAGATTTAATCAACCATGCATGGTGGATAATAAAACAGACAACACTGTAAGTACTGAGTTATATTACAGCACGGAGGGTCCATTACCTCTACAAAAGCCGCCACCTCCTGCAGAACCAGATTCCATTCCAACTGGTCCTCCGTGTTGAATCGCTGTGTGTAATCTTCTATTTCCTCAGATAACTCCTGCGGATAGCAGACGGGCGTGATATTCCACATGGGTTCAAGCAGATTTACAAACACTTTTTCGCAGGACTGCAGAACTTTGCCTTGTGCTAGATTCGTGAAATAAGGTCTCATACAAATTGCAGGAGGCAGCCGAACTTGCCCCAGTATTCTAAAACAAGTTTAAGTGCAAGCTGCGATCAAAGCCTGCGCATTAGGTTCAGTGTCTCACGAAGGGATTCACCCCCTCATGTATTCTCTGACTAACTCATTGTTTTTGTTGAATGCATGTGTCGAGGTGTGACTCATGCTGGGCTGTAATGAGGAGGTGGAAACAGTGGGTGAGGAGATCCTGGTGCCAAGTGTCATCTTGGTGCGGGCAACACATGACATTTGTGTTCAAAGGCAGATAGACTCTGCCCGGCTGCCTACTGCTTGCAAGCTTTGACCTGACGCACGCATCGTGCCTGCCACCTATCCACGTCTTCTCCAGTAAACAAAAATGTGTGAAACACCAAAGCAGGTCATAGTCTTCCTGGGATTTGTGCTGGATTCTTCTTCTTGCTCACATCTGGACACAAGTGGACACAATCCGCTGCACTATGCCAGAGTTGGTCAAAGTTGCAGGCAGTTGGAGTTGATCTTTAGTATTTTGTGGACTCTCAAAGACTGCAGAGCTTGTGCACCAGAGCCAGAGCATGATTACGCTCTCTGAGAGCAACTGAGAAATGAGCATATTTCCTGACAGAAGGCATGTAACTGTGAAGACTGTGAGTGAGGTTTGGAGCAGCTGCTGCAAATACGCCCATATTAATTCCCTTGAATTCGTTATACTAAAACATTAACCTCCATCTCCTCAGATCCATCCTGCAAGGAAGGACAACATAAGATGTGTAAGGGGCTGAAGGCAGCTGTATTCAGTTACATCTGCAGGCTGGCAAAGTAACATTGTGGAACGTTGCACATGGCTGACCGCTCTAATTTCCTCTGTGAGATTTATGCCCAATAGGCGCTTTCTGGTGTTTGTAAACTGCATGAAGTGCTCAAAATTGTGATAGACTAAGCCACACTGAACATTTTCTCTTCTAAAAAAGTCTTAACACAATTTTCCTCACAAGCTGTTGAGTGAGGCAGCTCCTGTGTGGCCGGTCATGACCCCTTGAAAGGACTCGCACAAAGCATCTCGCTCTGCGGGCTGTACCTGCAAGTAAAGCGACCACTATGCTACCACTGAGAGTTTAAGGAACATGTAGCGTGATGCGATGCAGGAGAATCTCTCGCACCGACTAATTTTAGGAAATCCACGGCCTTATTATCTTGTGAACGAGCGTGATACACATAAGTAATGAGGTACGCAGCTGCAAGGGGTGTTTTCATGCTCCTCTGGAAAACAGGGTTGTACAAGTAACAAGGTTTTACATCGCTCAGCACGTTCTAGTTAAGAAAAACTCGTTTACGTACCTTCACCAACACTTTGACTAGGTCCATCTTGTTGAGCAGTAAACAGACGACTATGTAGCGAGCATAATATCGAAGCTTCTTCACCACTAATTCTGGCCTGATTAAAGAGAAACAGGATGAAAATCAATTTTGGACAGATGCAACTAATTTTTCATTAGTGCTACTATTATAATTAATGTTTTTAGATACAATGTTGGTTTGCTTGCCAGTGCCTGCGGTTGAGATATTAAAATCTGATGATCCTCTATATATATCTTACTGTCAGCAAATCTCATGTGTAGACCCAAACTCACAACAAATGTCTGAGCTATCAGGCATTGTGTGTGAGCTGATTTAGCTTCCTCCTCGGTGCCATAGAGCTCCACTGTTGTCCCAAAACTATTAAAAACACATGAATGAGCCACACTGTTACTCTGGCTGACATGTTCCTTCATTACCATGAACACACACTGTGGTTTATTTTGACTCACTCCACATGCACGCACCATCCTGTGCCCCAAATACTCACTAGAGCACCAAATGTGGATTCATACGCCGCTAAAAATAGTCCCAACAAATGTGATATTTCCTCCCACCACAGTGGCGAGCTGTTTTTGGAAATTACTTTTCAAAAACAAATGAAAATATAGTAATGACCTGTTTGTGGCTGGAGACAGTAATAGAGTGGTCAGGAAGTAGTGACGGAAAGTGTTTTCTTGGTATTTGTTGACAATAACAACATAGATGTATGATATTGCCAGTCTTCCACATAAAATAAAACTCTAAAATTAAATGTACTGCACAAATGCAAACAGCAAATGTCTTTATAAACTAAAAGTCCAAGTATTTTTTAATATAGCAAGCAAAGACATCTGCTCCTTAAAAAGCAATTTCACAGTATGAGCAGTAATGTTTCAGAACTTACCGGTCCTCTTTGTTGACCTGAAAGTAGTAAGAGCGCTGACGGATGGCTGAGTAGAATGAAAAGGCCTCATTCAGGTAACTTGTTTCTGAGGTACGAAGGCTGTCAAACAAGATTTGAAAGTAGTTGTCTTACAGTCTCTGGAGTGGACAAAATGTCAGTACACACTTTCAATTCGGTTACACCAAATCTGCATATTTCGTGATGAATGGTTAAAATGCAGCACTGGTCTACTGACAAACTCCAAGGCTGACGGCTATTTGAGAAAAAAACCCTAATCTTGTTTTTTGGAAATGCAACAAAGACAAAGGTGAGAGCAGTAAATTAAGTCCGAACTCAAATAGTTGCTGTGCATGATGAAGGCAAATGTTAATTCATTTACTCAGACTGCACAAAAACCTAAATCTTGGATTTTACTGGGACTGCGTTACAGAATCAAATGCAGATCCCACTGGTCCCACCTGTTACGTCTGTCTCACACTTTACTGAACTGTGTTGTGATTTACAGAACTGCTTTACCTTCATGTAAAGTCTCTGTACACATTAACTCAATTCATGTTTTGGATTGTTATGTCTGTACATTGCATAAACCATTGTTTACATTTCTTTTCATTAAAAAAAAGGATACATTTTACATAATTTTAAAATACATTTTTTTTATTGGTAATGCTTTTCTGTTATAACTCTTGACTTTCTGAGGCAAAACTGGAATTCTCTCAGTCACGGTCCTCAACACACACAATGAGCGTCCATTCTGCTGCTCATCTTTTCACCTGCAGTTATAAAATAACAATATGAGCTAACAATATGTCCTGAATGAGAGCTCAGTCCCACCCTCTCTCTTATTGTAGGGCCTCGCGATTTCATGTGTCAAAGTTCAATTGCTTTGAACACAAAAGGCAACAAAAAAGGAGAACAGACATCAGCGAGGCAGTGAAAGCCCTCGCTCAAATGTGTTGTCGAGACATTATTCGACTTACTAGTAGTGGTAGTAAAGCTGTCCTATTTTGGATGCAACTTCCCCAATCTGCCATCTCTTCAGGCCATACCGACTGTCCAGAACCTGCCTGTCAGTAAATGAAAACACAGGATACTGAGCACCAGACAGAGAAATAGTTCAACCAGAGTGGAACAGAACATCTGGCAAATCACCTATTACATCTGTCTTTGTGTGAATGAACCGTGTCACAATTTGGCCCCATTTAGATACATTTCCTCGTCCACCTACGCTCATTAGGAAAACAACTTTTAACTAATAAGAGATGAAGGAACCTGTGCTGCTGCTGAAATTTCCACAGCTTGGTGTAGACGTCGAAAGTCCGTCCAAAGTAGGACTGCCACTGCTTGTGTCCATACTGGGGAAGGTCTCTGTGAGAGGTCAGAGTAGACACAAACACAAACGGTCACATTCATAACATTTTAACACGTTCTCATCTCTACAAACAATAAGGCTGAGATTGATTTGTATCCAGCAGTCATGGTGCTTCAGTCCCTCAGGGTCTCATGGTTTATTAGACTTTTATGAAACCTGATCTCAGACAACAGGAGACACTTACTTCAGGATGTCCAAGGCAGAGCCAAGACGGTTTTGTTCTTTAAGTTAAATAAAAAAAGTTATGAAATGCTTTTTAAGACAAAATAATTCAAATAAAAAATATCTGATAGGCAGACTCATTGCTGAATATTGGTATGAATATAGAGCTTTGGACTCCAACTTTAATTACTTTATGACCTATATATTATATATAGACTGTTTTCAGTAGTTTAATGTCCATTTTGCTCTCTGCATAACCCATGAACCAATAACCAGTCCCATTCTCCCAACCGAACTGTCAGCTGCACCTTAGGCAACATGCTAATTCACACATTGGCAGGGGGAGACACGACAAGAGAGTGTGTACATGAACTGATCTCTACAGATGTGCTGTAAGACTGCCAGCGGTCATGTGGCCCAACTTAACATGAACACCACCAGTTACCATTTTCAGTTTTTTTTTAATTATTTGTATTTATTTTTATTCACACGTCCAACAGTTACTGAGCAACATTATAATTCACTTGGCAAACCGAAGTCTCTTGACTCCCTTTTAGCTCCATTTTTGGTCTCCGGCATGTCCTGAGGGAAATATCCAGCTCTTAGGCTGCTAAATGCTCTCCCTGGGTGTCTGCTGTTTACTGCTAACAAGATAGTGTACAAAGGGTTGTTGGAGCTTTTTATCTGCAAATAGCTGCCCGCTGCAGCCGAAAATCACGTTATGAGAGTCATGAGAACTACAAACAGTTAAGTTGTGGGCTGGACAGGTAAACAACGAGCTGAATCTCACTATAAGCTGAGGGGAGCTGCAGATCTGCAGGGTAATAATTCTCTAGAGGTTCATCACTATGGGAGACACCTCTCACTCTGTACCATTGTCTTTAAGGGCTGCAACTAACCAATAAGCAGTGATTTTTCGCAGTAAAGAAGCATTTTTGCTTCACAAATGACTGAAATGACTGAGAAATTATTGAATTGAGAAATTGTAATTTCCTGTTGTTCTGTACAAATACAACTTTCAAGGCAGGATAAACCCTGTTACAAGAAATAATAATAGTAGTAATTCTGGGTCTAAGCGATTCTGACAATTATAGCGATACAAATTTTAGATTTTATTGATGTTCTTATAATTCATTCAATTCAATCATAAATGCAAAGTCAAAAATAAAGAAAAAACAACATTTACTGCAGATTTTCTTTTGATACAAATTCACAATTCATGAAACTTGTATTGTTTTGTGAAGTGTTGATGTCCTGCAGTAGATCATAGCATAGCGTGAACTTTGGCCCTATGACAGCCATGTCCAACTCAATATTTTATGATCACTCCAGGAAAAGATGCAATAGCCAGCTGGACTTTGCATTTAAGGCTGATGATGCCGTTTTTATTTGCTGCACTGCCTGGGTTCAAATGTAAGCTCAATGATCAAGAAAACAAAAACTTTGATTACTGAGGCTCACGATGACCCATCAAAATGAAATAAAACACCAGAAATGGTGCTTCACTATTTCAGTCATTTCACAGGGGTCTGAATGCGTGCGAGCCCTTCAAAATGGGTGTTTTGAGCTCATGATCAAGTCATTCTGGCAGTGACTCAAATATGACGAGAACGCAGCATCAGCTCTGAGTAATACGCCACAAACGCAGTGTGTCACTCTCAGCTCAGATCATAACAAACAGAGTGTACCAACATCAAGGTGACAAGGTAAAAAAAAACAAAACACAGGGACGTTTATTTATTTAATCCATCCAATCATTTTGTGCATCCATCTATCGGTTCAGCTCTGAAGCCTGGCCCCATTCTTCCTCTCTGTCAGTGTTGTCCTGCTTGGCTCTGCACCAGATCACAGGTTCACTGGCTCCTGTTTCTCCAGATGGCCAATCTGTCTGTTTGCACTCTACAGTCTTTCTGAGCTTATTGTGATATCAACTCTAACAATATGACAACAAAAACATCAGATCAGTTAAGTCAGTTAAAAGTCAATCTGAGGAGTTGATCTTCGCTCCGATTTAAATGAAATGAATAAAACATCCTGTGAGATTGTGGAACGAGCATCCAGGTATTCTTCTCAAAAACACGGTGCCTAAGAGCAGGCATACACATTTGTCTTTCTGTGCTGGATGGTGCTGCAAAACTGAGCATTTGCACACAGAAACGCTGCAGTTTAACACAGAGTCTCGCACTCACTCATTATCACACCCTCACCACCTAATGCTCTCTCTCAGCAGGTAAGGTGTCTCTTCAGAATGCCGATGAATTGAAACGATAGTAAATCACGGTAACGCGCAAGTGTATGATAGATTAACTGGAGTTACAGTAGTTTGGCTAATTAAATATTCAACACATTTAATTAACACTGAAAAATGAAACTCCCTGGAATTTAAAAGATGTGAACTCGCAGTGTGATCATTCCGAAAACCACAGAAAACACAATTAAACAGATCTGTCTATTTACTTAAAGTAAATCCGCCCACCCAAAGATTACATTAAATTACATTAGTGACTGGCAGCAGTGGACAAGCACTTAGTTGTAGTAAGTCAGAAATATATGTATGGATGCTCAAATGGACCTCGACGAGTATGTCAGCCATTGACGACAGGTAACCAGAAAATACAGAAATGTCAAACTAGGTGTGAGATTATTCCGAAACAGAGGAGAAGGTGCCATCCAAACATAGTGCACACTTTGTCTGAGTTCACAAAGTCTTTTTGCACTGTGTCGCACTTCGATTTCATCACATACACCAACTTCTCTACCTCTATATAGTTTGTTTACCACAGATCACTGACAAGTTGATTTTTACACAGTAAAACGTCCCACTTTGACATCTGAATCATAAGTGACTATACGTTTTTTTACACCTCCAAATATCGACGTTGGCCTAAATTACAGTTTGGGTTGAGCACATACCATCCCACAGTTCTGTGAAAAACAAGCCATTACTCAGAGGTCGTATATATTTTGGAGAGAGTGAGAATCCTTTCCACCCGCTGTGGAAACTGTATAGCACTTTATCTCTGTAGTTTAAAGAAATGTACTAAAAGGCCATTGATAATTTTGTTTGATTGTTAATGGCTAGTGAAAAAAAAAAAAACTTTTACAAGGAAATGAAAAAAGTGGATTTGTTGATTTTTCTAAAAATCTTGGAAAAAACTGACTCATATTTTCAAAAAAGAAGCAAAAATGGTTGAAAAAGGGTAAAAAGGACAATACTATATACTCACAATTGGAAATTGAGCTACAAGTGAACCAATGCTTGTGCTAAAAAAAAAATTTTTTTTGTTACTGCTATTCCCCAGGATCGAGATAATCATTTTGTTAAAGCTGAAATGCCTGTGTAAAACTGTGATAGTGGAGCACCAATCAATCTACAGCCAATCATAATTAGCCTATAAATGATATAAATAGGTCAATGATGCTCAGCTGATAATAGCTTCAGTTGCATAATCAGAAAGAAAAAAAGATTTGAATTTCCAAATCAGGAAATTAATCTAAAAAAATAGTGTGAGTGAATTAGTGTCAGTGGTGCCCACGCGTCGCCCACCTCGCCTGTATTGTTTGCGATATTTCAGGATGATGTTGTTGTGCCAAAAAAGACAAATAAGGGGGGAGATTAAATGCTGTTGTGTGGATACTCATCAGGAAATACTTACTAATTTTGATGTGAGAGTAGTTACAACTGGGTGCAGGGTTTGATGGGGTTGAATTAATTGGGCAAAGAAACAGTAGTAAGCACAGTAAACACAGTGATCAGTTTCTACTCCTCATTAGGACAGAGGTGCTGTAGATAGGAGAGTTTGAGCTCAACGTGTGTGTATTTTAAAGAGATTTCCTTCTAAATTATTTACTGGGTGGATGTGTGTGAAAGTCAGATGTTCTTCAACAACAAACACAAATAACCCTGAAAACAAGCAAAGGCTGTTTCCTGTCTGATTACATTCATATTAGTGTAGTAAATAGCGGGTTATTATGAAATTGGTTGTCGGGCAATGAATGACTGCCAAATGAATGGCAGTCTAACAAAAGACATAGAGATGTATTGTAAAATGCAGCATATGTGGTTAAGTAAAGTCATATTTAGTATTTATTAACAGAAACCTTAAACTTTATGATATATGTCATGTTTGCACATTAACAGGCACTGTGCTTTACTGCCATGTGTTTGACTGCAGATGTCTGTCAGCCCTGAGTTGTGCTTGTAGTCTACCTTGCAGGCTGCAGGCATGCCCTTCACCAATCAGAGAGTCAGGCAGCAGCCCTTACGAAGCCGGAGAGACAAAACCCAGGGCAAAGAAAGCCTTCAAATCACTGACAACTCACTGAAGCCCAGTGTAAATCACCCCCTTGATCCCAATGTCTCATACAGGGCTATTTATAGGGCTAACTATATTTTCAATTCTTAAGTACCAATCAGACACTAGTGCTCTTTTTAATCAAAACTTAAAATCTCTATGCCTTGCAGTGTAGAAATGATATGTCTTCCGAAAAGGTAAAAGCAGAACAGGCCTTATGACAACCCATGAAATCTGGATGCTCCACACAGCCAACCACCACCCACCTCCACACCCTTACATGAAAGGACACACTACTTCCTGTGCTGGCACTGGAAGTACATCCTGGGCTGCACATTCGTCCAATATGAGCACACTTGCCAGGGATACTGGGCTCTACTCATCCTTCCTGTGCACTGCATGCATTTCCCCCACAGCCGACAGCAGAGTGAGTAAGAACTGACCGTAAACCATTGAAGAGTTGTTTGGACTTGTCCAGGAGATAGCAGAAATCTGTGACAGTCTTCCTTTCGCCTAATGGAATATCATCCTCGGTCTCAGCTCCAGTCATGACACTGACTTTTCACACCTGTTTACGAAAGACACAGAGGTACTGTTTATAGGCTGTGGAGAGGAACCGAAATAAAAGAAAATCCTGTTTCAAATGGTTAGAAACATACAGTCCAGTGGCAAGCAGAACAAAGTACCATTTCCACCAATGTGAACTGTTGATACGTCAACACATCAAACTCACAAGAGATAAATGACAACCAGTAACAAGAACCCACTGACGTTTAACATGTTGATATCTATACTGCTGCCACCAAAACAGCAGTGGTGGGTTGCATACATCTGCATGTCTTACGGTTGCCCCACTTAAATATGAATAGAAATAAGAAACTATGGAGGAAATGTGTCACATGGTCACCTTTTTTAGGTTGACCTGGGCTGTCCCAGATTTCATTCTCACAGTAGCTGCAACCTCTCGTTCGCAAAGACGGATGTGCAATCAGGTCAAGGCAGCACACGGTCTGGTCACGATGTTCCGATAATACTGTGCCTTATTAAGAATCATTTGCAGCCAATGCAAAAGTTTATTCTGCAGCTGAAATGACTGACTAGAGCAAAACCAGCCCACAGACATGGGGTTTTCTTGCATGTGTCTTTGTACTGTATGATGGAGGGCAGCTGTCAGAGATAAAGTCTGCAGAATAACCTTAGCTGCTGCACATCATGTGTACCATCTCTGACGAATGCAGTACTCTAAACCCCCCCTCCAGCCTACTTATAATTAAGAAAAGCTCTAAACACCTCATGTATCTCTCTGACAAATAGTATGCAGACATTCCCCTTGTAGGACTGAGTCTTTGTCTTCAGACCTCAGATCTCATGCAGGTTTAGAGAAAGATGTCTCTACTGTGTGAATGAAAGGACGCAGAGGAGAAAAAAATATGTAATAATGAGACAAAATTAATACAAAAAAAAAAATGCATGAAAGGCCATGGAAATCCCCACGTGCATTAAAGAAATCTCTATGAATCAGTCAAGGGTAGCTGGTGTATCATTTCTTAATTAGCTGAATTTAACATCTGTGGGTTAGTTGTGATGTAAACTAATGTTGACAGTGATGAACTCGGGTAACATGCATCTACCTAACGAGCTCCTAATGAAACGCAGCGTAATTGGGCTGTGAGATATAACACGACTCTGTTATCACCATCGACGTTCGTCGTCGGCCAATGTAACGTCACGACACAATGCACATCTGGATAACAACGTCTGGATGACAAAGATAAGCAGTGATAGCTAATGTGTGTGTCGGTTCGTGGAGGAGGACACACGGGCTGGCTGCTGCAGCGACTGCTTGTGTAATTCACATTCATCCTTACCTCGCCAGCCGGCCAACGTTAATGAAGGGATGCTTCTCAAAAATCAGAGCAAAAGCCACGACGAGCTCTGTCGGCGAAGCGCGACTTTGTTGGCATCTCACTGTGTATAAATGACTCCGGACCTCCGCCTAACGAGCCGTGAGTTAGTGCTCCGGCAGCCGAGGACAGGACCGCTGTACGTCGAAAGCTCAAACGATGCTCTGAATGAGAGGTTGTTGTCCTGTGACAGGCGGGGAGTCAGGAGGAGGCAGGGTGAGGACAGCCGCTGGCTCCGCTCCACTATGGCTGGCTGGCTAGCTACTTCCGGGTCAACGTTTTCAAAATAAAAGCGCGCCCATTCACAGGACGCCAACGTGAGTCAACGAGAGGAAACAAGGGATCACTTCTGTCACAAATTGGGAATTATGACAAGATTTTTAATTGAAACAGTCTAGCTTTACTGGCAGAGAAATAATTAAGCACTAATATTTAAATGAATCATAATAAAACTGAATTCCTGTCTGATTCATAAATATTCATCTTCAAATAGTCATTCATACATTCTAAAGAAAATTCATATTCCCAAATTATTTCTCCTTTGGGTAAAAGGAGGCATCTTAATCACTCACACTGTCAACACCCAAGTTTAACCTTATCAAATCTTACTGTTCATTGTTAAAAAGAAATTTTTCTTAGCAGTTCATTTGATTATGACTAACATGACAATCCAGGCCTTAAACAGTTACTTTAATGAAACTATCTGAGAGGTTTAGATGCAAAATACCTCTTTAGTAGAAATCTGTAATATGACAAGAGGCCACAGAAAGACACCATTTTTGCAGGGGGCCACAAGACTGGGAAGCTCTGGTTTCTCTTTAACACTGTATTGGATTTCCTAAGATGACCATATATTATGTTTTTATGTTGTACGGTAAAAACTAACTTACAGTACAGAAGTATCTCAAAGTTCCACTTACATACAGTACTTGAATGCTTGATATAAGCTTTAAATATTGGTAAAAAATTAAATAGATGAAACAAGCATACTAATACTTCTGCATTAAGAAATAATATAACAATATATTGAGCATGAACAATCATTTAAATACTGAGCTGTGCAGATGCTTTAAACCTATTGGGTTCAGATATAACTCAAGCCAATGTCTTCATGATAACAATCACCAGTTTGTTCTGTATTAGCCTTTTTATAACTTCTGACATTGTTGCACTATGGGTTGTTTTTATGGCCCAGTTAGAAAGATGAACCAAGCAGGCTTGAACCTCAATATTCACTTCAACAATGCATCCTGTTCATAGTAGCCACATCAGAATGATCCTACTGTTGTATTTTACATTGGTTTGGACTACAATATAACACTTAGCTTGTGGTTTAAGTGACTACTATTCAAACAACTTAATGAATAATGTTTTATTGAAATTACAAAACAGGGGAAACAAAGTCAAATTCTCTACAAATACAACTACTGAGCTGAGCTATTCAAGAAAATGCACTTTCATCAGAAAATGTTTCAAGTTAAATGATATTGCTTATGAATGCCACTGTTCCAGCAACAGTTTCTTCACACTATCAAATAAGCAAGATGGACACAGTGATGAGAAGAGGCAAAAGTAAATGCCAGTTTAAGACGGACACTTGTGGATACACTGTGTCTGCAGGGACACAGGAAAACTTTTTAAAACAATAAATTAAAAAGAAAGTCTAATAATAAAGCTTAAAAATAACACTTGCAAGTAAGGCAGACTGCTGACAGATGGGCTCAGTAGCTTTTTGTACAGTGGGTCTGAGGTTTGTTAAACAGCAAAGTCAACAGTTTATTTCCTAATTACAGAAATAATCATCCTAAGAGGAAAAAAAACTAATCTTTAAAAAGGCAACCATTAGATCAACCTGCTACCTAAAGAAAAATATATATAACACTTTATCTTAACGTGTATTATCGACAGCTACCACTCAGTTTAAGTGTTTTATTTGCTTCAGTGGGATACATAACATTTAACATTTTTTATTCAATAAAATGACGTTGTTTTTTTAAAGAATCAGTTTCTCATTGTGGATAGAAGAGGGTGTTTTCTTTATGACTGATCAAAGTGAGAAAAAAAACAGTAGCCTAGTAAGAAAACCTTTGCTACTCAAGATCCACCAGACCTCAAAGGGATTTTACACCCATTATTTTTTTATAATATGTTGCATATAAATATGTTCGAGAGTGAAGCTCTCCAGAGGGTAGCGAGGACACAGTACTGGCTCTTATCATTAGAGGAAGTAAGGGGTGGTTGTTCGGGGAGGTATGACACGCTCTGAGTCAGGCACGGCGCGGAACAGCTTGGGCTCTCGTCTGTTGACGTCCTTGAAGACCATGATGGAGGCGATGTTTCCGCAGCGGTAGCAGTAGTTGGGCGCCGACCACACGGTCACTAGCTTCTCGTCAAACATAAACTTGTAACCTTCATGAACCAGCTGATGTGCACGGCAGATGAGCTTCAGGTTGTTGATGTGAACAAACTAAAACAAAATATGAAAAATTCATTCATTCATTCAAACCTTCATACAACCGTTGTTTCCCGTTTCATTTCAAATGTTGACACTGATCACAACATACCTCATTAGTAACCTTGGAGCCAAAAAGCCACCCTGCACCTCGGGGGCTGATAGCCCAGGTGTCCACATCCTCTGGATCTGACCACACAAGATCACAGAAGGCCCCCTTGTGGGGAATCTCCTGGTTGCGCTCGATGGTACGGATCTGGTCCAAAGTCTTGATGTCAGGTGAGAGACCCCCATGGACACACAGGACCTGCTCATCTATCAACTGGGATTAGGAAAGATATCAAAATCAGGCCTCAGGAATAGGATAGGTTTGATGTTGACGAATCAAATTGAGAAGACTGATGCTCCTTTTGTCTTCAATATATACTCAACACCAGGGTGGATGCGCTAATTTCCCCCCCTTGATTTCATGATTCTGTGACACACCTGAACATTGGCATGTCAACATGGGTTGATTTTGTACTTTCGTGTAAGATGCAACACTGTCAAGACAGCGATATTGCCACATTACGTTCTTCTGTTCCGATATGGCACGGTCATAACATCAACATATTTAGAGTGGCACCATGCAGTTACAGCCAACACACCAAAAAAAGGGAGTAAACAGTTTTGGAAAACAGAGTTATACTTTGTATTTGTACTTTAGGTGCACATACAGATTACACATTGATTTCTATTCATTTGAACTGAACTCTTTGAAAAAAGTGGCAGACCTCATGTCAGATGATGAAAACTGGCTGAAGAAAATGACTGTGTGCCAACAACATCTCAAGTGCTGATGTATACAGCATACTGTACATTGCTTTAGGAGATCAGTTACTGCAGTTGGGCAAAACCCTCAACCCACTCTAAATAGCCGCTCAAATTACCTATTCACAATATAGCCATGCCAATACAAACATGACTTGATCGTTTTAATTCTAATTTAAAATTCCCACTTGAATTAGTTCTGCTACTGTGTAGTGTCAAAAGGGCTCCTTTACAGGGCTGCTACAGTTTAAAAAGAAGATTTACAACATGACAATAAGAATACTCAGGGAAGTACCTGAGATTAACATAGTTGCTGTAACTAATTTGATCACATTTAAAAAAAAAAAAAAAAAAAAAATCATAGAAGAAAAATGAATGTACTCACAGCTGCCACAGTCAACATGTCAAACACTTTTGTGCAATATCGCCAGGCATTTGCATTTCCATATTTTGTTTGGCACTCATCTAAAAATAAGCAGGAGGTACACAGAAAATAGTTTGATAAACTTGTAAATCAGAAAACATTTGCATGTATAAAACGGTAACAATAAAGAACATGTACCTACCATAAAAGCCGTACACTTGTGTTATCTGTCTGCTTTCATGGTTTCCACGCAGAAGTGTGATACGATCGGGCCACTTTGCTTTTAAAGCTAGCAGGTGTGTAAATGTCTCCAAGCTATAATATCCTCTGTCTACAAAGTCTCCCTGTAGGGGAAAAAAAAAGAAAAGACACCATCAGAGACCCCAAAACATGAAAAACTGGCTCTAACGCCAAACGATGTCATCATCACAGGAAGGCCGCACATGTATCTGGGATATTTTATCTTATTGGACAGTTGGAGGAAGTGGAGATGTGTCATTTCATGTCTATGTATAGTCTATGGTCAAAACTTTCACTGTTCAATTCTAGCCGGCAAGCTTTTAGCTTCTCACTTGTCACTAGCCAATAAGGGCAAAATGTGCTACTTGATAAATGTTGGAAATGATATTGTGAACATTTTATCTTAGTGCTTGTTTAAAACATCCCAAATTTTGCACATGTTGTTTGAAAGTATCAAGCAGAGCTGAAATGATGAATTGATTAATTGGATAATATTTAAATTAACTGGGGAGGCAGCGTCACTGTGTACAGGCATGAATACAATGCAATAATGATTTTTTTTATAGTTGAGGTTGATTTCATACTGTAATCATCATACAGGTGAGTCGACAATATATACTATGTAAAGTATTCATATGTTTTTATTGCAAGACAGTCACACTGTCACAATATCACTGCAATGGATAAAAAACAAGAACTGATTTTTTTCAAGTCAAGACATGGTTCATTACTTTGTTCTTGATGTATAATGCAATAGTGCTCTTTTCTAGAATCAATATGCAGATTAAATGATTCACATAGAAACAAAATATGAGCACAGCCCCACGCATTGTTGTGTTATTTTTAGATAAACAAATAAACCTTACCATGAAAATGTAATTTGTGTCTGGAACTTGGCCTCCAGTTCTGAAGAGCTCGCAAAGATCATAAAACTAGACAGAAACATTGAAGACATGATATTCATTCCACATTACCTTTAGGAAAGATAACAACAAACACTGTTCTGAGCAGTTACTAGTAACACATTTGTTCAAGCTGGCCTAAAGGAGGACTGTGACCAGTTATCAACCGATTAACTACACTGCCAGGGAATTCATAAGTAGTTATGTATGTTACTATTAAATTCATAGTGTGCATGTCATGTATACCTGCAAACACACAGACCTTTAACATGATACTAATTTATTACAAAATGAATTAACCCAAAGTAACTCACTGTATCAATAATCTCAGTCTACAGGGCAACTTTTCATACTATCATTTTTTAAAAAGGACAAATTTAATGACAATTAGATCTGTAATGTAGAAAATATTACATTTTACAATATTTATGGCCAAATACAATATTGTAACACTACTGGTGTTTTCGCAACACACACTGAGATTTAACAATTTAACAATCACTAATCACTAATAGTGTGATGGCTAAAAGGAAATAACAGAGTGGGTGGTAAGCTCAGAGAATCACATCACAATAATGTCATGTGGCTTTTAAAACTAGGAAAACACAACACTCATGCCATATCATGGTATAACAATATCCAAAATCATATCTAGTTTTATATCCCCTTAGTGAAAATATTGATACACGTAGCCCTGATAACAACTGAGTTTAATCTATCGTCCTTGGAAAAGTTAGAAAAAGAAGTGTATGATGCTTACCTGACCGTGAATATCTCCACAAACAGTAACTGGAGTTGAGACTGGCTGAACATTTGACTCTTCCAGCAGTAAATCACACACATAATCACATAACCTCTGGAAAATAAACAAGGCAACAGTCAGTGATCTCAGTCGCCCTGTTACAAAGCAGCAGATCGCTGCAAGATGATTATTTTACTCCAAATGAGAGAAGCAGTGTTTTTCCGTAGAGACTACGATCAAACGAAATTTAGCTTGCAAATCATAAACTTTCAACTTCAAAAAAAAGACACATACAAACCAGAGGACAGTGAGACTTATTCTACACTATATCAATTTTGTGTTATAGAAGAAAACGAGCTCAGCAAAAGATAATTACAAAGAGCTACAAAGATAATAACACCCATATTTCTAATACAGTTCTTAGAGGGGCCCAGGCCAGCACCATCACAATGGGTTAGGAGCCAAATTGGGTTAAATAAATAAATAAAAGCTTCCAACAACGACAAAAACACAATATCATATAGATTGCACCGTTGCTTACACTAACCTGAGAGCTTTAGCTATTCGCTTGCAAAGTATAATAAAGACTTATATGACTTGTGGCGCAATTAGTGCTGGTTTGGCCTACAGAGTGACAGGGAAATATAACAATATCAAAACACTGTGCCTGACTATGAGATGAGGCGTTAACAGATATGGACAGTTGGGAAGAGGAGGATAAATAACAGGCTAATGCTATTCAAAGCAAACACTGCTTTGAAAACTAATAGTATTGGTTCCCAAAACAAGTGTATGAATTAATCTTTACAAAATGCAGTAATGCTATATCGATATGTGTAAGTTGCTGCTGATTAAACTTGCTGACGATGGGCTAACTGTGGTTTGCGCTACCGTGGTTCCCAGGTTTCACCATTAACATGTAACTGTTAGCTAGTAGCATTAAGCATCACAGCTTCCTCGACTTCCCTGTCCACACTGAGGTTTTGATCTTAGCTAGGTTGTCTAGCCGATGATCGCTAATATCGGCGACGAGTAAAATATGTATTTACATAAGTCTTTGCCATTAACGTTAGCAGTTAAGTTAACGTTACTAGCCACGCTTGTTGAACAAACTTCGTACAGTCACCCCGTTTGCTATCACTGATTTGAACAGACCTTAGCCCAACGCTACGGTAATTTACGCGTCTTAAACTCACCTTTAGGTCATTTTCTGGCAGGTACTTGCAGTGTCTTGCTATGTCAACATACTTATCGAGGTCTAAAGGCGCCATTATCAAAACGCTAAAACCAGAAGATTGCTAAAGTAGTTAGCCGGCTAGCAAGTTCCTCTCCTTCTTCCTCTTCACCGCTCCTTCATTTTCAAGTTTCATCACCGGTGTCAAGTCAACTAATCACTTCCTGAACGAACCTTCAAAATAAAAATCGTTAGCGACGTAACATAACACTTTAAGTAATTAAAACCACCAAAATTGAATTGATTAAATTTTAGAAATGTATTATTGAATGAATTTGACATAATTTTCTCTTTTTGGAAAATATTCTGAAAACACCAGTATATTTTCTTGAACCCTTATTTCGAAGGGAACGTATTAAAGTAGCATGGTCTCCAGCGAACTTCACGCTCTCTTGAATGGCGTCTAGTGCGTAGAGCAAATGTTACAGCGCGCCCTGCTGATACAATGACAAGGGTCTCTTGCACAATAACAGCTTCACTGTAAACATGGCCCTGAAGCTATATTGGTCTGTTATTTTTCACTTTAATTTAGTTGGTGCTCTTTCTTTGGTCCACTACTTTGTAGTTGTTGTTGGGGTTACTCATGCGTTTTTTATTGCACGTGAATGTGGCATTTCATTACTAGTAGTGGTCTTAACAGCAGAGGGCAAACCTCACCAAGGGACAGAAGGCTCAGTTGCCACCAAGTGGTTAACAGCTAAACTGACATTTGACTCCAGAGGAAACGCCTGAGAATCATCCACGGAGAGACAAAGGTGATATTTGTGACCAAAAAACCCCAAAACAAACCCACACACTGTCTAGGAGGTCATACTGCACATTAAAGAGCAGATTTGTGAAATTGATGGATCTTATTTGGACACACGGGGTCTGATTTATGTTTCTAGTTTCATGCTACCCCAGTGTATTTTATAGCATAGGGCAAAACACCAGCGACTCCTTCATTATAACACAATCTAATAGGAACTCAGTACTAAAATTATGTATTATTCTTAAGTAATTGAATTGAAACAGTTAGTTCACTCACACAGTATACACAGTGTAACCCTGATTATTAAAAAACTCAATTAGGGGAATGATTTCATTGTTAAGCTCATTTCTTGAACATAGTAGAGGTGTGTATGTAAAAGTAATAACTTAATATATTTTTATTTTTTCCCCTACTTTTTAAAAGTGAGGAGAAATTGATTATTATTTTATTCCATAAACCATTGCAATAATGTGAAAGGTCATAACCCAAGAGTAGGTGTGATTATTTGAAGTTAGTATTAAGCAGGCTAGGCCCTGCATAGTTGTAGTTCATAAATGGGTGTTCAACATGAATCCTGCAATGTAAATAAATTTGCAAAGCTCAAATGTAGCGGGTGCCAATATAAGCTGTCATCAAGCTCCAACACCACCCAGTTATTAGTCAGTGTTTTCACTCTGTCTGAGGAGTTTCCAAACTCAGACATCCAACTGTCAGCGTGTGAAGCAGTTCATGATGAACTGTCTCCCTTTTCCAACATGACTCTGCATTTACCAGCCAGACATTCCCTGCTCCAGTCAATCTGAACTTGTCTCACACACAGAACATGCACTGTGTAGCCCACCAGACACCGCAGCAGCTGGTCTGATTTTACTGCTTCTGCAAACACAATGAACTGGACGCAGAGACAAGCAGACACATTAAAGGGAGATGAGCAACGTGTTTTATGTATCAGAAGAGGAAACGCAATAGGAGACAGAGGATCAATTGTTCCACACACAAGCTGAGGTTAACCTGTGGAGCTGGATCACAGAGCTGATGTTGGCCGCAGGAGGAATTTGGCTTGATCAGCAGACGTCCCTCTGGTTGAACAACACATATGGTTTGACTAAAGCACTGTGTCATTTGTGGAATTCTTGTTCTTATTTGAAAAGGTTGAGCTGCAGGGACCTGAGACCTCCACCTGTGTTTGCAAAGCATCTGTTTAATAATATTTGACAGTGAACATGTTTAAATGCAATCAAAATTCTCCCATATCAAGTGTAATCCAAAACTGTGATGATCATAGACTGAGGTGAGATCTTCCACAAAGACCTCCCCTGCTGCAGTACATATATCATCTTCACAGGTAAACTAACCTCATTTTCACTCACTGTTCAAACCAACTTCATCATTAGTTAATCAGATGAACATTAGCAAGTTGATTTCAGCTAATCGGATTTTAAAGTCACTATAACAATTTTAAAATTCTCTAGACTCAAGACTCTATAAAATGTATTGGTGGTCCCCTTAAGAGTAAAAGATGCTGTGAAAGATGCACAAGATCCCTTATCTAATAACTATAGAATCACATTTAGGTTTTCACTTTATAAGGATCCTCTGGCAATTATAAACACTATGGGTTGATTTATTGTTTTGGAGGATTAGATTCTTTACTGACTCCCAGTATTGATGTATGACAGGGTTTTGAATGTGTCTGTCCAGAAAAATAACAAGGGATGAGTAGATAAGGGAGATTGCTTGATATAAATCCAGTTTGTATAGTGATTATATGGGAATTTGTTTTTATATGGAAAGAATTCCACAAGTGAGCAGTGAAGTGAAGACATTTAATAAAACAAGACTTAAATTTGCATCCAGGAGGTAAGGGGGAAGGTTTATTTTATGATATGTAACCGCAAGAACAGAAAACTATAGAAGATCACAATTAAACTAGTGGATAATACGACGTATGCATTTTTTTTTCCCAGTGCACGAGAATGCAAGATATCTATAGTCTGGAGAAACCTTCTCAAAAAACTGCTTCTCTGGTCTCTGTTTGATCTCCATGTGGTGGTCCAGGCGCAGGAACATGTTCACCATGCTCTTTTTCCAGACTTTTTCCTTCTCCTTCAAGGTCTGCTGGTTGTCATCTATGGCCTTGGACAAACAGGACCTTTCCTCTTGATACTGCATCTGGCTTTGTAGTTGCTTCTCTTCTGAGGTCTGCAGCCTGCATCCTGTTTTTTCTGCCCCTGCTCATCCAGAAAAGTCCACAGTTCATTCAGAGTTTTTGTTTACCTTCAGAGAGTTTTGATTATGAAGGGCCTTCTCTGCAGTGTTAAATGGGTCAGGATCCTGATCTTGATTCACTACAACTGTACCATGAAAGACCTTATTTAAGAGCATGTTTTTAGATGTTCCACTTCAGTGAAAGAGGCACCTTTTCTGTTTTGCTGTTTTTACGTGTGCTTTCTTCTGATTATGAGCTGTTGTTCAGGTGATCTCTAGAGGTTGTTGAAGAGACAGCTATTTGTTTTTGGTGGCCAAACTCAAGGTCTCCTCTCACATCATTTTTTTAGTTTACAAAAAGAAAAGGTAAGATCCTTTGTTGATTCATAAGAAGGGAAAATAAGTTGCACAAGAACAGAATGAGAATAAGAATGATGTGCACAAATTTTCATAACTAAGTTTAAGTGTCTGTGTAACTTTTTGCAGTAGTTTTATGTATCCTTGTGGTAGTTTTGTGCACCAATAGTCGTCTTGCTCCTGTTTTGTGTTGTTTTAAGGTTGCTCTGTGTCTATTCGCAGTACGTTTGTGGTTGTTTGGCTTCTCTTTGACGTAGCCTTGAGACTCTTTGAGGCACTTTTGTGTCTCTGTAGTTATTTTGTGTCTATTTTGTGGTAGTTTTGTGTCTCTTCATGTTACTTTGGTGGTTGGCATCTAGGACTTTTCAGTGATCCATCCATGTATGTAGGCCTGGTTTGAGGTCATCTAAGGATTGTGACATTTTCCCTTCATCCTGTGAACTTTGCACACACAAGGAAGGACGTGTCCAAATCAAAAGTCAATTATCTTTCTATATAACTAAACTAGTGACTCATGTGAAATATGAGAACATTATTGTTTAATCAAGAACATTAGCTGATATCAGGCAACACTGTCACATGAAGGGGTGGATCAAAGATCTGGACCCAGGTTGTCTAGATCAGCACACAATTACACAAATCACAAAGCCTGCTACCAGCTAATAGAAACGAGAAATCCAATATTGTACTTTCATGTTACTAAACAGCAGTAGCACATCAACTTTGTATAATTTCATTCAGGTGTCATAGGAGATATTTCTAGTTTATCTGCTGCAAGACACAACAGCAACTTTTTATTTGCATTACGACTTTTCATTACGTTCGGAGTGAAAGGGGTTAAATTACGTATGCGGTGCAGTTGAGCACTTTGGAGCTCGTAAAAAGTGTCATTTGAAGAGGACGAAGAAATCCCGTGCCGTCATTCATTTCATTACACACCGTCCTCCTCGGCAGTCACACGCCTCTTCCTCTGTCTGCTCCACACGCTCTTATTACTCTGTCAACCTGTGCGTGTCTGTGGACGAAGATTAGGATGCGGGCTGTCGTGTTTTGCGGCAGCATCTTGTCTTTGCACCTTTTCCTCTGCGTTCATTCTCTACCGGTACACGACCGGAGGACCGTCAGCAGGTACAAGCAGCAACAGGTGAGTCAAACCCGGACGTATAAGCACTGCTTTCAGAAGTGTAGAGGGAATCTTTATGTATGGGGAACAGAAGTTGGAGATCAGAGTTACGGACTCTGTGGGACCAATGAGAGAGATGGACAAAGTAATACAAAAGAACTGCACTATAATAAATTTATCAACTTTAATTTAAAGTTAGTTGATTTAATTTACAGACAGACCTCTAGCTTTGCTTGAGCTGGCTGTTTGTGTCTTTCATGACATGTAACTCTTTAAATCTAAAGTAGCTAACGATAAAGTGGATGTTCTACACTTTTATATTTAGAGGCAGGACTGCAAACTTTCATACAAGGCTGCATGTTGAACATCTAGTTCAAAAAAACCTTTGAGATGTAATGTTGTTCACTGAAATCTTGAGATTGTTGATTTATCAGCATCAAAAGCTGAAATACCTGTTTGCTTTCTTGCAGTAAAACAACAAACAATTGCACGCAAACACATTTTGCATGTTGCATCATTGCACCGTATGCAACTGGACAACATTTGTTTCAAACTTTCTGCGGCTTGATGGATGCCAAGCCTGCTTTCCGGTGTAGCTATCAACAGCGTGAGTGAGAGAGTCAGATTAAGCAGGCAGAGGCAAGTCATCTGGCAAGTAGTGCAGTTAAAAAACTGCTTGTTTGCTGACTAAGGGGAAAAGGAGAAAACAGGAGATAGCTACTTAGAGGGAGAAACACACACACACACACACACACACACACACACACACACACACACACATACATACATACATACAGGCAAACAGGCACTGAGAAACCCCAGCAAGCCTTTTGTTTATGTATCTCACTCAGTATGTCTGCAGAAAAGTACCAGTGCTGCCAAATAAGGTGGCACTGCAACAGTATCAAACACTGGTATTCATTATATGATCCATGATATTTAAGCGCTTAATTTTTAGCCCCAAATAAGACTCGCTGTTGACAGGTTAATCTTCCTAATATGCAGTCAAGCCCTGACAGCATGTTGTATGTAGGCATTAAGACACTTCTTGACTGACAGTGGATGACTTCTTTTCACTCTGCTGTATGTGAACTTGTTTATAGTCATTATCAGTCGGTGGTAGACAGCAGATACACAGGGTATTTCCATTTTCTGCTACGTTACACTTGTACTTCAGTGCATTTCAGAGGGACATGTTGCACTTTCTTAATTTATTTGCCTGACTTTAAATGATTCTACAAGTTGTAGTTTCAGCTCATCGTGTAGCTGTCTAGGCAACAACTTTACTGTTTAATATCACTCTTAGTGCTTATGCACATCACAGAGAAATGCAGCAGTTTAATGCTAGTATTATTGATGGAGTTTAGAACAGCACCATGGGAGGTTTGGAGTGGTCAATGCTCTGCTGATCAACACAGAAGATGCTGAGCAAGAAAGTTATTTTTCTGCTGTAATGTGTAATGGTGCTTTTTGGAGTTGGTAGAGACCAGTGAATGGACACAAACACCAATCCAAATAACGTCTAGATTTGTAAATATGCCACTATTTTCTAACCAGTTCGCAACATCAACTTAAAAGTTGAGTCATGATTTGTCAGTGTTGTGTTTGATGTTGAAATCTATGCTTAATTTAGCACTTTACTGGTAATCAAGTATTTCTTACTCAGATGAAAGATGCGAATACTTCCTTCAGCAGGTTCAGCAGTAGCTCCCGCAAACGCATTTTCTGTAGAAATATTAAACATCAATGATGGAGCTTGTTACCTTGAGAAGTTCAGTGAGAGATGTTAATGATGAGAATCAGTCTCTCATCTCCATTCATGATAATCGTCTTTATCCTGCAAAGATGCCCTCCATTTGGCATAATCAGCCATTTTTGTGTGCAAAACACAGAGCGTCTGCTGGTATCTATCTTTTGTGGTTAAATATTTACCCTCAAGGGATTTCTTCCCCTGCGCACATCATTTAAGTTTGGACAACTTTTTATCTGCAAGATGATGTCTGCGGGAATAGATCTTATCACATTTGTAGTGGCTCAGGGAGTCAAATCCCTCTGCTCATGTTTTGTTATTGCAAAAAGTCAGTCATTCACAGCATGTCATATCAGTATCCTTCAAACCTTTCATAACACACTCCTTATGTTGTACTGCAGATGACCTGATGTCATGGCTGAACAGGGAATTTCCAGACATCTGCTCACTGTGAGTGATGCAGCTTTGTGGAGGTTTGAAGAACAGACTTGTGTGCGTGGAGTAGATTTTTTCTGTCGTGTGCATGTTCACACCTGCATGCACACATTGTATTTACATGTTTGAGTGACATCAACAAAGAATCCCCAATGTAGCAGATGCCACCTATTAGATAAAACAACAATGCACCCCTCTGTAGACGTTCACAGCGCTTAATTTGGGTTGAAGCTCGGGCACGTTAACTTGGGCGAGACGCGGCAGCCGCAGAGTCCTGTGGTGACATGTTAGCTCCATCTCCAGGATCTCCCCAGCATACACAAAGCTTTGTTTCAATGGCATGTGTGGCTTTGTTTTTTATTATTTAAAATGAAAACTTGCTCCTTGCCCACGCACTTGCCTTAGTTCTGTCACTCACCTTAAATTGAGCCGCCTGTCAGCTCAGCTAAGCCTCTGGCTTTGCTTTCATTGAAACGGTTGAAACCTCAGACCTGCAAGAGTCACCAGTGGATCCATTACTATGCAAGTTGTGCAGCCACTGTTCAAACTGTCAGGAGTTTATTCTACATTGCACCTAAAGTTATTACTAGAGATTAAATAATGCGGTCAAAGTGATCTTTCAAGCAAAAATGTCAAAAATGTACTTTTCATTGGGAATATTTGCCACATTTGTTTGTTATACATAATAAAACTATGATGAAATCTGTATGTTTGTTTGACTGTTTGGTGCACAAAACAAGCACTTCAAAACTGGGGTAAGTGGGTTTTGATGGATATTTTTTATTATTTTTTATTATTTTCTGACTTATAGACGAAACAGTGGATTGAGGAAGTAAACAACAGTCTAATGGATGAATACTTTCACAAGACCTCAAATTCGGCCCATTATTACCCATCTTTAAGCTGGTAAACCACTCCTTTATCCTTGACAGCATAATGAACGGCTGGATTTGGCCCAGTTGGCATACCTGTGTTCATTCCAGGGACTTTGTTGTTTCTGAGGCTGACTCAGGGCCAGTGTGATTGTTGAGTACTGAACAAATATCAAGCCATAATCCTTTTTACGTTAGAGCTCTTTTGAAGTTTTGCTTAAAGCATGAAATTCTTCTCATTGTTCGTCCTATTTGCTTTACAGTCAGCAGGGACAATAAGTGTAATAAATTAGACTTTAATTACACTTTGCACTGGGTGGAGAGGCTTGCTCACATGATCGGGGGTACATTACTTCACGCTTAAACTGACCTTTTGTCTGTGAAGTCACAATAATCCTGTTTGTTTCACCATTAGCTTAACAAGACAAAGAGCACAGGTGTTTGTCTCACTTGAATGATTAGTGGCTGTTGGGACTTTTGCCATGTGGAATCATATATCATAAGTTCATTCGGGCAAGCATCTTATTACAGTAGCTCAAAGCACTAAATCTGTAGGTGGTCTCATATCAGATGAAAACAGAATGACTTGCTATAACAATTCCCATGTCTTCAGTTGATGAATCTGGTAAACCTATTAGTACATTTGTCTGAATGATGTGATCCGTGGTAATAGAGGACAAGGATGACAGTTCTCACCTGATAATTTCCCCCTCTTGCGTAATCCCAGCCACAGCAGTGTCTCTATAGGACCGGCTTGTTGTCTGCTCAGCAACTGTGAACCTGAACTGCACCAACAATCATAGGCTAATGGGACAGCTGACCATGCTGGCTTCAAAGAGTCAAATCAGCAAGACAGACACCAAACTGTACCAACAAGTGACTGACTTCACAGTGTGAGGAAGGAGCATGATGACGATAAAGTGCTGTCATCAGACGGATTTCGGTCCAGACAAAACAAGTCATTTAAAACTGTCACTTAGGGCTCGGGGTGCACCGATCTGACTTACAGTCAGCTCAGAGTTTTTGCTCATACTGACTAATACTGTACTCATACTGTGCTCTCAGTGCTCCCCTTTTTTAACTTCAGGTTAACGGCCAATGGAAAAAATAGGTACCGACTGATACTGATAAAGCAAAGCAGAACAGTACATCACTACTTTAGGGTCCTGGAAATTATCATGTTGCATTGCAATATTTAATATACTAAAGAATTAATACATTTATCAGAATCCTAATTTTCAGCCATCCTGCAACATCAGGTCAGGTCTCACGCTGAAGGTACATCTCTGTTGGGACTTAATGTCTGTGGATATTTGGCAGCTGAGTTTCCAGCAATGAAAAAAATCTGTTCTGGCACTAAACAACTTCTGTTAACTAGTCTTTAGTTTTGGGAGGAATTTAGAAGTTATACAATACCCGTGTTGACAAAATGTCCAGGTGTTCCTTACTAAACAACCTCAACATCAACAAACTAAACTCATCAAATCAAAATGTTTAGAAGTATGTCAAGAGTGATGGCGTCTTTCCCAGAATGATTTGCATTTGGACTCGAATGGCCCACAAAGCGTTCTTTTTAGTAATTTCAGTGAAATCCAGATGGAGGATTGTTTTTTATACCTGTGTCTCGGATGACTCACGGGGTCTTAACTGTAATTAAAATAAAACAGTGCCCTTTGGGAAGAAGATAAGAGTTGACTTTAGCCACTCCCCTACTTTTTCTCTTTACAGGGTGACTCACAGAGTTCAAACCAGGATCTGCTGAGCCATGTTTGAGTGACCTGAAACGGCTTTACCAGCAAAAATGTACTTAAAGGATACTTGATGACTGTCTGATGATTAACAGTTTTAAATCTGTTAAAATCTGTTTAAATCTTCTCTTTTAACAAAAACAGCAGAACTCTGTAAATGGTATTGGTACAATGGGCCCTAAAGTTAAATAAATTAAAGACTTTTTTCTTTGGGTTTTCTCTACTGCTACATTTTTGAAAGCTGTAGTAATGAATCAAATGTGTACTGTGACAATTTTGTAGGACAATCCGTTGTCTAACCAAATTATTCATAGAGCTGTACTGTATCAGTTATATTCAAATGAAAGCGAGGACAGGAAAGTCTCTTGTAAATGTACATACATGTAGTCTTTTTGGGGGGCTTTGAGCAAGCTTCAAATAAATAAGAGAGGCGGGGAATTCATCAAAAGCAGGCTGTGACCATGAGAAGGCCAGGACTCTGGCAGAGCTGATGACAAATATAAAATGGTATTGTCACCATAAAAGCAAACGATGCAAGGATCATTTAGAAATGATTAGTTATCATTTGTTAACTTAGCTATTAAAAGGGTCTCTCACTGTATGATGACCTCAATCACGGAGCCTTTTTTTTGCAGGGCTGGCCTCACAACAACAGCCATGTTGGTCTGAAGAAGAAGGGAAGACACGAACAGGACACACTACAAGATGAGTACCATTCAAAGTCTGTACTGGCGTCCAAAAATGACACAGAGTTCTGGAAGCGACCTCGCTGCGGAGTCCCGGACTATCCCACCTTAATGGAGGTCGGCTTGTCCTATTACAACTTAAAGAAGAGGAAGGGAAGCCTGAGAAGACAGCAGCGCAAGAAGCGATTTGCACTGTTCGGAGGGCGTTGGGAGAAGACTGACCTCACCTACAAGTAAGAAACACTTTATCTATTCACCGCTACTTTTGTAACTTATCCAGAGTGAATGGCTTAATGTTTTGATCAAAAATGGTCTCTGTTAGAGCTTGTCCGATAAATTGGTTATCAGCTTATTGCAGATGTATTCATACAGGTGTATATGTCAGCCACTAAGTAAAGAGAAACCGTCGCTTACATAGTGCTGATGTATGTTGATCACAATTTAACAAAATATTAATGTAAGAGTTCAGTTTAAAGGCTGCGTGTGTATGTGTTGTCTTTGTGTATAATATATATTGGTGTTAAATATTTTAAACTCCCAGACACTGACAACAGGTCTCACTGGTGCTGTGCTTTCCCCAGTTCAATGCGGTGTCATCATCTGTACTTTTATTTATCTGACAGCACTTGAGGGAACAAAACAGAGCTGATGGCCTCAGTCTGCTGTGGAAAATATGAGGGGAGGCGGGTGGAGATGCCGCTCTAACGGTTACTTACAGGATAATGTGTTTACGTATAGCTTTACGGGCTTTCAGCTTGTGGTGTAAATCCTAGATCCAATTTGTGAACACAAACAAAACAAGCCTGCTTGTAAATTGTGAACTCATCCTGTAATTAAAAGTTACATTGCTTAATAATTATTTTTGCAAAGACTTTGTGATTTATGTGTTTACCAGGGCGGTCAGTGTGAAATAAGCAGAATTCTGAATCAAGTAAGCACTGTCTGACTCTGCAGTACTCTGTTTGTGTGGGTACATACGGTATGTGCTTGTGTTAAGTGCGTACACGGCGTACATTGCAGGGACTCTTGTGGTGTTTGTAAAAGGCTTTACCAGTGTGACAGAGCATGTCAACTGGTCGACCAACTTACACACAAACATATACACACACACACACACATCATCTTGCATGTTGCCACACACACAGGTGGAGAGCGGAAAGAGTTTTAAACAGTAGGCAAAGCCATACAGGTAAGTTCAGGCACAGTCAAAAACATGAATCAGTCCAAAGCACAAACAAATCCAAGAAGGGCCAGGCCAGTTAGAGTTCAATGAATCCATGAATCCAAAACACAAAGAAACACAAGAACTGGGGAAACACTAGGAAATGCACCAAGCCTAAAACAGCACTGGTGTAGGTCTGTCAAAAGTGCAAAGGCTGCTAAACTAAGACTAATAGACCAATTCAATTGTGCGTTGTGTGAGCAGAGCTTATTAAGTCAGTACACTAAGCTTTGAACACTACATCACCTATAGTATACCATTACCTGTGGTATTACCCTTGCACCCAAGAGCATCACTTTAAACTACCTGAGAGTTATTTTAAATGTGCACATCAAATTTCTTACACATACAGCAGCACACACAGGGCTTACCCCCCCCACAGAGTGAGGGGAGTCCCTGACATTGTCAGTAATGCCTTCCAGAGGTAAAGAGGTTCGTATTACATCCTGTGTGTCGTGTCTGAGCTCGTTCACACAGCCGCACAAAAAGAAAGAGCTCATTCTCTAACCGGTGTCTGTGAACACAATATCACAAGATTTACACTACTGAGTGGAATAACTGCCATGAATGTCGCCATAGTTACTTTGTTGATTTTGAGTACTTTTTGTCAGTTAAGGCTTTTTACAGATGCAACACACTGGTATGCTCACCTGAACTGACCATGTGTAGTCATTTCATACTCCCAAAGTAATTTATTTTGGAATAAAAAATACATTTATTTTGAGATTACAAGGTTGGTGGCCAAAATGTTAGTGGATCAACGCGGTTTTGGAAGACTGTCATATGTTGAATGCACGCTGTGGAGTGTGGGAACATACAATATATATGTTGAAATGTGGCTAAATATTGCTGCCCAAAGCACAATGTATTGGTTTTAATGGATGTAATAGAATCCAGACTGTACCACCAAAAAGTTTCCATTATTCCTAATATCAAATTCCTAATATCATACAGTAGCATACATAATCCATAGTAATATTGGCGCCAACAAGTAAATGAGGCAGATAAGCCTTTGAGTTGTTAGAGTGTATTAAGATGGAGCTACAGTTTCCCAGTATTGGATGATTTTGAAGACAACTCAAATATCACATAGTTTGATAATGTAGTTAGTTACATTGCATACATGCTTTTTCTCCAGGACATGTGCCTTTTCATTATTATTATTGTATGATGTTCTAGGATATAATGCCTTTTTCCAAGTCCTCTCTAATTCAGCACATTGGTTTGTGTGTGTCCAACAGGATTGTGCGTTTCCCCTGGCAGATGAGTGAGGGCAAAGTGCGACGTGTCCTGCAGGAGGCTTTAGGTGTGTGGAGTGAAGTGACGCCACTGAGGTTCAGAGAAGTCACCACAGAGAAAGCCGACATCATTATTGATTTCAACAGGTATGTTCCACACAGTTAGGTTGTTAATAGGCATCACTTGGCCCCTCATACAATACATTTAAGAGAGTAAACTAATTAATATCTAAATCACAAATGTTCCTTATTTAAAGTGAAAGACACATTCGTCATGCAGCTCACTCCTCCTTATAGCCATGTGTAAGACGAATCTTTTAGAGACAAAGATCTGCTACCGATGTGCCCCATTGTCTATTCTTTAATTTAAAGCACTCACATTTTGACATGTTGATCTGTAAGAGCCTATTGATATTATTTAAATCGTAAGTACAACTAAATAATATTTTAATTGATTAATCATCAATTTTCATCAATCATCAATTATTTTTTCCATACCCAGATCACCTTTTAAACACAAATTTCACTTTAGCAATATGCAGCTCAGCACAACAAATAATCTCACATCCAAAGTGCCCTAATGCAACCAAAAACACTTCATAGACTTCTTAGAGTCATCTTCTGTACATAAACATGGATGACATTTGTCTCAGTAACACTTTGTCACTCATTACATAATGCTCTAAAAACAACATGTATCACTATCTTTAACTGTCTTTGAAGTTGCTGCTGTGGTTGGCCTTTGTGTTTCTAAAAAGTCCAATCTGTCTAATTTAAAGCCATTTAGTGCAGCCTTGAGCATAAATTATTCTAAAATACTATGTAAACATGCAAAAAGGAGTGTAAAGACTCATAATAGAGGTCTGGTGTTTCACAATGAAATGTGAAAGATGTGGTCGTCGCATGCTTTTTCTGACAAAGCAATGAAAGGTTCAGTCTGCAGTGATGGCCATTGTGCTGACTGCGTGAAGAGTTTTGAACCTCAGTATTGAGGACTATGTGTAACCAATTATATTTAAAAAAAAAACTGTAAATGCAGAACCAATGCTGGCAGCAGTCTGTGTTTTCCAGATGATCTCCGTAATCAGACCCAGACATAAATCTCTTGGATCCTTTTGTCAGAGTGACCCAGGAAAAACTAAACCAGATGTAACGCAGTCAGGCACGAGAGCAGATTACAAACATGAATGAATGCAACACAGGACTTGTTTGGCAGGGTTTTTAATTGTGTGCCTACAGCTACATTTTCATCAGCTCAGACTAGTCATTTTGGCATTTGGTTTACGATACGTCCGTGTCATGACAGCTCTCCGGTTTCACTGTGTTACATTACATTATAGTTTCATAATGGCTCAGCCAAGCCCTTTTTTTAGTGTGACTCTTGACCTGTTCAAGTCATTTTCAAACATAATTGCTTTTAGGGACTAACTTTTACTTATTCAACTAAAAAACAGCAGCAAGGCCGTCCCTTCTGTGGACAGCTGTGGCTCAGGAGCTCATCACTAATCAGTGATTCAGTCCTCCAACAGCCTGCATTTTGAAAGTGTCCTTGAGATACTGAACCCCGAATTGCTCCCACTGCCTGCGTCAGCAGTTTGTGAGTGTGTGAAAATTCAAGATCGGCACCTTGCCTGACATTCTCTGCAGTTAGTGCATGACTCTGTGTGAATGGATGAACGTGTCATGTTTTTAGAAGCACTTGAAGTGTCAGTAGACTAGAACAGTCCTGTACAAACTGCTGTCCATTTGCCATAACAGTGATGAAAAATTCCCTTCACTTATTTTTGAAATCTGAATACTAGAGTCTAATCTGACAGACCGGTGACATGACCAGAGTTGCTTGGGCAGGTGTGTGAGAGATGTTTCATCCAGGCAGCTGTTTCAAAGAGAGACACAGTATTAATGCATGAATCAAAACGCAATTGAAGTCCAGTGTTCAGATGTGCAGAAGACAGAGGGAGCTTTGTGCAGCATGCAGTGTACCAGTAAGCCCCTTCACCCACAGCTGAGCTGGTTTTTATACACATGGAGACATATATGTTGATAAATGCTTTGTGCTTCTGAAAGAACCTCCCACCTGTTTGCTCCACTCCTCCCCCATGTGCAGAGTGTGCTCCACACTGAGTAGCCAAGTAGCACGTAGATGAAAAAAAAACAACCTCATTTTAAAGGTCAAGAAAATGCCAAACGCTTGGCCTGTTGCTTGCACTGATTATGGCGCTGCCAAGTAATGATTATAATGACGAATAAAAGCCCTGAAAAAGGTACATCATGGCAAAATCCAACCTTTTTCCACTATACACACACAAACACACACACGAGAAAATCTTGTTCATTCACTTGTGCATTCAACCGTTAGACACAGTGTGAACACATAATAAATCTTATGCAGACAGGCTAAATCATGCAAGACTTACAACACACTAAGCAGAAAAATCTTAAATGTGTGATACTTCATGTTGTATTACTTGCCTACAATAAAACACATTCTTGTGCAGGTACTGGCATGGAGACAACCTACCGTTCGACGGTCCTGGAGGAATCCTCGCCCACGCCTTTTTCCCCAGGACACACAGAGAAGGAGAAGTCCACTTTGATTACGATGAGCATTGGACTGTGGGCAACAATGTGGGTGAGTATGTTTAAAGTACTTTGAACTAAATGGAGGTCTTGTTTCGTGCTACACAAAACCTGAGTTAAAAGGGTTTTCTCTAAAACTTCACCTCATTGTTTATCAGGTCGAAATTCAACAGCTATTTAAAGCGTGACTGTTGCTTTTATCCTTTGCTGTCTTGTTTAGGCACTGATCTCCTGCAAGTCGCAGCTCATGAGTTTGGCCATGTCCTGGGCCTGCAGCACTCCCTGGAGCCTGATGCTGTGATGTGTCCTTTCTACAGCGACTCCTACCCTCTGCAGCTGAGTGAGGATGACAAGAGGGGCATCCAGTATCTGTACGGCCCCCCTCGACATGCACCGCCTGAGATAACAGAGACCAACGAGATAGACATTGGAATGGTTAGACAATAAAAACCAAAATGGACCCCAAAGTTGCACTGTATTTCAAGGGTTCCCTGGGAACTTAGCACATTAAACCATTGACCAAAATATCCGTTATGTATGTTGTTTCCTGCAGCCTGACGCCTGCAGAACAGACTTCGATGCTGTTTCCATGATCAGGGGAGAGCTATTCTTCTTTAAGTCCCGACATGTTTGGCGTATCCGTGATGGGCAGCTACAACCTGGCTATCCAGCCTTGGCGTCACGCCACTGGAGAGGCATTCCTGACCACATCGATGCTGCGTATGAAGACAAGTCTGGTAACATCTGGTTCTTCCGAGGTACATCTTAGTACAGAAGCAAACTTGAAAAATGCTTCATTTTCTGAAGAAAATGTGTGTGTACTCTGCTGAAAACACAGGGTTTAAACAATATTATAACAGTCATAATTCAAAATACAAATATTCAGAGATGTTTATTTAAGATGTGAAATTATTATTTTTTTTCTTTTTATGATGACAGGTGACAGCTACTGGGTGTTTGATGCTGAAAGGAAGATTACAGGACCAGATTCAGTGCGGCAGCTGGGTCTTCCTGTGACAGATATCCAGGCAGCTTTGAAGTGGGAAGAGGATCACATTGAGAAAGTCTACCTGTTCAAGTCCACTTCTTATTGGCCCTTCAATCCTCACGAGAATCGTGTTGATGATGTCCATCCTCGCAGCATGCATAAGTGGGAGGGAATGCCCAGTCATATTGATGCAGCCTTTCGCGACAAATATGGTGAGAACTGATCCTGGAAAAGCGACACGAGTAGTTCTTTTAATGTTAGTGTTTTGCCTCTGGCTATATGATTCTGAAAAATCAATGATTAAATGTTGTCTTCTCTTAATTTATGACAGGCTATGCCAATTTCCTGAGTGGGCTGCGCTATTGGAAGTTTGACCCAGTTGCATTGAAAGTGCTAGAAGGCTACCCCCGCAGCATCGGCATGGATTTCTTTGACTGCACTGCATTTCTCTCTAAATAAGTTTATACAAATACATCTGCTAAACTGATTTTTCAGCTTAACTTCCCACACAGAACATTGTGGATATTTTGGAAATATAATAAGGCTGATGTATTTTATCAGGATGAATCAAAACCCATATAAAATGATCACCAAACTATTGCAACAGACATTGCCTACTACAGCCACGTCATTTTTGAGAACAATGGAATTACATTTGAAAATATATGTAAATGGTTTCCAGCTTTTACTGTGAGTTTAACATTTATAGTTTTGCAGTAACACTAACAGTACTTTTACCAGGCCAGGAATGATTTTGTCAATTTTAGATATGAAACATCCAGATGGATGCTGCTTGGTTGGAAATTTGGTCCTAACAAAGCCTTACCCCCAGGCTTTGGTCCCAAAACACATTGCCACTTTCCTTAAATTTGTCCACTCTGTATCTCAGACAAAAAGTGCTGCTGCGCTGGGTTGAAAGGATCATGATAGCTTGTTGTAAAATGTGAAGTACAATATTGCTTAACATGTTTTGTGGGAAGAGCCACTGCATGTTGGTAGTGCAAGCAGGATTACTTGATTGGGTGCAAGAACTCTTTAATGTCTGCAGTAAAAACAAAAAACACCATCCTTACTACTGTATTAAGGTATCCTTCAATGAACTAGTCCTGCAACGTGTCTGACCGTGTCCAAATGCAAAAATTATTACATTTAAGGGCAAAAAAACATACATCCAGCTTTGATTTAACACTGAAAACAAAGATTTATATGTAACCCAGACATACATGACAAACTCCTGTCTTGTTGTTTGGAAAAATACCTGTGACAACCCGGGATTGTTGGCATTTGAAAACTTATGCGAACGCACAGAGACCAAACTAATATCAACCCTCCATCTCACTCCCGGTCAGTCAGCAACAAGTTGACCCCCAAAAATGACACAACACATCATAAGTTGCTCCCTGACCAGTCAAGTACCTTTGAGGAGCTTAGGTCTTCCAGCCACAGTCTTGTTCCTTAGCGCCACCAGGGCACCAGCCTCCACCCTGGTTTACCCTTTCATTGTTCACACACTTGACATTAAACACAATTTTGTACGCGCACACTTTACCTCGGCTCTGCCTCACATATCTACAAATCTTGGCCTTTATATTCATTTCCAAAACATGTTCTCATTTATCAGTCTCATTTATGCATTGACTGCTTCCTCAGTTTCCTTTGATTGTAGTCATTAGGCCCTCATGCTTGCAGCTTCTGCGGCCACTGCAGCCACGGACCATTTGGTTCTACAGACATGTTGCAAGCAAAAAAAACAAAAAAGGGGACTTGCCAAACTTGGGAAGCAGCAAGAAATCCAGACCAGTCACGAAATGACTAATTTTTGCTGGTGCAGGGCAACATGTTAATAATGTAATCATTCATGAAAGCCTTCCAGTCTAGTATTTAGCATAATAGACAAATAGTAATCCTGGAACCTACTGTGGAAAGGAGTTGTGTGGCTTTTGCTTTCTGTTTGTGCTGTAGGTGACCAGTTTATGTAACAAATGCAAAAGGAGAATAATATCCATTGTGTTGAAAATCGACTTTGGGTCAATTCGATCGCACCAATTTCACTAAATTTACTTCAGCATCTCCAGAATGGATGAAATTGGTGCACTACATCTTTGAATGTGTAAGGTGCTATTTAGGGTTCTGTAGGCAAGGTAAACCAGTACCTCATTTATTACACAAACTCTACAAAAATCTGTTTTTTTCACTACTCAGTGTACTCCTTCGGTGCGTTTTTATGGAGCCATACAATAGTCCTCATTAATTGTTGAAGAGCTTTGTTTCTGTTCTCTGGTTGCTCATGTGCTGTCATCAAAGAAGCCAAGACTGCATAATTCATAGAACGTTACACATATATATGTATTACACAACATATTATTCCTGAGTGGCGGTGTAATGTGGTCTGGCATAAATCAGAGAAATTAGACAGAGCTTTACTATGGTTTGACTTAGTGTATATTTTTTATGGATATTATATTTGTGTTTTGTATTCAAGGTGTTACCACTTCTAATCAGTGCAGGACACTGATTATTGCATTGACTTGTAAAATAACACTGTGTTGTGTCTGAATAAATAGCAGTCCAGTGTAGCTTGGACACTGCCCAGGTGTGATTTTAAAGTGTCAACGTGTCCTGACACCCGTGTTTTATCTGTTTTGATGTACTTTCAACATATACTGACCTGTTCACCTTTATATTCAATTGTTTCAGTCAAAATATGTACTTCTTATGTGAATAAAAAATCAATTTGTTTTTTTACTGTAAAATGTTTCCTGTTTTTGTAAGTAATATAGATCATGGTATAGTTTTCAAACCCTCCTCTGAGTGGGGCGTGGCAGAGCTGAATAGTGGAAACCGAGAGGGAGATGTGAGGATAAAGAAGATACTGTGTGAGGTGAAAGCGGAAGTGAATGCTGCTGTACTGAAAGCAACCGGAAGTTAGATATTGTAGTTTGGCTGCTGACTTGGCAGTAATTTTGACCTTTAAGGGGCCACAATCAGACCAAACCTAAATAAAATAGAGGCTTGAAAGAAAAATGGAGCTCAGGTTGTAGACCACAGCTCACTTTGGCATGATTATAGTCCCTGAGTATTGGAGGTGTCATCCTGCGGTGGGCATCTTGATGCACAGTTCAGTGTGTTAAAGGACCAAAAGGACTGGCCAAAATCAGACACACTTTTACTCATCTCTATAAATTCTTTGAAAGTAGACACAATTATTAACTGTAAATTTGTGGTGAGAATGCTTGAGGATATTTGCTGTCTGCATTTGAGCAGCAGGAACTCTCCCCGAGGGTCAGCAGGTCTGCACATGTTCACACAGAACTGCACTGCGCTGCATTTATTATTTGTAAAGTCTTTGATATTTGGCAACCTGGTGCTGCTGCTCCCCCACAGTCAGACCTCTTAACTCTTCTATGCAGTTAAAATACTTGGAGAGGTGAAGTCTGGAGTGCCTTGCAAAACAGGATATCAAGGAGGGAAGAATAACAATGCAAATGATCATGAATTAAAGGTTGAGATGAATGGATATTTAATATTTCCAATACTGAAAATGAATCTTCAGGAGCAGCTTGTGTACATTTGTTTAAAGAGGCAATAGATAATTTAAAACACTGCGTCAGGATGTGTACTTACGTGTAATATGCCACTTTATATGTTACAGCTGTATTGTGCTGTTATTTATTAATAACACAGCACAATACACAATACCTCTTTATACGCCGTCTAAAATTAAAATGACTGAAATACATCATTTAGCATTTAAAAATAACCTGATATCTGCCTATAAGTGAAGTATAATCTGCAGTACAGTGTTTCCATACTTCTTAGAGGTATGGTTAAAGGGAAGAGTTCATTATCTTTCTTCTGTTGAGTTAAAGTTGTAGCATTAGTTGTAAATATACTGAGGGATCATTTATGCAGAGGAAATGAACTGAGGTACAGTGTATGGAAATGAAATGTGAAGAAAGCTCCACTTGAAATGCTGATTATTTACAGGTTTTGTGTCTCCTGTCTTGCAAGCATGAGTCACATTTGAGTCATCCTGCTGTGGTTAGATTGGTATGCCGCTGGATGCAGTTCGAGTTAGACTTAAGATCTCAGTATTTGGAGTCTATAATATATTAACAGTTCAGTTAGAATGTGTAGAGGAACTGGCTGATATATGAACTGATTACATTAACACATAGGTGATTCAGGTGTTTGGCTGACACTGACAACTTGAGTCCATGTTTTGCAGCCATGATATATGTAATAATGATGAAAATATTCATATGCACTCTTTTCTGAAACCAATTCAATCAGGAAAATATTATATTCTATTATAATAAGTGTCATGAAAGTGGCGACCTTGTTTTATCTTTCTAAACCTGTTTGAATAATACAATGATTATGTAACTGAGTGTGTGTTGGTATCCACTAACATTTTCTTTTTTAAAATGCTTGTCCATTTTTTAGATGTTGCAGGTTTATTTTAAGTTTATTTTAAATTTTGTATCAGATGCTTTTTTTTTATTAGCAAAGGATCAGGGGCAGGATGTATCAAACATTTCAGAAATTACTTATGATTCCAAATATTGTTGGTGAAAAGAGCCTCAGTAGTTTTGTATAAATGTAAGCTGAAGCTGAAGTCTAAACGTTCAGGTTTGTTGTCACAGCAACATGGACAACTCTCTCTACATCAGACATGATGCAGATGTGATACGATGGATATTATTCATTAACATCTTACAGAAGTTAAAGAAAGAGATATGAAGCATTTTAGCTGAGAAACATCTTTGGAGCTCATGTAAAGTCTTTGGAAATCACACACATTTAACTGTCTCTGACTTTCTGAAACAGAAAACACAAGTATCATCCTACAAATTAAACATTTCCATTAAACTTTTATATTGGCAGATTTTTATGTTTATTATAAGCTTTCTTTGTCACTTTTAGATTCTTTTTCATTATTTTGATTATTTTTATATTTTCAGATGCGGTAGACTCCTACTTGCGTGTATTCATGCTGATTCCATCCTAATAGAAATGTATGAAGAGAGGGAATAGAAGGGTCTAAACTTATATTGTGTGTGTATTGTGACAGTCCTGAAATGAAGAAACTAGGTCTGACTAAATAATAGGGGAGGACACTTTAGAAACAAACAAGCAAACAAGATATTTTCAACAAGTTTCCTTTATTGTTATTTTTCATATAAAAAAAAAAACAAATCCACTATAAAGGTAAACCAATTTTACAAAAGAAGAGAACAAGAAGCAACAGTACATACGTTAATGTCATTCTCATCACTTTAAAAAGACACCATTGGTTGTTGTCAGCTTGTTTTTTTTTTCTTCCTCTCTACTACCCATCAACACTCGCAGTTAAACAGAGGCTCCAGTCTGCTGACACTGATGCAACGTGAGGCACAGTGCAAACAGGAAGTAACAGTGGGAACAGCAAGTCCCTCATGCACAGGATACAGTATGAACTACCTATGTTTTAGCATGCAGATGAACACTGGTGCACATGACTGATCAGAACTGGTAACGACGATCAGAAGGCAGAGTCTACATGCTAATAAATCAAACCCAAATCAAACTTACTGATTGGCTGCACCTACTTGACAGATCCACTGTCACCGTCTGAAGACTGTCTAGACAGCAGTAACATTACCAGGGATTACTGTGGTTTGAGTTAACACATGCACACTGGTCATTTCAGTCGGCTAAAAACACTGAACATCACCCACAGTAAGAACAAGCAGCCACATTGCTGTAATATGGCTAGTTAACATTTAGTAGGGCCCCTACATTAAGGAGTCTTATGTGAATACTGCATCTATACTTCATTCTGATTGGTGATGTCCCAGGCAGTGTGACAGTATCAGAATACAATCGTTTATGTATGGATGTGTTCCCGGTCGCCAGGATTGGTGCAATAAAGGATTTAGAGCAACTTAGTTTCAAGCTTTTAACTCTGGACTAGAAATGCACACCACCACACCAAAAAGGGCCACCTTAAAGACTTTGGATTTGTTTTACAAAACAAGTCTACAGATGAGTGAAGACTCACAAACCAATTTTTAAATCTAGAGCTACTGCATTTTAAAACGTTTATTTTAAATATTAGTAATGTTACTGCAGAATGTACCAGTGAATTAAAAGAAATGGCAGTCAGCAGCGTGAGTGAGTGCTTCATGCAGTAGTCTGACTCATACCTTTTGGTGATTTAGGAGAGACTGGCTCTTGCTATCTTGCAGAGTTATAAACCTCAGCTTTGAGATACATGTCATTTGCAAACCAGGCAGATTTGAAAATAGTTTTATGTTCACACCTACATTAAAACATGCTTTCATGGGCCGTAACTGTTGGGATTAAATGCTGTTATTCTTTAGTAAGTCAGACACAAATGCAGTGTGTCTGATCTGTGTTAATGTCTTTAGTTGCACTTGCATTCCTTTTTCTCCTGTATATGTTGATGAAGACTAAAGAATAGGTCATGATCCTGATGATGTTACAAATGCTGTCCAGAGCAGTGAATACAGTGCCGTGCCACTAACCATTCATAGCGATACATTAAACTGTAACATGTGATGTGAACGCACCGTGCGGTTTATGTAACAGTAGCTTGTGTTGCACACACCAGACTAACCTCCTTCACTGACAAACAGCGATGCTGGGTTAGATCGTAACTGTTCCCATGACTGATGTGCTGAAGGCAGAGTGTAACATGACGACCTGTGTGCAGAGGAATGCCCAGATGTATGTGTGTGTGTGTGTGTGTGTATATGTATGTATGTATGTGTGTGTGTGTGTGTTCTGCTCAGTCAGTAATGTGTCCACGGAGTCCGACCACGTCTTCGTGTATGTATTCATGCTGACAGGAATGTCCAGATGCTTCATCATATGTTTTAATGATGCCTTGTGTTTGTGTGTGTTGTAACTCTGTATTTACTTGATCATTTCAGAGTAACAGGAGTCCCCAGAGGACACACGATCTGATGCCGCTTCACGTCTCTTTCTACCAGGACGGAGCGGTGTTGGCCAGTCGTCTCATGCGTCTGAAAAACACATTTTATTCACGTTACTTCAAGAAGAGGAATAATCTTGAGTAAATAGTCAGGCTAGACTAATATTACATACGGGAATGATTTGGGCTACACAAACAAACCAATGTCTTTTGTCTGCATGAGTTCCAGAAATTGCATGTTCACTCCGAGTTAAGTGCTTCTGTGGTAAATGGTGAAAGCCATCAACACCAAAGCTCTGATAGGATGATTCACCATGGCAACAGATAAATAATTTTTATTTTAATCCAGCAGGATTATAGAAATACTTAAGTATGTGTATTTGGATTATTATGAGGTTTACATTTAAATACACAGAAGCAGCCGTGAGAAAGCCAGAGTTGGAGTGGAGCAAAGAGATTATAATCAATCAAACACTATTACACTTAGATTTATTGCGCACAGACACTCATTCATCATTTACCACATTTGAATTTTCTTATTATATATTATACAGAATATTTATCAAAAACCTGATAGAGACAGAGAGCAAGCTACTTGGAGACAAACAAATGTCCAAGCAAGTAATAATAAGTTTGGTGATTTGCAGATGAGAAGGTTTCTTGGTTGAATGTCTGTTTTACATTTAATGTTGGTTTAAATGCATTTATTGTTTCAGTTAAGCTAATTAACTTGTACTTTGCTGATTTGTCATTCTGTTCATGTGCTATCTAACTCATCAGGCAGCTAGCAATAAAACATATAAACTGCATTTACTGAATGAATCTGACCCCCTTTATGCATCCCACTGTCTCACCTTGTGTTCCTGTCTTGGTCTCGGATCTTCTTCTCCATTTCGGCATCTGTGAGAGTCTCCAGCAGGGGGCACCACTGGTCTGCGTCGCCTGTGTTGCGGATGGCGATCTCTACTGTCGGGAGTGGATTCTCACTGTGGGCAAATCACAACACCACCCATCATCAGCTCATGAGAAGGGCAAAGTACTGACAGTTGAGAATGAGACTACAAACATGCTTAAGGTTTGGTCGATTGGATCTTAAGCCTCGTTAATATATTCTATGTGTGATACTTGCACAGTCACGTGTGTTTAGACCGATGTATTGATTTTATGACCCTTGTTAAAGGAAGTAGTGGGGGTTACCTGAAGGCGTAGGTCCTCTGGTGCCAGCTGAGCTGACCGCGAATGCTGTAGGCAATAGTAGTGACAAACTCTCCTCCCAAACCGAGCTCAGAGCAGAGCTTCAGTGCAAATGACTCCGGTGAGTTCTCCCTCTCTGACATGTCCCACTCAAACTGGTCCACCAGTGAGATGTTCCCCACATGGATGTTCAGCTGAGGAATGAGAGAAACGTTATGCACACTCCACTGATTTTCACTGACTCACTGGAATCAGGCGGCATAGCTTCAGATCTGACACATGACACACATATAGTGTTTGCTTTATCTATGTCTGTTCTCTTTTTAAAGGACAATACAGGATGAATTAGAGAAACAAAGCCTCCTCTGGTTCACTCTGGTAAAGGAGTTGGTATTCCTCTAGTTCAGCACCCACCTTGATGATGACTCTCTGGTCTGCCTGCTCTTCCAGTATGCTGTCAGTCGGGTAGGACTCAATCTGCTGACGAATGGCTGAGGCAATGGCGGGGACAAAGGCCAGAGGATTCAGATCCAGGTCGTCACATAAAATCTCTGCAAACATCTCTGGGGTCATCAGTTTCTCTGAGAAGATAAAAGTATGAAATTAAATCACCTTGACAAAGCAGAAAGAATAGACAGGAGATGATACTGTGTGTTTTAGTTGCTGAAGACAAAGATAACGTATCTAGCTACCGTTCATGTTCCAAGTGAAGGCATCTCGCAGTTTCTGTCCGTCGATCTCCATGTCTAGACGAATAGGAACCAGTGCCTCAACCTGGGCTGCGTTCTCATGGATCACTGCAGGGTCGTGGTCATCAAAGCTGAGCAAGACACCAAACACAAAAAAACTTGAATCAATGCTGTATTGTTACTCTTTATTCAAGCTATTCTTAATGTAGTTGCTGTTCGTATTGGCAAAGAATGAAGTGATCATATTGGAATCTGTTTAAAAGAAGAATCTCTCCTCACGCTGCGAGTTAGAAGCAACTTAAAGACTTCCGATAATGAGTAAATGAAAACCATTCTCACTGCTCGCTACCTGTACGCTACCTGTATCCTGCACAAACTGCAAAATGTCTCTTTTTAGTGTCTGCTTGTTACCAAATGAGATTAAATGCTCGGCTTGTTCCAGCTTTTAAAAACCACTATAGAAAATGAAATATTCAATTACCATCGCTTTTTAATCAAGACAATAAAATCAGTTCGATAAACCAGAAAAACCTTTGACTGAGATGATTTTCTATTGATGAGGAGATTCTCCTCATGTAATCCTACTTTATGAGGTTAAAGAGAAAAGCTTGTACAGCCACAGTAATGACCAGACCAGGCCCAGGCTCTAGGTTTCGGAGATGTGTCACACAAAATATAAAAATGTGTCATGTCTGTGCTTTCAGAGATATGGGATATGATATGGGAAGATATTTTTGATGACCATTGCCTCAGTCTGGCGCTAAGGTTGTTAAAGTACCTACACTGCCTCCACGAGCTGTGTGTCACAGCCGCCAGCGCTGCCTCAACGTGTTGCTGAGTGGCCACATCAGCAACCAAACAACAATATCTAACTTCCCGCTGTTTTTGGAACACCAGCATGCTTCTGTCCCATTCGCCTTACATCACTTTATCCAACATCTCTCTGTCCCTCTGACCCTTTTTCAACTCTACCAGGGCCGCCTTAGGAGGGAATATTCTGATATATTATCTTAAATATAACTTTGTTTTAGTTTCATGTGCTAATGGGGACTGCTGAGGCAGCTTTTACAGTTAACTGTGTGTTTGAAGTAGCAGCAGCAGTACCAAAGTATAATTAACAAATGTACAGCTGAAGTAGTCACAACTAAACTATGTTAATACTCACTCATAATTAGTATTTAGTCTATGGTTTATACTGGATTGCATTACATCTCATTAATATCAGATGCAGACTGGCAGGATGTGGAGCTTGTTCAACACTGCTGTTCTTTTTGCTGAAGTGGTAAAATCAAAGAGCTTTCTCACCACAGCGGAAAGGTCCTTTTCTTGTCACGGCCCATTCGGTTGCGGTTGATGGTTGTGGAGCAAGGCACAGCATCTAGATGGTGAGAGCTGTTGGGCAGCGTGGGAACCCACTGACTGCTCCTCTTTGCTTTCTGCTCCCTTTATTAAAAAGTACAAAACATTCCAGTAAGCTGGGGGACTCACAAGAAGCAGACTGAGGTAGCTGAGGTAGAGTCCAGCTCTTGAAAGACTGGATCCTACATTTCCCTTCATGACTGGTAATTTACACACCCGCAGTCTGACAGATTTCTACGTACCATTGACACTTTGCTGTCTCCAAACCCGCACTGAGATAACACTGATGATGTCTCCATGACAACATAACACAACAAATGCTGAATGGGGCATCGTCTGGTAAAAGTTACCTGAGGTAAGCTGGGGGCTCTGTGCTGATGGAAACCGCCTTGTACTTCTCATCATTGCCCTCGAAGATCTCTTCACATTCTGAAGCCTTCAGCAGGGTAACACTAGTGGCTACAGATGCACAAATGTGAATACAGAGCAGGGACACATCAATTAAAGTCATAAATTGAAAGCGCTTTACAGCACCAATTACTCAGGCAGTTGAAACTGCTGCACAACTACACCAACGTAACACTGTTAGATTTCTGCTGCTGAAAGCTGGCTTTCTCTAGGTGGCACTGTTTTCTTAACCACTCTTAATCGTGGTGGTTTTCTGGACACAATGTTTACCATCAGTTAAGCAGTTTCACCACATGCTGCGCGCTAGGGAATATTTCTTAATGAGGTCCAACCAGGCGCTTTCTTTTTAGGTAAGAGATAAAATGTATAACTTTGATCAAATAAAAGATGTGAGGATTGTTCGGAAGCAGCTTATTTTACTTTACATATTTTGCGTAACTTGGCTGAGATGTTAACCGTCGGACTGGTCACTTGACTCAGGTATATAATCCTTTATCTACCATATTATAATAGTTTATGGCAGCAGGCATTACATATTAACCTATGAATGTTTCAGACTAGGAGTATTTTTTCAGTGTCCAGTATTAAAAACACACCACTCACCATGTGATGATGCTACAATTTTCTTCCTCTCCTCCACCGAGGCCAGCCTCCTCCATAGAGATGGATATCTTTTATACAGAGAGCCTCTGAACATACGCAGGTAGTTACCAACCTGGAGAGCAGAAGCCAGATCTTTTAGTAAATTAAAAGTGAATAAAACAAAATGCACTTAGAAGGATGCTTTTAGCACCACCTCGCTTCATGGTGCTGATGTTGTGACATTACAATCAGAGTGTTTAGACTGATGGCCCAAAAGCTAAACTTTGGTCTCTTTAGACGACAGGAGCTTGGTATTCAGCATGTTTTTCAGTCTCTGACATGCAAATCTAGTTCCAACTGGTCGACCACTTATTGACAGTTTTAAAACATTTCACAGCTGAAATGATGCATTAAAACCAAAAGCCTCATGGCCTGATGCTTTGCTTTTCTGGTCTTTCACACACAGACAGTTAATTCAACAATATAGAGTTACAACGAACATTTCACGTTTCTTTGAGAGCTACAAAACCCTAACACTGTCATGTTAAAACAGACTGATGTAAATAAAGACTGGGGGTGCCCGGACTCTGTTGCACCTTAGTTCATGTTAATGTAACTTAGAGGTCCAGCACAAACTACCCTCTCTGCAGCAGGGCTGGAGTGAGAAGTTATTGCAAAACCTCTGAAGCTGTCAGATTAGCTGCTATTTATTTGATTTTAAACAACATATATTATGTGTGATTTGCTGGTAGTTGGCCAGACTTTATCACGTTATAACCCGTCCTTCGTTTTGATGGGGCATTTCTTTGTTTATGTAGCCATCAACTGGGCTCGTTAGCATGCTAGCATTAAATAGCGAGAGAAATGAACAACTGATGCTAACAACGGAGAGCTAAGCAGTGAAAGTCAATGAACAGCTAGCCACATACCTCCGACCCAACCATGTAAAAGTCCCCATCTTGTTCTAACTGAAATTTAACCGGCTTCTGGCCAAACGTTTTACTTAAAGCTAATTGCATCTTTACGCAGTCGCTAACCAGCTAACTACTGAGCAGCCCTCTCTTCTTCACGTGTGTTCGTGTCCTATGATAAAGATGGGAAATCCATCCACTCAGTAAAAAATAGCGTTCGCTCTCTGCATTTAAAAGACAATAACTTATAGCATGTATGCGTTGCAGGTTTAAAACAACATTACGGGACATTAAATGAAAACTAGCTGCTTTTCTGTTTTAGAGAGTAACCTTTTCTAAAATTATCACATCGCGATATGGCTTTTCGCTTCCCGGTACATTTTTCCGAAAACCTCGAACGCCACATTTGCCTTATTCTTCATTCGTTCCCAGTTGGAGGAACAGTTTCCACAGTACATTACTGCCGCCTGCTGATCTAAAGCGAGATCATACAGACTTTACAGATGAGCGATTCGATCTTTATTCCCATCCCACTGGTCATTACTAAAATGTTACTGTAAATGTAATGGGCTGTGTTAAAATTAAATCTTAGCATTAACGGAAATCACTGCAAAACAGGTGAAACACAAACATTGGAATTTAACGTATGGATGTAAAGGTGTTACTGAAAAACAAACATAATGTTGATTGTAACTGTCCTGCATGGTATCCCTCAGTAAAGATGTTTGAGAAGTGATTTATATATGTAACAGTGAAGTCTAACTCTGTGTCTATATCATTTTACTTAAAAGAGCTGAAAAATGTAACATTAAAACAGAATAATACAGTCATCTGTTGTACAACAAAGTCAAGTCTGATTTCTTTACAGTACAATACTTGCCTCAGCCCACTCAACATAATTCACAGATAATGAGAGATTAAATTTAAGGCCAATTATTTTTTTATCCAACGCAAGCATAAATCAACAAAGCGTTTAATTCTTTATCAATATATGCACCACTGTTATTCAGAACTTCTCTTATGTCCTCTCAAGAGCTACACAGGTCAAACATTCTTGAATAGGATATAAAAATCTGTTCCACACATGCTGTTGGCCTAGTAAGCCGATCACATGATAACATCAAAGTCTAAACGTGTGCAAAATTAGCCAAAACTACTGTCACATCAAATAAACGGCAAGACTTGACCTTTCATGAAAGCAGATTGTATATTATGATTATCTTACCCATCCACACATCTGATTTAAGGCTGGTTGTATCAAATTAAATAAAAAAAAAGGTTAAATACTATGAAAACCAAACTGAAGGTGGAGAAGAAGCTGGACTATGAAAGTTGAGGACATAAAACAATCTTGATAATTGGGTGTTACAATGACCTGCTATGTAAAGAAAATGACGTCACAAGAAGATTGTCTACTGACCATAATGTTATTTGTATCAATCAAGTCATCTTCATTTTGTTGAGACATCTTTGGTTTCATGCAATGCTACGACAGTTCAAAGAGTTGAAACCAAAGGATCATTTGCCACACACATTTATTTTTTAAAAAAGTGAAATGAAAAAAAAAAATGCACTTGCCATCTCAATAAATTCACTTTGATAATATTTTACTGCTGCCATTTTCCCTCTTTCACGTGACAGTTATTTTATATCAGTATTATTTTCTGAGAAGACAAACATCATCCAAGCTCGAAGGCTCACCGTCCCAAGTTCCATCCGAAGCTTGTGTTCTCTCAAATAGTCTTAGAGCAACAATCTGGCATCAAGAAGAGTTTCTGAGGATGATTTAAGCCCATATACAAAGACAACAGACGGTTATCTCCAAACCAGTTCTGGTTGTTTGGCATTCTTCATCCAGAACTAAACAAACATGTCAAAAACAGAGACCATGTTTGTCCCCTTCATCTCTTGAGAAAATGTCCTTGGAAGTGACCTGATCTGAGGGCATATTTAACCTCCAAGGCGCTGACCCTCTCCCCAGGCGAACCCTCCTGGGCGCTCCTCAGGCAGGGGGTTGTAGTTGGCATCTTCCTCTGGAGTGTCAAACAGCATCTTTCTGAGGGACACACACACAGAGGAAGAGAATGAATTTCTAAAGACACACAGAGGAAGTGACAGCTCTCAGAATAACTGTCCATAGCTGATGTGATGATTCTTGAGGTAAACACTTTAGAAAAAAAGACAATATATCTCTCTCTGCATGTAATCTAACAATGGTGTTGGTCAGTCTGTCTATCAACATAACCTGGCAACAATTATTACTTAATTTTTTATATTAATACAAGGTTGGTCCACTAATCATGAAGCGATAGAAGCAGAAAGGTACTTTACACCCCTTAAGGTCAGACCAATATTATCTGAATTAAAAATGGCATTATTTTCAGAACTCAAGACAAATCTGAACACAAACGTAATGGACATATCGCGACATTCAATGTGGCTGGCACTTCCTGTGGGAATCTCTGATGCCAAATGCAAATCAATGTATAAAATAAATCTGAAATCATAAAAAAGACACTTATTATTACTTTTTCAGTATCTCTAGTGAAACATGAGGCTAACGGCCATTTCGGCATAATTTAATGGTGCCAAAAACAGGCTGCTCATTAATTCAATGAACTGGACACTGCATCTAACAGTCTTGTTTTATCAGTAGTAACTAGAGACTCACATGATGGATGGGGTCTTCAGCCACCTTCCACCACCGGGCTGGTTGGGAAAAACATCCTCCAGAAAGAAGTAGACGTGACCAACAGCGATACCTCAAGAAAGGAAAAAAACCATTTTAACACAAGTACTATCCATACTGACCAATAATACTTCCCTAACATCAGAGCGCTCAATAGTGACTGCAGAAGACAGTGATGGGTACCTAAAAGATCCACAATGATAGAGTTGCCCAACAGGAGTGAGAATCCCATCAGCACCCAGGGCAGGAAGGGTGCCTGAAAGTTCAGCAGGCCAAAGAAATTCATGCGAACGTTTGGGTTTCGCCGACTCCACACGTACACCAGCATGATGGTGAAGGCTTGGCCCAGGAACACCAGACTCACAAAAGTGCCAAATATCTGAAACCTCGTTAAAGAACGTCGTGAATAAACTCCACTGGTATTTAACACAAGACACTAACTGGTTTACTGTGATGACTGAACCATGCTGGTGACAAACCTAGTGATGTGTTTTAACATTAACAGCAGCATAGAGATCTAAAAGTGGCTATACTAAGCAGCCGCCACTATGGTAGCCTGTAATGAAGAAGGAATCAAGCAGTGAGCCACCCACAATAATAGTATCACACACAACAACACTGTTGTAGTATTCTTGGTGGGAGATAAATTATTAGCTATCAATGTTGAGTTCAATACAAGTACTAAGTTAGTAACTGGTCGTTGAATTGTTTACTAAAGACATCATTATCTTTTTGTCAAAATACTTTTTAAATTCATTCACAGGAAGGATACAGTCATCAGAAGCCCACCAAAGAGGAACATGAAGACGAAGTCAGCCGTGCGTCCCCTGAATGAGCCCTCCTCTAGCATACGACAGTATCTGTACCTGGAAGCAAGCGGTTAAGAAATATACACAGAAATTCTGCCACAACCATTTTACACATTTAGACTACCACATCATGTGCACTTATGTCAACGATTTGAATGATTCTGTATGTTACTGCATCTCTACGTGTGTATACAGATGTCATTTTAGTGTACGGTTTCATCAAGCCACCTCTGAAACCGTCTTCCCCTGTGAAACTGAAAGTATGCAAAAACACACGCTCATGAAGTGAGACTTAAATCTGAGAAGGATACAGAAAAATCATATTGAACAGGAAATTGAAGCCAACTGGACCAAAAAACAGGAAGTTGGTTATTAGTCTCCATACCTAGAAGAGGAGAAAGAGAGAACATTCAGCTGTGTATACACAAAGACGAGGGTAAACAAATCTAGGAGTCATTTCCTTGATTCAAAACGTTTATTTGCTTAGTAGCTTCATGGCTTGTTTAAACACTCAATGTAAAAATAGTAAGGTAAGGAGGCCACATGACATGAATGATGAAAACACACAGGACAAGATGTTTGTGTTTCTAAGTTAGATAATATGGACACTGGAGTCTGTGTCAGTGTGACTGTCTGCTCCGTCTATGATAGAGCACTCATGTTACTGTTAAACTTGAATTGTTGTGTCTAAATGTGATCTTTATCTACACAGATGGATGCCTGATGGCATTTATTTGTATGAGATCAAGTAACTGATCAAATAATGAAAGCAAACATAAATATTTCTCCCTTATAGGTTCTGTTTTTTTTCCTCAAAGGAAAACACAGGGTAAGTGATTTCCACAGCAGATATGTAGGCTGATAAAACAATGCAGTCTCAGCTCAGCTGAACTACTACTAACACTACTTTTTGGTTAATTAAGTCATGTAGCTATGGCTCTTAAGGATGTGAAGTGTATGACATTTTATTTGCCTTGAATCCACTTCTGAAAATGAGGATAAAGATGGTCATATTACTCACCTGGTAATTCCTTAGAATCAAATCTGGATTGAAGTATAGCTGAAATGGTGTAATGATCTCTAGTTGCTGTAAGAGGAGACAAAAAAAAAACAAAAACTCAACATTTATGGGGTAGTGTTTATGGAGCTTGAGTGTATTAACACCAACACCCACAATCAGCTGAGTATGGGCTTTACATGAGAGAATAGATCGTGTACATACAGCTCCTTCTTTCTTTGTTTCTGATCAATATAAACTGGTTACATTCTGTGTTTCATGTGGCCTCATTAACAGAAAATTTGAATGTGAGTAACTCTCTTCATCTGGATTGACGAAAAATACAGTGAAATCCCTCCGTTTAGAGTCTATGAATAGACTTGTGTGTCAAATGTGAGATCTTTTATTCCATCATATTCATGCACATTTGCATGCGACAGGTTACTAAAAGGGACTTCTGCTGCAGTCATTATTAATGACTAAAAAAGGAACTGTTTCCAAGGACAGGTTGGATTTTTGGTATTATACCATTAATCACAAAGTGCACTGACCTCTGAGGAGCGGGCAGCAGCATGAATTAGTCAGAGTTTTCAGTGATGCATGGCAGAAACTAATCTCTGATATGAAACAGTGTACATCTGAGTACTTAATGACAGCTGTTCTTCAAATCACTTGATGTGTTCAAGTGCATCCGAAACCAAGGGAGGCACAGTGAACGGCAATAAATTTACCAGCAACCAAAGAAGCAGACCCAAAATTTCTTGAATTCATTTTCAGCTAAATCCCAAAGTGTTCAATATTAAAATAACAATATTCTGGAAAAAAACATGAATAAATAATGTAGACTGTTTTAATTTGTAGACGTCTGACCAATTATTCCTCCATGTAGCCAAAATTCCAGTTGCAAATGACTCGACAACTAGTTTAGCAGGTTTATTTGATACCACTTGCTGCCCCATCAACATTTGAATGCTGTGGCTGAACTGTGCACTGTCTAGGATGTACTCTTGATGTGCTACTGTGTGTAACAACACACAGTATGTGTTTCCTTTAATCAACAACACAGTGCAGTGAAAGAGTAAGACGCATGCGTGAACCTCTAGTCAATGTCACTTTCAAGACTAGAGATATTAATGTGTTTCTAGGCTAGTCCTGTAATTTGCTTGCATTACAGACATAGTTCACAGAGAGAGAGAGAGAGAGAGAGAGAGAGAGAGAGAGAGAGAGAGAGACTGATATAATGAGGAAAAGTGAACAATATACTATATGTATATTGCATATTTTAAAACTGGGCTATGTCTACCATTGCTGTAACCTCAATAAATACTGCTAATATCCAGGGGTTAAAAGTTAAAAGGTAAAATTAACTGAGTACACAAAACTAAACACTGCACTTAAAAGCAGTTTTCAGGCACTTGTGCTTAACGCGGGTATTTCCATTTCATTTCCATTTCACGGTATTTCTGCTCTATTCAACTTATGATGTAATGCAAGAAGATACCAAACGGTTAGAATAAGCTCCACTATGACCTTCTGAAACATTAAAATACACCTCGCAGATTTAGACAACAATGATAGCAACAAAGAAATAATAAAGATTTATAAAAACACAGTGAAATGAAAATGACGACTGTGTAGTATGAATACTTATACTTACTACCGCTATTATTACTTATTATGTATAACAGGTATTAGTTGTATTTATCTAAGGAAAACGTACAGACTTATTTCAAAAGGAGCTCGGTGTGTGTTTCCCCTACAGAGAGCATCATGAAGTTAGCTGTTACCAGGCAGCAACAACAGCAAGAGGCACACCAGCTGTCGCTTGTGAGCTCTCCGTAAACTGCTACACTACAGAAACGCATCTGAGACTATGTTTACAATTTCTGTTGACTTAGTACAACTAAGTCAAACCTGTGGCCACGTGTAGATGTGCTTTTAGTTATTTTTGTGACATTAATAGGAGAATAAACATCCTGTATGACCAGGTTGGGACACGTATCCCTCGCACTGGTGCTATAGCTAAACCACCGAGCTAGCATCAAAGTAACAACGTTACATTAGCTTCGTTAACATGTATCAAGCTATGTCCTATTCAACACGGTGAAAATTTGATTTTGTCTTACCACTGCAGCGGTTGTGAGGACACAGGCGGTTGTATAAGCCCTGGTAACAACAGGAATCTGTAAGTATTCCTGTTGTAGTGTCTGGTAAGCCATTTTGGACAGACTGAAAGCTTCCGGCACTTTGTTGACACGTCATTCCACAAAGTGAAAGGTGTTGCATTCAATGTCGTGGGACAAATCACTCTTCTATTTTAAACGGAGAAACACAAGTGTTTTCTCTGTCCAGAGACAAAACCGTGTATGTCTGAGGAATTTATTATGATTCCGTTAGTGAGTGGTGGGGTGACAGTAAAATGGAATGCTTTTCTCAGGGAGAGTTAACGTGGTAGACTGTAAATTCTTGTAATTTACCAAAACACGCATATTCTAAACTGTACATTATTATTTCAGGATATGTATACAGATATTAGTTGTATTTATCTAAGGAAAATGTACATAAAGACCTCAGTCATTTTGAATAAAATAATAAAAATAGACACTGTGCACAAAGTTGTAATGACTTTAAAACAAGTTCCTGAAACCCGAAAGTGAAAATACATCACAGGGCTTTTACATGTGAAATTGAAGAAATGTTTGCAGGGAGATGAGTTTGATTTCTAGAAAAACAAACAAACAAACAAACAACAAAGACAAAAAACTTGGCACAACATCTCTAATATGTCATTTTTTATTAAGATGTTTGTTGATGTAGCTAATGGTTTCTTATTAATAAAATACTAATCCATTACAAATCCATTTAAAAGGACAAATATTTGGGTTTCCACTTCTTGCTGTAGTTCATCCTCCAGCTGGACTCTGTTTCTCCAGAGTCAGGAAGCATCACTTCAAATTCATCATACTGTTCTATCTTCTCCCCTCTGGTGGGCACTATAGAGCAAACACTATACACCAAAACAGTCAGTCACAAGATCAGTTTTTTCCCACAGGCCATCACTGTCATAATCAGTTAACCAGTCATTGTATGTTGTTGCATGACGTTGTTTATGTATATATTTATATATATGTAAAACATTTTTCATGTATAAATAGTTGTTTACTGTAACCTTTTTTTTGTTGATTTGTTTAAACTTGTCAATTGTCTGTTTTTAGCTGCATGTCTCTCTCCTGTAAATTATACTCACATCTATGTGTGTGAGATTGTTTAAGAGCAATTAAAACTGAATTGAAATGAAACTTCTGGAAAAACATGTGGAAAACATACACAGCTGCAGAATCAACATTAGAGAAAAGCTCCAAATAGATAACAGATTTGTTAGGAGAGGTATTTTTTCTCATTTATCATCTCATGATCCCTGAGATTTATTTGGTAACCCTTTGGAGGGGCCAACATCTCAGTTGGGAAGCACCGGACTAAACCACAGGATCTGTAATCAAAGTAGTTAAAAGTGTCTCCAGCAGCTACAACAGCAAAATGCTGCTCACACACTGATATTTCACGATTAAGTACCTAATAATGTCACATGGAATCATATGTCAGTCTCACGGCTCAATTTTCTATAAAACACCAATACTGCTGATTCTTTAATATTATGTAATATACAATTACAAATGTTAAATTAATACTTATGTATTTATGTAGTCTGCTTAAGTAGGATTTTGAATGCAAGACTTTTTTAATGTCATATTTTTAGCTTGTTTTAGCACTGATTCTGTGTAAATGCCTGTTTTTTTCTCACTAAATCTGGTACCGATGGATGATGGGCTTTCTTCTTCAGTACATTAATCATAATTTGTTGCCAAAAATGTCTGGTCTCTCCTCTACATTCAGCAAGGTCAGGGTCTTTTCATTTGAAGCTACGTCTATCAGTGACAATACCTATCTATATCATTAGCATCAGCCATTCACAGCAATTTGTGTGAAAGGATTTAATTTAATTTCTCAGTTGCATCATATTTTTCATTCATTCAACCATACATTTTTATCATTCTGTTCATGTTGCCAAAGCGAAATCCATTGGCATTAAAAATATGATGCCATTTTAAGGAAGCAATCCATGTGGCAAATTTATGATTTGTGATTATTGGGTTATATAGCTAAAATTGACTTTCCTGGTATGGCCAAAAGAGGAAACATAGTTTTGAAGAGTTAACGAAGTTAGATGAAAAGCTGCTGATTTAAGTTAAATAAAACATTTTTGGTTAAGGTTACAAAGGCGCTCACTGGGCTCTGGTCCTCCAGTGAAAGATCAGACATATTAAGTTTTAATGGCTGGGGAAATCCCCGATGGAAGGGTAATGATGAAGATGAGGCACAGGGGGATGAGAGGATGTAGATTCTCGCGATAGTATCACGCGCTAGGTCCACTCAGTGCGGCTCCTGTAAAGATGGCGGTCAGCAGCATCCGAGGCCGCCCGTCACGGAGCAGTCGGATGCGAGGTGAGACCGATTTCCGCTTGCACGGCTGGACCGCACTCTCACTCAGACCTTAAAATATGCTGCCACAGACGACAGAGAGGTGGTGTCGAGCCGGTCACCTGCTGACTTCATTCATAACTTTGTGTTTGTGCCGACAGGTCGGAATGACAGCGGCGAGGAGAACGTACCGCTGGATCTCTCCAGAGGTAGGTTTGAAGTGTGGGAGCGGCTGTGCGCTGGCACATTTAGGACTCAGCATCCACACTTAGCATCACTGCCCCTCACTCTCTGCCCGCCTTCACAGCTGTGTCGTGTTTTTTTCTCTTTATATTTGCGGTTTTTTAGGAGCTGTCATGCTCAAACTATGTGTTAAACGGGTTGACTTTTACTGTCTGTGCCTCACCGCGTGTTTTTTCCTGCGTGTTTACCCAACTCAGTCATCACTGTCAAGTTACACAAATGTAAACGGGGCACTTCCGGTCCGGTCAAAACTTTGGCTTTTTTGATTAAATACGATACTCATTTAGAAGCCCAGCAGAAAGTAATTAAAATCATGATGAACATTATAAAATTGTTTTTTTTCCCCCCGATTGGGTCACTATCCAACAATGTTGATGGATAGTAGTATAGCAATTTTAATATTTTTTCGTATTAGCATGTGCGTACCAAAATCAGCAATGGAGGTTAAATAGTATGTTGTAGCAGCTAATACAGATTGAATTTTCACAAGTGTAAAACATGTTTTACTTTGCCACAACACAGGTATAAGTATAATGCTGCTTTGGTGCAACTAAGGCAGGGCAGTTTCATAGTCACAACCCTGTTTGCTTTAGAAAAGAGAAAAACTTGAGTTTCTCTCAAAGTGCCACACCAACCGGCGCTCCGCCCAAAAATAAGGTGACGCCAAGTACCAACATTTTTTCCCCAAAATGCTAACAGTATGCTCTTACTTTGACACTTGGACTTCCTGTTATAGTTGCGATAACCTTTGCTAACTTGATGTAACTTCCAGTAAAGGAATTTAGAAAGAGATAATAAGCACGCATTTTGTTATCACAGGGGTTGGTTCACCGATAAGTCTGTTCACCTCATATAGCTCACTGACATGTGTTCAGGGAACATGCACTGAAAATCATGCACCAAACACTGGGTCCTTGTAATGCTGGATGAATGAATGTTTTTACAGCTGTTTTTACTGAGGGCATTAATGCAATGCAACGTCACATTAAGAAATGCACCTCCCAGCAATGTCAGACTCTAATGTCATGTCCTCATATCATTATATCTAAGTGAGAGTTGCTTTTAAGGATTAAGGAATCATGGTCATTTATTAGCCATTTTATTTTTTATTTGGTTTATTGAACATAGTCTTGCAAGATGAAATGTAATATGGAACCCATTCATGCTACACAAATATAAAACATGTATACAAATATGTAAATTTAGAATAGAATAAAATAAAATACTTAATACCACCAAAAAACCTGGACGTAAATACAAATGGCTAACTTTCAATCCAATACCTTGATGCAGGATTTTGTGATGGCGCACAGACACATAAAACCCTCTCAGGTCTCTGATCTTTACTTTTGAATTTACTCTTATTTTCTGAGTCTGTTCCAACTGATTTTACCTTTTGCTGTTTTTAAATCTTTTAGTCTATATATTTGAATTTGCAGTCCTCAACAGACACTTCAAGCTCAGCATATCACTTAGACCTTGCATTTTGTATACCCGTCTCAGTAATTTGGATGCTCTCAGTGTGTAAATGTTGTGTTGTTATGGAAACGTTCTCAGCTTGTGGCATTGCTTTGAGGCACATGTGTGATGTAAACAGGAGCAGAAGCCTGATCAGATGCTGTAGGGACAAACTCTGCTTTGGATTTAGGAGACCCAATGCAATGTGATCATATAGCTTTGGATTGTTTCCTTTCATGTAAACTGACAACAGAAAAAAAATAATATACAGTATATAGGCACAAAATTGGTGTTACAGTGAAGAAATGAAATGTACCCATGTTTAGAGAGCTTTGAAACAGCATTGAAATCATCTTTAACAGGCTTTTCATTTGCAATTCAATGGCCGCTTGTGCGCTGGGGGAATGTGGCCTGCCTAAGTCAGTATTTTTAACATCCTGGGTAGGCACAGTGAGGTCTACATATATTTCAGTGTCCAATACTTTATTTCAGTGTTTTCAGCTTTACCCTGCTGGCCGCCATAAACCACTGTGTTTGCTTTTACTGTTAGTCAGTGTTAAAATAAACAAATAGTTTTCCTGTGTTTTTAATTGATTTATGTTACTCCCATGTAGAATTTCCACACCTACTTAGTCATCAAAGATTACTTTTGTAAGGTTTTTAGCTTTTAGGTCTGCAACAAAAAACAGACCTGTAAGTTGTTTGAGCACAGTAACAGAGTGTGACAGCGTCCTCATTACAGAGAGATGGTGTCCCTGTTAAATCACAGTAATCTGCTCGGGAACACGTCACTCTGCGCTGAATCATTTCAGTCAGGCCAAGAATAGAAAGCCAAAAATGGAAAGAGAAATGATGAAGGGTTCAACACACAAGAGAGATGTAGTACTTTGTACTTATTACTATATTATTATAACTTTCATCATCACATTGCAATCACGAAACAAAAAAGCTCGAAAAACGTTGCTGCTCTCACCTTCGTGTCTGAACAGATTAAAGTTTATACATTCATGACAGCTGTTTTGAGAGCTTGTCAGCTAATGGATCACCTTAAAGTTAATTTGCAATAAATTTTAAAAATTGATTAATCATAAAACCAGCTTCTTTGTGATCATAAACTATATGTGTTTGGGATTTGGACTGTTTGTTAAAGAAAATAAAAATTCGTAAAGGACATTTTTTTTTCGACCAAAAGATTAATTCATTAATTAAAGATAATTTAGTAACCGATTCCATCAGAAACAGAAAGGAAGCTGTGGACCTGTACATGTCAGACCAACGCAAACAATTCCTCATGGTGTGGGTACCAGTATTTACCCCCCCTGTGTTTAATGTGCTCATTGTTTCTGTGTCATTATGGTAACACGTGCCAAAAGAATCTTTTTTTCCATTCACATTGTAATTTACTGTTACTTTGGTTTACATAGAACACGAGACCCTGTTGTCTCTCATTGATTTCAGATCCCGCAGAAAACCTCCGTGATATCCTTCAAAATGTTGCAAGGCAGCAAGGAGTTTCCAACATGCGCAAGCTCGGTCACCTGAACAACTTTGTCAAGGTTTGAGACAGCAACAGTAAAACAGCCATGTCACACTGAGTGAGAGCTAAAAGAAAGGCAATGAGGTTGTTTGAAGCTGTGACCACTCTCTCTGTATTTCTTTCCCCCACAGCTTCTCTGCAGTGTGGGCCACTCACAGGAGAAGCTTGGTTTTACATATGAGGAGATGATTATTTGGTGAGTGCGTGAACACATTGCTGTATTTCTTCTGCTGCAGTTTTCTTGATTTTGGATCTCTCATGATTTCTTCTCTCAAGTCTTCGGTTAGCCTTGTTGAATGAGGCCAAGGAGGTTCGCGCAGCTGGATTACGAGCGTTACGTTACCTCATCAGAGACAGTGGTGTGCTGGAGAAGGTGCTTCGGCTGCAGGTGGACTATTTGATTGCGAGGTGAGTGAACATGACTCAAGATCTGTAGATTTCTGTTGTGGCTACTAGTTTTAATTATCTTGCCATTATTTCTGAAAAATCATGTTCAGTCTGTCATTTTTGCTTGGTGGACAGCTTTGTCCACACTACAGATACACACATGGCTTTAATAAACCTGTCCTCTTGATTCTATCCCAGGTGCATAGATATCCAACAAAGTAATGAGGTTGAAAGAACACAGGCTCTCAGGCTGGCACGCAAGGTGAGTTTCCCACAGATCTGAGCTGGAATATCCTGATCCCTATCCACATTGCTGCTGTTACAGCTCATATGTCACCTTCAGTGTTACAGTGTTGCCTACACATCTTTTGGCATCTGCTTCCTACACCGTGTCACTCTGACAAAATAAATGAAGAATGAAAGCTCCTATTGGACGATTCAAATAAGATTTAAAGTGAAAATCTCACAATTTAAAATGAAGTATGCTGCACACATTCTTGTAGAATAAGGTGTCAGATAGCAGGCCTAATAATGAAAACACAATGCACTGTACTGAGCTTATAAGCTACTGAAGATCTGAAAATACTGTATTTCCCTCAGTGCAAAGATATATGTATATGTTTACTGTACATAGTCTGCCCCTGGCAATGTGTTCAGGTACAGGCTTATTTATTTGGAGTGTTGTGCTGTAAGGGGCCTCAACATCTGGTTGATTGATCAACTTCCAGACCGACCGGCTGACACTGTCACTAAAGTTGGTAAAAACTGATTGCACTGTGTGTCTGTGCTGCTGCCTCACACAGATGATCACTGTGAATGCACTGATTTTCCCCTCCTCTGTCACCAACTCCCTCATTGCTGTGGGCAACGATGGGCTCCATGAAAGAGATCGTATGGTGCGGGCCTGCATTGCCATAGTCTGTGAGCTCTGTGAGTAAATACACACACGCACACACACACACACACACAGACACAGTCACTCACTGACGTCAGCAGTGTAACAGTGTTGGCAGAACTCTGTGTGGCCCCTTTATTCTGCAGCTTTGAAGAACCCTGTTGTGGTGGCACAGCGGGGCGGTCTCAGCACCATTCTGAAGAGCGTGACTGACTGTCAGCTGAGCCGCATCAATGAAGCTCTCATCACTACCATCCTGCACCTTCTCAACCACCCTAACACCAGGCAGTACGTGCGCTCTGATGTTGAACTCGAGGTACTAGCAAATGTCAAACTGAAGATGCTCTGTGTGCAATCACTCTTGTGACTCTTGCGTATGCGTGACATCGTTTACAAAACTTAGCTGTCTTCCTCAGCAAATCCTGGCCCCGTACACCGACTTCCACTACAGGCACACTGCTGACATAGCAGAGGGGCAGCTCAAGTGAGTTCCACAAAGTCTGTTGAAGCATGTAACATAAACCTTGTGGGACTGTTCTTGTCATTAATAAATATTTGTATTTGTTGTCTTCAGGGAGGATAGGGAGGCTCGATTCCTGGCCAGTAAAATGTCTATAGTTGCCTCATTTCGTTCTTGGTCAGGTAAATCGTGTAGTAACAGTCATTTCTGGTGAGCCAAAATATATATACAACAAAGTGTGTCTGAATCATGTGACACTTGGAAAACATTGTTCCTTTTGTGCACCGTGTTTGTTTCTGTATGCCTCATGGCCTTCTCATTAACTGGTTGTTTATAGTTGTGTCACTTGTTGACTCCGGCCCCCTTCACCTTGCAGGCATCATTAACCTCTGCAAGTCAGGCAACTCTGGAATCCAGTCTCTTATTGGCCTACTTTGTATACCCAATATGGAAGTGCGGGTAGGTAATCGGGGTAATGTAACAGTCACGTTTGTTTGCCTAGTGAAAGGACACAACCTTCATTCACCAGCTAAAGCCTTTCATCAGTCCAAAAATGAAACATAAGATACTTCTCATTCTGAAAATCATCTTTTCAATCCAGCGGTTCCAAATGCATCTTAAATTTGAGAGCACTCAAAACTCCAACATACCAAGTATTGTGAGTTAATGTGAGTTTCCGGGAGGGTTGAGTAAATCAATGCACTTCATTTGTGGAGCCATGAAAAACATCTAAAGCCAGGGTCATAGAGCAGCCAGTGTGCCAAGTGTTCAGGACATGTAATACATAAGAAGAGAAAAGGTTTTCACATAATCAAGAATTGATCTTAGGTATATAATTCATTACCATCATCTGTCTGAGCATCAACATGTATATAACATGAGCTCACACCTTTTTGTGTTATTTCGATTATTTGTAGTTCAGTTTATTTGAAGTGTTTGTGTTTAGTTTGCTGGTTTTTGGTGAATCTGGACAACCAGGCATTGTTCCTGTTGTTTGAAGACAGAATCAACTCAAGATGAAAATACAGAAAAGGAAGTAAGAATAAGTAAAGAACCACACTCCTGTGTAACTGTGCTGAGATACCTTTCCCCTCACAGAAAGGGCTGCTGGAGGTGCTGTATGATATCTTTCAGCTTGTCATACCTGTAGCAACCGCAAACTTCAATGAAGCACTTTCTAGTGTAGGTGAGTATAATGAAAAATGATTAATTGCTTTTTTATTTGACTTGTCTGAAGTCCTGTCACTGGCTCATCTGAAACTATTTTCCTCTTTAGACCCCAGCAGATATCAGGACAGCTGGAGGTTGTCTGATGGATTTGTGGCTTCTGAGGCAAAAACGATTCTCCCACATCGATCATGCTCAAGGTAAACATTGCCTCTATACAGGCACCCAAAACTAACCTCATTCTGCGTTTATTTCCTTAAATTCAAATCTGAATCTTCTGTCCTAGGCCGGACCTGATGGACAACTACCTGGCTCTGGTTCTTTCTGCCTTCATCGAGAGTGGACTACTCGAGGTTACGATCATTTACCGCAAAGAGTTTGCTTCTGGGTTTTGTCATCCCGTCAGTGTTTGTGTCTCACTGTGTCTGGCCTTCACAGGGTCTGGTCGAGGTGATCACAAGCAGTGATGACGCCATATCCATAAGGGCTACCATCTTGGTGGGAGAACTTCTGCACATGGTACCTATGTTCCTGTGCTCCTTCCTTGAACAGAACAGGAGATCCCTTGTATTACTGCCGTGTATAAATCTGATTTTCCTCACGCAGGCCAACACCATCCTGCCTCACAGCCACAGCCACCACCTCCACTGCTTACCTACTCTCATGAAAATGGCTGCCTCCTTTGATATCCCTCCTGAGAAGAGACTGTGAGTACTTCAGCACAGCAGATGGGAGAGGTTTAATGAAGGGGACGTCAACTGTTTTTCAGTCGACACTAAAATAAATGCTTTTTGCAGAAGAGCAAGTGCTGCAGTCAACAACCTGAAGTGTTTTCATGAGAGAAAGAAGCGAGGGGCCAAACCTTTCAGTCTCTACTTGGACCACATCCTTCGCACATCAGGAGCTTCGCACTACTGCCGAGACCAGCACTTTAGACACCAGAGAGACGTTTTCATTGTGAAGGTACAGACATGAGCTCATGCTGTCCTGCAGTATACTGAAATATGCTTCAGATGTTTCACCAATGTTACACAGCTCTGTGCTTTATACTCAGTGAAACCCATGGAGGATATCAGAGAGAGCTGTACACGTGTGTGTCATGTAATCTGTTTTGCCATACACAAGTGCTTTCAAACTGACCACAACCAGTGGTGAGTGGTGTGTTGTGCCAGTAGCTACCTGTTTGTGTGTGTGTCTGTTAAGTTTTACCTGAAGCACTGAAATACCACAGTGGCCCTGCGGTATCACGTCACAAAAACATGTAAATAGACATTACGCAAGCAAAAGAAGGAGACAATTTCAAAACATGACAACATGTGCTGCAAACATGTGCTGCAAACGCACAAACACAATGAAATACATGAAACAGAAATAAAACAGAAAACACATCTGGAAAACAAATGTAACAGGAATCATACTTCAAATTTAAGATACTGTGTTTGCTGTACTTGTTTGTGTTTTGTGTATTTAAAACATGTTTTCTTGTGCTGTGCATGTGTGGTCAAATCAGCAAATGTGTTTCTCTGTGTCTCAGTGATAAACCTGCTGCTTGAACTCCACAAATTACCCTCTGTAGCTCAGTGGTCATTGCTGTGAATTGGATTTCATTATGTCCTCCAAGAAACATACTTGTGTGAATAATCTGCATTGGCTAAGAACATCCAGTTGGTATTATTGCATATCAAAATCATTAAAAAACTGAGAAACCAGAAATCTGTGGCAGACAAAAGCTGGATGCATCTCTCAATGAAATAATAATGACTAATGGGAAGAAAAAGTTAAGTATGAGTGAAGCCAGCTGTGTTTGTCCTGTAGGACAACGAGGATGCTCTGATGACCAACATGAGAGACAGTCACATCCTTAACCACAAGGAGAACCTGGACTGGAACTGGTGCCTCATTGGAACCATTTTGAAGGTAAAGGCATGAATGATTTCTGCTTTTATCATGTACAGGGGATAGATGATGGTTTCCTTTGGAATATACAATGTGTTTGATGATCTCGTCCTCTAATTTGCCTTTTATTCTTTTCTCTAGTGGCCAAATGTTAGTTTACGAAGCAATAAGGATGAACAAATGCACAAGTAAGTATTTCTGCTGTCACATCAGTGTACTCACACTTATTCAATTTTCAGCACACAGCTCTTCACACACCTTGTTGGTGTTGCCTTTTTCCTGTACAGATTTGTGCAAAGGCTGCTTTTCTTCTACAAACCCAGCAGTAGGCTGTATGGCAGCCTGGAGTTGGAGCACCCCAAGGCCAGGCAGCTCACTGTGGTTGGCTGCCAGTTTGTTGAGTTCCTCCTGGCATCCGAAGAGGTGAGGCGAAACAACTCTTTGTAACTGGCGGCATTTCTTTTTCCCTCACTTTGTGTGCTTTGTAGAGATTGTTTCTGTAGCTTTGCAAATATGTGTGTGGTTTTCCAGATCTATTTACCACAGAAATTGAAAGTGGAAGTTGTGGTGTTTTAAAGTCATAATTTTAGTTTTTTTAGTTTCATGTTTGATTTGCATTTCCCTGTAGAATCTTTCCTGTGGGAATGTTTGTTTGAATGTTTGAGCAATAGTTGCAGTTGTCCCTAATGTCACTCCATCTCCTAATCCACTCATCTTTGTCTTTCAGGAAGGTCAGGTGTACCTGGAAGAACTAGTGAGGGACATTGTCCAGTGTCTGTTCTCCTCCGCTGGACACAAACCTGACCGCAGTCTGCAGGGCAATGGGCTGCTAACCACACTCAGCCAGCACTACTTTCTCTTTCTAGGCACCCTGTCAGCTCACCCACATGGTGTTAAGATGCTGGAGAGGTGTAACGTCTTCCAGTGGTGAGCAGATTTATTCAATCAATAATTTCCCCAATTTATGCATTCATGAACTGCCCCCATAAAATAAAGCTGTGTCATGTGACAAGCCTCTGGCCGATCCAACTAACGCCTCTTTGTGGTCACTTAAACCAAAGAACAAATGTACATTTAGATGTTGAGTAATTAGCTGGTGTGATGAGTGGTACAGCAAAATGAACTGGGTTAGGGTTATAACTTGCATGTGATTGTCTATTTTGGCATTTTATTATTTAAAAACCACAAACTTAAGGTACCATCTCCTTTATTTGAAAAAGTATCCCAGCTTCAATAGTTCAGCATACTTGTAAATATGAGAGTCATGCTCTGGAGATGCTAACGTCTTTGGTCTTCCCCTAACTGTTCCCTTTTTAGCCACCAGGGGTTTCACTTATTCTATGAAATATTTCAACACTGAACTACATTTGGATTTGGTCCATGGTTGTCATACAGTGTATCTTACTGACTTTTGCCATCATGAAGTTGACTTTTGTGGTTTTAAGTGAAATATCTGTTAAGTGGGTTGCCATGAGCCACTGTAAGGTATCTAAACTAAACATTTGATCACGTTAACTCAGTTTACTCTTGTCGACTTGTTTTAAAACCTGATACAGTTGGATCAGTTTGACTGGGTTTCCTGATGCTGTCACTCTGTTGTTAATAATCTGCCTGCTCCCATTTGCTGTCACAGTTTGTTGAACATGTGTAGTATGAAGAATCAAGAGTACCTGCTGAAGCTGACAGTCTCCACGCTGGATTACAGCCGAGACGGTTTGGCTCGAGTCATTCTGTCTAAAATCCTCACCGCTGCCTGTGATGTAAGAGTCAACACAGCTCTCTGTGACTGCTTTCCCACAGCTCCCTCTGGTGTAATTAGAAATACACTGGCTGAGCATGTGTTCAATATTGATCAAGTACAGCTTTTCGATTTTTTTTGTTATACTGATTAAAGTACATATAAATGAAACAGATTACTTTCTTGAATGAAGACCTGTAGGCTTTATGCCACTAAGCACCTGCGGGTGCTACTGCGTGCCAGTGTGGAGTTCTTCAGTAACTGGGGCATCGAGCTCCTTGTCACTCAGCTTCACGACCGCAATAAGGCCATTTCCATGGAGGCACTGGACATCCTGGACGAAGCCTGTGAAGACAAGGTGAGGGAGCAAAGCACGCAAACTGAATGAGGATGTGACCTGTGAGTGTTAAATCAGTCATCATTGAATACACTCTCCAAATATTTCTCCATCAGGCCAACCTACATGCACTGACGGAGATGAAACCTGCTCTCACACACCTGGGGGACAAGGGTGTGCTGCTGTTGCTAAGGTAAAGTATCCAGAAAGTCTTTAGTTTTAATTTGTGGCTAATTAGTTATATATTGCACTCAACTGTAGCTGCACTTCTGTTGTTTCATCCATTCTAATCAATTTAGTTTATTCATTTTGTTTACTTTATCTTATTTTATCTTATATGTGTGTGTTTTTTATTGCTTGTGTGTTTACATTTTGCTTGAATGGCTTCTTGTCTGGAATGACACTTTGAATTGCTGTTGTTAGCAGGTGCTAAACAAGTAAAAAATACAAATACAAAAAGAAATCCCTTGTTTCTGCTGTCACCAGGTTTTTATCTATTCCAAAGGGTTTCTCCTATCTCAGTGAGAGAGGATATATCACCAAACAGATAGAGAAATGGCAGAAGGTACATTTTAACCAGCATACATCTGTCAACAACATCTAACAAAAACATTACTAGTTGTTTAATGCTTCTTTGTGTCCTTCTGCAGGAGTATAACTTGAAGTATGTGGACATGATAGAGGAACAGCTTAATGAGGCCCTCACTACCTACCGCAAGCCTGTTAATGGGGACAACTATGTACGACGCAGCAACCAAAGGTGATCCATCCTGCACTCTTTAAAGCACACATACAAATGAAAAATATACCGCAGATATGGATATTTGATGCTTCAGCATCAGCAGTCCTGCAATGAGGCCCGTTATTACAGTTTTTTATCCATGTGATGTAGCAACGTTGGTCTCTGTGTCATTCAGTGTAGCACTTTGGTCCAAAGTGGTAGAACCACTAAAGGATGAAGTGGCACAAAGTTTCATGTTCCTCAGAGGATAAAATATACTCTACCATTAAAAATGAACCCTTTGTTTCTATGTGTGGTATGGCAGGTTACAGAGGCCAAATGTTTACCTTCCTGTGCACTTGTATGGTCAGCTGGTTCATGATAAAACTGGCTGCCAGCTGCTTCAAGCCCAGGTAAGTTCATCTGTCTGTTGCCCCACGGCTACAGACTGAATGTTTGATTTCCTGAGAGATGCAGTTAATAGGTTAAAGCCTTGCAGTTAAATCACAAACACATAAAACATTTGACTCATCATGTGACAGTCATTCATTTTTGTAAACTGCTTCCAGCAGGAATGTAAACTCAAATCACACATCGTGCACTGATACTACACCACTGCACTTTTTTCTTTCTTTAATATTGGAGACTTTAGTTTTGCTGCTCTTTGTGAGAGCTACTATCATCATCAACTAAAGCACCACTTTAAGACTTGAAGGACAAAATCTGCTCTGCTGGAACGGCCAATGTTAGTTAAAATGAAAGAAAACATAGAGTGGTGGTTGCTTTGATCTGGTGTCTGATAGTTTCTTCTGTGCTTTTCCTCCTGAAGAATGTGGTTCCTGAGTTAAGCTACAGTGTTCGATCACCGGTCCTGGACAAATGGGAGGGCATCAAACAACTGAAGGCAGCACTCTGGGCTTTGGTCAGTCATTTTAATTCTGTTATCGTTTCGCTGAGATGTTTCAGTAGTTGATTACATAAATGAAATCCACAGTTGATGTTTACTCGTTGTCTTTTTTTAACAGGGAAACATAGGAACATCAAATTGGGGTCTGAACTTGCTGCTGGAGGAGGGAGTGATTGCTGACATCGTGGCTTTGGCCCACCACTGTGAGGTTCTGTCTCTCAGAGGGTAGGACATCTAAACTGATTCATTTTGTTTTAAGCCAGCCAATAGGAAACATAGATGCTTTGTCAAAACCCCATGAAGTTGTGGAAGCTAAAAAGTGGAGTTTAAAATGTTATTATTGTCAACTGGCTGCTTATAGACCGTTCAAGAGAGTATCTACGTATATTTTACACACAGCATCTCACAGTTCAACCAGACAGCTGAACTGTTCCAAAGTTCATACAGTAAAATCATTTGTAGCATACGTAGCAACATCATCAGGATGAGTCTTGACCATCTTGACAAATGTCCAGATTTGTTTATTATCAGCAAAAGATCAGACAATTGGCAAAAAGATAGTGACCGCTATATTATCTCCTGCATAGTTCTTACCAGTCTGTCTGGTGCTCATTTTAGTAGTAGAAGTCCCAAGATGCCATCAATGTGAGTCATCTGCTTCTGTGGGTTCTGTGCAGGGCATGTCTGTATGTGCTGGGCCTCATCAGTAAGACGAGGCAGGGCTGTGACACTTTGAAGCAGCAGGGCTGGGACGCTGTAAGGCATAGCCGTAGTATGCTGTGGCCTGTGGTACCGGAGGAGTTGGAGCCGCAGCCCCGACCCTACAACCTGCTGTCTTCTGCCAGCAGCGCCCCCAGGCTCAAAGAGTCCTCAGGCTCCAGGCAGGACAGCGAGAGTGACTCTGTACAACCCAGTAAGCCCAAGTTCTCTAATAAAGTCAAAGACTAATTTGATTGCTTCATAACTCTGTAGCAAGAACTGCTGCTGTATTATTTGCAGGCGTGTATTTGCTCGATGATGAAAGGCTGGAAGGCTCTGACTTATCCGAGGAGTCTTCTTTGTACATCTGCCCCAAACCGCTGAAAGACCGAAGCCCTTTCACCATGCTGGCGTCTTGTCGCCTCCGCAACCGCCTCCTCAACTCGTTGTCACTTCCCGGGAAGAAGCCGAGCACCACCTCTTACTCTAAAGGCAGCAACCAAGGCCAGGGAGGAAGGCGGGATGGAAAACAGGTGGTCAAAAGCAGTTCTGTAGAACCTACCAGCTATTCATTTGTAGCAGCAGATGTTTTTCCTGTTTACAACGGCCATTTGTCTAAGAGCCCCTCAGGTGGTAGAGAGACCTCCTTAGCGGGGAATAAAGCCTTAGAGAATGGTGGAAGCACACCGAGCATTGGGGAGGGGGACACAGACGTATCAGGGGTCACAACAGTTGAAAACCAGCGGGAGCAGTCTAGCTATGAGCGTTTGGCTGAAGATGGCCCCTCAGGTGGCAGTGGAGCACCGTTTAAAAGCCGCAGCCAGAGCTTTAACACAGACACCACCACCAGCGGCATCAGCTCCCTGAACTCCAGCCCCTCCAGAGAGACCCTGCCCTCCACCGTAGACACCGACTGTGTGAGCCTTAACACTGTGATAAGTGCCCAGACCATCCAGAACGTAAACTCACTGACTCCACAACCCTGTTCCACACCACTCTTGATTCCAAAGTCCTGCTCCACCTCGCTTGTACCACCTGGCTCCTCCCACACTTTGCCCCGCAGAGCCCAGTCTCTCAAGTCTCCTTCAGTGACCACCCTGAGCAGCTTAGCTGACTGCAGCCTGTACTCTAGCTCCAGAGATGCTTTGGGATATGCCACGCTGAAGTACTCCAGCTCCCACAATGGCTGCACAAGTCCTCGTGACGCTCTGGGCTATGCCACCCTGAGGAGGCTGCAGCATCAACGCATCCAGCCGTCTCTGTCGCACAGCGAGGCTCTGGCTTCCCCAGCCAAAGATATACTCTTCACTGACGCCATCACTATGAATACAGGCAGTCTGGACTCCAGACTCACTTCCCGAAGGTACCTGTAGTGTTTAACATGTTTAAACATAATTTTCTTTTTTTTAAGTAAAGGTAGAAGTATTTAGGACAGCACTCCAAACCACTCCAAGCTTTGCTCTAACAGTTACCCTTAAATGTCAATAGTTACCAGAGCCTTCTTCACCTCTGACAAAAGGCTTGTGTTAGAGAGAAGTAATTATTTTAGTATTTATGTGAAAGCATTTGATTATTTTGACAAAATATGGCGTAGACAAGTGCCTTTGTTCTGTTGTCCATCTCACTTTAGATTTCTGAAAGCTCTAAGCTTTGCATCCTTGGATAAAGAAGACCTGCTGAGCCCAATCAACCAAACTACTCTGCAGCGCTCCTCCTCCGTACGCTCCATAGTGTCCACTGGCACCTACGGCTCCTCTGATAACTACATAGGCCTCGCTTTGCCTGTCAATATCAACAACATGTTCCAGGTAAAGCTAATAATTTCTTGAACACTTTTTGAAAACGCCCCTTTACTACTCCTCTGAGATTTTCTGTAAATCTGGACTGAGTGAGATGGGACTTTTGTTTTTGGATTCCATCAGATTAAAGAAACGCCATATTTCCAGAAGAGGATGAGTCCGCCTTCTGAGGAACGCTCTGCTAGATTCTTCTCTGGAGACTCTGATGGTGGGACTCAACACTCAGTTTTGTCAAATTGATGGTTAAAATCATTGAACAGCAGCAACTTAGCATTTAGGTCCTACCCTTGTATTTCTTGTTTCATGTTGAGCACAACAACATCAGTCATCATCTGCATGTGTAAACCCACAAGGTAAGGCTGTCTTAGTCCTAGAACAGCTACAGGTTATCATCAACAATAAGTTGACAGCAAGCCTGGACAGTATTGTTATAGCTGCTGGATTTTCAGATGCATTTTCCAAATCTGTAGACTGAAATAATCTGTTGAAACAGTCCAGACAAAGACTGAAGAAGCCCACTTTGCACTTGAGGACTGCTTTCAGATTGTAGACCGGAACACAGCAGGTTAAATGAAATTGTACTTAGATTATTCCCATAAAAACCAAAATCCATATCTGATATAAATTTGGCTGACGTCCCCTTTGAATTAGTCACCTTGTGCATTGAAAAAACATTCCCGGCTCTCCTTAGATGCTCTGTAAGCACCCTGGAAGTCCTGTTCTGCAAGTATGTAAAGGACATCTGTGATACACGTTGGAAATCCTCCGTTGTGTCAAAACAGCAATACTTCAGCTTAAATTTCACATTTGTTCAACTTCCTTGACATTTTCCAGGGGTGTATTCATGGTGGGGCACCCAGACATCTTGTCATCCTTCACTGATGTTCTGCCCCTCTTGAAAGGCAAATGCAACAGAAAATACATTGGACCCACAGCTTCATGGCTGAAGACTGTCAGAAGCAAGTCACCCTTGCTGATTTTCTGAGTTTGGCACAAAATTTGCTCTCTGCTTACATCTGAGATCCATGGTTTCACTGTAGAGTTGCACCTGCCGGTGGTCAGATAAGATCATGCAGCACAGGTCCAGCTGGTGAATGCATGGCATTATTCGGTATAATAGTAATAATAATAATAGTATAGATAACAGCTGTTGCATGCTCATTACCATACTGTTCTGTGTTGACAAACACCAGGCCCCCTCTGACAACATTTTAATCACAACTCGTTTTTGTTGAGGAGAACAGCTGGGACCTATATCAGCCATTCTCTGCTACACAGACATTTATGTTGCAGATGATACCAAATCTGTCATCAAGTGTTTCAGGTACAGAGATATCCAAAAGTGCCTGTGCTTTGAAGACTATGTTCAGACCAGTGTCTGAATCTGTGTGCGATTGTACTTCAAATAGCTTATTTCTGCTTGAGCATCTTTTCAGCTTCTGCTGTTTGTGTCCTCAGGCCCCAGTGATGGATGTCGGCCAGCAAGGCTTCGCTCTCAGCTCAGTATCACAGAGCTGATGGCGGTGAGCCGGGCAGAACAGCAGCAGATGCTGGGCTCAGAGGAGACGGGTCTTCAGGAGCACAATGATAACAACTGCCTATACTGCGCTGGACTGTGTGTGCTTGGTGTCAGCTCTCAAAACAGCAACCCAGGTGGTATCCTGTTTCTGGTTAAACCAATATATTCATTAGTGAGCTGCCTAGTAAAGCCTTTATGTCACCAAAGGGTTTTGATTTTGTATAACAGCAACACTTTTCATTGTGTTCAGATCTAACAGATGTGCCTCCACTCTCAGAGTGGTGTAGTTCACCCCAGTCAAACCATGTGGAGGTCATGGTCCAAGCCAGGCTGTCAGGGGGGTCTGGATGTATTGACACTGTGTCCCAGGGGTCTGGTGGTAGTGGTCGCAGCACAGAACTTGTTTTGGGTAGGTATCAGATTGAATTTTACTTCACCATGCTTTGCTGCGTGCTGATGATACTGATACTGTGATTATTGGTTGTGTTAAGAAAGTTAATATTGGCTAATATATCATCAGATGCTTATAACTCAAGAATATCAGTATTCACCTCTAAACCTTGTATCAGGCTGTAATGCTTGTTATTCTTCAGTGCAGCAGTATTCAGCAGTAAGTGAGACAATACATGAGATTCATCAAACACCTGTTAAACAAGCAGAACACGTCTGGGACAACTCTGCCCACAGTCATCCTCTTGTCTAACTTCATCAGCTGTTTTGAGCTCGTTGTTGTACACGTGCTAAAACTCAACAAAATGCAGGTTGAGTGTAATAAGTCACTGATCTTAAAATTAGTTGACCTCTAGACTGTGAGGCTCTCCCCTTCAATAGTGGGTGTCTTTACATCGGCGGCAAAAGGGAAGATACTTCAAACCTTTAAAACAGGAGTTAAAGGCTAACAGTCCACCAATATGTTAAGTTACTGTAATGTTTTTTTGTAGGCTATACATACCATATGACATGGCTTTAATTGGATAACTAAAAAAAATGGTTGAGTTTTGTTTTTGTTTTTTTGTTGTTGTTTTTTTTACAAATTTTAGAATAAAAATATTCTTTTTGGTGACTAAGGCTCTCAACACATTGATGTTAATAATCTAATTAACTTAATCTAAAAATATATCTTTATTTTACTTCTCCTCTGCTGTCCATCTCCTCACATATCTGTATGTGTGAGATCAATATTATGAGTTGTAGTATTAGTATTGACCACAACAAACAGAAGATTTTCAGTTATCTCTATTCTCAGATCATTTCATTTCCTCTTTGTATGTTGGCAGGAGTTAAGTCCATCCCAGAGGATGCTCCAGCTGGCAGGGTCCTGCTGAGGAAGGAGGTGCTACGTCTGGTTATCAATCTCAGCTCATCTGTCGGGACCAAAAACCACGAGACCAGCCTGTTAACGTGAGGCTGAACCAGTCGTTTAACTGAACAACACTGCTTTGTTATAGTCGCAGTACATTGTTTACATCTATCCAGCCTGGGATGACATGTTAGGTCAATGTGTTTTCTTGGCAGGATCAAGGAGAAGTTCCCCTATGCATTTGATGACATCTGTCTATATTCAGAGGTGTCCTATCTGCTGGCTCACTGCATGTTCCGTCTGCCCTCACGCCGCTTCATTCAGGAGCTTTTCCAGGATGTGCCATTTATACCCGTAAGGAGAAAAGTGCATTATAGTTCTGATAATTATGAGTATTGGAAACTGAGCTGAGATCAGGACTTTTAAGCCTTAGAGGCTTAAATACCAGCAAACATTGTCTGTGGCCTATTTCTACATTTGTAGAGCATTTCTGTGGTGTATTTGTCCTGCCTGCACTCTGCTTTTACACCATGTGTAGCCAGTTTCATTTGCTTAAAGTGGAAGAGTAGTTTTAGCAGCCACTCCACAAATGGTCCTCCTTATTACATATACAGCAACTACAGCCTAATCTGTGGTCAAATTTATGACACCATAGATTTAGCTATGATAGCTGTACTGTGGCTACTAGTAGTCAGGAGGTGAGGAGGTAAGCTTTGAAGCTTGTTCTTCAAACCTTAACATATGACACCTTCTTAATTCAACAGATCGACAGTAAAAGATATACTGAAGTATAATGTCCTCTCTACTCTACTGCATGACTGTAAATGTACCCACATGTGATGTTTGACTGCCTGTGTGTTTCTCAGATGTATGAGGAGGCAGAGAGCATCCTGTCCATGACACCACAGAAGGCCTCATCCTCATTCTCTGACACTTGATTCACTTCTCTGTCTGCCTGCCGAACTTTGACTTACCCTGAGCTTAACTTTGTACGAAGTCTGAGTCCATCCATGAGCAGTTACGGACAGATGAAAGAACTAGGAAAGAATTTCACCACTGGCTCCCCAGGGACCAGACAGGGCCGGAAACTTTATGGATTTTAGACGGTGCACTAGTCCAACAGTGCGGCAGCCCACTGGGATTTGTCCCAGTATGCCAGATGGCCAGTACACCACTGGTCACTGACCTCTTCCCTCCCAGACTCCCTCACTGCAACGGCACATCCTCTCCAGCTGCTCTATGTACTCTCATGTTCAACAACCCAGCACACATGAGGGGAGAAGCAACAATTTTCTGATAATAATCACATATCAGCGTCACACAGAATGATCCAGTAACATCAGGTGATGCCAGCTAAGGTTAGTTTTCCTTATCCTTACTTTGTGCTGCTGGTACTCAAAACACATGAGAAGCTCAGAACCCGAAGGGGATCTTTAGCTGTTTCCTCCCAAAGTACTCACAGCTTTTAGTTTTAAAGGAACTAAAAGGTTCCTTTAGCCTGTTGTTTTTTCTGAGTTTCCACCTCTGTATCAAGACCTGCAGAGATTTAGATTAAGGAAATGTTGCTGCTGCACCACAGAAGGTCAGCCTTTAACCCAGCAACGCATACTCAAGCCGTTTGTTATTTTGGTCCTTAATGTTCTTGTAATTGTGTTTTAATTTAGTTTCTGCCCGAGCACTGTGTCCTGGTATGAGGTTTGTTTAACTTAGAGTGATTTTTTTTTTTTGTATATTTTATCATACATCCCCAAGATTCCTGTACATTCTTGGTGTTCCAATAATGTCCCTGGATCAATTTGGACCCTAATCCCTGTTGTGAAAATGCTTTGAGTTCCTCCCAAGTTCTTGGGCTCTGGGGCAAGTTCCATAGGTGAAACTCAGCTTTGATATAATACTAAAGATAATGTGCCAACACAGGCCCTCTACTTTTAATACAGTTCTAAACTTCTCACTGTGAGAAAGGACTCGTTTGATATAAATGCTCATTGGTCTAATGTTTGCATGTGACTGGAGGATATAAAGCAGATGGAGTCAAGTCAGACAATCATCAGATTGCCTCGTCCCTCTTCTGTTAAGAATTCTTTTAGCAATCTTTAACACTAACATTGATACAACATACAAGTGAGAACACTTTTTTTGATTAGTACAGACACTGATAATGGAGGAGTCAGTTCTTTTAGTAAGGTAGCAATAACAGTCTTCTCTTGACTTTGGCTTTGCTTTATCAATATTTGATTGAATATTTTATGGTTTATGAACATAGTTAAATATGAAGTGTGATTCTTTCTGTATAAGGACATTAGGTAGTTTAATTTATTAGAACATCAGATCTATACTTAAAAAAATTGCTTCTCTGAACTTGTTATTATGTAGTTGCTACAAAGCAGTTTTCTCAGTTTTTCACTGAGATTTGCACAAAGAACCTTATCATATCAAAGTGGAAATTACATATCTGAGAAGTATGTGAAGAAAAAAAAATCATATTTACTGTTTACGGTTGACTTAAATATTGTGTGCCATATTCACTTTTTTTTTTTATCAAGAACTATTGTAATATTTACTTGAGTGCAGTCTAAAAAGACTGAACAGTGGGGAATCTAACAAAGAAAATGTGAGCACAGCATAAAAAGTGCAAAGATTCTGGGTCATCCAGGAAATGGAATATCTATACTGTAAAGTCAAATATAATTGTATATTTGTAGTTAACCACAACACTAATGTAACATGACACTGGATTCAAATATACAGTTTGACTTGTAAAAAGTGACTTGTTTGATCTCTACAAGTGCAATATCACTAGGAAATGAAATGTAGATTTGAATATTTAAAATTATATGATTGTTTTTTCCATGACTGCCCATGAATGCACTTGACATCACTTGTCAGAGGAAAAATACCATGATGGATACCTGAAATATTCATTTTGACAGAAAAGTACAGAGATATCTGCAAAACATTCCAGTCTAGTGAAACTAGACTGGTAAAACTAAAGTGGTAAAACTTGCACTTTTTGAGGATTTAAAGATATCTTAAAGTTTTGACCAGTACAATTTGTTGTACTGTTGTTGCTGTAGATATCTTGAAATTAGTAAGTAAGAATATTTTTGTGGATATTTTGAATTGCTATGCTGACTAGTGAGAATACAACTTTAACAGGAGAAATGCTATTCAGGATATTTTAAATGGAATTACAGTTAGGAGTGTGATTTTATTAAACTTTATAACAGCGTGCCATGTTTTTCAAGTTTATAACCTGAGACTCAGACAGTCAGTAGAACTGATGGGTTTCTTGGAATAGTGAAGAAACTTCAAGGTTTCAAGGTTAAAACAACAAATCCAGATGCCTTTAGGTCAATAATTCCACATGAAATAGACATGAGTGAATATGTACTGTTCACTGATAAGTACTGCAACAGTTGATTAATACCCTTCCCCATTTGTTACATGTTCAAACAAGTAGTTTGTTTCTGCAACTGACCTGCCATTACTGTTTTATGCAGCCCCAAAGTGTTTAATAATCAAACAGACATGAGTGCATAAATAAACAAATATTTGACCAAATATTTCAGTTTAAATTCATGTTATCACTGCTCATGTCACTGCCCTTACCTTACCTTTCAGCTTGTCACACGCCCCCTGCCTGAAAGCTCCTGTGCAGGACTCTAATTTCCGCCCTCAGGCAGTGCACGTAATTATATGATCATTGTCACCAGAGGCTATACTATAGTTGCTTCCCCGCTTCATCTCTGTCGAACCAATTCTGCTGGTTAGTATCAAAAGCATCATTACAGGAGCAAAATCATAGGATTTATCTGGTGGCATTATGTGAACATGTGTGGCAAAAGGTGAAATGTAATAGACGGTAATTTATTTGTAAAAGTCCTACGCTATAGCTTTAAGTTAGTAAGCTCAACAACTGCTGTACGATGTAACATGTGCATGTGTGCAAGAAAACACTGTCAAAGTAATTTTTCAAGCAACCTAGAGGTTTCTGCTATTAACTAAACCTTAACTAAAGAGTCACTAAACCTCTTAAGCTTTTCATTTATATATTTTACACAATGTATTAATGTGATAACTTATTTTACAGTTATTTTGTATTTATTTATTGAACACTTTGGGGCAATGTGTTCAACTGTGTTCTTGTTTAAAAGTGATGTGAGTGTTGTTATTTCTATGCAATATGCCTGTTCTATATCTGATGATGATTTTGATGAGCTATGACTGAGCAGTGACAAAATCTGTAATTCTGTTCAGCTTTGGGCAGCTGGATGCTAATCTACACTTACTTATTTTTTCCACTATTTTAAAAGTGTTTTATTTGATTGCTCACACACACACACACACACACTCAAAAAGTCAAGAATGATAATTGAGGTAATTTTGATGTGAAAAGAATTGAGAATTTTAATATTTAATTAATGTTGTGCCACTACTAATTAAACAACAATTTGCACTTGTTGCACCACTAACTACTGTTCCTTGAAATGTAATCCTTTTGCATTTCTAACAACCACTAAGCCTCAAGACTAATGTTCTGTTAATTTGGTAGCTGGGATCTGAGGAGTGGCTCATTTTTAGTGATGGCTGACACCAGGGTTGATGTTACTGTATATACAGTAATCTGTCCAACATAATACTGACACTTACTGGTAATATTTCGCAAAAGTAAAAAGACAGGTTTCCAAAATCCAGTTTTTGTGTTTATTGACCTAAGCTGCATGTGTTTGGAGCGTGGGAGAAACCGGAGTGCCCGGAGAAAACCCAAGCAGACATAGGGAGAACTACAAACTCCACACAAATAGGGAGAGCGCAAAGTCAGGACCATCTGTTGTTTGGCCACAGTGCTAACCCCAGAGCCACTGCACCACCCTCAAAAGATCTGTGAAGGTTTTATAGTGCTAAACAATGCTAAAAAAACCCCCAAAAACCTCCACAGACCTGCAGACCTTGCTCACCCACATCAGTGCAGGTCCAGCAGGTCTTCTTTATCCACGAGAACATGTGCTGTAAGCAGTTCTTCTCCTTCCTATTCTTGGTCCCGATGTCTGAAAAACAAATCCTTCAAATGAACATCAACTGAGACACAAGCAGAGATGACTGTTTCTTACCACAGGCGATGGAGTCCTTAGATGTCCACGCTGCCATGTCCCTTTTAGTGACTTTCGCTGATGTCTTGTCTATCTCAGCCTGCAAACTAAACACACACACAGTATTTTATTATTATTGTCATGACATCTTAAAGAAATAATGGAAATTTCACACAGATAAACACCATCAAATTTGCTCCCATGACGTCAGAACTGAAACAGTTCCTCTTCTGTCTGAGAAATGAGTGTCATGACAAGAAGGAGCCACCTTACCTTACTGCTGTTCCATCGTCCTCTAAGTGGAGGGTGTTCTCGGGTGCCGCAGGCTGAACCATAATCACACTCGATGGGAGGACTATGGGTGATGGACTGTGGTGAAGTTGGAGGATGTCTGTAGAGTCCTTGTCTGTCAGAGCAGTGACAGGAGGCTCATAGTTGAAGTCCTCACTTGTACAAGCCAGGGCTGCACTTCTGGATATCTCATTGACCTGATTCTGCAAACTAAACCCACACAAACACGGTCAGGGTAATGATTAGTGTTTGTATGTTCCAAAGTTTAAAACTGACAGAATATTTAATGATTTGTCTTCTATCTGATGGTACTGTATTGATACCTGTTGAATTATGCTTCTGAAAGACAAATGGCAAACCTGGTCTTCAAAATGTAGTCCACTAAATTCATATCCAATGTCTCAAAGACCATTGCCTTTCCAAATTTCACAGGAAATGAACCAAAAAGCTTGACAGTGTTGCATTGGTCAAGTTTGAGGCGCATGAGCTTTGTCAGCATGGAGATCTACAGACACCCAATAAGTTTGACATGAGTAGTTGTATGAAAAACGGAACAAATAATCTTAAATCACCTTATCCTTAGATAATAAACATTTTTGAGAGTACAGCCGTAAACATCAAAATGAACAATCGCTATCATTCTGGTGGAATATGGGAAATTTTACTGCCACGGCGTGATTGGAGTCCTTTTTCCAACACTTTACCACTGTTCCAAAGCCTCCCTCTCCCAGAACTTCCAGTAACTCAAACTGGCTGGGGAGTTCAAAATGGGCCTTTTAGAGGTAGAGGGTGATGCTGAACTGACTGTATTATGTGACTTTTTTTTTTTTCTTATAATGCTGAAAACAGGAAAAAGGAGAGGTTAGTTTTAAAGGAACCAAAATAGTGTAGTACAATTATTTATTTTTGTTATGGTTCACTGGTTTTCATCCTTTAATGGATTACACAGAATAAATAAGATCGCTGCTTTGGGTCTGCACACAGACAGTTGTGTGTTTATGTCATGTAACACATTACAGTGTTCACCTGCCTCTCTAACAGATTCTATCTCTGACTCAAGTAAAACATAGAAGAAACAATTGTTAGCATGTAAATGACCTATAAGATGTTAATATTGTCAGTGTCTCTGTCTCTGCTAATGTCAGAAAGTGAGAAGTAACTTACTTGTATCGCAGTGGTTGATTTACAGTCCACTTGAATCACTTGGTTGATATATGTATCTTTTGATACTTGAAGGTTTGGTTGTGTGTCCAGTTGTTCAAAGTAAAATGAGCAAATGACCTTATATCTCAGGTCTGCTGTACATGTGACATCAGTTCTAGAACTCTTTGTCATTGTTATACACATTCTGCTCGGTTAAATTCCATTCCGAAGACAGTGTCTTGATTTTAAATGTGCAGGAGCCATCCAAATTGTTTGTATTTTGGATGATGATTTATACTACAGGATTTTGGTTGTTGTTGCATCACGGTGATTGGCTTATCTAGGTCAAGGAGATACGGGTGCGGTTAGTCGAATTGGCAATATAGTCACCTGTTCACCGGTTTGTGGGGGAATGAGGAGGAGGGTGCGTGTGGGTCGCGGTTATTTTTGTTGACTGCATTTCTTCGCATTGCTACAATTTGCAGTTTCCGTTGTTGATTGATAATATATCTCGCTGTATTGAATGCGTTTTCCTGTTCGTGATATTGGATCGATTGTTTTTATTAAAAGCGTTTAATGCATATTTTGGATCTCAGCCAATGGTTTTGGTAGCGCGTCACACAATAGCCTCAGTGCCCAAATTCAACCTCTCAGCGACCACTTATATTTTGGAAAATACATTAGTTTAAATGTAAATGTGATATATGGAGACATGTTTGAGACATTTATTACTTGTTTATGGACACAACACATGTACACATGTGAATATTAGGAATTGGTAAAGAAGCAGGAGAATGAATGGCCTTCACACTGTCCACATTAATTGGCACTACCCTGCGACCTCTGCAATTCAGTCACTTTGAGCACTCTTGGTTCTAACCAGAGGCCACTAGAGGGCACGCAGGAGTAAACATGAACCAACACAAGGAAACTGTAGAATCAATAAGGAATGGTCAATACATAAATAAAAAAAACAAGTGCAATAAAGCACAATATAGGCAATATTATAATTTTCTTCTTATACTGCTTAATCTATACCAAATTGTCTGTACTGTTTTAACCCCTTGCACCAGGGGAAAATAAGTCACTTAACACCCTGTCTACCAGCGTTATGTAGAATAATAATGAGTTTTTTCTTAATCTAAACAAGACCTAGTTACAAGCTCTGTTTAGTGTATTGTTAGTATTATTATTATATAATATGTTATCATTATCAATAATTAAACTGCTGTTCTGAAACTGAAATAAGCAAAACATTTGAATTACACAAAATACTTACTGACAATGAACATGGGAGGACTAACAGGACAAGGGAAGTGGATACGAAACCAAAAGACAGACTCTAGATATGATTTGCAGAAAAATCTTTATCTTTTCGCTTCTTTTTCTGTTTTGTTTTTTAAAAGTCTAATATCAGCTGAATGCAACTTTAAGGTAATATAATAAACCTTTTTTAAAATTGCTTTATAGTGCAGATCTTAAAAATATGTGTGTTTGTACTGGTGTTTCTTTATGTTGGCTGTATAACAAGATGAATATCAAGGATCAGATGTCGATTAATTTGACCCGCTCAAGCCTTTTTTGTACGAGGAAATTTTAGGAACGTAACACGTAGACTCTGTGGTATACGAGGCTACAGGCCGATCATGAATGCATCGTAGGTGCACCTGCGTCTGAAGGACGCTGGCTTAGAGCCGCGCTCTTATTGGCCTGCTGTTTGTAGAGGCGGGAGCTCTCTGTGGAGCCGAGCGGATGATTAGGCAATACACCTGGCTGTCAGGATAAGTGCGCCTACCTGTCACTTCCTGCTGTCGGTATTTATTCATTTTCACTTCTTTTTTCGACTACAGCTAATTTGGCACGTCACTGCCATGTTTGTATGATTTCGTCTAATGTATCCTGCACGGTTTGTGGACCCTGCGGACCAAACGTTACGACCTTGGCTTCATGTTCGGCTCAAAGGAGGTGTAACCCCCCTGGACGCTGCTGGGAAAACACCGCTTGGGTTTAATTAAGCACCGCGGCTGGGCACGTTTTAATGTGAACTCATATTTTCGTCTACAATAACACAGCAGCAGCAGCCGCAGCAGCAGTAGCAGCGAGAGAGTCCGCCTGGTGGAAAGGTAAGAACCACAGAGGCGTTAGCATGCTTTAAGTGTTAGCAGGAAGATGAGGTTGTGCAGCGCACAAACCGCAGCAGCAGCAGCAGCAGCAGCAGGAGGCCTGGCTGGAGATTCATATGTGCTATAAACACCGTGTCATACGTAGCTGTCGTCGTGACAGGACGCTGCATGCGGATATTCCTACGTGATTCAGTAATGAACGTGACCACTGTGTTTACGTTTGTTGTTCAGGCGCACAGATGTGTTTTTGTCTGCGACACTTGCCGTGAATCTCAGCTATCAAAACATGTTGTGGTGCAGGGCCGGCTCCAGCGTTCATTGGGCCTGAAGCAGAGTATGACCCTCCCACAATCCCCCGGAGCCCCCACTAAACCCCTCTGCAGTTTCTGTCAGTGGTATCAATCAATATAAAAATAAACAATCACACATAAAACACTTCACATTTTGTAAATGCAGACATTTATGTAAACCCAGAAAACAGCACATGATATAGTGCAATGTGCTAAACCTGAGTAAAGAATTGTCATTAATTTTTCTCTATGAACTACTTTATTATTACATTAATGGAGTAACTGTACTCAAAGACCACAAAACTGATATTGTCCTAGCCCTAATAGCAAAAAGGTGTTTTCATCATGATGAATCTTGAATTGTTCAATCAAACGAAATAATTCAATCAACCTGTCACAGTATGTCCATTACAGTTTTCCTAACCCCAAGGTAATGTAATGAAATTGTTTGATTTACCTGACCAACAGTGGCAACCCAGAGATATTCAGTGTACAGTGTCATAAAGAAGACAAAAGCAGCTGCTGAAGCTGGAATCAGACAATGTTTGCTGTATTTCCTTGTAGGATAACTGGAGTGAGTGGAAATACAGGAATTGTCGCTATTGATTGGTTGGGAGAGACGCTTGGTATGTAGCCACCATGTTCTGGTCTGGGCTAATATAAACAAGATGTCAGACTGCATTGTGAGGTAAAAATAAATGGCCAATTCTCATTTTTCATAACATCATTAGACTCAACAGGATACTTAATATTTGAAATGTGCTCATTTGGTGCCCTTCTGATGGCCCTCAACCACCTTGTAACTGATTGCTGCCTGCGGCACAGTTGAGAGTATAGATTGATTGACAATCTGCAATATAGGTTTTCAGTTGCACTGTTTTTGTAAAGAACCACAGTGTGAATAAGGCTGTTATCTAATTCCTCTGCTGAACTGAATCCAGACGCTGCTATGTCAGCTGCTGCGCCTTCATACTGATGTAAACACATGACAATACACACAGGTCCTGTCCCAAACCTGTCCTCCCCCACCAGCACTTCACTACAGAGTGTCACTGTGCAGTAGCTGCGAGGGATGGGGCACTGTATTTAAAAAATGGAGGGTATAAATAAACAGGCACACTGTGGGACATACTCTCTATTTCCCAGTATGAGCAGGAAGCAGTCGTCACCATGGATACTGATGGGTGCATTACTGCCTGTGCTCTAAATGCATAACACCCGCCACCCAAAAAGACATGATATTATTTCACAGCACAGTGTCCATATACCATGTGAAGAAGATAGAAGTCCCTATTTACCAAGAAAATGGCTACATGTTATTTGCAGAAGATGTGCATAAAGTGATATTTTGTAGTTTATTTAAACGCACGGTAAAACATGAGAGGATAAGAAAAAGTGGAAGATTTACGTGTATGACAAAAAGATGGTATGAAGTAGCCTGATGCAGCTTGTATTTCTATGGCATTTTCTCCATTATCTACCACCACATATACAGGTTTTATCACTATCTCAGTTCAACCAGTTCACTGATTAATGTCTTTATTGGCTGTCTATATTGTCAGTCATGCCAGTTCTTCCTTTAATCTACTGTTTTGTCGACCTCATCATGCCAGTGTTGCAGAGCAGCTCTCCTTAAAACAAGCTGGACTCCACACATTTGCAAGTGTGCGAATGCTTGCGAGTGACTCTGAGTGTTGACATCTGTATTGACAGAATGCACAGATTCAGTCCGATGCCAGTGAATATGTTAGCCAATCTGTCATCCCTCTTCTGATGGCAGCTTCTCACTTTTATCTGTGCTGTCCTTCACTTTGAGATGTGTTAGGTTACACTGACAACATCACCTGCAACAAATCACAACAGGTGTTGATAGTTGTTGTTGTTGCGTTATTGGAAGTGGATCACACATTTTTATTGTTGGCCAGTCAGTACCAGCATTACTATTCATGACCATTTCACTTTAGTTAATATTATGCTCCCATCGCATATATTCTGCATTACATATTTGCATCAGGAACTCGGGTTGGTTTCTGGTTGGGTATGTGGACAAAATCTATTGTTGTCTAGTAGGTACTCGGGCACCTACTGGTTTCAGGAAAGGTACAAGTAGAAGCTCACAGCTTATTTTTGCCTCTGGGGAACCTGTTTTATCTGCCTCTGCCCTCAGAAGTGACTGGGTACTTTGCAAGGCTGGAGGTCAGGAAAAGCCTTCTTTGTCTGTCTGTGATTAATCAGAATTGACCAGACTGGTTTAGACCCAGCTGATGTTCAAATGATATACTGTATGCACTATATCAATATGTTAGTTTTGTTGCAACACAGGAGAGTTGAGGAGCTGTCAGTCAAGCATGTTCAGGCCTAATCAGTTAACGTCCCTGTTCTCTCAAAAATGTGTTTTACTTCATGTTGGTTAACTGCTGCTGTTGATATTTTCACATTCAAATGTCAAACAGAGAAATTTGTGCATGTTCACCTTAAATCTCCTTTTAACACGTGGACGAAGGAGCAAAAATGTGATGTAGAAACTTGAAGCCTGCAGCTCACGTGCACTTTTTAGTGAAGTCAGAGACATCTTGCGTCCAGCTGTTGAACTGCTGAATAGAAATAACAATAGTTTTCAATGTGGGAGAAGAGTTGGATGTAATTTTGATAATTACAAACAGATAATTGAACTTTTTAGTGGTAAAACCATATGAAACACAAATTATTATTCAGAGTAGAGTAACTTTATCCCAGCAGTAAACCTCATTCAAGAGATCAAAAAAACATTGGAGGCTAGCAACCTGGCCCTGCGGGTGGGAAGTGGAAATGCATCTTGGGATGGCAGTGAGATTGTAAACAAAGGTGGGGGAGGGAGAGGGAGAGGAGGGCTAAGGGCTAAGCTAGGGCTAAACTCCTACATCCATGAGTGATGCTGTAATCGAGTCACTACACTGCTCACCTTTAGCGTCTCACTGTTCAACATAAACCTTTGTATCTTCGTTCTGGACTATGTCAACAATAGCATTATTATTATTGTCACCACTGTCAGATCAATTTCAGTGTTCTAAAATCAGAAGCAGTGGATGAGGAGAGAAAGGCTGCCGACACTGATGGCATTACTGTGTCTGTGCCCAGGGCCTGTGGACAACTGAGGTCTAGACCACATGGCATTTGCCCTGTTGCACTCACGTGAACCATTATGAAGTTCTTTAAAAGACTCGTCCTCCCACACATGTACTCCTGAATGAGAACACATTTGGAACACCTACAGAAAATTCTTAACATTGATTTGGCATAAAAACCTTCAATTTTAGAGAGATGAGCTCAGTTTTTCCTTGTTCTGCATTTATTTCTCTAATGGAGGAAAAAAAGAAAAACTCACATCTGGCCTCTGGGGGTTCTACAATGTGCTCCTGTCACTTTGTCCGTAAAAAACCCAAAAAGAAATTATCACCATGACATCCTAAGAAAAGTGTGAGGGTCTGTGAGGGGGAACTAGTGGAAAGCACCATCTGTTATTCACTCATCCAAGTGTCAGTCACCACTTATCCACTTTCCTGCAAACCACAGTTGCAGCCTTAAAGAGAGCAGCACAACTGAGACAAACGGGGACTTCATTTAGGAGAACCGGTTTAATTTAATTGATTTCTCTGGTGCGCAGTCACCCACGCTTGCACAAGACACTGTTATTTTTCATCTATTGAGCTGTGTTGTTTACGTTATACACCAAAGCAGACAATTTAATGTGTAGGGCCAAATGCAGCTCGTATTCATAGCTGACTGCTGAACTTTCTGTTGGAGAAACTCCTTTGCTCTCACAAACGTGAGCAGCTGAGCCACCCACAGCACCCACAAGGATTTGGATTCTCCTAGGAAGTCTTACATGTGCTTTGGGCTGGTGTGCACATACAGAGAGTATCATTATGCTGAGAGTATAATGTAATTGGAAAGTATCTAATGGCATACTGTTTCAATAGTGAATAGTGGTTTATAATATCCTTTTTAATTAAAAGGCTCCATGTGCATCTAGGCAGGCTGCAGCAGGGAGCACAGCATAAGTAATACCTGACCCTTCTTGGCATTGAAGCTTCATATTGAAGCCACCATTTGGATTATTGAACTCCTTTTCACCAAACATACGGGCACCATAATTGGGCTTGCAGACTCACAACAGCCCAAATGATACAACACACCACTACTGTGACAGTAGTGGTGTGTTGTTTCTGGTACCAGCAAGTCCAGGAAGTTCAGTTGTAATACCACAGGGAAAGAAACCCACAAAGATTTCTATTAAAAATATCAAGTCTGCCAGACGATATCAGTGAGGACAAGGATTAAAGGTAATATCATAAATCTGTGGCAATTAAAATTCAGTAGTGATAAATGTCCTTATTATCTTATGGGTGTATTAATTGCTAGTGTAATTGACTATACCTAAATGGATCACATGTGCTGTGTGCGTTACACATTCAAATTTAGTACAAAAGCCGCCACGTTAATATCCATCTTTTTAGAAACATTATTAGAACTATTATGTTCACTTAATGCCTGAAAGCCCTTTTTATTTGGTAGTTGCAGCAGTGTCTGTCTTCTGCTGCCTTTTTACACCTGTTTGCTTGTTTTAGATCAGCTATTGTTGAATTTGTGCTTATACTTTACTTCATCTGAAGAAATATCAAAAATGTGTTCAAATTAACAATTCTTCAGTTGTTCATTTCATATATTTAATATTCATTAATATTCAGTTGTTGCTGGATTTAGCAAACAAAAACTGCTGCATGCTAAGCACAGTGTGCTAAAACAGACACCTAATTAGAGTGTGAATAAAAGCTGAATGTGACAGTAGTCATTGGGTTCACAGGGTGTACTGTGAGGAAGTGAGAAAAGCTGCACACCAAGAGACTAGTCAGACTATTTCTCTGTTACTGTTATGAGAGCAGCTAAATAATACTGTCAACACATGCTACCACCCAAAGCAGTGCTCCTGTTCTAAGACATAACCCATAAAGCCATAAATGCAACATGGCCCTGAACACATCTCAAACCTTAAGATACTGGTCTGAGATAATTTTCAACCCATTCCACCTGAACAGTGCTCTTGGCTCAACATGATGAGATTACAGCAATAAATACATGACTCATCCTCCACAGTATTTGAGGCATGATTGCCAAAAGCATGAGGTTCAGCCCAGTGCAGTAAACTTCAGGACTCATGGTCCACAGTCTGACTAGGTGACCAGACTTGAAAATCAAAGCAAATTAGGAATGTCAAGACTAGGAATGAACAAAACAAAAAAAATATTTTAAATCAATAACACGGAAAATAATACTAAAATGACGTCAGTAAGTTGTCAGGCTAGTGTTACATATACAGTACAATTCACAGCGTGTCAGTCAATAAGTGCTGCAGCTTTTTAAGACCAAGACAAGTCTCGTCTGATATTTTCCAGCTGCAGGCAATGTGAAGGCCGGTTGCCACAATGTAACAATCCAAAAGCTGAGCAGGAAGAGCAAACAGCATTGTTGTGATGTTTAGTCCTTTCATAAGCTTTGTGATCCAGCCTTGAACTGCGGTGTCTCTGTAAAATTGTTAAAATTGCATAATTGTTAATTAAGCGTGAAATGTCTTCAGTAATCTGTTGACCCCTCAGAGGCCGGGTTCCTGATTGGGCATGAATGTGTCAGCTCTGATCTCTAACATGTTGTACAATAGAATAACATGAGACTGATCTTTGCAGTGATGACAGTAATGAGTTGTGGTTTACCCCTAAACTTCCCTCCTCAGTAAATGTCCACATCTTTCAAACTCTGAGTCTCTTTACCCCTTATGATGAGTAAACTAATCTTTATATTTAAAACAGCTCAAGTGCCACTTAATGAGCCAACATTATGAAATATTATGAGAGATTTTTCTTAATTCTTCCATGTATTTATGTTTTTCTTTGCTGGAAATGGCTTCCACTTGTAAGCAGTTAATGTCCACAGATAGAAAAGATGTTAGCGGGAGGATAATTATATACAATTACTATCTGTAGCTGGAGACCATTACTGTTAGCTCTTGCACTCTCTGTCATCCCACTCCCCCGTCCCCCCACGATACAGGATGGCTCCTTTAAAATTTGATTACCATGCTGCTACAGAGATAATTTAGCCCTGACCCCTTTTTGCAAACCTCTCAGGGACTCCCCTAAAAAGGTGTTTGTTCAGCGAGTGGGCTTAATTATGGACAGCGTAAGCAGAGAGGACTTTATCAGTAATGTGAGAGTAGTTTTATATGATGAAAAGGATTTTTGGTTCAACTGGGGTCCAAAGTGTAACTGCAGTGGAAGAGAAAGCATAGAATGAGCCCAGTTTTAGGTCAGGTACTCTACTGTTTTCATCTCACAACATACAATTAAAGGTACTGTGGTAGTTTGTTGTTTTATCTTCATTGATATCTTGATTGCAATTCCTAATATGAGTAGTTAATGAGTGCCAGCCTATAAAATGTATCAGTCAACCCTCTCAGATGCTAAATGTAAAGAGTTAGCTCATTATGGAGAACGTTCGAGTAGCATTTCATTTTCCGTTTGAGAAGGATCCTCCCCACTTCTGCACATACCAGTATACCACTGTTGACAAATGCAATGACTGAAATACTGCAGTGACATTTGATTTGTAGTTTTTCCTTTAGGGTTTAAAATGCTCATCAACATTACGAACTGACTGAACAGTCAATCGGTAATCAAAGTATCAGATGGACAGATCGGCTTCTCTTCCAGATAGTTCTGTATCCATCAAGGCAAAAAAGCTGTTTTCATTCCACCTCTGGGCAATTTGCCCATGGTCTATTTCTAAAGCCTCTAAAATAACATGTGCACGTGTCTTCTTCATAAATGATGAATGGACTACACTTATATAGTGCTTTTCTAACATGGCAGTAGTTATAATTTGCCTCTCATTCAACCAACCATCCATGGTGTTTTTCTTTTCATCCTCGGCCAACAAGACTCTCAAAGGTCATACAGCAGGCTTTCATATTGATGAAACAGATCAATATTCATATTAAAAAGAATAGTGTGGCAACAACTGTGACCAAAACACATATTTCGTTCGGTATTTTACAGTGTTAAAATTTAACCGTGACACTGTTTCTTAGTACCCATTTCTGCCATGACATTTCTTGTTCGTTATCAGCCAACAAAGAGTCAAAGTTTTACGGTTTATTTCTTCTTTTCCAGGTCTTCCTCGAGTAGTCTCACAACCATTCCCAATTAATTCTGATTCTTTTGCAGCAGTGAGTGTCTTTTCCATTTCCTCCTGTTTTGCATTGTGGGAAAATGATATCCATCAAAAGCGTGCATCTAGTATTTATAGGCATACCTTGTTGCACCCTCTTATGTTAGTCAATGTTTTGACGTGGCTGCCACTTAAAGTTAAGAAATAAATCCGTTTTTCTGTGGATTTGCTTGTTTCTTTTTTGTTTTTTTTAAGTGTTCTGGCGTGTTCCTGGAGCTGGAGAGTAGTTTGTTCTAACTGTAAACAACTTCTCAGTTTCCTTTACTTTACAGTGGGTTCATCAAATTCAAGAGTTTCTTACAAGGTGAAATATTTTTTTTGTCAGTTTCACATTGTGACTACAGCACACCGTTTAGTGAAAACCTGTTTGAATAGAGCGCTCTGGATGAAGTGGTTCTGGACACAGTGCAGAGATCCTGCTGAGGTTCAGTACTGGTGTATACTGCCATCTTTTGGTTACATGTTTGCGACAGTGTTCAGGGGAGTCTTTGCTCATGTGCTGTGTTTTGCGACATATTTGCATGCAAGCAGCTGTGATGCTGCTGTTTGTCCCATTTTAAATATTTAAAAGCAGAAGCTTTCTGAAATGCAGTTTACTGTCTAACTCTTTAAAGTAAAAACTGAACAACGATGTTATCCATTATGTAATATTCTGATTACTGACAAAATGTCTGATGCCTGATAGCCCACAGGTTTTCCTACATTTAATATTCTATTTTCTTTTTTACTACAAGCCATGAATTACTGTACTTTCCAGGCATATAGGTAAATGCATGTCTATGGGTGCATGTATAGTCTGTTTAAGTGGATTTATTTCTGAATATTGGTCCTACACACATGCAACCTTTCAGTTGCACATTAGAGGGCATCATAACGCCGCCAAAACAACCACTCAGTGTGCAGAACCTGGCTGTATACAGCAGAGGTGCTAAGAACAGCTTTACAAGCAAACTACTGGTCATGTGGCTTCTTGTAGCAGGTTGACTTATTAGTTTTATGTTGCAGAATATCAGAGCCAGTCTCAACTGCTCCAACTGACTGCGTACAAATGTGCAGGGAAGCAAGGGTGGTGTCAGTATGATTGCTGCCATTTTTTTTTTTCTAATTTTAGTGGAATTATCATTAATACTAAGCTGAGTAAACAACTAATTGATTCGCCAGTCAACAGAAATGGTTTGGGTAATGTTGGGAATGTCGATGTTTTGTACAGCCCCTGGTTTGTTTTCGTTTTTCTAAAGATATTAGTCATGCTGAGTTTTGTGCATATCTGTATAAAACAATATATCTTTTTGTGATGGGAAGCACATGCACAAGAAACTGCTTATAATAACTGTGTGCAAATCATGTTTTACTAATTTAAAGCAAACTAAAGGAAAATATGATGAAACAAAGTTGTGTCCTTGGTCTCCAGGCATGGGTGAGAGGTTATGTGTGCCCCCCAGCTAAAGGCCTCTGTCGCCCTGACTTGTGCATCCCACCAGTCCCTCTGTGAGCATGTATCGCAGGAACGGACTCTCGGATGGCACCAGCATCAATTCAGTCACCTCAGAGGTAAGAACAGACACATGTAGTATTCATCATTGGTTTTTAGTCCTGTTGGGCCTTTGGGGTGAAGGATTCAGATTTAATCTGCAAAGACAAGCAAAGTGGGTTTTGATCCATCATGCAGTTCAATGCAAGGTTAATGTGAATACACAAATAACGGCTGAGGCAAATAGAACTAATACAGCACATATCTGTTACACCTATTTTACAAAGGAGCAAGTCTGTGTATGTTGCCATTCAGCATAGTTCACACAGACTGATGTGATGATGGTGAACACGTCACAGCAGACACTGTGTTTTCTCATACAAAACAGCAGTTTTTGTATGACAGAAACCTTTTTAATCTAATTACTGGTCAAAAAAACAGTAGCTTCTTTAATTAGAGGTTATTTTTGTTGTTGGAGGTGGGGTTAATATGTGCACACCACTATATGCAGACATATACCAACACTCCACTGTTAAGTGCCAGCAACACTGCCATGACTGTAGGTAGGGTTTTGTTCCTAAGGGCAGATGTAGCTTTATCTCCTGTGAGGATCAGTATGATTGTTAGCGTATTGGTTTTTTAGATTTCAGTGTAAATCATCAATGACATCATTGATTGACTGAGTGATAGACGGATGGAAAAGCTTTTCTGCCCAACTTGCTCTCATGAGCTGTGGACCATTTGCCCACAGACTCTTTCCAAAGCATTTAAAATGTCTTCCTATAAATGTTAAATGGACTACACTTATGTGCTTTTCTGTCTTAGTGGACAAAGCACTTTACAATGGCCTCACACGTGCACACACTGACGGTGCTGATGCCGCTCGTCGAGAGCAACGTAAGGTTTAGTGTCTTGGCCAAGGACTCTCTGACATGTGGACAGGAGGAGCTGAGGATCGAACAGCTAACCCAGAGAGCAGTGGATGGCCGGCTCTTCCTCCTGAACCACAGCCGCCTCATAAATGCCTTTTGTTCTCATATTCCAAGTCATATTTTGTAAAAAGTCTTTTCCATTCGGTTTGGTTGATACAGTGCCAGAGTTGCACTGTATCAACCAAGGAAGGATGAAAAGTCAACATTCAGAGTAGATTGAATCAATGCTAAGTAAACAGACTATGGGAAACATCAGAGATATTCATGCAATATTATCATAATTTGAAATGGGTGATATTCCAGGAACAAAGCATCTGTTTTCACTTGGTGGACTGATTCGGTATATTAACCAAGAGAATTATATTATGCAAGTTTTAGTTTTTAAGTGTCTGCTGTTTATGGTATACTCACATTTAAAATTGTTTCAGTTTTTGCTTTGTGAGCCAAACTGTAAGTGTCTTTTAGTCGTTGGAGACTTTATACGTATAACACTTAATTGTGCCTTGTGGACACTGTGTGTCTTGGTGTGACAAATGTATTCAATGCATTTGCATTGCGTTTGCTTTTGAATAGTGTGTTTCCAGACTCTTACCCCCACCTGTTGATCACATGCCTGTGTGTGTCTTTGTGCATGTGCTCCATAGCATTAATGGCAATGAAAGCATCCACAGGGAACCTCTGGCGTCAGTTTATCGTGTTTGTGTGTGTGCATGTGTGAACAATCTGTTATTATTATTCTGTGACTACTTATTAAAACACAGTGTAATGACAATCATTCTCTCTGTGGTCACAACAGTCGACTACATAAGTATAGAGTGGTTTCTGTAATACTTTAATGTTGTGTGTCTCTCAGGCCAGCAGCAGCTCTGATTCTCTGGATGGACCTTGTGTGGACTACGCCAAGAGCTACGATGCAGTCGTCTTTGATGTGCTGAAGGTGACGCCCGAGGAGTTTGCTGTGAGTACACTTCAAATATCACTCAGTATTTGTGCAGCGTAACAGGTGGATCAGATCTCACCTGAAATACCCAAGCCTACAATTAGACGACTTAAAGCAAAGCTTTTACACATGTTAGGGAGAAGGAGTCGGATGACAGAAGGTTGTCTCTCTGAGCTGTCAGCAACTTTATCAGAGAGCAGCCACTGTTCTGTTGTTTGACAGTCACTGGAAGCTCTCGACTCACAGGTCTTTACCTTGCTGCAGGAAAACATGTTGCAAATGTGTGACCCTGCCTATTGATCTCTGAGGGGATATTTTAAAGCGTTTACTGCTTAAAGTCCTCCAGACTCACTATACTCAAAGCCAAACAGATAAGAACAGTGGTTGCTGGCATTAGTTTCATCAACATTTTGTTTTGTTGTGTTTAAAAAGACTTTACATCTTGTATTAACACTGAATCAAACAGATCAAATTTGGTTTGGGTTCTTACCAACAAGTCTGATATGTATGTGGTTATTATTTGGCAGTCTGGTGCACTGGTAATTTGATTGAGGTGAACACAGTGAACTGTGTGTATAATGGTTCTGCACTCTGCTGCAGCACTTCAGAGCCACAAATCAGGGGCTGCAGATTTATCAGTGTATGTGTGCTGCTGCTTTCAAAGGGATTAAATGAATCAAACAAGAAGCTTTTCATACAGTATAAAGGCGCCGTGGACAAGAGATACTGGAAGACACATTTATATTCACTTGGAGACAATGAAGACTGATTTACATACTTTTCACAGTTTATCAAAATAAATGATCATTTTTGATGTTTATTTCAGCACATTTACTAGTTGGAGAATCATGGAAATTGTTTATGAAGTATTATTGCATTATTGCATTACAGCTGATAAAATAAACAAAGTGCAGCAGAGTGACTGTAGTCCTAACCTTCTGCATAGTATAAGATTAAGGGAATTTCTCTCTTGCTATTTCAGAGCCAAATCACTCTGATGGATGCACCAGTCTTCAAAGCGATACAGCCAGAGGTAAGAGAGACCCAGGTTAACAAGTGGTTGGTCTCTTGAGCATCACCACTTAAAACTTAAGGAATGCATTCAACATCACAATGTCAACTTGAAGGAAAACTAGGATTCCAGCTGTGGTGTAACCTTTTCAATGACTGTTTAAGGCCTCCTGGTAGTTGTCTGATTTCTCAGAAATCACATTTGTTGTGTCTTTGTTGAATAGTTTGACAAGGCAACAGCAATACTAATGTTATTATTGACCTTTTTAAACAGTTTCCTATCAATTTGTATCGGTTTAACTGTGCAACACTTACTAAGAAAATCAGGAGTTTTTTGCGGGGAACCCCTCAGAGACCTCCCCTGTGCCCTTTTTGTTTGAAATACTTCCTAATGCTGCCATGATAGCCTTCACAGCTGTTGCCACTCAACTGAACCCGGACCGGCCTTTAGTTGTTGAACTGTCCACTGGAAACCTGACTTACCCTCTGTTACTCAATGAAATTCCAGTCAGTGCTCTGCCCTGAAGGATTTCCTTCCTACCACAGATTGTATGCAGGAAAGAGAACCAGGCTGAAATGGTAGAGACATTCAGGACTGAAAAGTAGAAATTAATTCAAGAAGAAGCCATCACGAGTACATGGTGTACATTTCTGTTAGTCATGGTCATGGTGTCTCAAGTTTCTTCATTTTTCCAAATGTCTAAATTTATGTCTGCACAGCCGCAAACTTTGTTTTCCCCACTTTATTTCTCAGAGACATGCCTGTCAGTAGTGAACGTGCTGTTCAGTGCATCCAACATTTTGTCTAGTCTAACTGCATACTGATCAGGAGCTCAGTAGATTGTGCTTGAAAGTTTGAGCTACTTCCATTTTATTGTTGACCTCTTTGTCCTGAGAAGAACTATGGATGACATCAAGTTTCTCAAATGAACCAATCGTCTGATTGGTTGACAGATGGCTGGTAATGTATGAACACTCAACTGTTCACCATCTAGATGGATGGATGGATAGATGGATGGATGGACAAAGTGCAAAGTTGTTTCCGTTTCCATCACAGAAACATCTGTCAGTCCTCATAATTGTGCCTTTAATAAAATATCCTCGTGTCCAATATTTGATTGGTCCAGATGAAGAGCTTGTTTCACTGGATAAAATCCTAAAAGGAATAAAGAAATAATTGTAATTTAAATTGGCCCAAGGTAAAAGGGAAGAGTATTTCCAGTGGTGGATGGACGGCTTTTAATATTGTCTGTTTTTATTCAGCTGTCTAGCCCTCCTTTACGTCTTTGGTTCACACTAGAATATTTCAACAATTTCATTCATGATCCCCCAGAGGATGTCTCCTACAAGTGTTATTGATGTCCTCAGTCTTCATCTAGCGCCATCATGACATTAACATTTGTGGTTTGTCTTGAAATTTCTCAGTAAGTATCAGATGGATTGCCACTGAGTTATAAATTGTAATAAAGTGGGCGAGAATTCATCCAGTGTCAAAAATAAAGTGCATCCATCATTTCATCTTAAAGTTAAACCTAGCTGACCTAGTACACCGCTGCCAACTTCAGTCAGAGCTTTTGTTTAAAATACTCTTCATTTGGCTTAAAAATGAATGATGTAATTGTATTCATTAATATTTATTGATATGATTTTAAAGGATATAGATTGTTGTGATTGCCTTCACATTTCAGATACTGTGGCTTCGGATTTGGTCTTTTTTCTAAATATTATAGACTGACAGCGGGAACAGCAAGACCTTTCTTCTGCACCAGAACAGAGCAAATGGACTGTGTTGACACAGCAGGTCTGGGAATGAGATGCTGTTTCCTGATGACTCACTAGAAATCCCTCAGGGGAGATTTGCACTTTTATTCTTCAGCACCTTGACCAATCTGAGGGTATTTCATACTTGCAGAAAAGATGTCATTCGCTCCAATCCAAAAATGTGGTTTTGTTATTGGTCTTCATTTTGATACCTTTTCTAGCCTCAGCCGCACTCACACTCATGATGGTATTGATTATTGCTACAGATCCCTTAAATCTGGTGTTTCATGTGATTTTTCTGATTGGCAGGAGCTGGCCAGCTGTGGATGGAATGGGAAAGAGAAACACAGTTTGGCTCCCAATGTGGTCGCATTCACACGGAGGTTCAATCAGGTACGTCTTACAAAATTAATATTACTGTTTTTAATATTGATTGCTATATTGATTGCTTTTAAAAAAAAGGCAAGTCAATGTTTTGTTTTGTTTTGTTTTTTTTTTACTACAGCCTTAAGCAGTATTATATTGAGAACAAAGTATTTTGTCCTTAAAGCTGCACCACTCCATTCCAATTTGTGATCATGGACATGAATGCTGGCAAACATCCAGACAATTTCTCACTCTTAATATCATCACTAATACAAAACTCACTAGTGGATACTACTACTGTTGGGCTCATTCCCAGTTTCATCTTTTTTGTACACCACTCAAATCCTTCATGTCCAAAGCCATTTAGAGTTTAGTCAGATGTATAAAGGCTGCAGCCACTTTGCGCACTGTTAATTAAAGCCCTCTGTTTTGCATTCAGCCACCTATTGTGTTGTTCAGCAAGCTGGGTTAAAGTCAGAACAAGACAAGCTCACAGAGATCAATGACCCACTCTGCAGATCCCTCGTGTCCACAGAGCTTTTTAACCTCTTTCAGCTCTTTGTTTTGGTTTCAGGGCTCACAACTTTACTGCTTTGGTTCACTGAATTATGTTATGTTTCAGGTGAGCTTTTGGCTGGTGAGAGAAATCTTAACTGCCCAGACGCTGAAAATCCGAGCAGAGATACTGAGCCATTTTGTCAAAATAGCAAAGGTGAGTTATAATTACTGAAATGACTTAAATATGAATAATACGCAAGATATTGGTTTATTTATTGATAGATAAGATTATTACTCTCTGACCTGAATTATGCTATTGACTTATTTTGTACCGCCAAGATGTGAGTGTGGTTTAGACACAGTTTGTGATACAAAATTGTTGGGTAAAGTTGTTGTGGTACAACTACAGTTGATAAGAAAAGTGCTGATGGCTAAGTACATTTGTAAAACTAACTAAACTAACTACACGTTTAATCTTCATTGTTCTAGTAGAAATGGCTCATTGTGATGTTTTGTTAAGCATTAGTGAAATAAGAAAATCCATCCTCAAAAATAATTGAAAGCCAGCAGCTGTTGACCAGTTTCACTGTTTCAGTGTAGATTTTTTATTTGGTGGGTCACTGCTACAGTTTCACACAGAATCCAATCTAGTGTGTTAAGATGCAGCATACAGGAGCTACCCAGGTGCTTTATTACACTCTATGAGGAGCTGATGGAGAAAGCAGAAACTCTGACAGGAGAAACAAAATAGAGTTTCTTCTCTTGTGGTCCGATCAGGGAGTAGTAGCAGATGAAGTTTTTCCCTGAGGTCACAGTGTGGGATGGAAAGGAAACGTGGAACCGCCTGTTACAGGCAAATTGCAAAGTAATAGATTACTGGAGCTAAACTACTGAAGCACGTTTTATACGCCTGACTATAAATTGTTTGAAAACCCAGAAGGTTTCCTGGTCCTGACACGTACACAAAGGGAAGAGATACTGATAGTAGCTGAAATAAGTATAGGAACTAAAATTAAGTGTGTACATTGATGGATCCCATTCCCAAGACATCTAATAGTGGATTATGAGGTTGGGTGTTAATTAAATCAGCAGTCAATAAATTACTAATATGCTAAAAATCACGAAAACTGACAGCAGGACAGTATGTTGGATTGCAATTCATGGATGATGATATGTTATTTTTTAAAGTTATGGATAGACCTTGCATGTTGTTGTATGATATATGTGTGTTTCTTTGCAGAAACTGTTGGAGTTGAACAACCTTCATTCTCTGGTGTCAGTAGTGTCTGCTCTGCAGAGCGCTCCCATCTTCAGACTGAGCAAGACCTGGGCGGTAAGACATCATTCAGTAGAAAAACCAATGAGTGTGTGTGTTCGCTGGTATCACTAAAACATGGTCAACAGTTGGTGCTGTTTCTTTATAAATGACATTTAAGACTAACCAGACCTGAACCTGAAGCTGTAAACCAACCCAACACTTTGTGCACTGGTCAAGTAACAGACCTTTTACTACAGACTGACCACTCTCCCTGACTTCTCTCAGCAACATTTGAGAAGAACTTGCTTCTCACAATGATATCTTCTGAAACTTTCCAGACAGGAAAACAGCTTGTATATAATATTTATATTCTACACAGATTTCAAAAAGCCCTCTGTCTTAGCTCTTCTAGACCTCAGTGTTGGGTTTCTCTAAATATTTTGCTGGATGAATCAGAAAAACTGGCCTGGAGGTTTTAGGTGGATCAGATCTTAGTGGACAGTTCTTTGTGGCCTCAGATGACCATCCCTCAGAGAAAATTGAGATAACATGTGGTGCTTGGCTGTCCGCTCAAAATTATTTTTCACTACAGATCCTATTCTGTATGTTTATGAGTGCTAAAGTGTGTCTGGCTGGTTCCCTTTTCAACAAACAGTGTTTGATAATTAGTTCCACATCACAGACAGCTGTTTGTGAGCTGTGAGCTCTTATAAGCCTCGTCTTCTCAAGGTCATTAAAAAGTACAAACTGTTTGGTCCTGGTTTTGATATTTGAACATGAATTTAGATTTTTACGGTGCTGGATATAAGATCATGAAAAAAGGGTGCACAGCGCCAAGACACATGGAGAAATCATTTATTTAGCAGGAAGACTGGCTCCTGTTGATTTGATTTTATAAACCGGTACAAAGGGAAATTTACTGTATCGCAAAAGCTTTTAAAAACATTCATATTATATTACAGATAGAGTGAGAAGAGAGCGGTTGCAGTTGCATTTGCCATTTTGCCAAATTAAATGAACTATGTGGAGATATAGCTGCAGCGCCCGTCTAACTGTGTGTACTTGCTTACAGTATTATATATTATTAAATTAAATCATATTGGTGTTATATCCAGGCTTGTCAGGTTTTTAGATTTTGTGATATTATAAGTGTTCAACTTATAAAACACTTGTGTTTTCATCTCTTTAAGTGTAACTGATTATAAAAATGATATGTATAATATTGTCTGATCATCATGTTCAGACAGTATCATGATGTTTTTGAGAAGTTATTCTTTGAAATCTTATACTGTTACAACCCCACTGCTGACCTGCACACCTTATTTTGCCTTTAATTATTAATCTCACATGCATCAAAGCTGAACTGGTTGATTCCAACCAGCATATTTGTATCAGATTAGTCATTTTTTTTGGATCAAATGGCTGATATGTCTATGAAATGTCAGAAAACAATAAAAAAAATCGCCCATCACAATTTCCACATTGATTGTTTTCTTGTTGAAAACAGTTGGAAATCCAGACATTTTCCATTAACTACTAAATAAAGCCATAAATCACTCACTTTTATGAGGTTGGAACTGGGAGTGCTGGAACTTGATTAAGTCTCTGTGTATTATCTGTTTCAGTTGTTTTAATGCTAATTGCTACTATAGGCATGATGCCATCAGGTAAATAGTTTCCTTAAGACTTGTTACAAGGTTCGTCTTGTTGATGTACAAAAACACACTGCTGGTAGTACAGTGGTGTTGTGGTGTGATGTTCACTACTGGTGCCTATTTCTTAAATAAATAATCTTTTAACACAATCTATTGTTTTCCACTATGTAGTGGTGCTAATGCTAGTTTTTATTTACTATGACATTTATTAAAATAGCTTAAGATTATGGCACAGAGACATAAAGTTGGGGCCAAAAAAGTAAACTTTCCAATTTTGTGTTTGCATGTGTTTCCGTACACATGTCCAATTAACCCACCAGCACCTTTTAAGCTTTTTTCTTTTTTTGTACAGATGATGGAAACCAACACCAACTCAAAAATCTTCCAAGTCACTTACTTTGTGCCTTAATAAAAGTATTGGGTAACACATTGGCAAGGCAGAAAAACAGAATTTGCCAGATTTGTCTGAATCACTCAGAATGAGACTCTGCAAACCTTCTCTTAACTCCTTGTGCATGACCAGTGCCTAATTATCTGGCTACTGCTATCCTCAGCAGAGGTAAAGGGGGAAAATCCCCCTGATATGCAGTATGTTTGCTTAGACATTCTTGTTAAGCATGTTCCATTAGAAGTAATCTTCCAGCTGCAGCAGTGTGATTTGTTAGAGTAGGGTTATGAATCACAGAAACACCTTTGATTTGGTTCAGATAACTAATACATTAATAACAGATCATGTTTGCCACAGTTTCCACTGAGTTAATGGGCTATGAATGAGAAGAAGAAGCTCCAACATGTGTCATTTTTCTTTTCTGTTCTTGTAGTTGATCAGTCGGAAAGACAAGGCCACTTTCGAGAAGCTAAACTATCTGACATCCAAGGAAGAGAACTACACCCGTATGAGAGAATACATCCGCTCCCTAAAGATGGTGCCCTGTATTCCTTATCTCGGTAAGTCCTCCATCTACGCGTCACTATCAATGCAGCAAATCTTACTTTAGATCAGTTTTTAGTCAGTCCTTTCCACGCTTTTTAACATCTTATACAGCCACTTTGATTGGTTGTGTAATGGTAGCCTGCGCTGTATACTGCTGCACTGAGTGCACTGCATGACAGGAATCACAGGGTCTCTTTCAGTGGAAATGAATTGTAGGTGAAGCTGAACGAGTGAATAATTCAATAACACCCGTGTGGTAATGATGGCAGAGAACTTGGCCACAGTCAGAATGTCTCTTGTTGGATTGTTTGCCCACTCACGGTGCGCTCACACCCAAACATTCATAAGTGACAAAAGCAGTCGACAGCCATTCATTTTCCATTATGGGTGTGACGGAGGCCTTCAGACGCCAGCAGTGCGATGTCAGCGCCAAGAGTGCCATAACCCCTCTGACTTCTGTGTGTGCCAAGCGTGTGGTCAAACAGTCACACTCCAGTGAATACTGCAACTAAAAAAATCTGTCAATCCCAGTTCATTTGTCTGCACAGAAGTAGAGCTTCACTGATCCGATTAGTTGTTTACCGGGAGAGCGAGAACGTCACCTGCACAGCAAGAATTTTACATTAGCTGTGGTTGTAAGAAAATATTTTCAGCAATTAGATTAGTTCCGGTCTAATTGTTGTGTACAAGAGGACACTACTATTATTGTCCTGTTGTGCACACTGTGGGTGCAGGGACACATTTCTGGAAATTAGGACCTGTTTGTCTGTCATGTGGGAAACTTACTTCTCATCAACTTTCACTCTGGTGGTTTAAAAGAAGAGCCTCACTTGTCCTTACTTGCACATATGAGTTTAATTGTGGACAAGATCTTGGCATAGTATGTATTCATAATCATAGTCATACCAAAAATATAAAGTGATGGATGCAGGATGCAGACAGTGTTTGTGTGTCACTCAGGAAACTTAACAAGATCGACATCTTATCTTAACCTCCAGACAGACGGGAGCCTCCCAACTTATAAACTTGCTGAGTGCAAAGTGCACTGAGGCTTTTCACGTCAACTACGTGTCAATGCATAAATTAACAAGACACAAATTTCTCCCACAGTCTGGATCTAAGTCTTCTCAGAAGAAGCATGCAAACATGAAATGAATCTGGAAATTTCATAAGAAGACATCAAAGAAACAAAACCTTTTTAATAACTAACAGGATCCTAGTACCAGTTTTGGCTGCAGTTTTCAAGAAAATGCACAATCAGGTTGTTGTGCAGATGTTTTCATGTTATTTACTGTGTGTCAGTGTTTAGAGTATTTCATGACTACTGAAGTTTGCTGTCATCTATAGTTTATTTTAGTCACTCTCAACAGGTACTGGGGTTTGCTAACTTCGGTGTTCTTTTTTGTTCTCCTGGTATTCTGGTTTCACTTTAATTAGATGCTCTAATCTCTGTTGATTGAATATGTGATTGTAGTCCGGATGTGCAAACTGCAAAAAATTTGCTTTGATTTGGGGTTGTTGGAATGACGACAATGTTCAAGTTGCTTACCTGAGCAGGAAAAAAGAAGGCTGAAAGAGTTTAATGTATGAAATGAATCATGAAAGAGCAGAGCTAAATGAGGTGAGATTACCCAAAACACAAACAGAGCTGTACATGGTTTATTGCAAGATCGATAACATACAGACTATAAATAATCTTAACAAAACAGCATATATATACACAGAATACAAGGTACATACTGTATCTGCACATTAATACAGTGACTGATCTTTTCAACAGACCAGGAAACCTTTGGTGGATCATAGGGAGTAACTGTGCTGCACTGTTTGGTTTCTGTTTAAGTGTGCTGTTGCTGTGCTTCTAAAGGAGTTTTAGTGTCCTGTTATGGTTTCATGCAAGGAAGAAAATGTCTTTTTTAAAAGATTGTTACCTTTTTGATAATCAGAAGTTCAATGGTACATTATGAGTCATGGAAAAAAATATTGAGTACCAGGATCTTCAGCACCACATGAGATAATGTAACAGCACTCCCATCAACAGTTGATCAGGATGTAGTGCAGAAGATCATCTAAAAGGTAATGTTTTGGCACCATTAGTGTGGACAAAGAATGTTTTTCTTCCGTCTTTATATCTCACTTAACAAGCATTATAATTAGCATTATAGTGTATTCAGTGATACAGGTAGCTGTGTAATCCACAACTTTTCACTAAGTGGTCAGAAGTGTCAGAATCAATGTATTATTTTACTAAATTTACAAAATCCAAATATTAAAAGTCTCAGAAAGGCAAATTAGGCAGATTAACTGGAACCTGAACATTGTATCAAAATAAATAACCTGAAGAACTGACCCCAATATATGTTTTCCATACATAATATATATGTTATAGCACCAATAATAATCTGAAGTACTGGTTTATTGCCAGTAGACAGTTCTGACCTCTGAATATAAATTCCTTTGATATTATTTTGCATGAATATATAATTAACACCATATGGATTTGATTCTGTACATAACAGCCCAAAAAAGTTTATTAAAACTTGCACTTGTAGGAGGAGTTAAAAAAAACAAAACAAAACAAAAAAAACTTAAGATGTATCCTATTGTGTCACTGTCTGCCTTTGCAGTTTAAAGCTACATTATGAATATACAGGAAAGTAATGACTAGAACACAGTAAAAATCAATGTTTGTTTTTGTGAAACCTTCTGAAATAGTTTGTCTGCTAAAATCTGTTCAGTTTTGAATGACTGTTAGGTGTCAGTGGTAGGTGTTTGCACTGGGTCGTATCATCATGGTCACTTTCTTCAGAGAATAAGCTCCTCCTCTGAACTCGGCCCAGTAGACTCCGTCCTGGTAGCGGCTGCGGTAATGGCCACCGCGGTACCACACACCGTTCAGGTTGGAATGAGCGCATGCGTTGTACCACCATCCTCCCTTCTGGTAGTGAGCACAGTTACCTGCACAAAGAATCAAGTTAGACCATCTAATATTCAGGCAATGTCATCTAATACTGGTTGTTAGGATAAGGTTATTATGGGGAGTGCAACAATGGACCGCACTGCTGTTTTTATTGAATTCATGCATGAATGGCATTTTTGAGTTCATTTGGTGCAGAACAGAAGAGCTCTTAGCTTCCTTTGTGCCATCCTATCTCCTCTGCACACATTTGTGTGTGCTTACTTTCTGCAACATTTGTACAATTGCATGTGTGCATGCTCGCACTAGTCACGCTCATGTCCACGTGGGATTTGTCATTGCTGTGCAACACTGTTGTGGGTTCTGAGAACAAATCTACAGCAGTGCATGGGAGGACTGCTGGAAGATGGCAGAAAAAGCCACACGTGACATAAAGCACGTGTCATGTCTTTATAAATATGTTGGATATCTGATGAGCAGTGTCTTTTTGAGGGAGGTGGAAACTGACCAATAAGCCTTGTGCACTCAGAGAGGCTGAAGTCTCTGATCTTTTAAATGTCCAAAGGCTTGCAAAAGATCCCATGTGTCAGCCACAATTACGCAATTTCAGAGGTTTGCTGTTGCACGTGTAAGTTTGTAGAGCCCAGTACAAGAAGCATGCAATAGGCCTTGTGTTTTTAACTCAGTGCTTCTGTAATGTGATTACTACTACAGAGTTGTGCTCACTGCTGTTAGTTTTGTTATAATCAGACGTACTCACTGGCATGGAACTACCATTTTCTCTGTTCAGATTTCATTTTCTGTGCATCCACTCAGAATGACATCATATTTATTGTTTTTAGTAGAGGGGTTGAGTACTCCCATTGTAATTATAATTTGCTGATAAAACATGTATAATATTGGTGCATTTGCTGAAATGCTGTCTCTAGCCGGTGTTTAAATGAGTTAAGGGGCAGGGGGTGCAGATGTGCTTGATTCCTGCGCAGTTTATTTTCTTTGTGCATGTCAGTTGCAGAGGTAGAGCATGGACTTTTGGTACAGATATTGAATATTGAGTATAGGTGAGCTAGTTTATTGATGTCCAGGTTCAGATTGCTTAATTGTAGCTGTGATTTTCTAAAAGTAGAGAAAGCTGTTTTTTTTTTTCTGCACAATCATTTAAAGGCTGATGAGAAGATTATTTTTCAAATACAGAACTGCAAAAGACAAAAAGAAACTGCAATGTGCAGGTGTTTTGGTTTTGTATTTATTTTCTAAACTGGCACAAATTTCAAACAGATCGATCTCAAACATGGTCCTTCTTCTATGAACTTAAAACAGCTTCTTTTTGGAGTTTACACAACTGTTACAATGTATCAGCTCATCTTTGTGGGTACACAACGAACTATTCAGCTAGTGATATTTACCTTAATGCATTAAGATGAGTGATATGTACATTAAGTGGCTGGACCTGCTGTCAAGCCTGTGTATAATTTAACTGAGACATTAAAAGTTTTTGAAAGGTTATGATTGCCTTCTTTTGCACTCACCTGCATAGACATCGTGGTCCCTATCCAGTGTGGTAAACTGCTTGCTGTTGTGCCAGGTAAGAGAGTCTCCAGCGTTGCCATGGTATCTGCCTACTCGAAGTCTGTAGAATTCAGCCTCAGACTCTACACGGAAGCTGGCGTACTCTGCAAAGGTTTTGCGCCCAGTCCAGTCTTCCAGGGTCACCAGCAGCTTGTAGTTACCCTGGTTGGTCAGCCAGTAGATGTTCTCCAGTCCCAACCAGTATTCACCATCAATGTTTCCAAACCCTTGCTATAAGAGGAGAAAGACATTGAATAAGTCAGGAATAATCATTTCCTACTGTTCCTAACACATGATTTAATAGGAAATGCCACGGCACTTTGCTTATTTTAAAATTTACAAGAAAGAAGCTGTTTTTCCCCCTTTTGGATTCAGACGTGGACTTCCAGCAACAAACCACCTATGTTTTCCAAGCATCTGTGAAAGGCTGGTATGATGTCAGAGCTAGAGGCCAAGAGCGGTGGCATAATGGCAGGACGTGTTTAAGATCCTCTCCACCAAAGCTCACTGTGTGCCTGAATTCCTGGCTTCAGTTACATGACACATGGATTCAATCAGCAGCAAGTCCTCATCCCTGCCAAATGCGAGCGTATAATTGGCTTTAAGTGCCTTGTTGACTCATTGAGTATGGGTAGGGGAATGATTGGGTTGGGGGACATCTTGGAAGTAAGTAGTCTTGGCTTTGGTCTTGAGTTTAAAGTGCTGAGAAGATTATGCAGATCGGGGTGTCCTCACTTTAGGCCACATGATGTTAATCTTTGGCAACTAAATGTTTAACCCTGTGCAGCCATATTTATGTAATGTCTGGTTCTACTGGTAGTAACTCAGAAACACAGTATGGTTACGAAGTCTTTGGACCATTGCATTGGATACAGCACAGAGGGCATGTTTAGTTTACTTGAATTGATTTCAGCTCTGCTGTTGTGATCTCATAGATTTGATTTTGTTGAGTTGTTCTTATGATTACTCACATATTACACAATGAGATGGACTGGCCAAACAGTTTGTTTTGTTCAAGATGGATTTCAGCTAAAGGGCTTAATGACAGTTTAATTATTTCATTGCAGATATAATTTCAATTTATAATTTTTTAAATCGTCAGGACAGTTTTCAAATTGCTGTTTGCCATATCTTTTATGAAGTGACACTAGTATTCACAATATTCACTGTTGGAGAGTGTTATCAGCCTCGTCCCATGTACTCTTTAGCCAATTGCATTTCCACTGTCATGGTTAGTCTGAATATGGCTTATTAGCTGTGTGCGAAGTGTTGCTTTTTACAAAGGAGGATGCACAACAAACCACCACATGACTGTAAGTGGTAAAAAACCTCACATGACTCTTAACCTTAATCCAAAACAAGCTGGAGTTGCTCAATGATTTATTGAAATGAATAATGAACAGTGTATACCAATTTCATGTCCCGGCTTTAAGAAAATTATTGTTAGAAACCCTTTATGGCAAAATAGATGCAATGGATGCGCATAGAACAGAGGCTAGTCAGAAAGTGTAGTGGCTGCAACCATTCACAATAATTTGTACTCTACTTGTACTTGTGTTTAGTGCTAATCAGCAAATTAGCATACTAACATGCTGAATTATGACACATAGTAAACATTATACCATCTTAACATTGAAATGTTAGCATTATCTTTGCGTGGATATTAGCATGCTAACATTTGCATTTGGTTCAAAGCGCTACTATGCCTACATACGGCCTTAAGGAGCTGCAGGCAAAGCTGTAAAATGACTCTGAGCCTTTAATTGTGACAATATAATACACTATCTCCATTTAATGCAATGGATACTGACATGTTTGCTGCTCCTAATCTCAAAAGTATGACACTTTAGAGGGCACAAGGAACCTCCTTTCTAAGCTCAGATCTTCATTACCTTGTATGTCTCCCAGTTCCTAAAGAAGTTGACAGAGCCATCCTGACGTCTCTGAATGACCGTCCATCCACCAGGGTCGTGTCTCTGGTCACACCAAACCTGCATGAGTCGGTTGCCATTTTCTGGTTTCAGGAGGTACATGCCACTAGTGGTGTATCCGCCCTCCAGAGCCTCCAGACAGTCTTTAAAAGGGCCTGCAAGAGAGAATGGATGCTGACTAACAAAGCTGTATACTTTATATTAATCTACAAAGACTTTCATGACTGGCATTCATTTTCAGCAACATGCTTTCATTATCATTATAATTCCAACAACCTGCGCAAGCTAACAGACACTGCAACATCAAATAAAATATTAAAGCATATGGGCAGAGGGCTCCTGGAAAAGTGAAGTCACTGTTGACCATGTGTCATGGGCGCCAAATATGACAAATGTTTTCCAGTCTCTGTGATGTCGGCAGCGGTAAATAGTGCTGTGAGCAAAACTGCGCTGTATAACTACAGAGGACATCCCATGAAAACACAGAGACAACATGCATGAATTATTTTATATCTAACACTTTGATATTTTATTCAAATCTCATCATTGCATGTACAGTGGTTACTGGTTTCATTTTCCATATTGGAGTCCTAGAAAGTAGTACTATAGTTCTGTAAAATTGTGTGTGTGTAGGATAAACACTAGAGGGGGGCAAAGTATGTGCATGCTGCATTGCCTTGTTTTGCACGTATTATGTGTTTGATAATCAGCATCATATATTACAAGGTCTAAAAATCAGTCCTATTTTATTTTATATTTTTATTTATACCATACAGTTGTATATTGTCCCACACAGCAGTCCTCACCTCACCTAGAGGCAAACACTTGTCTACAAAAGAACAACAGTTTCTTCTAAGTTGTGGTTAAAACAAGGCCTCATGGCAACAACTCATAAATCTGGCAATTGTCTGAAAAACTAAATATAAGACTATTGGTCTAATGTAGGATGCAAAGTATTCCATAATTTTAACTAATGTTAAATTATTTAAACTAAATAGGAGGGTCAACGGGGACTTAGCTTGCATGTAACGAAAAAAAAATAAAAAATTATTGATTCATGTGACAGTTATTTTACTTTGTAATTATCACTTTGTGTCAGAAATGTCAGAAAAAATATGAAAAATCTAAATCTAAAATCATATGTTTACCAATAGTCCAAAAATGTTGAGCTCATTATCATTATCAGTTATTCCATTATCAAAATAGTTGCTGATTTATTTACTATCGATTTACAAATGAATTAATAGAGCCAATAATTTCATTTCTGCATTGTTTACCATCCTCCATTTCAAGAAACATGTCACAAGAGATGAAGCCTGGCGATGCACTTTTCACTTGCATCATATATGTCTGCAACATCTGCTCAGGAAGACCATTCTCTCTGGATGGAAAACCATTAGACTGACTGTGCATGATACATTAAATTGCACCATCCTGTTAAATCCACTGCTTCAGAAATGACTTAACGTAGGTGAGCATGACTTGTCTGAGCCAACACTGGTTTAGCATTCCTGTACCGTATCATACAAGTCTATATTAAATCAAGGTGTGTAAGTTGTTCTTTATTGTTGTTACCATATGTTTTTCCTGTCTCATCTATTTCTGCTCTTCTGATGTGCAAAGATTTAAATCCATTACAGATGTGACATCAGCATTTTCTCATGTTACTGGTTGAATTCTATCTGCATTATCAATAAGCATTCATCTTGAAGTCATAATTTTATCTCCCCACACCTCAAGTACAGCCAAGGGGGCTATTTCTGTTTTTTTCGCTGACAACCACATCATGAGTTACTGAAGATTTATAATCAGGATATTCCAGGGACTTGGACATCAGTTGCAGCTGCAGTAATCTATCAAAAAAGCCCTCTGTGGTCCTTTGATGCATGTTTGCAATGAGGATTATGACTGTTTCCCCCAGCTTTGTGAATTATTGGACAACTTGGGGCCTGTGTCCATTACACTAATGGTCCTCAGAGGAGGACATGAATGTGTGATTATGTACTTACCAGAGGGCTCGTTTGTGAAGCTATATGTAGCACTTGGCATTGTAGGCGGTGGAGGTGGTAATGCCTTGGAGTTTTGGTCATTCTGTATCTCATTAGTCATGGGGTTGCTGGTGTGGCGGGTGAAGGTAGGTGGATGGAAGGGTCTGTAGCCTCCTGGCGACAGTGCAGGCATCTGCAGAGGAGGCTGAGCAATCATGGGAGGCTGCGGACGGACAGGCCGACTCCTCTCCTGGACCACACCATATGAGTATCCTCCACGCTTACACTGCTCTTCCAGCTGCACCAGCAGTGCACTCTGGTTGCTTGCAAGAGCTGACAGATGCTGGTACTTATGCTCCAGGTCACGGTAGCGTGCAGCTAGCCTCCCCATCTCATGTGTGTGGTTGAGCACGCGTGTCTCCAGCTGTGACACCTCTAGAGCGTTGTCTCGTTTGCGGATAATCTCATGCAGCAGCTGCATGTAGAGCTGCGTAACTCGGGAATTCATGTTGCGGCTCTCTTTGCGCAGTAGCTTGACTTCGTTGACCACACCGCCATCTACCTCTACCAACTGCTGCAATGTCTCAATCTGCCGTCGCTGCTTCTGCAGCTCACTGTTGAGCAGCTCCAGCTCCTGCTTATTGACCCGATTCTCCAGCAGGGACTCGGGCTCCTTGGAGTTCACACATATGGCCCCATTGTTTTTCTGCTGTGGAACAATGAAGGTATAGGAGCATTTGTCTGTTTGGAGAGCACTGTGGTCTACCAGGGAACGCTTTTGCCGTTTTGGTGAATAGATAAACTCTCTCTCCAGTATCTCATCACTGTTCCCAATTTCCTGAGTGTCTCCCTGGAGTGAGGGTCCTGAGAGAAACAGGAGCACCAGCAAAACCACCACAGGGAGAATCATAGCACAGTCCTGCTGCACCAAGCCGAGATGATTTCTGCAATGACATGGAGAATATCAATAAATGTTCATTTTAAATTACGGAATTGATAATCGGATGTTGCATTTTCTTTAGTTAACCTGCTGTCATCAAGAATATTTAATTTTGTATATTGCATTACTAATGGGACAGGTTTTTTTAATTTTTGTTTACTTTGGGTTAGGAAAATGAGCTGAAATACAAAGTTAACTGTGAAAACAAATTCAGCAGTTACTTTTAACTGTTGGTCTCTGACTCTAGCCAGGTGGTCTCTAACACTGTCTAATGTTTGATGCTTAGCAGGTAGTGTACAGAGGGGTTTATGAGAACTTTTTCAGTGAAAAGCTGCCTGCTGGAGATGAGGTTGATGAGAAGAGAATTTGCAGGCTTTAAAACCAAAACAAAAGTCTAAAAGAGGATAAAACACTGCATATATCTGAGAAGAGAACAACTATATAAAATATAGATAATAAAAAATAAAAAAGACTCATCATTATGGTAACTTTGCTATTTTATACTGTAGAGTGTATGTGTCAAAATTTCTGCGTCAGTTTAAATGAATATTTCTGGCTTGCTCTCTGCTTTTATAACTTCCAAAACTGATTGCTTTGTTAACAATTAAGAGATTGAAAAAAGAACAGTAGAGACTCACATGTGTGTGGCCCTTACTTAATCCCATACAGTGAAAACACTGGTCCTCTTCACTAAAACATGTGACTTCGAAGTGTTGCTCAAGCAGATTTGTTCTCTTTTTCCCAGTCTTGGCTGAAACCTTGTTTCATGGCACGCCGTGTTTTAGAGTTGACTTTTTCGGTCTTGGGGTAAAATACTATCACAACATTGGAATGCTCAATAACACAAAACACAAAGGGGAATCTCCCCAGACGATATCAGTTCAGTTGTTGGAGATGGTGGTTACTACGTCATAACATGTTCTGCCAGCTCCTGCCTCAGCCAGGCCAGTTTAATCACGATTAGTGGACTTCATCCATTTTCCCATAATACAACAGGATCTGTAAATGTCATATTGAGGGTTTTTCAAGTTGAAAGACTGCAAGTCAAATTCATTACTCACTGTAGTGGACCTTAAGTGAGTTCAACATGTGAGCAGTGATACATTTGTTGTGTTCATATTTCTGGTGTAAATATGTTTTTGCTCTTGGTCCATGAACTGGACTGGTGAAGCTTCTATCTGTTATCTGACTTTGGGAACTTTTTAAGGAACCATAAAACTTTCCTTGAATTTTGAAAATAAAACACATGTTCAGTCTTAGCTGTTTCCTCTGCTCCTCTGCTTCCTCTCGCCTGACTCACGAAAGATCTGTTCGTGATATACAAAAAAGCAGACTGACTTTGCTTCTTTGAGGAAAAGCATCATATCTATCTTTTTAGGTTATTTTTTTCATCTCTACAGTTCTCTGGACAAAAAATTATTCAATAACAGTTGTATAATATCACTGAAACTTTATTTTACCGTTGTTAAAATATTTAATGTGTGATTTCCCTGATCTGCGCTGCTCTTCAGACGCTGTGAAGATCTTTGAGCTCAAACAGTTAGTAAATTAGTCTGACAGAAAAATAATGAGGAGCTATTTAGACAACTGATTATTCGATTCCCACCTTAAAATAGAAACTGAAAAAATGACCATTGTGTAGGTTTGTTGCGACATTTTCTTTATATCAAAATTATTAATCATTAAATAGAGAAAATATATATATCTGGACATTAATTGATGATAAATTTTAACATTTTAACAGCATTTTAAGAGTGTGTTTTTTGGATGCCTCTATGTTCTGTGGTCTGTGTTGGTTATATAAAAAATAGAGAGAATGAATAATTGCACAAGAAGCAACTACGTTTTTTCAAATTTGCTCATTTGCTGCCTTACTTTCAAATGAAATGAAGAAAATCATTTATTTCTTTGATTAGCTTAAGAAGGAGACGTGTGCCGCGTTTCCATACAAAGTACCCAGAACTTGAACAGATGTCAGTATTTCTGCTCATTAAGACCTGGACTTTGTCATTGGTTCATTCATCTTTGCTTTATTCTGCAGGTCCATGTTCATGTGTCAAAGTCAATGGGCAAATATTAAAATGCTGTATGAACTCAGTCAATCAGATGTGTTCAGTGCAGCAAGCCCAACCCACAAAGTTCCTGCACTTTTGGCAAGACCTTCCTCTGAGCACAGCAGTATTCCCTCTGCCATTTAACAAATCCAACTTGTGTGACATGTACATTATAAAGTTGCTGAAATGGAAATCGGCTGAACATGACAGGAAGCTCTTACTCCTGAATGAAATGATTGTAGGAGGTGTAAACTGCACTGAAGCTCTTCCAAGCTTTCCTGTGTTCTGATGCATCAAGAGACTGAGGCCATAATATTTTCATGAGGCCTGTGTTGAGGTGCGCTGCTGTAAATGCATGTTTTGACAATTTTATAGGCCAGCTGTAGTAGAATCTGAACCTATTCTCCAGCCTTTTTCCATTTCATTTTAAAGCTCAGCCTTCCTGAAAATGTACCTGCATCTCACATAACAGTATTTCATGTTCGACTGATTGACCACTGCAGGCAGGAGAGCGTTTCACCGTATTGAAATCATGAGTTTCTGTTGAGGATCTCAGAGGACTGATCGTGTTCAGACGCAGCCCTGCTCTGCTCTCTGTATTGGTTCAGTTACACTGATGAGGCATACATTTTGCGGATTGAATTGCCATAAAACATTTTTAAGGGAAAGATGTGATTCATTAGTCCAGAACTGAAACGCTTTGATAGTCCACTCTGATGCTGTGTTATTTCACACTTTGTTCTGAGCAGCTGCTGGAGATTTACTGATCCTGTCACTACAAAATACTGATGACATTAATTCTGGAGGAGGTGTGATAGCCCCAGCTGCAAAATACACATACACACACACATATTAACACAACATGTCACTTGCTGGGAGATAAAAGTGGTGATTATTTACAACTTGGTGGCTACAAGCTAAACTATAGTTAAATAATCAACAACAGAATCAGACAATCAAAGCCCTCTACATCTAAAGGCTCAGCTCCTCACTTCACCGGTCTCTTTTCAACAAAATGTGTGCCGATGCAGATACTGCATCTGATACTGTATATCCAGTAGTCTGAATATGTATCTCAGTTTATCCACACTTCTCCAGATATTCACTGCTCCTTCTTTACAAACATTATTATTCAATGTTAAGAGTGGCTAAAAGTCTCATTATTATTCATAGCAGAGAAATATAAGCAGGTACAGCCCTACTGGTGGCAGGTCTCAATCAGCTGCTCAGCCAAGCACAAAAAAATCCCATTTTTTTATTTGGTCTGTTCAAAAACTAAAACATAAGGCTAAAAAGAAAAAATAGTTATTTTGGTTGGTTCAAATGTTTTGTAAACTTGCTGACTCTAGATTTAGCCTTGTGGCTGGTTGCTCTGTTGGCCAGTTTGTCACCATGTACATTGTTATCATTTGAATCATATTATCAGCCGTTTTTCCTGGTCTCATCCTGTTAATCTGGATCAGAATTGGCACTGATATAACAGTCAAGAGTAGATTGTTGTTGTTGTCAGTGGATATGTACTAAATCTGGCCAGGCCAAATTAAATACTTTTTCTTAGTCGCAGTCTTATTGAGCCTTGAGAAGAAACAGAAGTAGTGCATGCTGTTGCAAAACCATTAGCAGTAGTGGAAGGTTGCTGTTGTCTTTTCTTAGACCGTTTTAGTTTCAGTGTCTGGAATGAGCAAACTTTTACTTTGGCCTCGTGAGTTCACCAACTTACACAATGGAAAGGACGAAGACATGATGCAGAGGCGGAACTTTCTTTGAACAGCAGGAATGAATCAGTTGTTGGTGGAAGATTTGCTGATTCCAAGATTAAAATTGTGATGTGGCGTTTATACAAGCTCACATAACAGTAACAGTAGTGAGTGGAAAAGCATCTTTGCAAAGGGATTCTCTGCGTGCATAAATCTGGTCCTGCTTGACTCTCCCTACAGGTGACTGCAACTGCTCAACCCTCACTTGATTGTCAGGTCCATTATTGAGACCTTGGAGGCGTGGATGGAATAGATGGAATTTCTTTGATTGGTCACTTTCAGCACCCGCAGACTCACACATTCCTACCAGTGTCAAAAGTCAACTTGATGAGCCAGTGCTGAGTGGCAGTAACGTGCACCTAGGCAGGGTCGAGCTTGCTGTTGCTGTAGCCTCCCTGTGCTCCATGACTGCAAATGTTCTCCTGCAGGGATGGCTTTGTCACTCGCTGACAATGCTCTGTGCATTTGTGTTTGGTACTAATTTAATTCCATAGTCTTACCATCCCTACCTACAGTCTCTGGATTCATGCATTTTAATTTCTACTTGTGAATTCTGATTTCATGAGGAGGTAAATTTACAGCATTCAGCCAGCATCAAACTTTAAGCATAGCATATTCTCTTTAATACTTGACATCAATATCTATGCTGGGATAAATAAAGCTAACTTCATTTGTCTACCATGCAGAATTTGTGTTACTGCTATACAACATAATATAACCAAAAATGAATGATGTCTTGTTTTTACTAAATGATGGTTAAAGTGCAGTGATTGAAGAGCTCTGCAGTATTTTATCTGCCACGTTGCTCTAATGAATATGAATTGTTCATTTCCTGCTGTCTGCTGAACATGACATGAAGTAATTCAGGCCGGCCCCAGAGCAACTGGAGGGGAAGACATCGCAGTCCAACAAACAATCAAACACACAGCTTTTAACTTCCTCACTTAACATTTTTCCATCTTTATTTTATTTGCATCTTTCCAAAGCTGAAAGCTGACGTCCAAGTGTGCTCAATCTCACGTATTTACTGTTATTCACTGGCTTGTGTCTGTTATTGTGTTTGTGTGTGTTGGGAGGTGTGTGCACGCCTGTGTTAAGTGGTCAATATGTGGCTAGACACAGCCAACAGGCATTGCAAATACCTTTGCAGGTAGAGATGATAGGGAAGCCTGTCCATAGCCACAGTGTGTTCAGGGCATCTGTCAGATCTCTGCTCACTGCAAAATGCAGCATGGACCCCATAAAATCAGTCCAGACTCAGATCACCATCTGTCAGTCATACTTATAAAAGGTGTGAGCAGACATGTATACGACCGCACAGAGAACAAACACAGCCCTCAGTGGTCGACGTCAGAATAATTTGGCAGCTACAAAAGTGATAAATGAATTTGTCATGCAGGCTTTCTGCCTCCTCAGCTCCCACTCCTCTCCCTTTCTATCTTTGTCACTGTGGCTGTTTCTGGCCTTCATTCATTCTCACCCACACACATGCACACACAGCAGGAACAGTTGCTGGTGGCTGCGACTTGTCTGCGCCGCAAACGCATGTCAGCGTCTGGACACAAAGGCATGACAGGCCTGTGGAGCTCTTTAAACCACAGGGGGAGAGAGAGGGGAGTGACACCCGGCTCTCCTCATTCAGCAGATTTGTTTTAAGTGTTGGCTGACTAACGAACAACTTAACAACTCGAGTAACTGCTAAGATTGTAGCAGTAGTATTATTTTCATCCCTTTTTGTCTGTATGAAATTGAATGGACTGCAGCAGCCTAGCTATCCTTTCATTAGTCTCTGACTAATATCTTCCTGCTCTGCCTCAACATGCTGCTTGATGGTTCAGTAGTTACTGAAAAGGTTTGCTCAGTCTTTGATTTGCGGTGTGTTGCAGTTTAACCAGAAGTAATAACATCAACGTGACTGTAACACAATTTGATTCTTTACATGGTCGCCCAATTACACTGACAGCTAACTGGCATCAGTGTTTAAAAAATCAGCATTTATTTACAGCTAAAAGGAACCTTTTACCTCTTCATGCCAAGACATGAGTGTGTTTCGATTTATACTAAATATCCCAGCAACTTTGCATAAACAAATCAAGGCCCTCTTAAGAAGTATTAAAGATTCCCTAGTGGAGTTTTTGACCTTAAGTCTGCACATGCACACACACACACAAGTGATGCAATATACAGTCCTGCCAATAGTTTCACACCACTCCACTGATATATAGATGGAGGCAGTGATGTGTCAGGCAACACAGCAAAGCACTACATGCCTGTATTGATATTTCTCCACTATAACAAGTTAATAACAAATTGGTGGGGCTCTGATATTGACTTTTCTAACCAGCAGTTATAGCTTCTCAAAGATTAGTCCAAAATGAATATTTCCATGCTGTTCATATCCCTCAATAAAAAAAAAAAGGGTGGGACATGTGGAATTCTTCATTCTTCACAACTATGAAATGTTCTCAAATACCAAAGGTCAGCAAGCAGTGGACATTCTCAGACCAGATTCAACTGTGTCCCTGATTCACCTGCAATACTTAAGTCACTCTGTGATTATTATATTAAGCTTCAGTTAACAACGCTGTAAAAGTTTAATTCCCCAAAAATCTGCCATCCAATTTTAAATTATACATTTAAATTAAGCTAAAAATTATTCAGATTTGAATAGTTGCTCAATCAGCTAATCTGAATTCAAGATTATTCAAACAAGTGAATCGAAAACTTTCCTATTTTGTCTTTTTAAAAAAGATCAGCATTAATACTTAATAATATACAAGTTATAATCATAATTGTATGACATCTAAAGGAAAGAGTTTGAAGGAGTGGTTGCAGGTGTTTGCATTGTTAATGAATGATATGTCTAGAAACACAGAACAAGACTCATCATGTGTTCAAAAAAGGAGCCATTGAACCTGAAATATGTGCACGCTAGGAAGTGTAAACATAAGATAACAATGATCTCAAAGCATGTATTTCAGTTAGCAAAATGAAAAATTAATCAGACATGTATTCATGCACTGTGTAATCTCTCATGGGTTTTTGAAAGTAATAACCTGATGGTATAAGTTGGCCCATACTAATGTGTATAGATGATACAAAGTTAGTAGGGAGCTGGTTTACTTGATGAGACTTAACAGTGCACTGTAAAACCTTAAGTGATTTTAAAACAGAAACTATCCTGACAGGTTACAACTGTAAGCAACAATAAAGAGTTGGAATAGAGAATATTGTTCAAACTGTGGATTAACTGTGCAGTAAAACCCTTATTGTTACTTAAAGAGGAGCAAAGGGAAGGAGACTGTTTAAACACTTTGTTAATGATAGAGCAGTGTGCACTGAGCACAGCCAGTATTCAGTGTGTTGGATATAAAATGAAAGCATCAGGTCAGATAATTGCCCCACTCACCACTTGTCTCTGTTTTCTTATTTCCCTTCGCTTTCTGCCAAGTTTGACTCCCAAACTTCACCAGACAGAGTTGATCCACATTTCCTCTGTGTCTGTCCGTTATTCTGTCAGTGGCGTTCCCTCATATTATTCCCTTCACCTGCTGCCAGAATCAATTCTGTGTCCAGACCATAAGGAAAATGTTCCAGCTGTGATGATGTCCCTGCAGACTAGGATATTTCTTTTAAACAGCCCCCAAGGGTCCAATCAAGCAGCGACAAACAGCCAGAGTTTTCCTCTTGCAACTTCATTCATCTGCAGCCGATGCTTTTTCCCACCTTTTGTCAAGTGATGAGTCCTAAACTTTGAGCTCACGCTGGTTCCTCAGACAGAAACTGTTTCTCTTCCTTCCAGAGGCTCGACCTCTCTCTGTCTTCCTGCCATTACAAGTGGGGACACTTATTGTTGCTTGAAGTAATTAAGCTGTGAGCCACAGCAACGCCCCTTTCCCCTCCCCTTGACAACAGACAGATCATGGAGGCAGTAGATAGAGGCTCCCAGTCCCCCCACCGCAGCCCTTGTCCCCTGCAGCCCCCCGTGCATCTCTCAGTCCCACAGTCCTCTATTTTTTTTTCCACTGCTGTCCTCCAGCCAGCCCAGGACTCCCTCTTTGGCAGAGACTGGGAGCTGACCAGCCGCACATGTCAGCAGCTGCATGTGTTGCCGTTAGGTCACAGCTTTGGAGCATGTGGATCCTGACCTGTACTTATTGAAGGAAGCTACAGGAAGGAGACTTGTTTACCTTCAGTTTTTTTTTTTTCTTGTTTGTTTTTAGTTTGGTTCAGCAGAGACCAAAAAATAAAGAAAAGCTGTGTGTGATCCTCGTAGCCTTATTCTGACTTCTATAATACTGGACATGAATAGGAACAGAAGGTGTAGTTCCCCATCTTGAGTTGCATATTTTCAGTGTGTAAGACAACTCTTACATTGAGTCTTTAAGATGAGATGTTTATCTGTGAACCAGACACAAGACTGTCCATTCAAATAATTTGCCAAAAGCAGAGGTGGAAGAGTCTGGATACAGTTTGTTATGTTGTCATAGTAATTACTGGTTACATAACACCTAACAAACAGTTTCGACAAATATCCAGTGACTCATTGTATTTGCGATGCTCACAAACTCGTGGCATACGATAGCCTTTTATCCATGGTTTAAAAAAAACTGCCCATTGTCTCAGAGAGGTTAGGTTGGTGAGGAGGATGATGATTGATTGAGACATTTGGAGAAACTCTGCTCTGTGGGAAGAGAAGTTTAGGTTGATTTGTGCTTTTTATTTTAGATCCAAAAACTTTACAGGGAAATTTTCAGAGGGTTTAACGTCATTTCTTTGTAGCTTCAAATGAACTTTGTTCCAATCAGAAAATAGCATGTCTTTATGAAATACTGTGTAGTACTGTCAAGCTCTCATCTTTATGCTGGACACATTTCTCATTAAGACTCAAAAGATCATCACAAAGATCATCACTGTTGACATAAACAACAAAAAAACTAAGAGGCACTACGGTGCAATAACAGCATTATCACCAAATCAAACCCTAAAAGGAAATATTATGATACTTATTTAAGTGCCATCATGTTAAGTTGAAAAATGCCCCAGAGCAACATTCAGATCCAGCAGAGCATAAAACCAGAACCAGGATTCTTCTTTTATTTGTCAGGACTCTTCCTGTATGTGAGTTTTATCAAAGAGAGAGTCTTGGGACTTCTTATAATGTCTTTTGTACGTCGTGCAATCCCGTGTCTTTTCCTTTCTGTGCTTCATGAAGGAGGACGTGCCCCAGCCTGTGACTGCTCTCGTGTCTGTGTTCTCTGTTCATGCACACGATCTGCTCTGATGGGTCTGATAATGACCCGCAGTGGAGCTGCAACTGCAAGGAAGTCCTCCCCACAGAAAAAAGACTGAGTTACATCAGTGTTGACCATTAAACCATTAAATTAGTTTTTAAAAACTTTTTACTTTTACTGTCTTAGCTGCTCGTGTTTGGTGTTTAGGAGGTTGTCAGCATACAGAAAGTGATGTGTCTGTAGTGTAAATGTGAGTGGAAGTAGCTACCATGACCGAACATATGAAGGAAAGACCATCACAACATTATCTAATGGGTGTCAAGAACACGCTGTTTGACTGAAAAAAGATACAATGCCACAGAGCAGGTCACATGGAAACAAAGATGTTGACATGTTAAAATGTGTAACAAACTAAGTTCACAGGAAAAGTCGGTAAAGTAAATAACTAAGTGTGTTTTAAATTAAGTAAGTGTACAGTAAATACCAGAAGAAGGCACACAGATTAGTAAAATAACATAAATCCAATAAATAAACAATTAAGTCATTATTATCATTATATGCAAATAACAATGATTAACAAAGGAGTAAACAAACAGAAGCAAATAACTACTCAACATAGTCATTAAATGGAGGAGTCATGTAAGAAAATCATCTCAGTAGCATTAAAACATGGAGGAGATTGTACCAAAAGTGTCTTTTAAATAAAACACGTTTTTCAGGAAGAGGCCATTAAATGTGCAAGTTTTCTAAATGTGCACTAAAGCAGCATAAAATTAACTGCCTATTGACAGGTGAGCTATACAGTATGTCTATGATGAACTCCTACTGAGTCACTGATGAGCACAAAAACTGTAGAATATCATTATATAAGTATGAGAGAATTAATTTAAAGTTAAATTAAAGTTTGCTGTTCAGCAGAAATTCAGTACAGATTTCCCAGATTATCACTTGCAGAGACAATAAATATTTCTTTATTCCTCTGTGAAAGGGGCTTCAGCCATCGTGAAGCAACAGTTTTGCAGCCTAATTGACCACTGACCACCAGCGCTGTGTGCTGGCAGAATGACTGCGCCTGAATGGTATGAGTTGGTAGACGCCTTGTGACCGGGCTTTGCTGTGCGTCAGAGAAGCAGGGAGACAGGAAGCAATGCTGCACGGCTCTACAGAGCGAGCACAGCTGAAACGCATTACACCTCGCACTCGTGTCTATCAGGATGACATCATCGGCAAATATTTGTTAAGCAGTTTGTGTTGCGTTGTGCAGATGTAATATTTAGGCTGGACCTGCCAGCACAGCTGATATCACGGACAGCCAGTATATCTCAATGGGAATTTGGGGGGGGGGTGTAAAGCACGTAGTTGAGGGGATTTGTATTTCCTGCAGGTTCATGCAAAACATTGTCCTTCCTGTGAGGGCACAGTTTTACTGGTGTTTTATTTGTCTTCATGTCTTTATTAAATTAAATTATAAAGTTATTTTGTCTTGTCAGCAGCACAACTCAACAGCTCGACATGAAAGAAAACATTTTCATTACGTTGTTTATTCCATTCATCGCTTAATATTATGAGATGTAATGAACATTATGGTCAGAGGCCAGCGAGCCAGTGCTGAGGCTTCAGTCTTGTTTCTTTCATCATTACAGCTAAAATGCTGAGCTTTGTAACGGCGCCAAACTCTGCCTGAGGTGCTACCCAATATTTCCACAACTGGTTTCCATCTCATCCTAACCCTCATCAATTTGAGCCTTTACAGTTTTATATGTTGGCAGTAAGGCAGTCTGCACACATCTTGTAAACTCGGTGTGTAATCATTAACGATGAAGTCTCCCCCTGCTTTTTTTTTTTTCTCCCTGCACCATTTCAACTTCTGTTCCTTAAGTGTTTAAAGATGAAATCATAGCTTTCCATATGATGTTGTCTCACACTATTTGTCACATTGTCTTGGGGCAGCTGAAAGAAAGATGAAATTATAAATGGTTCGCGAGGGATTACATCAGTTTTTTTTCTTCAAATAAAAGTAGTGAAAGTAGTTTTACAATGATTGTCCTGAAAGAGAGGATCCCTCGTGTGCAACCTTTGTCTGTTTTGAATCAACTTTAAATAAAGCTGGTAGCACCGGATAGACTGAAGGTCCAACCACAAAAAATGTGTATTTTTTATTGTGTTAATTTTATAAATTTACTGTCATCATTCAGATATAGTGTGTCCAGGTGCTGAAAATCAAATAACTGGATACAAACACTCCACAATTTTGGTAAAGTATGATAATTCACCAGTTTGACTGCAGTTGGCTCAGACTACAAGCCACTGGTACTCATTTAGGCTACAGGACACACTGTGATTCCACTGATTAAGCAGACAGGTTACAGGTAATATTTCTAAATGACAGTAACTCTGAGCTTTGGTCCCCACCCTGATCAGAGGCAGAGAGATAAATCAGCCCTGCAGCAGTAACTTTTGACCCTCAAGGAGAAAACATTCAACAGCTTCATGTGTCCAACTAAAGTAGAAACAAAGCCAAGACAAACTAATGGCCACTGCTTTAGCCTGACTGTCTAAAGCAGTGATGCAGCTCTTGTGTTGACACTGTCTCCTGTGCTTTTGCTGAAAAAGGTTCAACCCTTTCCAGTTCAGCAGTTACAGCATTGTTTGGCCTCTGTGAGCAGGCGGTTGGACCACACACTGAGGAGGAGGGCAAATGATGATGCACCATCCAGTCAATGCTGCAAACCGAACTGGAAAATAAGAGACGTGAAGAAAATGAAAGCTGAGAGAGTCCTGACTAATCTGAGCCTGTGACAGTGAAGCAGGACTCAGGAGCAGAGCAGCAACAGGTAAACTGCTGTGTGCGTGTATCCCAGGCACTCGTGTATCATCCTCCAAGTATGGGTGCAGGAGGCCAAGCTATCCTGACCCCTGCTCCCTGACCTCTGACCTCTCTAATGGCTGACCCCCTGTGGGGCATGTCTCCTTTGTGCTACTGAAGATGCTCAAGAACTGAAACGCATGTCTGTGCGTGCAGGGTACATGAATCTTCTAATTCATTATGACTTACAGAAGGCCACTAAAAATGCAGTTGACCAAAATGTGATCCCTCTTATCACATTTTCCTTTTGTTTTATATCTAAATAAAAAGGATTCAAGGGCAAAATATTTGTTTTACGAGCTTAATTTTTACAAATTGTCTTTTTTTAACAGTTAAATTTGATGATTTTTAAAGTACCTCACATTACTTTAAGGCACTTTGCTAATCTTAAAGTGGACTATGTCTTTGCACATTTCTTCTTAGCCTGAATAATATATGACGGTCATAGGGTTAAATGTATCCATAGCAACAAGAGTCATTGGGTCTTTGAGTGTCTGTGAACCAAAAAGACCTCTGACCTGAAAGACAAAATAAAAGCTCTTTAAAAATACAACCATTTACCTTTTAAAGTAGGTCATTTGTCTTTCCTCCATGAATGACCCTAATGAGTGTTTTGTGATTTGCTGCCTCTGTTTCCTATATTTTTATAATCCAGCAACAAATCCCATCAAAAGACACAACTGAAAGAAATTTCTTTAAAAACTCCCAATTTTCTTTACTTTTTCTGTTGCTGAGCTGCGCCGCTCACAGATTGCAAGATGAAACAGCAAATCAAGATGCATAATTCTGAATTGAACTGAACAAATTTTAAGTTAGTGATTTCGTGGCATTTTGTTAAATCAGACTTGTGTTTGATTTCTTTGTGAAGTGCTCAATTTTGAAAAATCTGACATGGTGATGTTTGATAGCAGCTCCTCCATGTGACTTTTACAAATATTGTTACACTGTAAAAGTCATACAAGGTGGCTAAAAAAACAAAGATAATGACAAAAAGCTTCAATGGTATAACAATAAACAAACCAAATGATACCATCATTTGTTTCCCTGCTTGTTCTGCAACTTCTTCAAACCTCTTCACATACATTTGATACTTATGTTCCACCTCTGAACTCTTATGTGTCTGTCACAGCCGCCTCATATTCCTCTGTGAAAGCTCCACTGTTGTCCAGTGATGTGCTTTTAACACGCTGTTGCACTGGGAGACATGTTACTTGACTCAGTCCCACATTCATCGTCCTGCTGCCCCAAATCTTGAACACCAAATATGGAACACCAAATATGGATTAATCAGCTGCTGAGAATAGTCATCACAACTAATGCACCACTTCCTCCTTATTAAGGAATGTTTGACTAAAACTACAGCAAGCACCTGTTGTAGGAATGAAAAAAAACAATGTGAGTCTTTTACTGAAGATTTATATCTTTAGTAGGATCCAATGGAGGCTGAGACTAAAGTTAGATAGTATTGAGAAAACAGGCCAACACATTGTTTTAGTATTTTCACAAGAATTTTTAGACAGAAAAATATTCAGTAGCTGTGCTCTTAAAGGCACAGCAACCCCTTAAATGACAAATATATTTGTAATTGTGTTTGTAATGTATTTTTGTTATTAACCTCGTTTAGTTTTACGCATCTGAAACATCTGTTATGGCCACACATTTCAAATAAAAAGTACCCAAACATTTTCAAGTTGTGCAGCTATAGTCGAAATTTTATTAGAAAACATCTTCCCTCCTTTGTCTGTCATTTGACAATCTTTCATGTGAATGGCAAGTTACAACTCCTCACTGCGAAAGATGACGTACGAGTGGCCACAGAGCATAAAACACAGTGACATTTCCAAACATATTGCATAATTTCAAAAGCAGTGACATAATGAGTTCTGCTGGATCTCAGTTCGAGGAGGCCGAGGAATGCAGCCATAATTATTATTTTATTTTAACCTCAGTCCATTCTGTAAAAAGTTAGACAAGTAATCGTGAAAAGTGTTGAAAATGCCTTTTATTTTTATTTTGGTCTCTGAATCACTTTTAAGAAATGTTCCTGTACGGCATCATTCTGGCATTCGTCAGATCCCCACAACACCGTCTAATAAAAAACACAGTTATGCTCGAGCCTCCATCATTGCACAATGAAAGCAGAGCAGCCAGGCTGTGAGAGGGAGGTAAATGGATTGAACACAGAACTGCATGGGCAGTTTGTAAACTGGCAGCAGGTGTGTGTCTGTGTGTGTGTATCACAAATTATTGTTTGAGGTGTAATAAGAGACCTGAAACTTTTCACTCATCCATATTGCGTTCATCTCAGTTATTTGAATCCCGATTTTAACATATTGGAGCATGTGTTCTCATTTTGTGGCCTTGCTGTAAGATTACTGGTGAAATAGCTGTCAGGATTTCATCTGTCGTTATTTTCCCCAAATCTGAGGATGGTTATGATCTCCCTGAGGTGACACTCCTCTGGACACTAGCAGTTGTTACACCCCCACATTCCTGTAATTTAGCCTTTGACAAACTGATAGTGGCCTTTTCACCAGGAAAAAGACAATGGTTAAATATTGTTCACTGAAGATATTTTTCTGATAATGAGTCAATAATAGTATAGTAAGAATCATGATATATTGTTTTAAGTGATTACATCTAAAAAGATTGGTTCTGCTATCAGAAATGAGGACAGAGAGCTTTAAGGTCATGGTTTTGGTGTGATTTTCAGTCATGAATTACATCATTTGTTTTCTCCTCTGTCTGTTTATAAGGGCAGGGATGAGCACTTCGTTTTGCAAAAGACCCGTCATATAAAGGGTGTCTAAAATTGTGCCAATGGTAAGAATACCCAGGTCCAGGTCCTCTTGCACATTGTTGAAATTTCAAAACTAAAATTATCAGCAGACAATTATGAGCGATCACGTAGACATTCATGCTGTTTACAGTCTGAGCTGTCATGACAGCCTGTCCTCAGAGGAACATATTCCTCCTTTGTTACTCACTCATCTCCGTTGTCATGCTGTTTGGAGAAGGTGCTGGTTCATCCATCACTGGTGTCACTGATGTAATGGAGTGAAAATCACAAACTGCTTGACTGTTTACCTTTTCATCCCGTGGTATCATCGGCCTGCTGTTTCAGGATTTCTGCTCTTCATTCATAGATTTTTCAATCTTTTTCATCATTTCATCATTAACGTCCTCTGCTCCAATCTCACCATGAGGGAAAACTAATTTTTACTAGACTGGTCTGATAAGAGAAGAACCTCAGCAATTTCATACCAGATTGAGAAACAAATTTATTACAGGGATCTTGGAGGGTGGAAACAAGGTGTGCTTTTAATCACACATATGTTTTTCCTTGTGATTAAGGTAAAAAAGCTCCACCTGACAGCATTCAGTTTAGTCTTGTGAGGTGTAACGGGTCTGACCAACTGAGATAAAAGTTTTTGGCTTTTATGTAAAAGTGACCTGGATGGTTATTTAGACGAAACGTCGACATAAAAAGAAAAAAATACACATCCAAGAATATACGATAATCAAGGCAGGTTCATCTATCAGGGCTCAGCTGACACATCAGTCAATGACAGCAGATCAAGGAGCTGTACTGAGTCCAGACTTGACATCAGCTGGTTTGTGAGAAGCCCTTCGTATAAAGAAAAAAACTGATGTGAATGATGTAACATGTTGCTGGAATGAGCAGAACTTATTCCTTCCAGTGTCGGCTGATGATTTCTGAGGATAAACGTCTATAAATCTGGTTGGAAATCATATAAAGAAGGCGCTCTTCATGACTTCAGCTCTTGCCTCATAATCATCAAGTTCAGCCTTTTTCCTTCAGTAAGTGATCTGGTGATATTTGTCTATAGAGCCATGGTAACTGTGCAAACATGAACTAATGTTGCAGTATGACTTTCAGATTCACCAACATATACTATTTTGATATGACATTAACTATGTTTAGGCTTCAAAGACGGGGGTGAGGTGAGTCAGTAAGTAGCGGGGTGAGGATCCCGCCACTTACTGTCTCACTCCATTGCAATCATACGCTTCCTGTATACGTCATGAAGGATTTGAGGGATTAACAAAAGAAAAAAAACAAATGGAAAATGTTCATATATTTTTAAATCGATCACATTTAGCGCATTTCTACAGTCAGATATGTCCTATTCTGTGAATTTATCAGCCCCTGATATCCGTAAGATAGTAAATATTTTCCTGACCTTAATTAATACATCTGTTACCCCATGTATGTCAAAATTTGACACTACTAGAAGAGTTTGCACAGGTGCAGTGTGGGTGAGCTCCTTACTTTATTGGAGCCCTGTAACTTTTATGAATGCACATTCCCCAGGATGTCCACCTGTGCCCCCTGGTCTTTTCCAAAGCCCTGTAAAATGCTACGTCTCCCTGCTATTTTCCACATCCCATCTCAGGCACACTGTTGACGTACCCACAAAACATTTTCAGGTCTTAATCTCACTGCATGTACAAATGGCCTTTTGCAACATGTCTGTTCATGCTAAACCCCCTGCTAACCTTTGTTTGTTGTTCAAATGACAAAGCATGGTCTCTTTTTTTTTTTTTTTGCACTGCATCAAAAAGAAAAATTGCAACAAACCACAAAAGCTTCGTATGAATATCGTTGTTGGATACCATCAAACTGAGAAAATAAAACTTAAATTAATATTAAACTAACCAAACACACAAATGTGCAATGTGCAATCTCGGCCATCTTTAATACCTTCAAGATCAATCCAGTTTCAGTGCTTTTGTCCTTGGAAAGGCAAATGTTTGGCAGTTGCAAACAGACATGTACATGTGTTGAAGTGAGATCACAAGGTTTGAGTGTCAAAACAAAGTGGAGCATGAGCCAAATCCATGTTTATTGCCTTCACTAACCATTGTGGAAGTTATCCGTCAGTATTGGTGTAAACATGTGAGTGAAAACCCACATCGTGATGTGTAAACACTGTCACATTTACACCTTAGTATCTTTTGATTTTACAGCTAAAAATGATCAACATGCTGTTGGTACATGCATTGACCAAAACATTCCAAATTTAATATGCATGTGGCAGCCTTGCAATAAAATCCATATTAATGCATCTGTGGATGTTGGTATTAAGACGCATCAGTGCATGGTAAACCATGAGACATGCAGCAGCCTGAAGGAAAGACTGAGGTAATGGGTGATTTACCAGAGAAGCTCTGTGATCACAAGCCCATACAAGACTGTTGAGATTCCTACATCTTACCTCCTGTTAAATGTTCATTAAAACTAACTTCACATTATAGTCGCCTTGTGTACAGTAAAACTGTTGGTGAATGTTGGAAGGAGCCATGCAGGTCTCTTTTTCCTGGTTTCTATAAGTCTTCCCAGAGTGTAGTGCCCACTTCGCTGCACTATTAGAATTAGGATTCAGCTTCTTGGTCGCGACTGCTTTGTCTTAACCATGACCTACTAGTATTACAACGTGTTTCCTGTGCTGGAGATGGAGAAAAGACAGGCCATCCAGTCTTTTTCAGTGATTAATTAACTTTAGCTAAAAACTAAACGTATATGTCTAATTGGTCAAGAAAAGTGATCTGTTAATGATGGAGAGAATCATGTCACTTTTCATTGCAACATAAATCAGTGGAGATTTACATTTACAGCCTCTAAAACAATGAAAGAAAACATGGCTGTAATCTATTTGTGTCTACTAACTCATCACAGTTGTGAGTTGAGTTGTAACTGTGAGTCATTAGTTTGGGGTTTCGGTGTAGTCCTTAAAGCCTAATCGAGCAGAACAGTGGGTGGTTATGTGGCACAGTAGGGTGCATACGGCATATTTACTAGCAGATCCCTCGCATCTGAGTCTTATCACAATGTAGTGATGGTGAGATGGACTCCTGCAGCCTTTCATGGCCTCCTTCATGTGTTTGTGTGTCCTTTTGCGACTTTGTTTATGATCACAGTCACTCGTTCTTTCATCTCCAAAATGTTTACCGACATTGTCAGTATATGATTTTACGTGTAGTATGTTTTATAGTGTTGTGTAGTGTTAGGTCAGCAGATAGAGTAACCTTGTTTATTCCCAGCTCAAGGCCCTAATGGTTAATGTTAGAAGTCTAAACAGATGATGAATGCAGTTCTCCATGGCTAAGGTTTAATTTGAACAATTTGAACAATAAAACAGTTGGTACAGCAATGGTAAAGACAACTTGACCTGTAATTTATGTGTGTGTGTGCGTGTAGTATGGCCAAATATGTTGCATGTTTTCTCCTCTCTGTTTGTTTACTGTCATCTTCTGCTGTGGTGTTGTTTCCCAGCCACCATGAACAGTACCTAACCAATGTTATATAACTTCACCATTTATCATAAACGGTTGTTAAAATCACGAGGAAACCAAAATTATCAGTTATTCGTCTGTCTTGGTTTTACTGTTTTTTGTTTGGGTTTTGGGGAAAGACACTGTTGGCTTTTTTTTTTTCTTACCACAAATTGACGTCATCAACATCAGAGAGAACATTTACTTGTAAACAAAGCTGCAAGCATTGTGTTGGTATAGATATAAAATGTGGGGAAAACCTTCATCTTGTTCTCACCAGAACAACAGAACACTGCTGAAGGTTGAAAGGCGTGGAAATGAAACAGTCAAACATTAAATAGTCAGGTGCAGGCAGTCCACCGCTGATGTGACACAAGAACCTTTATTTAATTTTTATTTATTTATAGAATTGTTTTGTTTGCACTTAAATTGATACAGCATTGTAATAGATATATACACTGTGTGCAGCTCAAGACATGGTTTTCTGTCTGAATCTGACCCAAGCTCAACAAAGTTAATGTAAGCACTGAGTTTGTGTTTACTTCATTGATTACCTGTGTTTATACCTTGAAAATGACATTTAAAAGGCATCTAGCATGTTACCAGCAGTAAAACATATAATAAATGGACTGTACTTATAGAGAGCTTTTCTTGTCATCTGACCACTTAAAGCACATTCATGCAGTGACGGCTATTACTCATCACAAAGGAAACTAACATTCATGCACTCATCCATTCACAGATGGCACAGCATTGGAAGCAATTTGGGGTTCAATGTCTTGTCTTGTCTTTACTCAAGAAATGTCAGGAGATGGATAAAGACATAGTTGATATGCGACACAGGGCTCTTAACAAACCAGGGAAGTTACAGTTACATGCTAAACATCTTAGACCAGTAGACCACACAAGGCCCCTTATTTAGTTGATTAATTACTTGAGAAAAGCCTTTTATTTCACAGAGTTCTGTCTCCTGCTATTGAATCTGGGGGGCTACCCTGCTCTAAGCAGCCAACGTTAATAGAATGTAATTGTTGTGGTTTTCAGTGGAAAAGATCTTGTCCAATGATATTCCCACAAAAGTTAAGTTGATTGCAGTTCCTGAACAACACTGAACATTTATTTTGTTTGGAAAGCTAATGAATTTTGAGATATGAGCCGTAACAACATCATCAGTTATTAGACTGGGGGCAGAGGTATTAGGATTGTTGGCATTTCAACTCTCATGTCAGACAGCTTTGAATTTGTTGCTGTTTGTAAAATCTGTCTGAGCTGTTTGACAATCAGTACTGATTTGTTTTTTAAACCATAAACAAAGACTCATTCCTGGTTGAGATGGTAATATGTTGGACATTTTACAAAATGATGTAGAAAATTATGTGCAACATCTGTATCTAGTATCGATCTATCAGTCTGACAAGTGAATACACTGTAATCTGCATGCACACAGATATATACTGTGTATCTTTTTAAGAAGGACAATACATCAAACGCAGCAAACAGCGTTGAGGCTCAGGGTGAGTTTCCAGCCTGGTATTTAGTAACAGTTAGTACAGAGTAATTACGACAAATTGTAGGAAAGTTGGTGACTCAACAGATGTTTTCCAGGTTATTTTTTGACACATTTGTGCTCTGGGTTTTTTTTCCCTTCTGTCCTTGGTAATAGATGCCAGAAGTCAGACATGCAACCCTTCCACTTGAATTAAAAGCAATCACTTTTCCTTTTTTTTGACAATCATGTGGCTTCATAGAGACATTCCTTAGCATTAGTGAAGTGCACAATGTGTCACTGATGTGAAGCTCCAGCTGTACATTGAACTCCTGAAGGTGGCACCGTGATGATGTCAGATGCTTGGAGGTTCACTGTGTCTTGAGCTCCTCAGTTTTCCTTTTTAATTGCCTTTAGTTTTAATGTCGTTTTAAAAGTTTGTCAGTGGATATATTGTTCATAATTAGCTTTTAAATTTGTTCCTCAGTTGCCCCATGTTGGACTTTGCTGTCAGTGGAGTGATTTAGTAACAAAAAAGCCATTCATCTAGTCTGCGGTGCTGTAGTTAAGGTCGGCAACTGATCCACAACTTTCCCCAAAGTTCAGCATTCTCGGGATTTGGACTCTTGGACTTGCTGGGCCACTGTCTGGGTGCTACAATAACGCAAAACATAACCTCCACTCTGGAAAAGCCTCCCTGGAGTTTATAAGGCCATCAAACCACTAGTTTAATGCCATTATACCCTGCGAAGACTGCCAAAAGCTATAACAGACCTTGCTAACCACAAGGAGGCTCTCTGATGGTTCTCAGGTGAACTGTGAGAGAAATACTCTCTTCCCTATATGGTTTTTTAACCACAGCAGTGCAGTCTAAAATGATCCCAGCCATCAGCTCCGCTTTGGACACCATCCACTGGGACCCATCATCACTTCAAGTCCAAAGCCCACACTGGAGTGAGGTGTGGGGCAGTCTACCAGGAATATTTGCCTTCATACCTGGCTCCAGGCTGTGTTCGCAGTGCACAGTATTATTTTATTTCACATCTATGACACTGCTCTGTTAGTGCTCTGGTAGCGCTCCTCTCCTCTCTGTTTAAAGGAGATGGTCTTCACCTGGACAGATCAGGTAGTCACTGGCTGCTGGCGCTGATGTGTCCTCCACACTTGATTGACTGATGACATGACACAGCCTGACAGTGAATCTTATGTTCTCTCCTCCAGGGATCTACCTGTTGGATATGATCTACATCGACTCAGCCTATCCTGCATCAGACAGCATCATAGAAACAGAGCAGCGGACCAATCAGATGAACAATCTGCTTAGGGTCATCTCCGACCTGCAGATGTCATGTAACTACGGTAAGAAACAAGTAACAAGATATACATTATCCTGTAGAAACACAATACTACTATTAATATTTTTGATTTTGTATTTCTTGAACAAAGCATTTTTCTTGATTGCACACAGGAGGAAGAAATCTGCATATCTGTGTTCATCTCCCCAGTTCTGAACACAGGAACTGTAAAATCAAATTAGAGATTTAGACCTGGAGTCTCCTTTTTGTCTTTGCTGACATAATAAAGCTAATGTTAGGGACATCCATAGCCGCCATCACCGAGCCAAAGTCTCGCATAAATTCTCGTTTTTTGTCTTATTTTATTCATGTGTTTTCTTTAGTCAAATTGATTTAAAGAAAATCCTGATTATCTTTTATATGCAGTGCCATATTGAGTGTTTTATGTAGACTGACTTATTCCATCCTTTATTCTTCAGATTACTTGGTGACCCTGCCACATGTCCAGAAGTATCTGTTGTCAGTCCGGTATATAGAGGAACTCCAGAAATTTGTGGAAGATGACAATTTCAAGTAAGTTTCATGTCAGTGACTGGCTCTGTGGGAGTGGTGGTACACTCTTTACAGTCATTAAATCTTGTGTAGACGTTCACTCCCCCAGAGGACGAACTGTCTCTGCTGTGGACGCTCCTCAAGATTTCCTCTAGCCCTCTAAAGGCCAAATTAGCAAGACATTCATTAAAAATTCTGCCCACTCTGGTCACAACATGAACTTTTGTCTGGCACATGGAAACATGGAGGTGGGCGTGAAATTGACGGGGGTCAATGCGCAGGAAGCAGGATGGAAAACGACAGGCAGCTGGTTTTATCTTTCACCACAGGGAGTTCCCTCATCCAGCAGGCACTGATGACTTTCTCAGGCAGCGTCTCAGATCTTCTGCTCAGAAATAAGTCTGGCTGTGTGCCATGGCTCATCACGGTTTAGATTTAGCACTTGATTTTCAGTCTGGTGAGTTCTGGTTAGACTTGGCCCATTTATGTCTCAGTCTCACCTTTTTAGACTTCAGTTTTGGATAGGGCATGCATTTTGTTCTAATGATACCTCACAACTTGTTAATGAGTCATAATTAAAGATTTTATTGTAGACAAAAAATATAATTGTTTATTGACAACATAGGTTTTACAACCAAATAGTAATATATTGTTCACAGATTATTTGTTTATTTAATATTGTTTGTATGGAAAAAAGTATATAGCATGAATCAATTCCACATACAATAGCACCTATGGCCTAAGCTTATTTGTAATGCCCACACAGGCTTTTTAAAATATCTAGAAGATACTTACAAACAGATGGCACAGTCTTATCAGATCTCGTCTGTAGGTTTTTTGTTTTGTTTTCGGGGAAGTGAAAGTCTTCTGTATTCAAATATTTTAGAAAAGCAGAAAAAGAAGAATTGTAGAATAAAGTATAAGTAAGTTAAGTAGTAAGTAAATATTATTTGGCTTCAAACTAATTTATACACGTTTTCTTTTTTAGCTGTTTGATTATATTGTCGCTCCATTTTTGTTTTATTAGTTATTATAATAATTATTTATTATTAACTAATCCCTCAGAGGCCCTGACTGCTGACCTGATTGCTCATGCTCAATGGGTGACAGTACAACAACAGTGCTGCCTTAGATTTGTTTGGTTTTTGACATATCATTACCACCTTATAAAGTTAAAACATCAGTTCAGTAAGTTGTACAAATTTACACATTTAGACACAGTATAGCATCGGTATGACACAAAGTCATTGTCAGCGTTTTGGTGTAACTTTTAGTTCAAGCCTGACAGACCCCACCTTGCTAAGATATCTATCTAAATGTTTGCTACTGCAGTCTAAAATGTGCAAGTGGAGAAAGACAAGCAGCCCATGAGGAGATGAAGGATGACCAGAGCCTTTCAGAGGGCACCATTATCCTGCACACGCTGACATCAGACAGGGAGGAAATACACTTTCCAGACCTGTGCATTTGAGTTTAAGTTGAAATTCGAGAGGAGCTTTTCTGCAGAACATGTGTGTAGGTGGGTCCCCAGAGCCTGTCGTCAGCTCCGTCAGTCAATAATGTGTTAAATGAAGAGTCACTCCAGGGTCAGCTGGCTATGTACGACATGATGGAGGCGCCAGCGAAAAGCAGTAAATTATGAGCCGCTGTACCATTTTCCATTGTTAGACATGATGAAATGGAAAAAATAGGCCTACATCAGTAGGAACAAACCCTGACATGATTCAACAAAAAAACTATAACCAGTATGAATGAAGCATAAGGATCTTAACAGCTGAGTTTGATACTAGTTACTCTAAACACTTCAGCTCTGCAGTAGAGTAGTATGTAGTTTGGAGTAGAGCTTGGCTAATTTATTGGTCAGCCAATATTTGCCTATTGTGGAGTCTGTGGTATTATAATGACATACCTGTATATACTCCTGACATGCTCCAATATCAAACATATATAGCATATGAGATAGAACAAATCATTGTGGTCTTTTATTGGTTTCACAATGGTGAAACCAATAAAAGACGGTTCTTCTTCATGACAGCTTTAAAATGTGTTTATTTTTTCCCATTATAATTGATTTCTGTCCAAAAAATACCACGTCAAGTGGAACAGCATTATTGATGGGACATTCTGATCCTTAGTAATAGTAACGATAGTTAATAGTTGATAGTACAAGATTGATTTTGTCGCTTCTGTTATTGTTCTGTATTTGCTTCTGTTTGTGGGACGTTCATGCTTTACTTTGTGGAACTACAGTTGCTATGATTTGGGGATTTGGGGGGCTTTGGAGGTTCTAGACTGGAAGTATAATGTTACCATTTACTCAGTGACTTCAGTGTTGGCTGCAACTCAAGTCACATTACAATACATTTGTTTACATTTAGTCAGATTAACACAAAAACAAATGCAGGCCAAGTTAGCAGTTGCAGTGTACTGTGTACCCATGTGTACCCTTGATACAGAAGAAGCTGTAGAAATTTAATGATTGTAAAAGACCCTATAACTCAAAAAGACATTTCACTCAAAACGACACATATCATCCTCATGGTGGAGCTAGAGTTAAAGTCAGTGAATTAGGCTGCAGGCAGACTGGCATTGTCATCCATAGATCCATGAGGGTAGCATGGCTAAAAATCTATCAGTGGTAAACGTTGCAAGGACAAACGTCGGGCACATTCTTACTCGTCTGGTGCACGGACCGTCCCGCAGAGGACCACTGTGTTTTCTGCCAAACTGCAGCTCAAAGGGAAAGAATCCTGTGGCGACCTTGAGATTGTCCTGCACTGTGAATAACACACAGTCCAGCCAACATCATGTAACCTTCAAACTTACACATCATCTTTCACATTTTCCTTAACACAGAAGCATCAACACAAACGGGCTTCATTTGGCTCAACTTTGAAATATTCAGTTATTTTTTGGTGCAATCTGTAAAATTATATGAAGCAGGGTAATAATAAACATCATCAGGAATATCTTTAAGGTCTGTAACTGAAAGAAATCTGTGTATCAAGCAGCTGTGGAAAGTGTGGGTCAGGTTGCCAGAGATGAGATGGTGAGATTGTCACGGTGCATTACTAACAACAGTAGTGACAGTAGAGAGTAGAGAGAAACAGATGCCCGGATGAAACCAGGCTGATTGTATGATGTGATGTGGACGTTGCAAATGACAGATTTTATTTGAAGTTTGCATGGCACCCCTTTCTCCCCTTCTGCTTTTATTTGGAGCCAGAATAAACAGTCATTCATGAGCACAACCAAACCACCCTGACTAATTAATGACCGTTTTAACCAGAGTTGCTTCCACCCACAGTGTTTCAATAAATACTTTCCAAATGTGGTGATGAGTAGCAGAATCCCATTCACCAAGGGACAAAATTCATTGGGACTATTCCACGTGCTGGTAGACCAAAATGAGCCTGAGCAGACAGTAAGAGAGACTCATGATGCCTTTCTCAATACATCCTGTGCCAGGTTTGGACGAAGGATGCGGTATGATCAGATTGCAGCTTGGAGAGCAGAGTTCTTGCTGACACCAGCAGCTCAGCTTGGCTCTGGTTATGACACTTCAACACAACTGTACCTTACTGTACTGAGACTGAGACAACAACAAAGGTCCACAGACTTTTTCCAAAGATAAAAATAGCTGTTTCTGAACTTTCACCAGCATTGACAGTGAGATGCAGTCAAAAGATAAACATGTACCCTGATCATATTTAACTAAATGTATTATAGACTGCACCGCTTCTTTTCATTTTCATTTATATATATGTTAATTTTTATTAAAGGTGATCTGTCCAATAAAAACTCTACAAACCAATATGGTAGCAAGAAATATTACATTAAATATCTGAGACAAAGAAAGTTTATATTCCAAAAGGATTTCTAGCAAAAAATCAAAATGCTATTGAGAAATCTGAGCCAGACACATATGATCAAAAAGGCTAGACATGATTTGACCCCATGATAGTGACTGTCATCTTGGGAGCGTGGCTGATAGCTGACTGAACTTCTGTAACAGTTATAAGCAGTACAAAGACACTTCACAGTTTATTCTTTTAAGTATTATAGAGCTTTGATTTTCCACATGGTCCTTAAAACTCATCCACATTTCAAGTATGCCTCTGGAACAAACTCTGTCCAGATCTAACCAGAAATTACTTGTACAGCCAACATCTGTAGTATTTACAGTGCAAACTGTGCATGTGTTAACAGCTTGTTTGTTTCTGTTTTGCTAAAATCACCTGTTTAATTTATGAGGAGTTGCAGCCTGATGAGGAAAAAATAGTTAAACTACACGACAGATCCAGGTACAATGTTTACATGTACGGACGCATTTAATTGCATTGAATGTAAAGCCATAATAAAGTACTACACATACTGAACACATTATAGAGTATGATACAGTGAGAAGCAGACTACTGCTAATGTGAGGAGTGATACACTCAAGTAAAAACACTTGTTTTCTACATGACTCCAAGACGTTTAGACAGGCACGAGACATCTGGGGAGGAAATGTGATCACATTTCTGTGTGCAAATCCAAATACAGTCAAAGTCTATTTCTGTCCCAAACTGTCAGCACACTGTGCAGTACATATTTTATATCTGTGTTTCTTATACATCCAAGTGACTGCTAAGCCATGTGTTCCTTCTTCTCAACCCACCTTTCACATCCACAGATGATTAAAAACAGTATGAAGCCTCATTACTCAGTTGAGTAATGCACAGACGTACTTTAGGCGGCTCTGATTTTTCTTCTTTCTTCTTTTCTAATTATCTCGGGTAATAAACTGAAGCCGTGGTAAAAAGGTCTGTAACTTGCTCTGTGAATTCTTCAGGTGCACTGTTAGCAGCTCAAAGGCGGCAAAGTTTAGAGCCATACTTTCTCCGTTGTTGTCTGATTTACTCTAATGAAAACCGCTGGCATTGATATCAGAGCAGAGAGTGTGCGACGTAGGCCTGTTTCTGTCTGGACAGTAGTAAGGATCAGCTAATCAGAGAGCGGCAGTGGGTTCGTGTGTCTGATGGAAACCATTTGTGTTGCAGGCTCTCTCTGAAGATTGAACCTGGCAACAGTTCCCCTCGCATCGCCTCTTCTAAAGAAGACCTGGCAGGTAAGACACACACGTGGTGGAGCTGCACTGATTCATTAGTCTTTCAGTGGTTTTCCCTTTATTACATACCAAGTGTTTATTTTTGTTATGTTAGTGATTTATTTTTTATTATGATCATTAGATTAATCTGAATTTCTTTCTGAATTTCCACACAATTAATCTTTATTTAAATATGCTTATAATTTCCTTTGAATTTTAGCATTCGACTGAAAACATTAGCAGAAGTTCATAGATTTCTTCTAACTTATAACTGCAGGTAAACTGGGGCTGAAAGTGTACTAGTGTAGAACACTTACATTACATACATGTGTTGGTCTTATCATTAGAGCTGCAGGATCTTGGCACAGATGTTTGCAAATCCTGACCTGATAAAAGGTGGGACGCAAGGTTTTGTGTTCAATTCATAATTAGGTTTATGTTGTGTTCATGTTAAATATCCTGTGTTTTCAGCGATGTGTTTGGAATGAATTACATTTAACCTGCTATATTTTGGTATTGTGTATAGTCTGTATTTCCTTGTTAATGAAATTTTATATTTGTTATTCGATCTTGATCTTCTGCATAATCATGTAGTTTTTACAATTTGTGTGGATTAGAAAAAATACATGTGTTTTTGAATTTACAGATTCACACAGTTGCATGTCATTAGGATGATAGGATAACATAATAGAAAGGAGAACTAGGTCACAGGCATAACACAGTTCAGTGCAACAGTAAATTATATCAAGTTACCAAGATTAACTATCTGTTTGAGAGGATGGAGGTCAAGCACCCACGAGCAATGTCTGCAACTCCAACAGTGTGTTTAGATGACAGAGTAAGATGCCATAACAAAGAGAGAAAGAGCCTGTCTAATAATTTTGCCTAGAATAAAGAAGAGAAACTGTTTGATAAATGACATGCATGTAATGTGGCCCCTGTGTTGAGACAATATTAGAATGATAAATGATTTCCCACAGTGCTCTGCAGGCTTAGTTGGTTACATCAGGTTTCTGTATTGACAGCTGATTGATTATATTTTGATTTTGGTTGGAAAAGAAAGCAGCAGAGAGCTAGCTGGCTGTCCTGAGTGGACTTCACAAACAACCACACGGGACTCCTCCGTCTGTGTCTTTCCCATCATTCTCTGCTTATCTTCCATCCTCCCTCACCTCGTTGTGTTCTCTGAGGTCATCACAGAGGCGCGGTGGCTGCAGTGAACACACACTGAAAGCTACAGAGAGACAAACGACTTTCCTCCTGCTTTTGTAAAGTGTGCACACAGGCAGAGTGAAAAGTTCCATGAGGACATATTGCAGTGGGCTGGTTCACTTCCTTTATTTTCTTTTTTTTGTGTTGTGCCGGGCTTTGGTGGGGGTTCATTTGGAGCAGGCTGAGATGATGTAATGCAGCTTGAACAAGCCAAGAGCTAGATGTAGGTCAGGATAATAAAGACAGATGAACCCAGAGCCACATCAAAGACACTGTGGTGCTCTGTGGCGGCCTGTGTGCAAGCTGAGTTCCCATCAACATATGTTCTCTTGAGGAAGTATGGTATGATCAGAAAATGACCAACAAACTCACCATTGCAAAATAAACTTCAGATTGGAGTATTAATGAAATCATTAGACAATTAGTTAACAGACACCCTGTACAGTACAATACACAGATTCATTTGGATTGTGACGAGTGTGTTATTGAATCTTTTATTACTTTTCTCTTTTAAACATTCAGGAAGCAGCTTGTCATTTTTTGTCTTGCACTGAACGTCACTTTTATATTAATTGTAGCAAACTTTAATTCTGTGATTAATTTACTGACCAAGCAAAAATAACTATTGTCTGAAATGTGTATGCTTCTAACATTGCCAACAGAGTGATATATCTTAACAGTCTTGTACAGTGGTGCACAGAGAGCAACCCACTGCTCATAACTGACTCTAGAGAAAAGTAGGCAAAGGCACACACTCCTGTTTGTATCAGTGGGTCTGAGATGGAGTTGTCTGTGCACATCTCAAAGGATACTGCAAGACTATGCGGCCACAGCCTGTGCTGCTGTCTGGCGAGCAATACATAGGTTTTTTACATACAATACATAGTTGTCTTGTGTCGCATAGAGGCTTAAACTTGTTTTCATTGTGCAACTCTGTGTTGTAGTAATACTGACAATTAATGAACCTTACTCAATCAAACAAACAAACTGATGTAAATCAACATTTGTAGCCCCAAAGGAGCTGTAATGGAGAAACTAGATGTATAGGTGCAGTGTTACTCTAATTGGGTCGAGATGGAGTCATACATTTTCATGTCAGCCTCCTCTTTAATGCGTTCGCCATGAACTGTTCATTCACCAAAAGCACCCGGTTGCCCTTGAGTAGTTGTTAATGACTTGTGAGTGTGATTACAATAGATTTCTGTTGATATTGAGTTTTGCTCAGCAGAGCTCGGCAGACGGAGGAAACCCACAAAGAGAGAGTAAAAACAGTGTTTTTAGTTAGACGTTTGACTCCATAATACAATGCAACTAATGGTCAGGGATCCTGGCTGACTGGAATTACATTTATTTTTAGATAAATGAACTCATGATTCATAGCTGATTAGGCCAGTTAATTCTTTACTTGAGTTTAAACTCATGTATAGTTACAGGCTGACTAAAATGTCCCATGAGAAACTTAACGATGGGCTAATAGCCTTCTAACAGCAGCAACATGTCAGCCATTCCCCAGCAGCGTCCTCAGGGACTGAACACATTGATCTTTTTCCATAGACTCATGTCTCGAAGACTGGCCAACCACATGCTGGGATTTGTATTTAATGGTTACCATAGTTACTCCTGTTCTGTCTTTGTCTCTGTCTTTCTCTGTTTTTCTCCACTTATCACACAGTTTTGTATAATTACAGTTCACGCCCAGTTGGTATTAATCTTTACAGAGTGACAGAGCCATTAAGTGCTTGTCACTGGACTGACCTGAGGGGATTGTGCAGTAAGGAAAGAAAAGGTTTCAGTTTCACTGCATATTAATTACAAAACCGTCTTTCTGTGCCAAGAGTGTAACGTGCTTCAGACGATATAATACGCAGGACACCCGTGAATCATTTAGGAAGGAAGCATGTGTCTGAGCATGGAAATGTTTGGCTGGAAACCGCATGTTGCCTCAGGGTTAACGTTTGGTTTCTGTCATCATGTCAAAAAAGCTGCTCAGTTTTTCGTTATCATTACAAAGTTACTTTTTTTCTTCTAACAGTCATATTTTTCTGATTATGACATAACCAGCCTGTTTTGTAACATTTCCCTTTGTGATGAAGTAGAATGAGATTATCAAAATATTTCACATTGAAATATTTGTGTTTTAATAAGTAAGGCATCCAGTTACAGCATAAATGATGTAGTTCGTGGAGATAGGAGAAATTGCTTTTGTTTCAGACACAGAACAGTTCTGTATTTAAATGACAATGAGTAGTTATTATGAATTGAGTGGACTGAATTCAAATTCTCCTCATGATTACTTCACTGGCCTTGAAATGGCCTTGAATTTCTGCAATTCAATGTTACTATTTGTTGTACTGTATGTTGGGTATCTGCTGTCATTTGACCAGAATGTATTTATGCTCATTGGGAAGTAGTTGAATATTTATTTATAAGGCCATCAGCACTTTATTTTACCCAGTGGACCTAAACTAATAAGAGTTTTGTTCCTTTTATTGCTTCAAAAAGTGTGTTGTTGTTTTATTATTTCACTTTTGCCTTTTATTTTCTTTTCAGTATCTCCATGTTAAAGGGGAACCTGTTCTTCTGAATCAACTTGTACATATAGTTGTTCTGACTTGAGTAATTGTTTCTGTCGGGGATCTGTCGGGAAAAAACAGCATTCTCCTCATGTTGGTCAGATGGATTGGAGTTACATAACATGGCAGGGAAAGGCTGCTGTGGTTGTTGGCTCATTGTTGGCTCATTCAGCATAAACAAGTGTCATGCTCTTCACACACTGCCAAACAGGAGAATTCACTTTACTCACTCTCTCCATGTACAACAAGTGAGTGCAAGATGGCACGTTGGACTGAGCAGAACATGTGCGCGGACAAAAACAAGAGAAATCCCACGTGACATGATACCTTCACACTGTTCATTCATCACAGTGTGTAAGCAGGGAGACAACTGATGATGCTTGTGCTGTATGTGAGTGGAGCGGTGATTATCCTGAGCATATTAGCTCATCTGAATGATTATGTTCCATAAATCATCTATTTTGGGAAGGTTTGTGACTGAGCTTCTCGTGAACTGAATTTTCAGACTACAATCTGGCTAATTCATCCAAGATGTTTTGTGTCTTAGCAGCAGTTCAAGTAGCTGAGTAAGCACGCACATGTGCCTGGAGATGAGCTAAGAGCTAACATCAATCACCTGAAATATGACTTTTCAAAAGGGGTGTCTGGACAAGTCCAGCGCCTGTTGTGAGGTCACAGCTGTCCTGCTTTTCCCTGCTTTTCTGCACCTGCTGGTCCTACTGTGTGTGTGCATTTTAGCCTTACAATCAGATGTATGAAGACAACTGTACCTACATGTATTAACCCACAACTTTCACATTAATAGTCAACTAAAATACAGAAAACACAAAATATGGGTGTAAAGCGTTTTAGTTTTGGTGCTCTTTGTCATTGATTTTCCATGTCTTTGGAGGGTTGAAGCGCATTCTTCCAAAAGATATTCCCCCATATGGTGTTTTGGTGACAGTGGAAAAGAGCGCTGTCTTACACGTCACTCCAAGTTCTCCCGTATATGTTAAAATGGGTTAAGATGTGGTGACATGGACATGATTCACCTAATTTCTCCTCATCCAAGCATTGGGCTATGAAACAACTGCAGTCGTGTTTCTACCCTCCTCTGCACTTTTTAAGTCCTGCATGGTTGAAAGGATTATATCGAGATAACAGCCATCTCACTTTATAAAACTCAATTTTCAGAGGCTACCTACTCCAAAAACTGGACCGTCTTGATTCAGATTCAGAATTTAATCAGATAATAGTAAATGTCATATATCTATCTGACACTGAAATTGAAATTAACGTGCTCACTTTGAATCTGTATACCAAACTTCATGGCAATCCATCCAATATTTGTTGGGACATTTCACTTTGAATCAGCAATGTCAGCCTTGTTGTGGCACTAGGGCAAAAGTCCTAAAAAAAAAAAAAAAGTGGATTCAGATTCATCCTCTGGAACGATGAATGTCTGTATCTAAATAATAATAAAGTCAATAGTTATAATATTTCAGTTGGGACCTAACCGGTGGACCAACTGACCAATATGGCCATCCATACAGCCTTGCTGCCAGGGTGGCTATAGTTGATCCACATTTCAAGTAATTCTTTGTTTGTTCACAGACAGTCTTAAAGTGATTACAGACGGCAGCTTAAAGCACTTTAGGAGGCAACAACCAAACACTGTTTTGGCCTTTTGGTCAAGTGACTCACCTAATAAGTGTAATTCTGAAGCTGTCAGTGTTATCGTGCCTGAAAGTGGCTGTCAGCACTGACTAAAAATGAGAGGCCAGCTAACATCACCTGAGTATCAGCACTCAAGCTTCTAAAGCTCTTGGCTTATAAAAAAAGGAAGGAGCAGTGATAAAAGTTTCAGTAACAGAGTCATTAGCCCTGGAAAATGAAACCTTCAGAAACCCCACTCTGCTTGTCTGTAAATACATTTGGAAAGGACACCAATTATTGTTTTCCACACGGTGTCTCATTTTTTAAACAACTCTTAGCTCAGCACAGTTTTAGAGTTTGAACATTTCACCACTGTTTTTTTTTTTCTCCCTGTCTTGGTCTCAGGGACTTTTGGGTAAAAATCCCAAGAAATGTTGCCTCGTCATTTGTGTTTACAGCTCTTATTGTGCAGCACAATAAATAACTAACATACAATAAAAATAAGGTTTTGGAAACAGTGACATTTTAAAGTTTGTAGACTTTTAACGTTAAAACCGTTTTGCTAAATGGGTTTGAATTTGTCACTATAAAGAGAATTGTATTAGTATACGTAAAGTGAAAATTCACATACTCTATTTTCCTGAGTGTGCGATCTCCAGGACAGCAGGCTGCAGCAACCCTAAACAAGTGTGTGTTTTTACGAGTTAATAGCAGAGGCACATTAAGGCAGCCTCTCTCCCGGAGGAACCACATTATCCTGCTATACGTGAATTCCTTTAATTCTAACATCACCCCCTGTTTCTCATGATTACAAAACTGCAGATGGGGTAAACATTTTCATTTTTATTTTTTGGAAAAGAGTCTAATTTTAACAAAATCCTTAGTACATCACTGGTGGGAATTTGGTTTCCCAACCAAAACACCCAGCAGGCACAACAACATACTGCCATCTGTATTTCAGTTTTTGAGCTAATGCAACAGTTCATACTTTTCATGAGGCATTTAAGGCCCAAGATATTACAAAATAACTTAATACATGTCAGAAGTATGCTAAGCAGAGTGTTCAGGAACACGTGCTGTGTCCAAACTGGTCACATTTAGCTGCCTGAATGGCCCCAGTAGGTTTCCAGTTAGAGGGAACAGAGAGTGACTCAGAAGTTCCACTGGCACACAATGCACATGATAACACTGCATCAATTCACCAGCCCGATGCAGTCTGACCGGCAGGCAGAGCTGTGGCTGGACTGATGATAGTTATACATGGACAGGCGTGTTACACATTCACACAGTCACTGAACAAAGAACATGTGGACAGGGTCAGGACATTGGTTCCCTCTGTAAATATGACTTTGATGTTGAGGTTCATTTTGTGCCTCACTGGTTCCATCTAGTGGATTTTCTGAAAAAACATTTTTATAGAAGTTCAGATTTACATTGTCCCACTTAAACTCTGACTAAAGGCTGGTTCACACACCATGTATATAGTATAACAAAGCTAAGGAATGTTTTGTGCACCTCACTGTTAAACCTTTGGGTCATTGGTCATTTTATTACTTACTACTACTACTACTTACTTTCTGATGCTTTCCAATAGATAATGTATTCTTTCCATCTTATAGAAAGAGCGCTGACCTTTTTTGTTTTGTAGCATCGTTTTAGGGAGTTTATAACTGTAAATCACGAGATACCATAGGTGATTTATTTATTTTTGAGGTTTTCTTTCAGACTGCATACAGACTCAACAACCTTTGACATCGGATTCAACGGATATAAGTTTAAATTGGCCCACAGTGTTGCAGCAGTTAACAGAGATGGTGTGTTTTTCTATGTTCCAGGTCTGTCTGAAGTATCTGCTTCTCTGAGATATAACCGACGGCCGACCTGCCCTGATGCCTCTGTGGGTGTTCATATCCCCACCCCTCCTCCCTCTCACCACAGGAAGAGCCATAGTCTGGGAAACAAGTGAGTTTAACTGGCCCTCTGCATAGTCTTATTTGTTGTATGAATCATATCCCATATCAATGTAAATCCACGTTACACCTGCATACTCTGAAGTGGCCATGAGCAACAACAATGTAAGCTTCAGATCATTCAGAGCTTCAAATACTTGAAGAAAAACCACACTGTAGCAGTAAAGGTGCTTCAGTGTGTCATTGTTGGAAGCTGAGTTTTTGTTTTTCTCTGTAAATAACAAACATAGTCATGAAGAGTTATATTTATATTCATATATTCATATTAACATGTACTGGTAGATGTATGTTTGTCCATCTTTCCTGATGTTCTGAATGTTTCTGTGCACAGACAGCTCTAAAATACAATATGCAGACAAAGACAACTTACACATAATTGTGTGAGAAGCTTGTGTAGGTACTCTGATTGTAGGCAGTACATTATTGGGTAAAATGATATGAAAACTGACAGGAAACTAAAATGAAAACTTCCCATTGAGTGTGAAACACAGCGATAGCTTTAAAAGCACCATCTGTATGCTTCTAGTGGTCTAATGGTTGATCTCTGTCCACAGTATGATGTGTCAGTATGGTATGTCAGAGAGCAGGAGTGCCACATTTCCCATAGAGAAAGCGCGACACCTGCTGGACGACAGCTTCTTAGAGTCTCAAAGCCCAGTCAGAAATGATCCGCACAGCACATCTGTGTCCAATGGCTTGTCATTAGGTATGTATATATTGTATGATACAATTATCTCTTTGTTTAGGACTAAAGCATTCAGTGATATTCTGTCCATGACAAATAGAATTAAACGGTGTTTCTGCAGATACCATATTTACGAATGCTTCATTAACTTTTCTCATAAACTTGAAACCAAAGAATAAACGTGTGCTTTTTTGTTTTTTCTCCTTATAGGCAGCAGTGAAAGCTCTTTTGGGGAGGAGCTGTCACCTGGAATGGAGAGGTGAGAACCAGTACACACAGTTCACATATTGTATTATCTACATATCGAATACACAATCATTGAAACGTTTTAATCACTTTGAAATTGCAAATTGTGCTTACAGCATCAAAGTGTTTTTAAGTATTACATTATAATGTTTTCTCACCCTTTAATTCTATTTAAAAAAATTTAAATCACCATTTCACAGGGATTATAAACACACAGTGAGGTTCTGTTAAAATGAAGCTGATGGTAGCTTATATTTCTCTTGCAGTCAACAAATCCCGTAAAAAGACTGAACCAGCCATGTGTTAGCCTAGCAGTCAATACTTGACCTTGAGACCATAGGTTGCTTATACTGATGAAGCAACTTGTCACCCAGTGCAACAGTGTGTCTCACTGATGTATTTTAGGTGTTTTTGGACAGAATTGGAACTCAGTGACACAGAGGAAGAAGGTTTATTACATACACATGCAGTGTTATTGATAGGATGCATTCATTATTGGTTTGGGTCTGCACATGAAATTTAAATTCACTTTGGTTTTATTTATATGGCACTAAATCACAACAGAAGTTATCTCAGGGCACTTTTCAAATCGAGCATAAAATATTATTTTTCATTAATTCCAACCATGGGCAAGCACCTGGTGTCAAGAAAAGTCTCCCTTTAACAGGCAGAAACCTCATGCAGATTGGGCTCTGGGTGTGCAGCCATCTGCCTCTTGTAGAGAATGGGTGTTGCACAGGAATGCTTGGGGGTTGCAGTAGGCAGCTTGTTATCCAGACTGTTAAGGTGGTAGAAATACCTACAGGAAGTGACAGGAGGGAGAGAGAAGATGTGGAGTTGGTGGTGGCATACATTAATGGGATAAGAGTTTGTACAGATGGAGAGGAGGAGAATGAAACTCAGTGCATCATGGGAGTCTCCCAGCAGTGTAGGCCTATAACAACATAACTAGCTAGTAGCACGAGAGAAAAGCTCGACTCTAGGAACCACAAGTAGCTCTGCATCCTGGAAGTGACCTAGGGAAGCAGCAGTGTACTGATTGTGATTTGTTGACAATAAGAAAAATATAGACTATCACCAGAACTATCCTATGAACTTTATATGATGTGCACTTCTGTGCCACCAGTTTGCATCTGTGCCTGGGCATATTCATTATGCATAATATCAATGTATCTGAATGTTGCCGACATCCTATGTCAAGTTAATCATACTGTATATCTATGTTTGTCCCAGCAAGAATATAGAAAAAAATCTTTTCATTTATATCTAAAAATCAGTCTGTGGCTGATCAGTATGATTGTGTTTGGTCTCAAAGAGATGTTTATCTCAGTAAACCATTTAAATTGACTCTGGTCAGATACTCAGAACAGTTCTGCTTACTAAAAGGCAAATCCAGTTAGCCCGTCAGACTGACTGTGACAATGTGTAACAAACAGGGGCCGCATGTACGCAACACTGGGCCCCAACTGGAGGGTCCCGCTTCGCAACTCCCCCCGGAGCCGCAGCTATGTTTACAGGTACAGTGAAGTGGAAGAACAAGAGGTCAATGTCACTTTAAAAAAAGAATGAACTCATTTTTACAGGGGAACAGACCTTCGACACACTCTGATATGTTTTATCTCACCTCATTCTCTCACTGCATGCTGGTGGAATTTAATTTTCCTGCTTGACCAAAACTGTAAAACTTTTAATTAGGGCTGTTTCCACAGAGGAAAGTAGCTCTAATGAAAACTTTTGACAGAGTTTTGTGTTGATTATTCCTGTGTAACAGGAACACATATGAAAAAATGACTGGCCCTTTTGAATTGCACTTAACACTTACAGAGTGTGAAATAATATGGATAATTCAAGTCCACTGTTGGTTTGTGGGCAGAAATGTCAGAAACCTACGGTGCTTCATGATCCTTGTGGCAATATGATTTCAAATTTGTGCTGATGCTCAGTGTGGTCTGACAATTGAGGCCAGTTTTCTTTTTGATACTCAGTGCTACAGATACAATGTAGTCGAAGTGTCAGTACTACACTGATTTCTTAAAACCAGGACAAATAAAAGAGAAACTCTCTACTTGACTAGATGTGAGAAAGTGTTAATTACAACCTGAAACAGTTTAAAATTGTCAGAAAACAGAAGAAATGCGGTAAAAATTGTTAGGGAACTGTTTCCCTGGTAAAGTTACAATGTGACAATTTATGAAATATGCTGGCTCGTCATCTTTACTGTAATCAGATTTGTCTCAGTTTCATCTTGTTATGCGCAGTACAAAGATACTGTAGCTGTAGGATTCGTCTAGCTCAGCTTAGCTCAGTGTAGCAAAAACAATGGAAGCACATAGAGATGTTAACTGCAAGCAACCTCAAGTCCCTAAATCCAAAGATTTACTTGTCTTATATGCAAAACAGTCATATTTTAGCAGTGAATTGTCATAAAAGTTAAGGATTTAATGGTTTATGCTTCACAAAGCATAAGCCAAACACCATGTGTATCATTGGAGAACTGTCAACAGGAAAAAACACAAACATCACACAGAATATATTATAATCTGAGCTGAAGGCTGTAGGATCAGTTGGGTAAGCTCTGGTAGTGGTTAACTTCACTGCTATGACCAGTGACAGTTATGGCAGAGTCATTCATGTTTGTCTCGTGTCTGTCTTCTTCATCTAATGAAAGCTAACTTTGGGAATCATAACGTTGGTCACTTGCATACTTCCTCTCTCAGATTCATGTCATTGTTGTACTCTGCTGTTTGAACACTACAATGTCTTCGGTCCACTTTGCTCATACTGGATTTATTTTACAAAAGCTATATAAGTCTGACAGTTGTTTATATTGTTTTGGGTATGGACCCCACCCATTTGCATCCTTTCTCCACTTAAATATCCTCAGCTCCTCTGCTGCCAACTCCTGTTATGGCTGCAGCGAGGCTGGCAGTGTGGCCATTGAAGGACCCCTGCGGAGGAAAACACTGCTGAAAGAGGGACGGAAGCCCAGGGTAAAGTGACCTTCAAGTTCACTGAGGTTTATGCTACTCTGGTCTCCTCAAATATGACATCAGGAAAGTAATCTGATGACACTGAGTGAGACATCTCAGCACATCCATTTATTTGCTCTGTTGCAGTTGTCATCGTGGACCAGATTTTGGATCACTCTGTCTGGATCAACACTGACATTCTATGGAGCGAAAGCATTGAGGGCCTCTGAGAGGAAACATGTAGGTTTCATGCATAAAAAAGAGAAACTTAAGCTACAATCTCTCCAAACCAGCTGTGCGAGTTATATCCTCTGATAAACCCACACACTTGTGAAACAATTACTCAAAACTGGACTTATTTTGACTCAGTGCTGTTTTTTTAATCTGATCGTTTGCGAACAAAAGTTCAACATCAGCAGAGTCAGCTGGATGTAACTGTGCATCATGTTATGCAGCAGCATACAGTGTAGAAATGACTTTTCTGGTCTGTAACAGCAGCTGGTTTAAGGGTGTTATGGGCAATATCAGTTTACACACCACAGCACTGCTGATCAGTTTTCAGCTGGCTGTAGTTTCTATGTCTAAAGACCTGCATACTATGCTATAACTACATAACACAGAAGTACATTGTAACTCCACTGCAGGTGAAGATATCTGTCCTGATAAATGACCCAGATTATGTCCCAAATTCAGTGAACATGTGAGCATGAAATGGGCACATCTGAACATTTCACATCTTGGTTTTATTGTGGTTATGACACTGACAGTATTCTGGTGTTTGCCACAGTATAAGTCCAGCCCATGTAAGAAGGTGTGTGTTACTGGATGGATGGTGGTGCTGCCAGATGACCCTGCCAGACCCAACATCTTCCAGCTCAATGACCCAGACAAAGGTCAGTCTCGCACCTCCAGCAGAGCACAGGCCCTTTTTTTCCCTTCATTTAAATTCAGATAATCAGAAAGGGGAATTTGTGTCACTTGACAGGTAATGTTTACAAGTTCCAGACAGGATCCAGGTTTTCAGCGATCATCTGGCACAAAAACCTGGAAGAGGCTTGTAGAAGTAGTAGACCTCAGGTATGTTCACCACACACACTCATCAAAACCAAACTCTTTTTCTCAACTATTAAATTTCTAGCTTGTCACAGTCCATCCTAGTGGCCATAGTGCACCTTCTAAATAAGGCCTGTGTATGTTTTTTGACACAGCGATCAGCTTTACCTGTTTCTAATATTTTTTCTTTAATATCTGTTCTCCCAACAGATACCAGCAAACCTCATGTCATTTGAATGAGAGCAGATCGTAAACAGAAGGACAATTTTGTGCCAAAACTATTTGTATGGGAAGTAAAGACAGTGGAGCTAACGATTTTTACTGAGACAGGAGAAGCAAGAAGCATCTGACACTGTAGAAGCAGCGCTGTGATACTGGATGTTTGACAGCAAATGCCAACATGCCTGCTGGACTCTTCATCAGGACTAAGAGTAACGTACACCATGGAAAAAAATCAATGAGTGGAAAACTTTGGTGAGGCTTTCCCTTGTTTTTTCCTCTAAGCGTCCTTGTTCACTGTCATTCGTTATGCTGCTAAAACATGTGAGCAAGCACATTGTTTTTTTTGTTTTGTTTTGTTTTGATGGCCCATGTTGGGTTTCTGCTTGGGTGAAAAGATGCATCAGTGCACAAATGTGGACACCAGTGTTAGCTGTGTGATGTTGATCCTTCGTCTGCAGACTGGCCTTCAAATGGAGTTCAGGTTAAGTTGTAAAAGACCTGTTGTTGAACTGATATATACACACACACACACACACACACACACACACACACACACACACACACATCGTTTTTCATTTCAACACTGTACCAATGATGGAGAGAATAGACGGCAGTGTCAACACACATCCAAGCAAGAAAAACATGACCCCATTTGAAGGCCTCAATAATACCACTAAAGGTCAGCACTGCAGCAAAAAGGACAGGCGATGAGAATTCATCACCGTCAGTGCTGTGACATGCAGCTGGACTGAGATTGTTTCAATATGAGAGAATTTGTGGATCATCCTAAAACAACATGGACTCTTCAAGTTGGTTTGAAGCGATTGAATTGAAATGTCGGTCAAATGAAGAAGCAGCCCGAGATCAGTTCACCTGTTCTCCCCCTCGCTACCTCAGTTGGTAGTTCCTCCTGTGAAAGGTGGTTGCTGATGTATATAACAAGGTTTACAAATAGAAACAGGTAATATTTTGTACAGAACAAATCAAAATTTGTCAAACACCATGGAAACGGTACTGAAGAAGGAGATAATTACAATCAAAACTGCGGAGGACAGCCAGCTGTAGTCTACACCAGTACGCCTAGGCTGCTGGCAGAGAGAATTCAAAGCAATTTACAATGAAGTACCAAGCTTTCAACAATCGTCTGTGTGTAAATACTGTATTTATTTGTAAAAGAGTTTATTTTTTGACAGTTGGCCATCAAAGGGAAATGGTACGATGGATTTTCTTTGATTTACCACCTGCTGCAGGAAGCTGCTCCTCAGAGAGACTCTTGGTGCAAAGCCACCCTAAAACTTCGATTGGTGTGATCTCCACCTGAAGGACAGTGGAATAAGGGAAAGCTCCATTAGCTTTGGCACTGTTAAGTAATCATGCTTTAAAAGCAAAATGTTGTGTTGAAATTAGAGGATAATTCTGCTTTGATAAGACTTGGATTGGGCTTTTTTTCTTAGGTTTGGCCACCTTTCCATAACATTGTTGTTCAAGGTATCTCATTATATCTCGAAAAGCAGCATTGTAGGTTTATTGCGTTCCCTACTGAGGGTAAGATAAAGATGAGATAGGCAGGTGGGTTGGTGCCAAATATGCTGTAATTTTGGTGTCATTGCAGTGGTGAAGTTACCTCAGTAAGGTTTAAGTTGAGGCTCATTCTAGGCATTATTAGGTTAAGCTAGCAAATAGCTAGTTTGCCCAACCACGTTGTGTTCATAGATGTTTTGAACAGCTTGACTCAATAGCAGAATGAAAAGCCAGCCGTCATAGAGAAAGACAAGGTGTAATACACGAATGCCTGAGATAACTGTTGTGTTGTACCAGTTCATACAGTTTATCTCATCTCCCTCAAGGACAGCTGGCCTTTCACCCCCTCCTTCCTGTCTGTTCCTTCGTAAGACTTATAAACACTTCAAATGAGACAAGACTTTGTGTGAACCAGTTTGTGTGTGCTCAGACCATGTGAAGGGCAGACCTCCAGTAGGAGGTTTGAGTTGGAGTCCTGTTCTGTAACCTTGAAATAAGACAGTTGAGATGGTTCAGGCACCTGATTACAATGGACCTGTGGAGATCTGTTCAAAGACGAGTCCTGAGGCAGACCCAGAACTCCTTGCAGGAATTATCCAATCTGGCCTGGGAATGCCTTGGGATTTCAAAGGAGGAACTGGAGGTAGCAGTTAGTAGAATGAACTGCTATGTCAAATCTACTGCCACAGCCACCCAGACATGGGTAGATGGATCTGTGTTTGGACGGATGGACAGACAGGGACACAGTCTAACAGGACAAGAAACACGAGTAGTCTGAATATCAAGGAATCCACCCAGTTTAGGAATCCTACAGTTTAGACAAAAAGAAAAGAAAAAAAATGAAGGTGAACATTAAAATGCTTTCATGAACTGTGTGATATAATCATCGACTTTAGGGATCCAATTCTTGCTTCTGTCCTTGTCTGTTTACCATATTACTTACCATAGTTGTGAGGAAACTGTTCTTGTGTAAAAGGAGAGATATTAACATTTCATGTGCACACACCTTCAGTCTTCTCCTAAAAAACATGTTTAGATAATCTGAATATTCTGTTGTGTTGACATGATCGTCCGAAGCTGCCAGATCTCTTTAGGACTTAAGGTGTGGTTTTGTCATAACTGGTGAAAACGATGGCCAAATCTATGAAAATAAGATCAAAGTGTAAAAAAGTGAAATTATCCTGTAAGAGTAGAACAATTTAAATGAATTCACACATTTACTAATGGATGTCATATTTCTAATGTTTCCCTGTTGTAAATCATGGTACCTGTCAGTCATTCATAATATCAGTTGTAACAGTGGCAAAAAAACCCAAAAAAAACAGAAAAACAAAAATGAAATTGTCACATGTCAAACGTAACCGCGTTGTTAGGAATCTTATAAGTTTTGTGTTCTTTATGTTCAGAAGTCATTCATTTATTGTCTTTTACATTTTTACTGAATTAATAGTCAGGATTTCTCGGATGAATGCAGTCATGAAGGCCTTCTTTGATTCTACAGGACCACGGTGGTGATGGTGCCTGTTCAGCTACAAATCATATACTTCATATCACAGCTAATCACTCTGCAAGTCACACTGCTGTGTTTCACAAATCGGAAATTACTGTTTCTATTTCAAATGTTTAATGGATTCCTTTTATTTCCGTCTGTTTGGAAAACCAATTTGCAAACTGTTGCTTGACTCTTGTAATCCATCACAGTGAACATCAGTGCACGCCAGACTGATGTGTTGTATACCTGCCAATATTAGCTTTTTCAGACACATGAGTACTGGAGTATACTGCACTGTATGTAAGACAATAAGTAACATGACGGTCGGTAGAGAGAAGACCAAGATATGTTTGAGGTTTGTCAACCGGAAAGCAGAGACGTTTGTTTTTAAACTTGTGTCAGTGTCTCATCAACTGTCATGATCATTTATTTACCCACCGTTTTCCTCTAATCACTAGGGAATGTGAGGCCACTCTCACCACTCGTCACCTGTGAATGACTGAGCCTGTATTTTTTTTTTTAATTCGTATTTAATCTTGTACTGATTTGACAGTAGAAGGTGATCCGCGGGCAGTTTTAGTTATGAGTGAAGACGCTCAGATTTTGGTGTCTCTGCTGTTGCTGCGCAGTATATTATTTATCTCACATGCTATTTGAAGGGTAAAACTGAAGCAGTTAAACATGTTCAGGTATTAATATATGGTTGTTTAATACTTTGACCAAAGTCAAGATGTAAAAACTGACTATTGATTTTTATCTGTGCAGTGTCCAGTGTAGACATGCAGTATATGCAGTCAGATGGTATTAACACAGTGATTCTTTTGTTGTATTGCACTAGAACAGATTAATAGTACGACCGGTGTGTGAAGGTGTCATAACCTGTTTTATTCACATTTGATGAAGCTAGGCCTCAGTTTCCCCTCTGTGTCCAGTTCCAGGAAGGCAAAGCACCCAATATCTGGACAACAATTTTATAATTAATAATCAGTGTTTTAAGAGATGAATCTTTGATTTTCTGACTTGACTCTGGTTGAGACCACAAAAGCTTGTGACACCATATTTACCAACTTTCACTGTGCATTTACCAGAAGAGAGAGTACACAGTATGGATAACATCCACACGTAATTGTATAATTTAATTGTATCGTGATACATAGGACATTTTGCATTTTAATACAGTACGTATTCTCAAAAATGAATTGTTTATGGATAAAATAAACAAGAATTAACTTGTTAAATACCTTACAAATCCCATGTTGATCCCAAAATAATATGAACTATAAACTAGTAAAGCAGTCCCAGTGACATTTGCACCATTGAGGCTACACAGGCAGAAATGATGTGGCAACATCTCAGACAGTTGACAAATTTAGATCATCCCATTAATTATTTATTTCTTCTAATAAATTATCCAAATCCTATCGTCCGACCAGGACGAAGCATATTAAAAAGCGTAAACACTAGAGAGGAGATCAGGGCCTGGATATCAATACCAGAACATCTTCCTGAGAATGTCTGATGATGGCAGAAAAAGGTGGCAAGTTTAATTCATTTCTCTTTTAAGATGTTTGCCATTACTTTGCTTTGTTCAGTCTACAGCTGAACTTACAGACGTACTGCCAATGTGCTTAATGGCATCTTGCTTGTTGGCATGTATTTACTCTACAGGTGGTAGTCATCGTCCCACACAAACAGCTAAACAGTGGGTATATCACGAGCCAAAGAACCAGTCTCCAAAATATCGACACTTTGCCATGATTTAGCTACAACACACTGAACTCAGCAGTTTAATGCCATTTATGTGTCCCCACAGTTTTCATTCAGTTATCTTGAGGCACTGAGGTGCTTTAGTATATGTGATGTTTTTTATTGCCAGATTGGATGAATCTTTGACTGACTGATCAAAACAGCAGATGGACTAAACCTAAGGGAGTTTAAAAGTTCACATTTTAAATTATTTGTTTCTCAAATATCACAAACATCCCATGTCAGCATGTGCCAGTGAGTTTTCTAAAACACAGCCATTGTGAGTTTAGACGCAACTTGACCTAACATTTCTCAGCAAATGTTAAATCACATATTTAGAATCGATTCCCTCATTGTTAGCAGTGTTTTTTTCTTTAAATGATTATCCAAATACATTTGATGCATAAATGTGGTGTATGCTAGCATCAGTGTGTACATGATTACATCATATCACTCTCTAGTTTATTTCATGAAGTATTTTAACAAGTATTGCTTTAATTCTTTCTCTCACTTGTTTTTGATACTTGTACACGTCAGACCTAAACATGGTTCTGTTTCTATCCAATCCTCTGGCAAAAAAAGGATTGTGTTCTATGGGACATTGCATGTATTTTGTGAACAAAATTTCTAGTGTTGTAACTGTGAAAAAGATAACCACTGGGTCGTGATTATCAGTCTGTAATTATTTTGCTAAGTTATTTTTTACCATGGCATTGCTACATGTTGCTGTATTTTTCAGCTTCAGACACTGACTTGGGAATAAAATTTATGTACAGAAAGTTGTTGACTTTATGTGGCTTCTGTGATACTGAAGAAGTTTGTGCAGTACCCTGTACCCTAAGTTTGCCATCCAAACTGTTGGTGCTATTATTTTTCATAATTGTAAAATGATCATGCCTATGCATATTTTACACAAACTAGTTGACACATTGTAAACCTGAAGGTCCTCCAACTTGAAACCTTTGTAAGGAGTTCCTCAAACTTTCTGAAAGGTGGAAAACAAAAAAAATGATCATTTTGTCATTTGATTTTGATCATTTGTTTGTAGTGTCGTGAATCCAATCATTTCAGTTTCCTATTCTATTTGCCATGTTTTGGTATCTGTTTGTTTAGATGTGTGCCTGCCTAGTTGGGTAGACAGCTGGGTGTTTGTCATGTGATGAAATGGTGCACAGAGAAGTGCAGCATTGATTAGCAAGTGTAAAAGTAATGGGTAGATGCAAAAATACATTGCTTGAGGGCTTTTAAAAGCTAAAATGGTGAAGCAAGATTACACTTAAATTATTCATTTTTAAGCATATTGTTTGATTTTTTTTTTTTTTTTAATTAAATCTGTGGTTTGTACAGTTTTGAGTAGACTGTCCTGTAAAAGTACAGTGAAGCAAAGTTTTTGCCCCTCAGCTCCTGCTTCTCATGCCTGACCTCTTGTGGTCAGACGCACCTGGAGCCACTGGCAGACCGGCCTCTCTACAAGACAAAGTTCTAATTTTACATGTCTAAATTTAACAGCGGTGATATCTGCAGTTCAACAAGATGATGCAAAAACTCAGAAGAGAAACAGAATACTCCTATCAAAGACGTGGGGAAGACTGTGGTGAAGCCAGGGAGAAGTGATAATCTTAACAGATAATGTTCGGACTGTTAAAATCTCAAATAAGAGAGGCAAAGTAAAAGAATGAACAGAGACTCATACAGTCATATTGTGAGGAATTGAGCAGCTTGTCCACTGAAAGCTGTAATTGATGTCTCTGTCGGTCTGTGGGTCAGCCAACCAGACAAACAAGTCTCAGCAGCAATGGATCTTTTCTAAATGATCAGCCCTCTCTTTTCTTCCACCATCATGGCAAGGTCAGATTTGAATGAGCTTTATGACAAAAACCCTGCCACTATGACACCATGACATTTTATATATACCTGCTAAAAAATTTTTCCAATACAATTTGAGGGCAAATGCAAATAGAGAGCAGAAATATACCTTCTGCATCTAGTTGATCACAAATTTCATAAGAAGAAAAGGCCCTTACTAGCACCGTCAACATGCTGAAACAGAACTCACAAGCAAAGCGAGAATTCAAATGCTCTTTGTGCTCTCCTTTGATTTGATTTGATGAACTAATAGAGGTGTTTCTTGAAATCAAAAGTGAAAATAAAAAGGATTAGAGAACATACAGTGATGTTGCGTCTTGACCCTCATACAGCATTATTAGTTAGATGGTGTTTTACAAAGTTGTAAAATGGCAGCAGTGTCAGGACGACTGCGAGCAGTGTGTCACTGTGTAAGGGACCTACTTTTGATATCAAGCGGCACAGTTTTTGCTTTTTGGACGCAGCTCAAAATAAATATGACGGCACCTTGTACATATAAAGATGCACTTTGCTCAATCCTGTTACGTTTCGCTCCCAATCTTTGTCATCCCTAGTCATCTCTCTGCTGTCTGCTGTTTTTTACAGGACCAATACATTCTTGGTTTGTCTTTCCATGCTGAAAAGCAGGAAAATATCACCAGCCTACAGGCACCGCTATACTTTGGACTGAAGTGTCTCAGTCACTGCAATTCAGCTGATCTTTAAGGGTAGAGATGGTTAGCACCGATGACCTTTTCAGACTTTGTTCTATGACAATCAGCCACTGTAATGTTGGACAAATCAACATTTTAACACTGCTAGTTGGTCACATTTTGACTTTGCTAATGGTTCTGTGAAACGGCCCTGTAGAATGCATTTCAGCAACATGTTGGCTCCATTGTCAGCATGTCCAAATACACAGATGAAACTAGGTGCATTTGCTACTTTTATTTATTTGAAAGACTGCAATATTGAAGCTGATTGTAGACCGATGCAGGTGACCAAAGAGCTATGACAGTGCAATAGATGATTTTGTGAAATAACACTGTGCAGATTTCAAATGCAATGGCAAGACATCAACAAAAACTTTTATGTCCCATGTCTTATTTCAGCTGGCCAATTTCAATTTAGGACTTTATATACAAATCATATTACTGAATTTTTAACTTTAACTGTGTGTTGCTGGGAAGATATAATGTGGTGCAACTGTCAGACAACTGTGGAGAATACAGTATACTGGTGGTGTTTTAATTAGATTTCAGAAATCTAAACTAAGAACAGTCTGTACATTTGCTGTGTGTGATTATCAGAGTGTGAAACAGATTACAGTCTGTGTGTGCAGGAAAAACATATCTGTCATGTACTCGTTTGGCGCAGACAAATCCACCCCACTCTGCACTGATCTGTGGCCTTGCCCGATGCAAAGGAAGACATTGATGACGAACTGGGAAAAAGCACTCATTCACGGTTACAGTTTAACTGCTGCAGAAGTAGAAAACTGAACTGAGACATGAAGTTAAAACTGATGCACAGAATGAGGCATGGTGTCTCTGGTTATGCCAGGAAAACATCTATTCAAAGTTTGTTTACAGTCTAAAGTCATTATCACACGCAGAACCATGCCTACTCACCTCCTCAGCTGTGCAATGCATTGAGGCTTTTAGAAAAATAAACCTGATGTTTTACACAGTCAATGATTCAAAAAAAGCAATTCACTGAGCAAGTCATGTCAGGTAGATACTATAAAATTACAGACATCTTAAACTGTTAGAGCACAGTAAATATGAAAAAAGTCAACATAAAAGTAAGATTTACAATGCAGTCATCACCTTACTGCAATGTGCCGGAGTTATCAAGGAATTCTAGTTTGTAACATCAAATGAACTGAAAAGGCACATCACATTTCTCAAGCTGACATTTAAACCGGACATCCTTTAAAATAAGCACATCCAGTGAATTACATGAAAACTCACAATGTTTTACATGGTACACGACGATGTACCAGACCACTTTTAAACAAACGGTTCAGTGTACGGCTTCTTTGGGGACAGTCTGTAAAAACCTTGAAGAACATCTCCCTTCACAATCTGACGTCAGGAGAGATGTTCTCCGTTATTTACACAAACTGTGTTTAAGGCAACCCTGCTTTTTTCCCCAAGGAAACTGTTCTGTTCTGAAACTGTTCTGTTTTTCGGCAAATTGGCTCAGTAAGCAGCGTGGCATTGGGCGTCTTATAGCTACAGCACATAGTCTTATCCTGGTATGAAAAGGTCAGTGGCCAAACTTGGCACCTGATTTAAAAGACTATGGATTAAAGGTTGGCTACGATACGACTGCGCAATGCCAAACTGATCAAAGAGCAAATCTAACAAAAACATTTACACTTCCATGTCTAAGTCTCATTCCAAGAGAATTTCTATTATTGTTTATTTTGGAACCTTTGATGCAATTTATTTTCTTTTTGTCGTCACTGACACGTCTTGTCTTTCGAGAAGTCTGTTTCCTTTCTGTCTCTCTCCAAGATCGAGACAAATGAGAGCTTTACAGGTTTCTGCAGAAAGATCTAGCACATCAGTAATAGTTAGATAATCTCTCATGGTTTTCCATTTCCATCTGTAAATGTTTATGTGTAGAGGAGGACTGAATGCTGAGGAAGAAACAGATAAAAACAAAATGCTTTGGTCCATGCATGATCTATCTTGGCTGTTAAGGTTCATATATTCCAGAGCACACAGGACTGTGGCTCATATCCTAGCAGTCTGGGGATTGGAGTCCTTGTCTGCTTCTATCCGTTTTCTCTCCAAAGTACTAAGTGAATGCTATGGTCGGGCATGCTGGTGGCAAACACCAGTCCAGAGTCATTGCCCCCGTCCAGGCCGTTGAGCCAGGAGGTCACACCAGCCAGGAAGCTTGAGCCTCGTTTGGATTTTCTGTAGGCGGGTAGAGGCCAGCGGCCTGAGATGGCCTCTGTCCTCAGGTCCATCACATACAGGAAGTGGTTGTCAAAAAGGAGAGCAAAGACCTCGCCGAAGCTGAGCAGGGACAGGTTAGCTGGGTCCTGTGTTTTTATCACCCTGTGAACAAAAAAATAAGCTGAGTGAAGAGCTCTGGGAGCTGTATGATCGTATGTTCTCAATGCTTTAACTTAGATTGTGTTAAACTTGTACATGTTGACTTGATAAAACAGTTCAGATATGAATAAAACTGTATTATTGTATTAAAATCACACAATGCAAGATTTGTCAGTTGCACAGTTGCAAATAGTAAAAACAAAATTCAAAGTTAAAAGAGAGGAAATGAATCAGACTGAGAAACAAAACGTTACTGACATGTTTACACATAAGGGCCAAAAAGGAAAACAATGACTTGTTGTTTTAGTTCTGCTTTTTCCTGTTCACACTGGCTTTTGACAACAATACCTGAAGTCACAGGACTGAAAGGCAGTAGACAGTGTTGCACAGTAACTTGACCTCACCTGTCATGAACTACGACAAATGGATGTAGGAACATTGACGCTGTTAAAAGCACTAATACTGGACAAGCTGAACAACTTCTTCTCAGAGCGACTCATCATCCTGTCATGTTCATGTTTTTACCTGAGAATCTCAAAACTGGCAAAGTCCCACTGATAAACTCCGAGGTCAGAGCTGCAGACGATGTAGCGCCCGTCGAACTGCAGGCGAGGTTGGAGGCTGATGCTGCGGTCCTCTGACACTGACAGCGTCTTCAAACACTTACAGTTGATTTCTCTCCCTAAAGGCCAGACCTGCAGAGAAATGGAGCATTTGTTCCATCTCATGAGTCTACAGGTACAGTAACTCACACTTGCGACACCAAAATAACGATAAACCCTCAAATTATTTTGTTTGTTTACTCTTAAATGGAGACGGGAACTGCTGGAGAGAGGAGCATTACCTTAATTTCATACTTGTCAGCGCTTAGGAGGATATAATCACCAGGACTGTGCACCATAGATTCTACTTCACTCCTCTGTAGAATCACCTGATTGGAGATAACATTGAAGACAAATCCATCACTTTATGGTTATTTTACTTTTCCTCTACATTTATCTTGTCTGTTATGCTGAAGTAACTGATAATGTTTTACTGCTATAAGGTTTGTGTCGCATAATAACTCAAAACTACCTCTGTATTTCAAGCAAGGACTTCAATCCACAACAATATGATCAAAAATACTTTTTTTTATACTATTGAATGTATAATTAACAAAGATCATAAAAATGTAAGCATGCTATATCAAAAAAGTATCAATACTTTTAACAAACTTGCTTGCATAATGTCAGCTGTCGCATTACATTTTAATATTGATTAAAAAGGTGCCAAATTATTAATAACTGTGAAAAATTAATTGTGACTCCCATAAAAAGTCAGCTGACCTTAGTGACCCACTCAGTGTGTCCAGTCAGAGTGTTGAGGCAGGCACCAGCAGACAGAGCCCAGACCTTCACAGAGAAGTCTGCAGAGCCGCTGACCAGCAGGTCCAGCTCGTCGTTGTAGTCCACACTGAAGACTGAGCAGACACAAAATATTTCCAATAAAGCAATACTTATAATACCAAATAAATGTATGTAATAAAAAGCTTGAGTGTATGGCTGGAACAAACTGCAGGAATATTATATTACATTTAGCTGCTTTTGAATGGTTTGGATTTTTGCTAACAGCAGCTAATAAACCATCGATTTGTCTGTTTTTAAGAATCTGTTCATTTCCTGGTCGTATTTTTCATTTTATATACATCTATAGTTTAACTCTGTATGTTTATTTGCTTTGTCACATTACTCTAAAAAACCCATACCAAACATGTGCTGATAATTTACACAGACCTGCTCCTGTGTGGCCACGGAACTGCTGGATTTTTGCCCCTGTGCTCCACTCCCAGCATGCAATAGTGTTGTCAAAGGACCCAGTCACCAGCTTCTGCTCATCAAACTTCACTGTGGCGCAGGTGTGTGTCTGAATTCCATAAATGCACTGCCCAGTGCGCACATCCCATAATTTGGCAGACAGGTCATCAGAGCCTGGAAAACAACAGGACAGCCATGTTGAGGGCGAAAGCCTAACATACCCCATCAAGGCCGACGTGTGTCAGGCCTACAGACAAAGCACATCTGACTGTCTCAGTGTGCATCAGCTTCCTTCAGAAGTTCACGATGTAAAACTCTGCTGTATATGTGCATATGTGCTGTGTATCGATGGTACCAAAACCTCTCCTTGCAAACAAACCTGAATTTGATCCCTTTTGTACATGAATATTGAACAACATGACTATTTATATGGTTTTGCTTGCAGCCATTCACCAAAAGAGTTCTTTGTTTTAATGCGACGTGTGATTGTCCCACTACTGCAGCAGCTACAACCCATGCAGGCTCCAACGTGGTGAAGCCGAGCACTGAAGGTCATTGTACCAACGTGAACCTAAACATAACTTTACACCTGTGGCCTCTGGTAGAGATAAATGCACAAATTGCAGACAGATTTTTTTCATTTCTATTCACATGAATGGCGTGAATAGAAATATTACGGTTTTTAAACTGTGACTGTTTTTAAACTGAGCAGCAATGTATGTCCATGACTCACTTCAGTCACGTTTGTCAATAGCGGTGTTTCACATGTGTTATGTAAGATAAAGGCCAAGGATTCCTTCACCTGCTGTTCTGTAACTGTGTCCCAATTCCAGACACACAGCTTGATTTGTGTCCCTAGATTTGAGTCTGTGGTGTGTTCACTGGAAAAGTGACAAAATGTGCGCTTCAGTTTTGGAAATTTCAAGGTTAAAATTTTTCCAGAAAGCTTTAAAAAACACCCATGGAAAAATTAGATGCCGTGGAGCAGCCAAGTCTTTATTTGTTGAGTTGGAGTAATTTAGGGTGTATTTATTAATCAATACTCTGGTTGGTGGAAACACCATATCATGAAATTGCCTAAGAGAGAAGCGCTGACAAGGGGACAGAGTTTGGTCATTTCACTAACAAATTGGATGGTCCTTACTTAAATTACCTTGTGGTCATAGCTTTCATGTGCCACTGCATACCTGTGCAGAGGAGGCCATCTTTATAGTAGAGAGCGTATACTCGAGCGCTGTGGCCAATGAGGGATGATGTCTCAAAAGCCTCTTGATCCTTCAACTGCATCATACGCAGTTTAGCCTTCAGGTAGACCCCCTTCCAATGTGATGCATCCTGAATGGACTCATCAATCCTCCAGCCCAACTCCCGACACACACCCTGCCACACCTCTGTACATGAGCTTATCACCTAGAAGGACAGGGAGTGACATTCATGTGGGTAAGTGACACATGTTTTACTAGAAAGAGAGAGCTGATACGGTCAAAGGCTCTTTGAATAGCTCATCAGGATTCCTGCAGGATTCTGCGAGTTTTTTTCCCCATTATTCCCAATATTGACTTTTTTTCCCCAAATGCCATGAAGGATGATATTCACCTTATTCCACTGTTTGCAGACGAGGCAGCAGGTGAGCAGGGTTTGGGGATCCAGCCAGCGCAGCAGATAGAAGGCCAGCTCAAGGGGAAGGAGGCGCAGGAAGTCACGCTTAAGAAGCGTCTCCAGTCCATTAGACAGATGACGAAGCTGGGCAGCACCACTCAAAGAGATGAGGTGGTCAAGAGACTGATTGCGCTGCTGGTCACTTAGAGTAAGGAAAGTGGCGGAGACTGACTCCAGCCACCCCTCAAAGGCCGCCTTCTCCATGGGCACATGAGAGCGACCTGCAACACCTACACAAACAATGCGCGGTCTGATGTTAGCACATTAATCACACACAAGATGATATGAGTGACCCAAGATGTCACAGAGTAGTAGTTTGAATGTTTCAGAAAATGGCTTTGTTGCATGTAAGTGTGTAAACATGTTAAAAAAAAAAGCTTTAATTAAAAAAGTATGATAGAAATACATATATTACAAAACACATCAGTCACTTCAGTGAATAAATATCTTGCAACCACAGAATATTAAGACACAATTCTAACAATGCAATCACTAGCTGTTACATAACAGAAATCTTTTGAACTAGTTTGAATTAAATAAATCAAACCAACCACATCACAATGCAAAAATGTATTTACTGAAGACAAAATTAGTGTCTGTCCTTCAGAAAAAAATTAAAATAATAATAATTTTGAAATTCTCAGGTTATTCAAATAACCTAGCAACATTTGCTTTAAATTGAATTAAAGAAGTTAGGATTTGCGTTTTTATACTTATTTTAGCCATTTAGTCAGTCAAAAACAAAAACAAAACAAAGAAGTTATAAAGTTTTTCTTTATGACTTTATGAAATTTCACACAGACTAAATTGTACTGGATACATGAGACAAACATGTAGCCAAAGAACGTTTCGAAGACGTGTTGGATCACAGCAGATACAATGATTTAATAATATGAAGTACTGTAATCTGCTGTCAGTCATGAGTTGTTTCTGCGATGCAGAAATCACAAGTCTACGGTAAATATGGTTTAGAAGAGATATGGGTTACTCAACATTTTATATAAATGAACCAGGAATCTTAATCGCCTGACATGTTACATAAATTATGGCCACACATTAGTAATTGTGCGATTATAACTCTGTCAATAAGGTCATGGTGTTGAAAATAAAAACAAATAAACAAAAACAGTTAAAGGTTTTAACGTCAGGCTCCAGACAGCTTACTTAGCCGTATCTTGACTAAAAAAGCCCACAGTACTGGCCTGTTAGTTAATCTCTGTACGTAACCAATACGATTCATCTACTGCATTTACTAATTTAGAGTTAAATACTTTCACAATCAGTTATATCTGCTAATGCATTCATTCTGAGAAAGCTACCTGGCTAGTTAGCAACTTCTGTAGCAAACGTTAGCTAAGTAATACTACTACAGTTTAATAGCGAGTTAGCTACAGCTGGTAGTAGGCACACAGTCTGCCAACAGTATCTGTTAGTATATAAAATTGCATATAAAATAAAAACTCAATATGTCTACTAACCTGAGAGTTGCAGGGAGTTTCTTTATCGCCACTTTCCTGGCTTGGTTAGTTCACATAGCGAAGTTAGCTGTCGTAAGCTAACCTGTCAGCAAGCAAGTTGAAGGGATTGTCCAAGTAACCTAGCCTCGTAGCTAACGTTAGCTAGCGGTCTGAGCTTCTGACGATTGTGATTTACATCATGTTTCTAATGCGGTAATCTTCTACTCATCTCCCTGTCGGGTAGTTTTCCGGTAATATGTTAGAAGAACGGCAGGTTCTGACAGCATGTAAACCAAAAGATAATGGAAACGCTATCCTTATACAGGTGATCCGTCCACCCGCAGCACTGTCTTACAGGAGGAGCCGTTGGTGGTATTTGCTAACTGTTTTCCTAAAACAAAGACATGAGGCGGACACGTCCTGAAAAGTAAGAAACGTATCATTACTACATTCCTCACACGTCTGTCAGTTACACTGAGCTTTTTATTTAATGTTTATTTGTAGGTGTCCCAGCATTTTTCTATTCATAGGAACGAATTCACCTGTAAGACAGTACCGGGGGCTTACGAAGTATATCCCAGGTATACTAGCTTCCGGTGTCGCGCACAATGTGGACCGATGTGAAATATGTGACCGGGCTTGTGCATGTGCACAGAGGCGCTGGTTGGCGCTGCTTTATTTTCGAGTTTACTGAAGCCAAAATACCGTTTATTGTCAACAGCGCTAGGGCGACTTTTCTGTCTGACAGTAGGCGCGTATATAAAGTCACGCGAGAGAAGAACGTGCCATGTACAGTAGCTTAGTTACATGTAATGACGAATAATTACCACCAGAGGGAAAACAAATTGAGAATAGTGTTTCTTGACCGTTGTAGTCTCGATGTTTATTCGTATCCCCGATAACCCGCTGTGTGGTACGAGGCCTGTAGAGTGCCGTGCTAGAATAATTAGCAACAGATTTCTACGGTATGAAATCATAATACATTAATTGCTGACATTTAATTAATTGATTGTTAATTAATAGTAAAATGCCTTTATGTTCCAGCTCATACTTTAATTTCTAAATTAAATTCACAGGAATGGCTAGATTCTAAATTCATTCAAGTTTTTACTTTTTGATTTTCCATTTAGTTATGTATCTGATTCTCATATTGAAGCGCACATTTCATTTGTTTCCTGCGTTAATGCAGCTGTATTTTGAGATCTCTTTATTTTTAAGTCTCTTTAGTTTTAAAATATTTAAGCAGTGTGCCACCAAATTAACTGTCCTGATGATGATGTCATCAGGGTTTTTTATGTAGAAGGTTGGCGACATGTTTGCTGAAAGTGTTCTGACCCGCCATGCATTAACAAAATCAAAGGTAACATTTTTCATTATATATTTCCCATTGTAAACCTGTAGCTGTACAGATAAGAGTGACTAAACGGTAAATAGCCAAACACAATTTTCATGACCCTTCAACAGAAATGTGGGCACTTTCATATTGTTGTATTATTGAGTGCTTGTAAGCTGTTGCAGCATAAGTCACTTTTGGTATTCTTTGAACCTTGAATCTTTTGTTTCCCCAAGAATTCACCTTTCTGGGCTTGTGTCCAAAGCTAATTGCTAATACTGGAACTCTAGTGTGCATGCACCCTGCTAACACCCCTTTGTGTCTGATCTCCAATCTGGCAAAGCAATCTCAACAATTCTTACTTCTTTATTAGGCCTCGGTAGGCAATACTTTGGGACAATAGTCATTCCCATAAGCTGTACTCTACAATGGCTGATTGACAGTTTGCTTCTTTTCTTGGACAACAGCATGAACCCATCTAAAAATGGTCTCATTAACCTGATTCAGCACCCTGGAAAAACACACTGCACCCTACACCTTTTTCTTTTGTTTTAAAACTGGAAAAACACAGCGGCTTTTCTGGAAATGTCAACTTTCTGATAATCTGTCCAAAAAAATAACAGTGCACTTATCTTAGGTGAGTAACAGGCCATACAGATGTGTCATCAGCTCAAATAGAGTTGCAGACGGTTTAATAATCGCATCAGCATCTAAACACTCTGTGTGAATCATGACTGACTTGCTGTCAGTTTGTCTACCTAAGTAGGAAAAAAACATGGTAAGCTTGTTAATCTATTCCTGCTTACAGGCTCATAAGTCATGTCTGCATATGGCACAGAGCGTCTTCTCCTGATCAGCTCATCGTGGCAAACAGGAAACTCGTTTGTAATGCTTACAACAAAAACTAGACTCATCTGGGCTAAACAGCTCATGACCTCAAAGATACCAGGAGTGTTGTCTTTCAGATGGCACAAAGGATGACTAATAGATGGATGTTACAAACACTTGTCATTTTTGTCACTCACTCCATGTGGGGTTTACTACTCCCTCCTTATCTATTACTGATTAGGATGGAAGCGCTCAAGGACAGAACAAATGATCTGCTACAGCAGTCCTCTGAGGGCTTTAGCATGTACCATACTTTAGTACAGCTTGCAGTTATGACACGTTACGTACCGCAAGAACACAACAAAATGTTGTAGTATTGACACTATGTGCACAGTTAGATATCAGGCAGGTAATGGTTTGGCTGTAGATTACCATCTTTGACTTTGCATACAGGATAGTTCATAACTACAATACTAAGTTCACAATGTAAGCTGCACATTGAATTCTTGCTCCCGAGAGGGAAGAACCCTTTTGATTTTGACACCATTATTCATTCTCCAGAGCACATCAATAATCACAGTGGGGTCCTTTAATCTGTGAGAAATCACAATGCAACACACTGAGCTATGTGCACACACACGTTCCCAACATTCCACACATTTCTAGTATGAACACCGTAATAAGACTCATGATTGTTGAAAAAGAGGATAAAATTATTGTTGATAACTATCCAGAGTTGTAAACTCCTATCTCCCCATCTACACCTTTTTTGTATTTCATCTTCATTTGTGGCTCACAAACAGAAACCCCTGCAGTTTTAAAGTGCTACTTTCAGGCAAACTATCTTTCCAGAGTTTACACATTATTCACACAAGTGTGCCCATATGCACAATGTCTTAATCATATGCCAGTTGCTGAAGGTGACACAAAGTTCATGGGTGCAAATCTTTCTGGTAGGCCGTGGGGTGTCAGGCACAGCTGGTGTTCGGGGGGTGTAAAGGGGAGTAACAAGTCTCTAACAGGCTAAGTGATGGATGTCTGACTGCTAAGCTCCGTGCTACAAAGGAGCCACTAAAGCGGCTGAAGACACTAATGAGCCAGTGACTAAAACCTGGCCTGGATTCAGTGGACGGCACAGGTCAATACAACACAAGCGGCTGATTGGTTCACACAAGGACATCCTCTGGATTTAGGTCTCAAAGGATGAGACCAACATGCCTCCAGGTTAAGGAGTGTGTGAAAAAATCTGCCCTGTTTTTGGACACCTGGTGTGTGCAGAACACTGTTTTAGGCTCTAAAACACAAGACATCGTGTCTTGACTACCATGTTATTTCATTATCCAGTCACTCTGTAAATATAATGTCGACGACTCTATGTCACTAACTCCGATCACTGATCAGTTTCTGCCCAAAGCCTGGGCCAAAACTTAAGTGTACAGAAAATAGTTTAACTATCACATGGTTTGCTGAAAATAAATTACTGAAGTAACTTTTGTTTTGTTTCACCAAAACACAGATAAGCAGGTCTGGCTCATGTCTGGAGACTCTAAACTGTGCATTATGTGAGTTTTGTTTGTTTGAATGAGTTTTGTTTGTTTGTTTTTATCATTAGAGATGTTATATTTTTTGAGGTTTTAGGCATTCATTTTATCCACAAAAGTGTATTTTGTTTTACTTCAGTGGCAACAAAAAATGTGCAAATTATTAAAGTGCACTTCATTTCACAACAACAAAAACAACAACAACAATAATAAACTTTTTTCTAGTGAGGACAATTAAAGGGAGTTACATGTCTTATTCAAAAATAATATCTTAGACTAATAGGTCTAAGATAAGTCCAATCAAAGTCTTATTAAATTAGAAAAAACTGTAAAACTACACTTAATTTAACTTATTATACTTTCTTTTGATTGCATTTCCTTTATACCGACTGAGCATCAGTGTTAGCAGGTGTTAATCCAGCTCATGTTTTACTGTCGTCTCTCTGCTCTCATGGTTGATTACACTCTGTGAGTCCGGAGAGCAGGGAGGGCTGTCTGTTTGAGTCCAACGCTGCATTCATTAGTAGCCAAGCATGGGCAGTGTGTAGCATGCCAGGCTCTAAACACAGGGCAACAGCAACACAGTGAGGAGCTTCTCCACCACTCAACAGCATGTCAGTACTTTAGGAAGTCTCACTTCTTTTTTCTCTACACATTACATCGTGGGTCTTATATAGACCCAGGTCTTCAGTTTCATCATGGAGTTGGGGAAAATTCATCTGAATCTGAAGACAGTGCTGCTGACGATGATGATGTTCAAATGGGGTGAGTAGCAGTTCAGTTTTATTTGTTCCTGTGTTAAAGGTCAGATTAAAGTTTTCACTTTGGATTATAATTTCTGTGTGTAATTGTAACCAAATGGTAAAGTACTGAAGGGAACGTCAGTGTGTAAATCCCGAAAGAGCTTCATTGTGGTTACGTGCTTGTTGTGTGTGTGTAATCCTTTTTCTGCGAAAGCAACAGGTTGCATGGAGAGAGTTAGTACAAGGACGCAAATACCCACATGAGCTATTTTACCTCCTCTATACTTAGAGTATGCTGAATGTGGAAAAAAAAAAATCATTTTCTTTAATGTAACATTTAACAGGAGCAGGTTTCAGGAATGTGGAATGTCATCAGGGCTCTCAGAGATGCTCTGTGAATGGTACATAAGTGGCTGTTGAGAGGTGCTTGTTGGGCTAGTTTGTGCTCATTCGATATTAGAAGACTAAAATGGACACTCTGGATTTCTTAACATAAATAACTGGTGTAAGATTGGATCATTAATATTAGAAGTTGTTGCTTCTTCTTAACATTTATATTTGGTTTTTACTCACCCTCTAGATTTGACACATGACTGGTTCAGAAGCAGAGGCAGTGCTCCCCTAGTCATGCATACTCAAACGGAGCAAACAGGGATGAGATCAGCAGAGAGAAGCTCATTCATATCTGTCTGTGTCTGTCATGAATGGAGGTGCAGAATGAGGTCACGTAACGTCCAGAAAGTTTAGATTTTGTTTTCAATGGTAATCATTATGAATTTTCTCTTTAACATTTAACATTTTCATTTTAACGTTAACATTATGCTCACTAATTACATTAGTTAGCAACACTAAAGACAACAGACAACACTTTGAATTGTAGATGTGTTTTCTCAGATTTAGCATTTATACACAGTACCAAAATGTAATAAATAGTTTACAACACATGACATGTAGCTGTATGCTGCCATATGGATATTTCTGTATCAATGCACAGTATTAGTCAGCAATTGTAACTTCTATGCTATACACTTATTTACCTAGTATTTATCTTCTATATAATTATGGCTGCATTTTACGATCTTGTTGTTGAAAATGTTGGACTACACATCGTAAATTTGTAGAATAAAAAATTCAGTGTCATCAAACTGTGGGGTGTATCACGTTCGGGGGTGTATGGAGGTACTGGGGACATGTGACTGGGAGAAAAATGTGAAGTGGAGCTTTAATGAGTCTGATTCATGTGGAAACAATACCCGAGTGCTCTCCTACTAACAAGCCTGTCAAGTTATCAGGTTAGCAAGACGTGGACCACAAACATGGCACAGCTGATATTAGCTAGAAAAAACAGAAAAGCAGGTGATGCTCATCATCATTATTATTGGTTTACGTAATTAAATTTGGATTTTAAAATAGAGGAGATCTTTCAGATCTTTGGATTGTTTTATCTTTAAAAAAGAAAAGAAACCTTCAAAATTCAGATGGGATTCAACTGTGATGCTATGGTGCAATTTCACATAAAATAAATATTTTATTTGATTTGCTTAGGTTGAACAAAATGGAGCTTTTTACAAATAATATGTTTGAATTATTATTTACTATTATTGAACATTGCCTGTTCAGTTCTTTTTACCAAAGTATCCATAATCAGCTCCATTGCTGAAATTAAGATGTTCCTGTTTGTATTTATGGAACCCAGTGACTCTTTTATTGCGAGCAAACTGTAGACAAACTCATTAGCCAGCCTCACTGAGGCCATTTCATGTTTGTTGTTTTTATTCCATTTTCATAAAGTAAAAATAAAAAATTATATGTAATGAAATATATTAGCTGCTAATCTGTCTGGGAGGGAGTTCAGAGACAAAAACAGATTATTACAGATTAAGTGATGATATTGCAAGGGTGGGAATGTGTGTGTGAAAGGCAGTGGCATCTGTTTGTACATGTGTGGAGAGTGGGAGAAAAAGAAGGTTCTGTGTCTAGGGATATTTTGACTTTTATTAGTCAGTTAACAGTAGAAAGGCCAACAGGAAACAAGACGGAGTTCGTATGTCGACAGAGTGAGTTTGCAAATGCAGTGACCACGGTGCTCCGGTGCTCCTGTATTAACTGAAGTTGTGTCCGGTGAATGAGACAACCGTCCAACCGGCTGTCAAGGTCTGATCTGTTTCCTGAGTCATGTCTGGTTGGCCTACAGGTGTCTGAACAGTCAGGATCAACCTTGTATGTGTATGCAGTGGATTACAAACAGGGGTGGACAGGTCGTTGAGTTGTGTGTGCCACTCTCTGCCATTTGTATGTGTGTATGTCTGGCTGATTAGTATGGAGGTTAGTGTGTTATGTGTTTGGTATGGTGTCAGGATGTGGTTAACCTAGCTTAGCATTAAACACTAGACCCTAGATGCGAGGAGCTACTAGTTAGCCCGGTTCCTGCAGCCTGCACAGCACAAATCACATGTGATGTTATTACTGATTCTGATATCAATTTTCTCAACTCACATATGGAAAAAAATAAATATTGCAAACTAATTTATAAGGATAAAACGTTTTGCATGAGGTCCTGTCAATCAATATGAAACAGCATTGTTGAAATAAATTGTTTAATCTGTAGAATGTTATACTGGGACCACAGTATCACCTTCCACTGTCACCAAATCATGGAAATCCCGACAAGTGTGCCATGTTTCATGAAGGTTTAAGTCCAGTCTGACAGAAAAGTGTGTGAAGGAGAATATGGTGACAGAGTAGGTGACAGAGTGAACACGTTAGAGGTTGAAGCTTGAAGCTGTAATCTGTGCAGGTATCCTGCCACCGGGAGATTAGAGGAGCAAGGGGATTGGCCTAAAGAGGCAAGAGGGATTACAACATGGAAAGGCTCTGGAGGTCAGTCCGGCCATCAAACCTGTTTGAGTGAAAGAGGGGGAGGGAAAGTAGAATGAAGAGTAGAAGTGGGGGGTGGATAAGGAGAAGGTGTTGGAGATGGGGATCAAAAAAGAGGGGGATGGTGTGCACAACCAAAACCAATGCAATGACAGAGAGAGAAACAAAGAAAAGAGAGAGTGATGCACGGGATTAGACATTTATATAAATACAGAATCACAAATTATGAAATTAATATCAAGGAAAGGTATTAAACATGGTGCTGACTCTGCAGATTTAATGTCTTTAGTGAGCAGACCAGCAAAGTTCAGATATTTGCACCAGAACATATCCAGTTTAAATTAATATCATGCTGAGTAACTACCACAGGCTGTAAACAGACATGGATGTAGCTTGTAGATCTGAAAAGTGAAGCCAATTTGTATGTTTTTATCCAATGGCCATCATGGGGCAGGCCCAATGGCTTCACTCCACAAGTCCTCTTTAATACAGCCTCTTGACCAAACATGGTTACTTCTGGTTACAAATGGTCACAGCCAGACTGCCAAACTCAAGACTTTCAAATTGGAGCTCTACAAACCACTGGGTCACAGCATTGTAGCCCCATCCTGTTCTTTATACAGTCTATAAAAAATACCTAACCCTATAAAACCATTTGTATCATATTTGATGTGTGAGTTTCTGAGCCCTCTATCCTATCAACATGATCAATACTTTCCTTAAAAACCTGTTGTATGTGACCTGACACATGTATTCTGCCCTCTAAGACTTTTTAAAAAATTCTTCCCCTCAAAAACGCCCAATGTATCAAATGTGATACAAAAATATATATAATACACACAATGATATAGCAAAATTTGTGGGCAGATTTTGTTAAAAGGTTTAATAAACATCTCAGCGCTGGCTATTTTCTGGTGCATTAGGCTTTACAGGGTTAACTAACATCCTGAATTTAAAAATCAATTCCATTCAAACCATAGTCTGAATACATTCAACACATCATGGCACGTGACTGGACAATTATACTCTACCCATGTTTGACCCAACAGCACTTAAGTTAAGTTTCTTATCAAGCAAGCAAAGGATCACCTCCTCACTCAATTAGCATGTTTATCCTGGTTTCCCTCTTACAATAAGGAGACTTGAATCTAATCTTGAAACCCTTGACAGCCACCTGGAACTCCTCTAGCCTACAGGTGGCTAACGCTCTCCTGCAGCCGATATAATCTGTAAAGTTCAAACACAGTTAGTATCTCAACTTCAGAAACATCTCAAGCAGAATTAGGGATGACAACAACCTTCTGCTTCAAAAGGGCAATGGCAGGCCACAGATGTAAAGCTGCCTTCACCTGGCAGACCTGAGATCAACTGCCAAAGAGCACAGCAAATATATGAATGTACTGATTAGACTCTGAGTTGTGGTGTAAGGTGAGTGAGGTCTTGATGCTCACTTGGGTGCTGTAAAATTATTAAACAAAGGGGGTATCATTTTCACTAGCCTTCTGTAATCAGAGGCATGCACAAATACATCAAAAAGTCTCAAACAAATAGGAAATACTTGGAATTGGTATCTTGGTATAAATATAAAATACAAAATACTGGTTGAGAAAATCTATTTAATTTGAAGTAATTTGAAAACACAAAACTTGCTGCTACAAGATGGCAGCTGATAGGATCACACTTTAATAGGGTCTGACTAATTAAGATGAGCTCTGCTAATTTCTCCCATTTTGTAACCGAAGCAGTGGACCAGGATATCTCGGAGGTGGGAAGCTGTGAATTCATGCTGTGTGTCAAAATTAACATATTAAATAATACATTTTGAGTGTTTAAATACAAAAAATACAAACCCCTAAACATACTTTTACAAATTACACATTATCTCTTAAATACAAAGACAAAATATTCAAATGAACTAAAAACACATTTTAAATACATTTTATTACAATATAACCCATGCCTGAAGTAAAGGGAACTCAAAGGCGTGAAGTCATGTTTCATGTTTGTATCAGTATCTCTCCACTCACGTTCTGAGCTCTTCTGCCTGTTATTATAAGATTATCATAGATTTGTGAACCTTGGAATAGGTCAAAGTGGAAAAAATATGAAAATATGCATCATCTTCTGATTTTAATCCAGTTATGACCAACTTTAGCAGCAAGTATATCAAGGGTGGATATCTGTCTCACTATTAATGTATCTCATTAAATATTCTTTCTGCCTCCCTCTTGTCCCCCTCCATAGCTCCCTTCACTGTTAATATCTTCCACCTCAGTGAGAATTTGGAAACGGGACACTGATCAAAGTGTTGGGGGCTGGGTGGCTGGGAGTGGTGGACGGGGGGATTTTGGACAGGGAGTTGAGATTGGCCTAATAAAAGGAATGTAGACTGATTCCACTGAGACCCCATGGCATTGGCTGCTGAGGGGAAACAGCGTATGTATTGTAAATCCTGACTAAAATACCCACTCATACCCCCCCTCCTCAAAATGTTCACATTCAGTTTGTGAAATGACATATAGAACAGCCCTACAAAGTGAGAGAGTGGCTATTCATGGAGGATAATGCACAATACAGTCATTATTTGCACTGACTACAAGCTAATTGAGCAAAAAAACACAAGTATTTATCAAACAGAAGGAGCAGCCTGTTAGCCTGAACCGATGGTCATTAACAGAGAGACTTGTGCCTCATGTGAAACAAAGCTAGAGATCCAACTAGTGACCTCCAGATGATGATTTAAACTTCATGCTAAAGTTCTGTCGCTGGGTGTAAACTGCACCTGAACGTTAGCTTTTTGTTCACGCTACAGTGAAGAGAAGCCATAGCAGACGCACACTGACGCTCTTCTCTTCATATCATATAATAATATAGCTGAAAAATATGTGGAAGCAAAGATACTTAAGCTGATTATTAGAACAGTTATAGTGTTGGACCAGTTCACACAATGATGATTAACCCAACCAGATAAATGTGTCTTTATTTCTCAGTAGACCAAGTTTTAAAATCTGCCTCCTGGGCTCACATTCCTGCAGTGTTGCACTGGTAGTTATGCATTTAACTGCAATCACCAAAAACTGGTTCACCAAAGCTGAAGCCGCATGGGCTGTAGCTACATGGGCTACAGCAACTGAGAGCATTGTGTCATAAGCATGTTAACAGCTATTTTGTAATTGATCTCACTACCAAATGAGGGACAAAAGTTTGGCATTGCAGGTTTAATAGAAGTTTACTGTTACTGAAGACTAAATGGTTAATAATTATACAAACAAAATGCACAAATGACAAAGTAAATTGACAATAAGACAAATAAGTGATGTAATATATCAATAAGAAATGAAATTAATATCAGATGAAAAAATAATAAATATCTGTGAGTTTGATTTAGAAGCTTTTGTCCTAATGTCTCTTTTTAAATTTCTCTTTAATATTAGAAAATATAATATCATAGTATTTTCTATGTGTAGTAAAGCCAGTGCCAGTGACTGGGAGCTCACTTTGCGTAAAGTTACTTCCTGGAGGTTATTTAAAACAAAATCATGGTTCCTATGTGTTAAAATGCCTTCAGCTTGTGTCTGAAATCATTTTCAGCTCATCTCGATTAAAAGGAGAGGCTGAAGAGTCAAACACTGATACATAAAATAAAGCAGACTCCAAGGCATGTGATTGGGAGGATTTAGTCGTGCAGGACTTATAAGGATTTAACACTTCCGCATCTGAACATCAGTGCCAGGACTCTCCCACACAGTCTGCCTTTTCAAATGAAGATTAGGGGGAATGTCACAATGAATAAGTGTCACAGGTTTAAAAGCAGGTGACCTATTTCAGTCTTTCAGTCACACTTGGTCATTTCAGTTCATCCACTTGTTTGTTGCTGCTAAATAGAGACATTTAGATACTGCCCCAGTAGCACAGTGTTAGCCACATGACTGACCTGAAATGAACCAAAGTCTCATTATGTGTGCAGTTTGTAGTCCCACAGTCGTGCAAACAATCCTGTAGCTTGTAGTTCAGCAAGGAACAGTCAATTACTGATATATCAAATTCTTCTTAGATGTTATTATGCAATACTGAAATGCAAGTTCTATGAGTAAAGTAACCACTGGAAGTGTTTCCAATTCATTTTGCCAATACAAGGTCAGTGCAAGGCTAACCAGGCTAATGAGCTAAAGGTAGCCAGGGTTGGTTAGCAGCAATTAGAGGTTACTTTTGCGACAAGTAAAACTGTCCACCAGGAAACTTTGTAAATCACACAGAGTTGAGGCCACTGAATGATGTCAAACATAAAACAGAAAGATATTATCTCTATAACTTATGATCCAGTTTAAAGTGCTAGTCAGAGCTGTTGTAAATAATCTGGCTGTGACGAGAAAGGGTATGGAGTAATCAAGTGAACTGCACTAAGAACTGTGCGGGCGCCAAGTAGCAAAAATATCAATTCTTGCAATAAGTTTCCTTAAACATTCAGTGACTTCTTGTCATTATCATGAAGTAATAAGGGACCATTTACTACTCAATATGGCCCAACAAATAACTAATAGTTAAATAATTAGTAACTAATGAGTCATTACTAGTTTATGTCTGGAGCAACTGATGAAGACAGTTGTCAGCATGTTGATTCACAGATATTTATGAATAAATCATTACCTAAAGATGGTTCTTATCTTCATTATCTGCAACTCTATGTCGTTGTTGAATGGTAGTTATTGAGGAATTAGTCATTAATGATTAAGTAATTATCTGGTCATTCCTGATTCATTCCTGACTCCCTACTCATCTTATTTGAAGTCATGAGGTGACATGTGTTTATTAATCCTCAACATGTTTCTTTGTATTTCAGGAATCCTCTGCACAGCCACATCAGACAAATGTTTGTCCGCACCCTGCCATAACGGAGCTTCCTGCGTGGACACCATGGATGATTATGCCTGTATCTGTGCCAGAGATGGGGTTCGATACATGGGCAAGAACTGTGACGAACTCTATGACGCCTGCTTCTTTGCACTATGTGAAAACTGCACCAGCACCCCCGGCACTACAGAGTACCACTGCATCTGCCCGGATGGACTAACGGGAGATAACTGTACAGAGGAGGTGGACGAGTGTCAGAGCAACCCTTGCTCTGAACCTCGATCTCAATGTGTGGACCAGCTGAATGGGTACTTCTGCAGATGTCCTCCTGGGTATGGAGGATGGGACTGCAGGACGCATGTGACTGACTGCATTGATGAACCCTGCAGGAACAGTGGGACTTGTGTGTTACGACCAGAGGGCTTTGCATGTCAGTGTGCAGCAGGGTTCGAGGGGGCAACCTGTGAGGAGGATGTGAATGAATGTGCATCAGAGCCCTGTCAGAATGGAGCGATCTGTATTGACGGAGTGGCCGAGTTCCACTGCTTCTGTGTGCCCGGTTTTCAGGGCTACAACTGCGAAATTGACATCAATGAATGCGCCTCGCGACCCTGTGAGAACAATGCCACCTGCATCAATGAGAAGGACCACTATGAGTGTGAGTGCCTGGTCGGCTTTGCAGGTACATCCAAAGACTCACCACACATACACACACACACAAACACACACAGTGTTATCAGTCAACTGTTTATTTACTGTTTACTGTTTATTCACTGATGCTTTGGTTCCTTTCCTACAATTCAGTTTGGTTGTTTTTGGTTGTTATCACTCTTGTTCTTATATTTTAGCTTTTATTTGTCAATCTGGTGCTATGGGTTTTAAAGGTATAGTTTATGTTTCTTCATGTGGGGTTGCATGAGGTACATATTCATAGTCAGTGTAATACCTACAGTAGATGGAGTTTGGTGAAGCAGCAGAAGCAGCAGGAGTACTACTGTAAGTACCTTGGCAATGCTATGTGGACAGGGTCAGCAGCAAAACATATTTTATCCACCTAACAAGTCAATTTGAGTTTAAGAGAATGTATATTTAGCTTTATCTTGCTGTCAGGTGGCACATCCTGAAGAAAAAGCTGCTACATCCACCTTTGGTCTCATCAAATCCACCACACTCCTTTCACAAAAACAGTCATTTTACCTCAGCAGAGTTGCGCCTGGATCATTTAATTTGTTTGTGCTTTTTTGTGACTTGGGTGAATCTGAATTATCCCTGTAAAACTGTGGTTTTTATGCTTTCATGTAGACTTTCCAAACAGTGGTTATACAGTGTAATGAGCCCTGAATCCACAATCTACAGTGTAGCAGGTACTGAGAAGTGAGGGAAACCAAATGTGCTGACATACAGAATATTACTTCAGGCTGCATCAGAGATTGAAGGTCAGCCTCCTCCATGTGTGTTGGCTTTTTTAAAGGTATAAATGATATTGTATACTGTGTCATCATTAATCATCTCCTCGGTGAACACATCAGCTGTAACACAAGGACTTTCTGCTCTGTGACAGCATTAATTTGTTCCTCTCTACGTCTTGTTCCTCACTGTCATATGTCAGTTCCCAAGTGTTTTGTTTGTTTTCTGATAAACTGGGCACGAAGAGTATTTTAAGTGCACAGTAAGATGTTTTCAGTCAGGCATCTTATCTACGGGGCAGATAAAGTCTGTGCAGAGTGAGAGAAAACACTCCCATCTAGCTTTTCTTACACTCCTTTCTTTCTCCACGAGCCTGCTCTGTGTCAGAGTACCTTCATGTTATCTGTGAGTGGTTGGGTCAGATCAGCAACTCTGCATACCCCTGTCACTCTATCGGTTCCTTTAGAGAATCTGAAGAAAGGCTTTTATCATCTTGAGTATCTAGAGACCAGAATAGACAAACTGATTTAGACATTTGGGCAGTTCAGTGTGGTTGTTGTGTTGATTTAGGCATCATGTAAAATGGTGCTGATCGTTGGACCATAGATCATCAGGATAAACTGCACAGCAGCCTGGAACAGGAGCTGCACCAACACTGACAAAAACGCGTCCAGTGTGTTGTGAAAACAACAGAAGAACACCCACCCTGCACACCACCTGTTTAAGCTCCTCCCATCAGGCAGGCGCTTCAGATAAATCCACATATGCACAAAAAGACTGAAAAACAGCCTTTTGCTCTAAAAGCTGTGGCACTGTTGAACTGTATCCTCAGCCTGTCAAACTAATGTGCTGACATGTGCAACATTTACTTATCTATCACTTTAAGCACACTGATTATTTGAAATATCTCTATACCATCCAGACATTCATCCAGAGATTCAACCAGTCATTGAACACTCCACAGCACTATCACCCTGTCATGCCTTAAACTGTACTTCTGATGCTGAGAGCTTCCCCAAATAGTTTTAGTTTACTGTTATGAATATTGTAATCTTTTATTTTGTACTTAAATTGCATATTGTGCAGTTTTTATTGCAGATATTTCATATCGCATTATTCATTGTAATAACTGTGTATTTAAATACACATGGAGCATTTTAGATCAAAACAACTGCGGTTTTTGGGTGCACAATGACAGTAAGGTTTTGAAAGTTAAGCTTACCATATTTAAGATAACATGCATTACATTCATCACTGTCATCACCACTGCTGTTCTATTTTTTTCTCCCTGTGCACCGTAACATCCTAGCTTTTCCCTCCTCCACCAGGAGTAAACTGTGAAAATGAAATAGACGAGTGTGAGTCCAGCCCCTGTCGCAACGGAGCCACCTGCCACGACCTGATTGGCATGTACTCCTGCGAGTGTCAGCCTGGGTTTGACGGCATCGACTGTGAGGTTGATGTTGATGAGTGTACCAGTGATCCGTGCCAGAATGGAGGTGTCTGTCATGACATGGTGAACAGGTAGGCCAAACCTCAAGTTGAATGAGTTGAAGAGTGGTTGTGAATAAAAAGGTAGTATAGTATAGTTTTGGGAGTACAAAGTAACCACTAAGAGGTTAATAACCTATACTGCAGACATCCATCGGGGGCAGCCAAGATGTTTTGGACTTGTTTTGTTTGAATTTTTCCAGGAGGAGTGATATTGTTGTTGTAATTAAATTCTATTGGAGCTGAGGGCATGTTTATTTTTTCTACTGCATGTGATGGCAGTTTTATTAGACCTTCTTAATGTTCATTTATTAATTTTCATATCCTGCTAAAAACACAATCGTCTCTCATCGCAGCTATGAATGCAACTGCAGCGATACAGGCTTTGAGGGTGACCACTGTGAAGTGGACATCCTTGAATGCGCCTCTGATCCCTGTCAGCATGGTGCCACATGTGTTGAGGGAGTCAAAGGGTACACCTGCCTCTGCTGGCCAGGTAGGGATTTGCATCATCATCAATGTAGTGTCAATCATATTCACAATAGCAAATGTAATACATTCAAATAGTATAATAGAATATGACATATTTATATAACAATGGTTTTCATTGGTTATTTAAAGTAATATCCTGTCATTAAGGATCAACGACAATCAAGTCAAGGGGCAAGCTAGCAGCACCGTGTAGCCTCATAGCATGCCAAAATACTTTCATATATTTACTGTAATACAAAATATTTTACTTTACTAATTTTAATGTTCATACTGATCAGGGTAAATTTAACTTGTTGCCCTTCTCAGATTAGTATTGTAACATTCAAACATTTGATAATTGGCAATAAACACAAATTACAACTTTTGGCAGATCAGTTCCTCACAATTTGTGACTGACTCAAGACACATGTGGATCGTTCCATACGTGTTTGTGTGAATGAATTAAATAAAACAACACTTTCTGTTTCATTTTCCCCAGGTTATGAAGGACCGAACTGTGAGGTCGATATAGACGAGTGTGCCGAGCAGCCATGTGAGAATGGTGGAGAGTGTTTTGAACGTTCAGATCCGTCTCACTGGGAGCTTGACTGGGAGCTCAGCTTTGCAGATGCGGCTGGCTATATCTGCCAGTGTCAACCAGGGTTTGCAGGTCAGTTAAACTAAACAAACTAGTCAGCACAACTACAACTTTTTAAATCCTCTCACTATCATTTCAATTTCTTCCACATTGCAGGAGAGAACTGCTCTGTCAACATTGACGAGTGTGAGTCTGAACCCTGCCAGAATGGAGGGACTTGTGAGGATAAGATTAATGGCTACACCTGTACATGCCCCGTTGGATTTCTGGGTAATAAATTAACCACAATATCTGTTGCATGTGAAATTTAAAAATTCACATACCACATACAGAAATTAATGAGAGATGGGCTAACACACAGTGGGTTTCTGTCTACTCACACGTATGAAAAAGAAAACTACAGCAGGATTTTTCAGCCATTTCTTCTCTTCTCTGGAAGCCTGTAGTAGTCAGTCACAACCACATTTAACCCTTGGTGTTGTCTCCCTCCAGGCGAGCTGTGTGAAATGAATGTTGATGAATGTGAGAGCCAGCCCTGTCAGAATGGAGGCTGGTGTGAGGATGGCAGGGCGTCCTACACCTGCCACTGTCCTGAGGCAGAGCCAGGTGAGCTTCCCTGGGGAGGCGATCACTGCGATGTGAAACTCCACGGCTGCGTGGATCATGAATGCCAGAATGGAGCCACCTGCCATCCGTGGCTGGAGGACGGAGAACATGGTCATACATGCTTGTGCCCTCACGGCTTCTATGATGAGCAGTGCTCCACAAGAACGACGTTCTCCTTCTCCACCCCTGGATTCATTCACGTCCAAGTTGTTTTGGAGGAAAGGACCCGGAGAGAGGTTGAGCACCATGTTCATCGTGGTTTTGGGGTACAGCTACGCTTCCGGACAACCTTACCCAACATGTTGCTCTTCTACAGAGGGGATGTGGATAATCATCTCCTCCTGGAGATTGTTAACGGTGGTCTTCATGCAAAAGCCTTTTCTGAGGAGTCTGAAATGGATGTAACATTTCCTGGTTTGGTCAGTGATGGAGACTGGCGAGATGCTCATGTGTTTATAGATAATGATGGACTAAATTTGATTCTGAAAGGCCCAGGTTGTGACAGGGACGGATGCAGAGTTATAGATGGTGGTGCTGATGAACCGCCTTTCCAGCCCTCCGATGCCTTCACTCAAGTTTATATTGGTGGAGCACCAGAGGAGCTTTTAGACTACTCTGTAAGTGGCGTGGGCTTTATTGGATGTATGGAAGACCTAATGATAGACTCTAAGCCTATCCTACCCCAAACACTTCCAGAGGACCAAGGCCATGAGCTGGGATGCAGTAAGACTGAGTGGTGCAAGCCTGACCCTTGTAATGGACATGGACGCTGTGTGGACCTGTGGACCAGCTATCAGTGTGACTGCTACCGTCCCTTCCATAGTGAGAGCTGCTCTGAAGGTAAGCATGTCACGGCCAGCACCATGATTTTTAAAAATGTTAAAAAAAAAAACCAAAAAAAAAACATGGTAATCCAGTAATTCAATAGAAATATTAGTATATAATAGCATATTAAAAATACAAGAAAAATATTCCCTGAATGGAAGTATGCAAATAATAATTCAATTCAGTTTGATTTATATAGTACCAAATCATAACAAAGTTATTTGTTGTTTGCACTTTGATACAGAGCAGACTGTATACTCAATAAAATTATTTACAGTGCAGCGACCCCAAAATTCCCACCTAGTACTTGGTAACAGTGGTGAGGAAAATACAGGTTCCATATAGAAATGCAAAGTTATGTACAGCACATGGCAAAGGAGCGCAGGAGAAAGGAGCCTGATGTACTATGGGAAGTCTCCGGGCAGTCTAAACCTATAGCAGAATAACCAAGTGATATAACTGTAAAAAATACATTTTAAGTCTACTTTTTCTTTTAAATGACTGATTTGATGTGGTTTGATCAGTAGATATAACTGTGTATCATCTGCATATCAATAAATATTATGTAGTATTCCTAATGATATTGTCTTAACAAAGCATTTTTAAATTAAACAGGATTGGTCCAGGCACAGAATCCTGTTGAACTCTGTGTCTAAGTTTGGAGCACATGATTCATTGTTATCATATACAAACAGAGATCAATCTGATAAATAGGTCTTAAACCAGCTTAGCACGGTTTCTTTAATGCCAATTATATGTTCCAGTCCCTGTAATAGGATATGATGGTCAATGGTGTCGACTGCAGCACTAAGATCTAGTAAGACCTTTGTCTGATGTACTGAGAAGGTCATTTGTGTCTCTCAGCAGTGCTGGCTCTGCACTCCAAATCCTGACTGAAAATCCCATAAATCCTATAAACTATACTTATGTAGAAAGTCACATAACTGAGTGGTGAAGGTTTCTAAAAATAAAGGATGATATACATTTATAGTTGGCTTAAACGCCTGGATCAAGACTAAGCTTTTTATGAGGACGTTTAATTACAGCTACTTTCAAGGGCTTGTTGTGTGAACTGATTTATTTCAGTGACACTCAACTCCTGTTACTAAATGTTCTTTTCCTATTTTTCACATGATTAATTGAAACCTCTAATCTTCCCCTGACAGACTTCCCTTCGTGGACTTACAGCCATGAGGATACAATAAGTTTTAGTGCCTATGATGTAGGTAAGGACCATGGGAGCAACTTCAATGTGTCCTTCTTCCTGAGGTCATTAAAGCCAGATGGACTGCTGTTCCAGCTGAGGAGACCCACTGAAGAGGATGGGGAAGGGGTCTACTTCTCCATCTACCTGGGGATGGGGAGGGTTTTTGTCAGCTCTCTGCCTCATGGTGCCTCACTGACAGCTCCAATATTTGTGACCACTGGCGAGAAGCAGCTTCTGCTGGTGGAAGTACAACAAAAGCAGGTGATCTTTGAGCATGCAGGCCTTCGCTATGGAATAGGAGAGATCCCTGAAGTGTATGTTAACAGTGGGGATCAGGCCTATGTAGGTGGACTTCCAGAGGGCTTGGACTCTAATGTGTGGGGTGGGCATTACAAAGGATGTCTGCAGGACTTTCGGTTAGACTCGGTGCATCTAGATGTGAACGCCTGGAACAGCTCAGATGAGGAAGAAGTGTATTTACCAAGCGATGCCGAAAATGTTGAGGCAGGCTGCATCAGTGATGATACGTGCAAGGTAGGAAATGGATTCTTAATCTGCTTTGCTCCCAACAGTTACTGTCACAATGACTGAGTTAGGTAGTTAGTCCTACTGATAGTTATTAGGACGTGAATTAGGATGTGAATCACTCACTTTGAAATTATATTTGTGTGAACATTTTGCAAAATATTCATATGCCACATTTGATACCAAAACATCTTGAACTCAGGGGGGGTGAATTTGATTTGACAGAAACACACACACAGGTACGCCAAGTGACTTTGAGTGTATAAATGTATGTAAATATTATTTAAACTCAACTCAACTTAACACTTTTTAAAATAAAATCAAAACATTTCTCTTCTGCAGATGAAGCCTTGTCAAAACGGAGGAGAGTGCACCATCACTTTCAATGACTTTACATGTTCTTGTCCGGAGGACTACACCGGGAAGACCTGTGAGACACGTGTGTGGTGTATCAGTGACCCTTGTGTCAATGGTGGCCATTGTGTGGACCTTCATGATGGATATGAGTGTAAGAACATCTGCATGATTCATAAAGTCATGTTCTTTGAGCAATATTAGTGCCAATTAATACAATTAGTTCTCTGACTATTTTGCATTAGTATGTAATTATTTGTGGAGAACCTATATAAGCAGCTTTCAGGTAATAGCAATTATTAGAAATAGTATCCAGTATAATATATATAAACTATCAGACGATGTAAAATATGGTCTGATAGCTTAGCTGGAGTTGGACACAGCAGGGGGAGCTGGGAATGGCAGAGTGGAGCAGGTAGATTGGCTCAAGTCATGCAGACGAGGAGTCAGCAACCCAGACATGGGAACAGACAAGGACGAGGACGATAATCTGGTGAGCTGGCATTGGACAGACACAGCAGAGGGTGTTCACACCTGGTCACTTTCAGTCCTTCCAATGAACTCCTAACAATTAGTCAGTCCTGGTAAGTATTAGCATCTTAGTGTCTGGGTTTAACCAGTTTACAATGACACAGCTATGAGAAAGAGCTCCAGGCAGTGAGATCTACAGGTTTGGTCTCAGGTTGTTACTGTGAGTCATCAGATATTTTGAGCTGATTATCACATTTGGAGAAACAGATGAAAATCAATTTCTCCATGTTGCCCTTTAGGTGTGTACAATGCCTCGTTTGAGAACAACCCTGTACACTACAGTGCTGGAGGCTCCTTGGCTGAACCAGTGTCCAACATATACATGGAGCTGCGGACTCGCTCAGAGAATGCTGTGCTCCTGAGAGGCTCCTGGGGTTCTGACCTGCTGATGGTGGGTCTGCTGGACGCTTCGGTGCGGGTGGAGATCCACATTGGCAATAGTGTCGAGTCGCTGACCTTTACAGGAGTTCGTCGAGTGGCTGATGGCAGCTGGCATCGTGTGAACATCTCGATGGCTGAGAAAGAAAGCAAATCGTCTCCCTGGGTCATTACTGTGGATGGGATCACAGATGCCAGCAGCGTGCCGGAGCACACAGGAAGCCTTCACTTTCTCAATGAGAAGGGCGCTACACTGGCTATAGCAGAGAGCTTTACAGGTTGTTTGGGTGCAGTGAGAGTCGGAGGAGTCTACCTTCCTTTTGTGGATGACTATAAAGCCCCTCAGTCATCTCAGTTTCACTTAGATGGGAAACCAAAGATTCACTTGGGTTGCACCAGCGCACCTGTTTGTGATACAGATCCTTGTCTAAATGGAGCCACATGCGAAGACCTCTTTAATAAGTTCGGCTGCGTCTGCGATGTGGGTTGGGAAGGAGAACAGTGTGAAACAGATACAGATGATTGTGCGTCTCAGCCATGTATACATGGAAGTTGTAAGGATTACTTGGCGGGTTTTGAGTGCCATTGCCACCCTGGATATTCTGGCACACTTTGCGATGAGGATATTGACGAATGTGAGCATCATGCCTGCGAACATGGAGGCACTTGTCAGGACGGACCCAACATGTACACCTGTATATGCCCCAAGGACTACAGAGGCCCTCTCTGCCAGTGAGTACTCATTCATATAGTTTGAACAGGCCAGGGCTTGACCATGTCTCAGACAAAGAAACACAAAGATTATGGCATTTCATTCAAAACTGATTAAGTTTAATACCTTTTCCACCAGGTGGGACTACCCTCCAATACAGTGTGGTGAAGACGTCCAGTGTGCAAATGACGGTATCTGCAATGATGGGCTGTGGGGAGCAAACTGTACATGCATGCCAGGTTTTACAGGCAGCAGGTGAGCTTACTTTAATAAACTTTTTAACTTTATTGATTTGTTTTATGTTAAAACAGGGGTGTCAAACTCATTTTCACCGAGGGCCACATCAGCATAATGGTTGCCCTCAAAGGGCCAGATGTAACTGTGAGACAGTATAAATGCAGCTAAATGTAACTAAATGCAATGTAAAATAAATGCAACTACTCCTTAATGTTAAATAACTCTGAATTTTTTACTTATATGCATAGATGTAAAAAAATATATATATTTGCTTGTTGCTCTGTTATAACATAAATCCTTTTAATTTGTCAGGTTATGAAACCCACATTACTCCATCAATCAACAATCAAACTATCCAAGTGAATAAGGAAACACATCTTGAACACATCCTGCTGCAATCACAGTTTGCCTTTTAATTCTTGCAGCATTTGTTGTTTTCCTTGAAGGCTCACTTTGGCATACTTAGCTCCGTGTTTGGTGTCAAAATGCCGACGTAGATTGTACTCTTTGACAACCATCACTGCCTCATAACACAAAAGACATACCGGTTTTTCTCCTTGAAGCACAAACACATATTCGCCTTCCCATCTTTCTTGAAACAGCCTTCCATCTGCATCAATTTTTCTCTTCCTGGACATTTTGGGATCATTGTTTGTATTATTCAATTCTACTTGTTCCGAAAATGGCATTGATGTGGAAACACTGCAATGTAGTGGCGGGATGCCGGCACTTCGCGGGTAACATAATTGGCATACATTGTGGGAAATGTAGTTTATGGTCAATGCACCCTTTGGACTTTTATTTAAAAATAAAGAAATAAAAGTTTTTTTAAGGAGCATTACATTTTTTTAAAATTTGCAGGTGTGAGATGGAGATCGATGAGTGTGAGTCTAACCCCTGTCGAAATGGCGGTTCTTGCTTGGATCGATTCAACATGTTTGTGTGTGAATGTCCGCCTGGCTACAGCGGCCCAATCTGTGACACAAACGTATGTTTTGCAAAGCAACATATAACAACATCTTAACAAACAAACAATACAATAAATTCTTAAAGATAGCTGAAGCCTGACAATATCTTTATGTCCTCTCTGCTTTTGCAGAAACAAGCCCACAGACAGGGAGTTCCCTGGCTGGTGGTGGCCATCCCCTTGCTCTGCTTCTGTGTGCTGATAATGATCATTGGCTTGACCTTCATGGTACTGACAGCGAGGAAGAAGCGTCAGTCAGAGGGTGCGTACAGCCCTAGTGCTCAGGAGTTGGCTGGAGCTCGGCTGGAGATGGACAGCATGCTCAAAGTGCCACCAGAGGAAAGGCTCATCTGACACAAAGGCTGAGGAATCAGAGCTGACCTGAGCACTGCTGGCAGGCGCATGGGACTCACTGTGAAACTCTAAGATTGCCTGAACTCCTGGGCTGAACTGCTCAACGTGTGCTGTAGGACACAGCCGACCCCCTCCCTTCCTGTGGTGACCGGGTACTGACCCAGTGCTGTTGCACCGTACGTCACTTTAACAAAAATGTGTTAATCATGTAGGTGCTGTGTTTGTGAAAGAAAAAAGAATCAACTTAAGTCTTTGGCACCTCTGAAACTCACCAGTAGGATGAAGAAGAAGAAGAAGAAGAAACAATCTATTGTATAACTCTACACACTGTAGCTTGACAAAGACAGGGCCTTAAACTGTTTTTAAAGTCCCAACTAATACTTAGAGGAGACAAGTTAAGGGCTTTATTTTAAGAATCAGTCTCCTGGTGTTTCCATAGTGAGAGGATTGTGGTGCATGTGTGCTTGAAATGGTGTTGCATTTGTAGAAAAGCAACTGCCCAAGCAGCACAGTCAAGCCAGCACACGAGACTATAAAGCTGCAATTCCTCTAAACACCACCAGATGCTGGCTCTATGAAAACTGTGACTGTATCAGAGTGATTGTAAGATGCTTCAGCTTTTTTTTTAAATTAGCAGGCAGTTTATTTTTCTAGTTTATTTGTAATTTGGATCCTGCAGCTGATTTTGACAAACACTGCTGACTTAAAGTCATGACGGCTTAATTTGCACACAAACACTTGATTTGAAGTGCTGGAAATAGACTTAATGAATGAATGTTGACGTACATGATGCATCATGCATGTGTCATTTGTCTCTTTCAGTGAAGAGCTAAAAAACATCACAGGCCCACATTTCTGTGTGTCATTAGATTTGTTGTAGAGTTGTTGTTTTTTTCATCAAAGGCAAGGAATTAATTTGGGGGATATGCATCATGTGAGCACAATATAAATTAAAATGGTCAAGTATACTGTGACTCCAGGTTCACATGCTGGACAGGCCCACAAGATCAGCTGCTAATGCACAACCTACATTAGTTAATTTGTGCATTAGTGGAGCATGTTTTCCAAATTTTGGCTTTAGGCGAAAAAAAGTGAAGAAAGCACAGAATATTGAAAAATATTGCAATGGAGGTTGAAATGTCTCTATAGCAAGTAAAAGGCAGCATTTGGTGAATTTGTATAATAATAAAAACAGAATCACTTTTACAACCTAAGGAACACAAAATCCACAAAAACAGACAAAACTCACATAAAATGTAATTTGTATTTTTGAAAGACATACTTTTATTTTCAGTTCAAGAGCTGTTTAATCTTGTTTTGTTAGGGCCATCAGAGTCTAGTGTTCTTTCTTGTTGTACAGTTTACTCCACAACTTTTTTGGTAGCTGTTGCTCGCTGCATCAAACCTGTACAGTTTGTTTATTTATGTTTATTCTGTTTTAACTTTTGATTTTGAGTTTTACTGTTAGCACCTCACATGCAACAAAGGGAGTGTCAGCTTGTGTTTGTCACGGCCTCTTCAGTAACAACTTTAATTTTGTTTACAGTCAGTGACGAATATGTTAAACCCGTGGAAATTCAGTGCTGTTCTCTGGGAGATGAAAACAAGCTCTCAGTATGTACAGTATGAAGGGGAGACTTTTAGGATGTAAAGTTGAAATATTGCAACAAACTTAATAATAAAAGGAAAAAAAGACATGTCCAACATGTCCAAAAGTGTAAATTTGAGACATATCCTGTAACACTGTCACATGAAAAATCTGATGTACAGTTTGAGTTGTTTTGGGTTTTTTTTTAAAACAAACGTGTTCATGTAGTAAGAATTTAGGACTTGGTTACATGATATGTCACTGTTTTTTTTGTTGATGTACAAAATCCAAATATTCATCATGTATTATAACTATGCAATAAAATGAAATTGCTTCTGAAGTGTTATATCTTGTGATTACCCATCTATTATCTGAACCACTGATGAGGTTCATTGTCTCAGGTGACTTAAGCCAATCAATCACCTGTCAATCCATATGTGTTTGGACGAAAAAAGGTAAATTACACAGCCATATGGCTCACCACGTGTATTATGTACTATTCAAGGTGACTTGCAAATATCTTTTAAAATATTTCCATATTAATTAACCTTTTACATCTGAAGTAATAAGCATTGCTGCTTATTTGAAAATGTTAATTAAAGCAGTCAGGATTAACCTCAGTGGGTTCAAATCTATTGAGGACAGTCAACGTAACAAAAACACATAACTGCCTAATGCTGTCCGATGGCACTATGTTGGGACAATAATATGAATCAAATAAAAAAGGTTGTACCCAGTGGAGCCCATTCATATGATCAAAGTAGAAATTTTTCATTTTTCTAATGAGATGCAAGTAAAATACAAATACCTCAAAATTGTAGTACTTGAGTAAAATTACTTTAGTTACTTTCCATAACGTTTTTTACACAACACCTGGATGTTGTGTAAATAAGTTTCAAATGCATGCAGAACACACTGTTCATTATGATTGCATCTCACTGAGGTGCAAAAGTAACAACATAAAGATGTCTTCCTGCCAACTAACAAGCCAGGCTAAAGCTACAATTAGCTGATAGCTAACAAGTCTTTCCTTTGTAAAAAGAGAAAACACATCCATAACTGCTTTTACTTGACTGACACTGGTCAAAATACATTTCTGTTTTATTGTCAGTAGTAGAGATTGTATTCTAAGGTTTTTTACAGGGTGTATCTATGTACCCCTGCTTTCATCTGACATGCTAAGCTAGGCTAACAGCATCTAAAGATGAAATTGATATCAGGTTCCTGGAGAGATGGCCAGCTACTTTGCTGCAGTATGTCTGTAAAATAATTACAAGAACTGTGCGTGAAACCTGTGTGTATCAGTGTGTGCCTACACTGTGCACTGTGAACAGTACACGTCCTGCGCAGCTCAACACAACACAGAGATTTAAGAAGTTTTAATCAAGTGAAGACGACATGTGAAGTTAAAATATTTGTATTTTAAGCAAGTGCAGCAGGATACTAGTCACCAGTCTTTAATCAGTCTTAGAACAAATATAGTGTCATCTGTACACACACTCACACACAACAGCAACTAGACCTGTACAGCACTTTGAAGCTTAGAGAAGAACTTTTTTTTTGGCATTAGCCACACATGAACGCTCCAAGATCGCCTGGAAAGCAGTGAAGGGCTGACAATTTCTGTTGTTGTTGGAGAAGTCATACAGCTGAAATAGAAACTGGTGGCAAAATAGTGAGAAACCATAATTTCTGCTCTTCTATGCACACTTGACATCACAATGTGTAAGCAGCCTGTAACTCATTAGCCAATCACTGTCATCAAACACAAAGTAATACTTGGAAAAATAGTCAAAACCAGAAGGAAATTATCAGAGTGCATAAATCAGCAGCAGAATTGGCAAAGGACCCTTTAAAACATCAGATATACAATAAAGTGTTTCAGTCCCCACATATTTAATCAGACAGAACTGTTTAAAATCATTTTATGGACAGTACAGTCTAGTGCAGGCTTGCAGGTTTGCTTTTTTTAAAAAAAACCCAAACAAACAAAAAAAAAAAACAGTAGGAGGCAACACATTTTTACAGATCACTGAGTGAAGCCAAAGTTGGGATTCACCATGAAGGCCAAAAACAAATAAACAAAACAAACAGAAGCACTGCGCATGAAGCTACCAGAAACATCGAAAGGTGAACTAACTGCATGACTGAGATGCACCACACTTTGTAGCTACAGTACCATAACACCATTAGGATGTTCATCAACTATAGCAGACTAGCTACTGGTTATAATACAAGCTAATCGTAGAGGTTGACATCATTAAGACATATGCTGTTGAGTGTGACATATATCCTCTTTCAGGAAATACTGTGTGCTATTTTTTAAAGTCACAAATCTATACTGAGCACTATGCTAATGTGGTGGCGTTTAAGACAGATGACATGAGAGGCTGCTGTGCAAAGGTTTGTGTTAGCAATTAGTGAGAGAGTGAGTGGCAATGGGCTGTTGGCATCTGAGCATCTTGAGGCAAGGCCTACTTTGTGTGTGATTTCCTGGGTTGGAATGATGGAAAAATGAAATTTAAAAAATCCAAATTTAGACGACAAAGTGTTGTGGGCTGATGAGGTGATCCGCAATCTCCATTTGTTCACCAGACACACACACGCATCTTATTTGTCATTGGTCAGCAGCAGAGCTGATGGTGGTGGGGAGGGACCGATGTGCAGGTGTGTGTCAGGAGTCACTACATGACTGCTCCCACCAACTAAATTAGGACCTTCTGCTGCAGTAAATGATGCATCACCTATGATAAATAGGCACCACACACCAGTTGCTGTAATCCAGACCAAAAGCCTTCAAACAGTTAAACTGACATTAAAAATTGATTTCCTCATAAATGAAAAGACAGCTTTCACACTATGATCATCTGTGATTTATGGTTTCTGGTTGTACTTGTAAGTGAAACCTGCATTAACCACTGGGTACAGTGAAAGAAGTGGAGGAGTTACCCTGTCAGAGATGCAATGGAGGCAGAACAGTCTGTTTATAATGCAGCCAAACAAACTGTGGACTGAGAGGATGCATTATGTTGCTTTTAGAGAGATGTCAGTCAAAAATAGAATCAGACACAGTAAAACTGGACTAACGACCCACTGGTGTCTTTTCCTTTGTGTCCATGCATAGTTTCCTGTGAATCCCTCTTGTGTGGGGATACAAACTGAATCTGGAATTGGATGGACAGACTAAACACATGTATATGGAGAGGTAATTGAAGATTTCAAATACATTCGATTACTGAAAAAAATTGAAAATAGTTTTAGTTTGTGAGTGGAGTTGTTTTCAAATGGCAGTTTACAACTGTGTCAACCACCTGACAACAAATGGGTAGAAACAGGGAGCATTCATTGCTCCTCTAAGTTGATTAATGGAAAAACAAGATGCCTCTTTAAGGTAGAGAAAATGGTTAACAATATGATGCAATTAACATAATAATCTGTTTGCTGCTGGTAAAGTGGTTTATGATTCAGGTCACTCAGATGTGCAAGCTTCAGCATTCAGAAAACTCACACTGTGGTTCATGAGCTCTCTCTCTCACCCCCTCTGCGTCTTGTAGATGCTGACTTGACATTGATAACAATGAAGGTGGTGACGGCAACTGCTTGCCGTCTAAGAAGACCCTTCACTGTTGACTTGTGGTCTGATTAACCAATGTTTCCTAAATTATTTTATTTAGCTAGCTCACAACACCTTTTTATGATGAAGCAACAGTTTGGGAAACATTACATTGTTTTCAATTTTCTTCTGCTTGATTCATAAGTTGTGTTCTAACCTAATAAAACTGGCAGAGAACTGGCACAAATGTTTTCATTCACCTCTTCGTTCTTCCTCAGCTTGGTTTTAAAATACACACCAAAAAAGATCATTCGTCATTTTGAAATGGACAGTTTACAGAGAATTACTTGCTTATGTTAGAATGTCTTTAATAAGATTTGTTGCTGTAACAGTTCGGTTATTATTCTTCTACAACTGTGAGGTGTATAAGCAGAGTAGAGTAGTACTGCAAGAGAAGGTCCTGATTCAGCAGTGAGGGACTTGTGGAAAGTGACAAATCGGGACACTTCAGTACTTATTCACAGGCTTTAGTCAAATGTTTCCCACCTCCTCCGAAGGTCCTCCACCTTCTTTTTTTGGGGTGTAGCTGGCTTGGCCATAGTCAGCAGATCCCCAAAAGGATCCTGAGTCGTCTGACTGTCTCCCTCAGCACGAAGCGGCTTTGCCAGTGTGTTCATGGCCGTACTGGGGACAGACGTTGAGTCCACCAGGCTAGAGAGAGCATGGTTACTGGTGGAGGAGTGAGGCATGGAGGTGACTGAGGAGGGGAAGGCTGACTGGAGCAGTCCATAGTTGGGCGGCAGAGCCGAACTGCCTGGCGAATGTTGTCTGTAGAGCCCCGGTAGTGTGGAAAAGGACTGTGGCTGGGGTGGAGTGTGTACGTAAGGGCCTGGCGGAGGTCCGTAGACTGCACTGAAAGGATTTCCGCTTACAGTCGGTGCGTAGTGCATTTGAGGGGAGGTGTGCTGCAGAGACTGGGCGAAAGGGTTGAGAGATATGTGAGGATGCAAAGGGAAGGGTGGCAAGCCCTGTGGGTAAGACCTGGGTGGTAGCGTCGGTTTGCAGGTAGACGATGGCACACTAATATCTACCCCGTCACTCAATGATGTGGAACTGGTTGATGCTGAGCTGTTAAGCGGGTCTAGAAGGCTTATCAGATCTATATTGTCTTCAGCGGCCTTGTTGGGCTTCAGCAGGTCTCCATCTGATGTCATGCTCAGGGCTTGCCTAAACTCTTTTCCCCCTGATGTTGTCCCTCCTTCACCAGTTCCTGCTGGTTTAGGGCGCGTCTGGACCAGGGGTGGTGCGAGGACACTACCCAGCTCAGGTGTTTTCCTTCCATGAGGACGTGGAATGGTGATATTGCCAGGCGTTGAGGTGTCCGAGGGGTCCAGGCCTGGGCCGGAGCTTTCACGGCTTGGAGACTGGGTCTCTGTTTGCACAGGAAGTTGGACAGATGGAGGTCTATCGCAGGTAGGAGGCACACAAATGGGCAGGGACGATTCATCCTGCCCTACACTCCACAGTTTGTTGTACGGGTTGGACAGCTTAAGCCCTGGAAGCGTTCGCGAGTGTTCACCAACATTCAGATCCATCCGCTGCAAACACAAGAAATAAATCAGACTTTAGGAAGGATGGTTTTTCACAGTCTGCCCAGTAAATCACATGTGCTCACACTTACATTACTCACAATCGATTTATTCATACAATACACTTTTGATGTGTTGTACCTGGCTGATTTCAGTTCATTTTAGTAAACTATCAAAACCAACTCAACAAAGCTTATATATCAATATGAAACATTTGTCTACACTAGCTTTCATTATTAAAGTCAATTTACTTAATTTATAAATTTGAATAGGTAAAATATCAGTGGTCTGTGAATCCTTCCTGGTGGTGCTGACAACAGAGTGTCACCATTTAGCTTGCTGTTCATAAGCTACTCTGCTACTTAAGGGAAACTTTCACAGGACAGTAGTGCCAGGTAAAGGTTTATATGGTCATCAACAATCTTTAGGTACCATTCTCTAAGGACCATGAATATACAAAGAAGATTTCAAGGCCATCTAGGCTTCTTGCTCTTTATTCAGTGTTTTATACAGAATCAAACATGTCTCACTGCAGAACATATGGATCTCTGACCTGGTAGGTGAACTTAGGTTGTAGCTCCTCAGAGTCTTTGGGAGTCCTCAGGTCCTCAAGACTTTTAGCCAAGGTCATGGGTAGGTTGTCGGGCTCGTCCTGGCAGCCGAAAATATCTCCCAGCAGGTTGACATTGGAGAACTTCTCATTGACCGGGCTGGGAGGAGCTGTGTGACTTTCAGCACCAAAGCCAGGATCGTCCCCTTCTATCAACTCAACCTCCTTCAGGGAGCGGTACGGCTGTGGCCTGCGGGGGCAGAGTTTTAATTATGGTTATTTATTTTTGTCACACATACAGTAGAGGTCTTCATGGGTCAACGGACCTTTAATCCAAATAGAGATGCGCCGAACTTTTTATTCTTTTATTTATCCAGTTTAAACACATCTTGGGAATGCCTGTTTCCTATTATCCTGCTCGTTGATATTCAATAAAACAGGATTTTTTATAACCTTTCCAAAACAGTGACCATAATATACCCTGTGTGAAGCCTTAAAACACATGTATGCATGCATTCACACATTTCATTAGAAAGGACATAGAAGTGAGAAACGCTCATTAATTAGACAACTGTGCAAAGCCAATCAGAGAGATGCGTACAGAGGTGACCATTCAAACGGGACGGAGAAGAGAAAGCTGTCAGGAAACCCAGAGATGGAGTCGTCATCATACTGGAGCTCATCTCCGGACGAATCCTCGGAGAGAAAGACTGTGTAGTGACGAGTAGGACGGATAGAGCTACGGTGTGGAAAAGAAAGACAAGAGGATAGTCACAGGTCATTACAGAGGTGTTAATGAAGTCTATCAAAGAAGAAGAAAAGAGGAAACAAAACAAGATTAAAAGTAAGAAAGAGAAGGTTGAGGATTAATAATTGTAAGAGAATCCGTTTTTAATTATTTGCATGCAGTGTGTTAGGACTATTCTGTCACATTGCCACTGAAAATAGTTGAATCAAGTGAACTGTTTACATTCGAAACAGCTTTGGCCTCAAAAGAAAAAAATAATGCAATAATTAAAACCTTACTTTAGTCTCAACTGTTAATCATGATGCTCTCACAATAAGGCTCTAAATATTTTGGGAACCCCAATTCAGATCTGAGCCTTTAGTTTCTTTTACTGACAACTGGTGATTTCTTATATTCTGCCCTTACAGTTGTCAGTCGGTTTGAATTACTGTACAGTGTTTTGTTTCCAATGACTGTTTTTGAAAAGAAGTCACATAAAAATGTGCAAATGGTTTTGTTCTTAACAATGGGATGTATTATATAAAATGGAGGGGGGCTTACTGGTCAACGCTGCTTTCCAGACTCACATTGCTGCTTGGTCTCTTCAGCAACATTGGTGGCCGAGCCTTTGGAAAAATGATATGAAACGTAAGGGACACAATTTATTCGGCACACTGTCCTCCTCACCAGAGAGACTCACAGGAATGCACAGTATAAACAATGTTTGGAGACATTTTATGGGAAAAGAGAAGCACAATTACGCAATATGAAACCGTTCAACTGGCACAGTGAAAAGAATGAGAACACGACAAAAGTCAGTTCATGAGTCATGGACATTGCAGGAAAACTGTCTCTTTCATTCGAGGCTATGTCAGCGTGATGTACACTTTAAACATCGCAGCAAAAGAACATGACTAAAAAACATCAAATTTAGGCAAATTCAGCATGTTTTTAAGACTGCCAATGTGAACAAATGTGTGAGTAGTAGTAGTAGTAATCATAGTAGACCTCTCTCCATCCCTGTCTCACCTCATATCTGCCCACCTGTCCAAAGTGCACAGTGATTGGCCTGTGGTCATCTAAGGTCCGTAATGACCCCTCCCTCCTGACCGCACCAGTGGAAGACATGAACTCCGATGTGTTGTCATCATCGATGACTGCTGAGCCCCCTGTGGAGAAGCCGTTCTCTGCCTGCTCCTGCAGAGAGGGGACATAGGGAGGTGGCGGTTGACATGGGCGAAAGGTGTGATGGTACTGCAAAGGGAAGGGAAAGGGGAGGGGGAGGGAGGCTGCACGCCGTGGCTGGTGGGCGGAGTTCAGTTAAGGTAAGTCAGGGTAGTGTTTAAGGTAGTTTTTGTGAGGGAGAAACCAAAAACTGTCAGCACCTGTGATGTATGAGCTTGTTGGAGATTCAAACTGATGATGTTTGTCAGCAGTGGAGAGCTACAGCACGTACCTTCTGCTTCAGCCGGCTCTTGACTTCCTTGATTCGCATCTTTGCATGATCCTTTGCCTGTCAAACAAACATCAACAAAGTCAGATCTCTCTCCCTTTCTCATTTCTAACCAACTATTCATTTTCCAGTTTCTGAAGCCAGAAACATGCTTACAAACTTGTAAACGGTCTTCATCGCTGGGTTTGCCTTGGTCTTCACTGTGTTGAAAATAGCCCCGCCCCCTTTCTGTCAGAAACATTTACAGAGACTTTGTCAGTAACACCATGAAACATTGAGAAAGAGACAGGATTCACTCAGACTGAGAAAGGTTTTTAATCATTAATAAAAGCACATTTTCAAAGGGGCTGAGGGACTGAAATGTCCTGGTCCAGTGAGATAGCCGTACAGCACTGTGATCAGGTGTGTAACAGTCCTGGATACGATTTATTAGAATATATTTCCTGTGTACAGTAGAATAGTTTAGAAGAGTCAAAGGGTTCCTAAAAACAGCAAGACTGGAGAGAAATGCACTGCATAACTATAGCATGTTTCAATAAGAGCCACTAGAGTTAGAGACCAAAATATTAGCTGTGGACTGTGTGGTGATGGGAGTTAAGGTAATAGCAACACTGGGAGCAATCTGGTCAGGAGTTGTTGCAATTTGTTTTCCTGGACTGATGTGTTTGACTCCATAGACTGACACACAACACAACCCAACAGATGTTTATGGGAATGCTCGTCTGTCTGGGTAATTGCATTGAGAACAGCTCACCTTGACAGTGAACAGCCACTGGTGGTAGGTCTTGTCACTGCCTGTGGGGGGAGTCACAAAAATGAAAGGTCAACAACATCAAGATAAGGGTTTGCTGAGTAAGACGTGAGAAGCTCATGAAGTCGGGGGATCTGACGTAAAGCCACTGTGTCATTTAATCAGTGTGCCACAGAGACAGTGCCACTAGTTGTCCTACACAGCTCTAATATGTTAGCGTTTGTTTTTTATTATGTGTTCAGAACAACATCACACAATAGCTGTTCAATATCATATCATGCCTGAATGGCCAAAAAGTTTGTTAATGTGACAATTATTTATCCAAAAACAGTCAGAATCACCTGGTTTGGCGATTGTGAAGACTGTAAATAGCATTAATACTTAATATCACTGTAGTGACGAGTTCCCATCAGAGTTCCTTAAATGTTTCACCATTGAAACACCACCTTAAAACACAGTGAGTTAACAACAAATGTAACTTTGTTCAAAAGGTAGTTTATGTAATCTGATATCTGTACTGAAAATGATGCTTGTCGCACCATCAGACTTCCTCATAAACATGGATGTGCTCCCAACTTTGATAAGTATAAACTAGTCTGTGTGAACTGATCAGGACCAAAAGTTAATCTTACGACGGCCAGCAAAAGCAGCTGGAAACCAAGAGACAAAACAGGAAATGTTACAAATGAATAAATGGGTGGGGTGCGTTAAGGTCATTTGCATGGTCTAGTTTTCACAACAGACACAACAACATACTCATCATGATTCTTCCAGGTATTGGATTGATTTAAGTTTAAATAGATAAGCACTCAGCATAAGAGTGCTCCATGTAAAAGTACCTCATTCAGACTCAGACTGACTCACCTGCGTATTCACCCATGTTGATTTCCTCCTCGAAGATGTCACTGAAACCTTCTCCCGAGTTCAACAGGTCCAAACGGCCGTCGATGAACTGCAGGTGGTAGTACACGGTGGATATGAGTGGAAGAGGAAGTGTGAATAAAGGTGTGTGTGTGTTTGTGTCAGTGTGTGTATGTACCTGTTTAAAGAGCTGCAGCTGGATGGCATTCTGGAGAAACTGTCTCATGGCACTGGAACGATGGTTCACAAAGGTTTCTTCATTAAATGTTATTGGCTCGCCCTAAAAATACGAGAAAACACACAAACTGTCATGGTACTGCACAACACGAATGCGTTCTACATTTTATATTGAGTGCAGAGCAGTCCTGGCCTTTGACCTTGTTGTAATATTGCTTTACTGAAAGGATCAATGTCAGCTCTATTTTTCTTCATTCCCTGCAGCCTTCATGTCTGTGATCAGCAGTGTGTACTGACCGGCTCGATCTGCAGAGCGTTCCTGTAGCTGCCGAACAGAGCCGCCTGACTCTTGAGGAATGCTCGAGCCACACCGTCCCCCGTCGTAGCTGAAACCTTCTTCAAACGACTTTTTAAAGATGAAACCTGTGGGGCATGAAGTCACAGTCATTACACTGGGTCATTTTTCTAAAAAACATTGTTTAGTGTAAAGCAGATCCTCACCACATCATTGGGCAGGCTTTGGAGGTCATCATAGGGTGTTTCCAGGGTGTTTGTGTCCACATTCAGGACCACCACATCATCCAGAGCCAGACCTCGAACTTTCTACAAGCGCCAGAAAGACACAAAAACAGGTGGATGCTGAGCAGTCTGAAACCTGCCAGTATTAAATGAAGCAGAGTAAAAGGGATCAGTTTTTGACACTTACCTCCATCAGGCTGGAATGTACTCCGATGAGGTAGGGCATTGGGGCACTGAGAAGAAAACGTCAGTTTTAAGACAATACCTGGGTTATAGAACTTAAACACAGCAGTCTTCGATTAAGCATGTCAAGCTTTAGCTAGCAGACTCTTAATCTTAAATGTTATAGAATATTGTGGAAACTAAGGTGTTTCCCAACACACTGGCATGACTATGCAAACCAGGTGCAAACTGACAAACCTCAGTAGCATTTCTCAGTATCAGTCAGCTGTCTGAAGTGCATATCCTACAACAGCAAGTGTTTCACCTAAATCCACCATACATACTGAAATAATAACTATAAAAATATTAAAAATATATTTCAGTTGAAAGACCATTGCATCTGAGTCATACTCAGCACCTGTTGCTCTCAGTTTCTCTTTAAAATGTAAATATTTTTAGTTGGTTCAACTAAACTTTCAATTTTGACAGCTGACACTGGTTAAACTCATGAAACTTGACTCGGCTGATGTTTTACATTAACAGGGTTTCTGCAGGCTTCAACAGGTTAAACTTGACTAGACTTAACATTTATAAAAATGTTTCACTGGTATTTGCAGGAATATGTGAATATCAATTAAACTTGATATGCATACACAGTCTTGGTCATGGGTTCCCTTGTATGTTTATCTGTGTAGAAAGACTCACCAGCAGTAGTCTAATAGATGTTTAGGCAGGACAGGAATGTAAACATGTTGCCAGTGCATTGGATATAACATGGCTGCAGACCCATGGACACAAGCTGTTAACTGAGGACAAAGACATCACATACGTCATATTTGGTCTGATATTGTTGCACATGTGAGTCTCATAAGTGAAATGATTTAATTTTAAAGATATCGATTGTAATGATGGGAACTATGGACCCCAAAATGGGTGGAGCTGTAGAGAAAGAGGAACAGGAGGTGAACTCTACTTACAGTGCTTAGTTTGCTACAGCAGATGAGGATTCGGCGTTCATAAAGCATACTAGCGTACAGGTGAAGCATGTTATTGACATCTACTGCTACAAAGTACTCTGTTAAGTTTCTCTGCAAGAGTCAAGCACAATCAGAAAAAACAACAGGGTTAGCTCTGAAGATAAAGACCATGATTCAATATTAATGATACAAACTTAAAGTAGTAAAACAATCTGTCGTATCACTTTTACATAAAGAAAAACAACAGTTGAACATTATTTGTAAATTTGTTCATCAAGTACAATATTAAACAAAAGTAAGGCAGTTCAGAGACTTTACTGGGAAAATGACAACACTCACATTCTCAGGTATGCTGGGGAGTTCCCCTGTGTCAGGCACAGTGAAGAAGGAATGCTGGAGAAAACAAAAGGATCAATTATAGTCGATAGGCGATCACAGCAGGAGAAAGAGAAATAACAAGCAGTGCAAAGAGACAAATCATTTTTCACTCCACTCCTATGAAACGCACATGTATAGTGATGTATACAGTTTGTTTCGTGATCCTGTGGTGGCACTGCATTTGTTTATACTTGAAAAATATAATGTCAGCCTTTCTGACCGAGTAAATCAGCTGTCTGTGATATTATTTTTCTTTGTGGGATCACATACTTGCAGCATTTCCACTTTAAACTAAACTCAGCTGGATGTGATATGGTGAAGTCAGACTCACCACACCAAGATGAACTGGGACTCCAGGCTCAGGGATAGGCAGCGTATGTAGTGACACCAGGAGCTCTTGCCACTGGCTTTCCTGCAAAATAGACCCATATTCATGTGGAGGCCATATAAAAAAATACATGATCTCATACAGAAAATGTCTCTTCCCTGTGAAAACTTTGTTATCTATGTTATCCTCAGACATTACTTTATTATCTCTCAGGTGTACAAGCTGGTGACACTTGCATGCTACTGCAGTCCACTCTAGATATATTTATGAATGTTTCAAAGTAAACTAATTTATCAGTGTTCCAGATCAATGAACTTAATCAGAAACGAGCAGCCTGTTCCTGGTGTCATTTTTTCTAGTCCCTCAGTGTCTGAAGCCAACGGGCCAAATCTTGGCAAACGCTGACGCTGAAAAGAAATCATTTTTCACCAAGTCCCCATAACAAGGGGAGTCACTTATCCATAATTTACCTGGCCTTTGATTGTGTAATCTGCGAGGATATTAAGCAGCTTGTAGAAAACTTCAAACCAGGGCAGATAGCTGAGAGAACAAAAACAAAAGTGTGAGCGTTACATTGTTTGTGAGTTAACAGCACATCTAAAGGACTGTTTCATTTGACATTTTCCAAATTGCAATCTCTGATCTGTCTTTACTTATAACACAGTGAGGCATCTTCAAAATCTGGTTAATCTGGTTGTTAGAGGAGTGGTAGGTTTCTATGGGCTTCCTTAACAGGCTCATAGAAGTTATTATTTCACTTCTTATCAGCCATCTTTATGCTGTAACTGGCTACATTTAGAATCAGTGCGGTTGACACTATGCTGCAGATGGGACCGACCAAAGACTGAAACTACAGAACAGTTGTGCTGAAAGGAAAATATATTTCAATATATATATGTAAAATACTTTCACAAACTTGACACCAAAATAATCGGCATGTCAGCATTTCCCATTGTTGCTTGTGTAAAGACTAATCTATGGACACTACTAGACTACCAGTCAAATTCTTCCTGTAGCTAGGGATAAACACTGACTGCACACACCCACTGACACCCACTGACACCCACCGACTCACCTTAGAATGCAGTAGCAGGTATGGGCACCCGAGGAGAGGCGGCAGAAGCCAAACCTCTGTTTGCTCTCAATGTCTGTCAAAACAAATGTGAAGTTCTGGCCGACCTGGTTGACTGACAGGCTGCAGGGTGAGGGAGGTTCAGGCAGAAAGAGAGAGAAAGAGAGAGAATGACGATGAGATGCAGGTTATTTTGGTGTGCCTGTGTGTGGAGGACAGCTAGGAGCTCTTGCAGGACATTGGCTCATTTGCAATAAATAAATATATGTAATAAACTCACTAATACACAATTATATGTATGTGTTGTAATGACAAACATAAATACTGGACAAGGAGAAAAAGATGTTGATATACTAAAGAACTGGGTGAAGCCGTTGTTCTGTGGGGCACTGAGACTTCCTGTCTTGTACCACTTGTGCGTGCCAAAGTGGGGTGTGATTCATTTGCATGTGTATGTGTGTATGTGTGTGTGTACCTGTCCATACTGAAAGGGAAGCAGAACTTGGGCACAGTCTGCAGAGTTTCCTGTGGGACACAGATGGAGGAGAACAGAATACAGAAGTATACAGTACTTTACATGTATTAGATTAAGAAAAACTGTATAGTTGATATTCTAAGGCTGTCAAAGTATATTTGTATATCATGTATTTCAAACCTGGTCTGTGTAGTCTTGAGGGTACTGCCTTCGCACCTCCGGTCCTGTTAGAAACAGGCAGACAAGACATTACAGTAGAGATATCAACAGGACCTGTGAGAGATGATTTTAGTCTTTGCAAATGTTGAAAGGTACATAAATGATGACCATATAAAATTATGAATTATTATTATGACCTGTGTTAATTAATAATGAATGCCTGTGGAAATATTATAGCTGCACAAGACTGGATTAATTCATTTTTATGGTCAATTTGGCAAATTCTGTGATCAATACAGATTCAAATCAATTTCATTCTGTTACTTAATGCCTGTTCATGTCTGCTTTCCACCAGAGTTCATCCACTGAAACCAAAAGACAAAGGTCTGCTCTGTTGCATGCTCTCTCCAGCAGGCGGACTCTGGAGGGTTTCACTTTAACATTCATGAGTGTGACGCTGCTGTTGCAGAATCTTTTATAAGTACAGGAAAATCACCTTTACAAATCAAATCTTATCTTCAAATTTGAGAGAAATTGCATTGTGTTGTTTTGCCAACCCCCCCCCCCCACCAAATTCATGTAAACTCATAAACTTGAAGAGAAATAAATGATTGTCCTAATAATTAATTATTTTTCATGTGTAAAACAGTAGTAAGCAGTGCCTGTTTGAAGCTGTTTTATGTAGAAGGCTGAAAGCAAACACAAGGTGGTATGTTTGGAAAGATTCCATGTTTAAAACCAGCAGTAGAAGACAGAGAGTAGATTTGCATGTCACAGAGATGGATACTGCGTCTTAAAGACTGAACAGGAAGTGATGAGAGGCACAAGACTCCAACAGGAAGAAATTCTTAGAAATACAGCCGACAGCCTCTCCTAAGTACCCAGGAAATTAGTCACATACTGCAGATATGAAAAAAAAAACCTCAGAGACAAGAGACGAGGCACATCAACTTCTTATAAAATCACCATTTATCCTTAAGCTATTAAACTGTTTCTCCCAAACTTTTTGATTTATGATCTCCTCTGATAAAACTTGTCAGAGTTTGCATTTGTCTAGTTGTGAGAAACTCCAGTGAGTGAATTTACCCTCGAAACTGCCAAGAATGTTTACTCTTTGTATACTTGTCTGAAGTCCAAAGAGATAAAAGTAGCCCATATTTCACAAAAAGCAAAGGTTTAAGCCATTTATTTAAATCTATGTATCAGAGTCTCATCTAGACAAAGACAAATATTTCACCTTTTGGCCTCTCGTCCACACACAAATTTAGTTTTGGTCAATGAATGTTACATTTTTGAACAAGTAACTCTTTTTGAGTATTCATGTGGAACTGTAAAACTAAGCTTTTGGAAACCAACAGGTTTTGTTTAATGAGCATGCAACGACAAACAGACAACAACTAGAGAACGTCTTGTGTTTAGATCCCATCAGATGTGATGCCTGTCAACATGTTGATGTTCTGACCCATGAGCAGCCTCCTCAGTGGTCATTACTATGTTATTACAAGTTAGTACCAATGTCCATCTTCTCACGTTTTTGATCTTATCTACACATACGTAAATATCATGACAATATCTCAGTTGTAACACTATCGTGGTGATAGTACACCTGCCAAAGTGCTGCAAACTGCCTCTGTGGCAGCTCCTGCTACAGTAGGCGTCTCAAACAATGAAACCAATTTGTTCTCTCTTCAAACCAATCAGGTGACAACAGAGCAACGGAGCGTTATGACTCACAGTGACCGCCAAAAAGACTATGGGTCAGGGGTCAGAATATCAAAATGACTGCTAAACTGCATAAACTATCGTGTTAACTATATAACACTGCAAATGCTATCAAAGGTGCACTGTTGCCCATAATATTCAGATATTATACATTATGGTTTTTCCTATACATTTCAATTCAGATGAAGTTTAATCACTATTGAAACACTGTTCAGTCTTAGTAACTGAAGTTTCTGCATCCTAATACAAAATCAGAATCAACTGGGCCTTCTCAGCATTTTATACATGCAACAGAGCATGACTGGATGTTAATTGCTCAATTGCACTGTGTAGTTCACCCATGTGGAAACATCTGCATCCATCATGTTTCTACACTCAGTTATTCAGGGTTTCCCTGTAATTTGGCTCGTCTGTATGTATGTATTCATTGCAATTCACTGCAATCAGTGTAGAAGACAAGATGCATGTAGTCCAGGATTGACTGTACCTTACAGCTTTCAGACACTTACCAGAGCTGTGTGTGCCTGGATGGGCCACCTCCAGATACACCTCAAAAGTGGACTCCGGGCTCTCCCTGGAACAGAGGATAAAAACAAAGACTGTGGATAATATTCAGGCAAAGTGAGTATATTTATCATTTACTGGAGCCTTACACTTATCTCAAACTTTACTTTGGATTTTCTAAACAAACAATACTACTGTTCATCCCATGCACGCATGAATGTACAGCGGCACTGTGCAAAACACTGATTGTAATGGCTGTTTTACCATCTTTCAAGGTTCTTGGACATTTTGTCGGGAATGCATTTTAGTTTTTAATCACTTCACTTTACACTAAATTAATAAAATTAAGGAGTAAGGATGCAAATATGTCCTAATTCAGTAATAACTTGGAGAGGTGTCGACATTTCATAAATCAAATTTGTGACCAGAAGTGACCTGTCGCGACTGAACTCTGTGTAAGGGACCATCTGTCTGACCAACTCTAAACCAAATCTTTTTCCTGACAATTATGACAAATGCATTTCATCAGTTGTTTTTGTCTTGTAGAAAGGTGTCAGTTATTTTGCCCATAACATGCAGACACACAGTTAAAATAGTTAATCTTATCTATGTAAAAAAAAACAAAAACAAAGAAAAAACAACTAGATTTTGTGACTAGCTGCATTCCTCCCGTATTTACTTTACAATTAATTATTGTGGCAATTTAAGGCGTTTGTACATGACACGCCTGCCGCCACCCTTTCAGCACTGACAGCTGCAGGACAAACTATCCACACCAGACAGATAAGGCTTCTGCTTTCAGATAAGTACTGCTGTAGGCCAAGATGTCTTTGAATTACTAGTATGTGAGCGTCAACATGTGACAAACAATAACATGCTGCAAAAACTAAAACTTGAATAATTAGGGTAATGGATGTAGTAGTTGTGTAAGAAATACTCAGGTCCTGTATATTATATTAATGTAATTACATTGTGCACGATGGCATTCCGATACTCACACTTCAAATAGATATTTTGTAAGTATCTTTGATGTGTCTAATTAGCATTATTTGGTCTAAAAGTGTCAAATTTGAAGCTACTCAGTCTGAAGATATCATGTAACCCAATCCTTGGCTTGTTAAAGTCCCCACGTTCTGTGACACAACACCGAGGACATGACCTCTGTGTCTCCTACAGCAGGTGCTGGCGTGTTTCAGGTTGCACTTGACTTAATGCATTTTTAGTCAATACAGGCCAGCAGCATACAAGGTGCCAGTTTTTCTGAAGACAACTGAGATTACAACAACTGAGATTTGCACGTTGATGTTTAAGAATAAGATGCTGGCTCTTTTGACCAAGAACAAAACTAGTTCAATGGAACAGGTGATAATGATCAACATGTCTCGCACAAGGTTGGGACCCTGTCACAACAGTAGCTACATAATCACCCTGCTGACGTGTTAAATATTAAAGCATGATATAGTCTGTGTATATGTTAATAACAGGATTTCTTCGAGTATTCAGTTCTGTCAAATTGTTTGTTTAGTGTTGTCGTTCCTCTGCAGCTGGATGCAGAAGCAAAGAATATCCTCTGTATTGTATTAATGCAATGTTAATGTGACAGTCATTGTCCTGCAGTTGTTATTAGCATTTATCATTAGATCACTCTCCAAAACTACACCATTTCAAACAACAGACTAAGAGTCTCTAAACTTAATGACTGATCAGTCGTAGCCCTGCAATATTTAAATTATGGTGGAGTAGTGTCAGTCTCCAGGAAAGCACCGGACTGTCTGTCAGACCCCTGCATGTCTGCTCTGTCTCCTGTCCTGAAAACTAGCATCCGGTTTGGGAAGAAAATCTTGACACAGTTAACATGTTTACACTAGCTGCCACATACAAAAACATGCTACTAACTCCCCGACAGTCGTGTCTGTCTCAACCTCTGCCCAGCAAGCTTCGCACTAACATGTTTTGTCATCTTGTTAATGAAGGAGTAGACCCCAATGCATACGACACGTTTAAAATGCTTTGTTTTTAACGGTGAGTGGAGTACCGCCACTGTTTTTAGCCTGTGTCGCAACAAGTCAGGGCCTTGCACTGTACTGTATCTTCCCCAATGACTCACAGTGACAAAGCTAACAGAGCAGTGTAATGCTAAGAGCTTCAGTTAAACCAGCGGATAAACAATCTTACTTGATTCGGGACCCCATCCTTGTTTGTCACCCCGCCGTCGCTGTCGGCAGCGGATTACAGTGCGCAGACGCGTCCGTCCGGAGGTGTTTATCGGATGCTAACCTGTCACACAGAGCTATCCAACGCCATGGTCTGTCTACACGCGTAGATCACGCTCCGCCTCGCGATGAACTCTGGGACTTGTATTTCCGTTGTGGAGGACATGTAAATGTGCTATACCGAGCGATGTAGGGTCGAAACTACGTCTTCCAGAATGGCTGTGGTGACGACTGGGTCCCGTGATAAAAAATATCGGCCGAGTTGGTGGATACAGTTACCGTTATTTACTTTACCTGAGGGAAACGTGTTTATATGAGATTATTAATACTGAAGGCGTTTATATTTATTTTTTATGGCTGAATGATAAAATAACTCTTACTAAGAAGAGTTGAGTGGTAAAGTACATGGAGGAGTGATATTATACACAATATTTAATATAAAGTGATACAATTAAGGGAGAAGTGATTTGTATCGCCACAACTTTATTTAAAAAACAAACAAACATGGTACACTGTAAGTATGACTTAAATACATGATAAACATTGATCTATTTATAGAATGTGATGCAAGCATTACAATAACAATGATAAGACTAGTTGTAACAATTACACTATTAATAGTAATTGCTTCGTGCATACAGTGCCCAGTGTAGAAACTTTACACTTTGGTATTTTCTGTCGGCAGGATGTTGTGAATATTTTATATTCAGAAGCCTGTATAATGACATCACATGTGTATCATATCTATTCTCCACATTCTTCACATACAGGTCTCTTGATGATAGTTCTTCACAATAACAGTGACATCACCATGCAGCTGACCCATAAACAATCCATTTTAAACAAGCAATAATGTCGAGCCTCCAGGAAAATGACCATGGTAGCTTTTGTAGTTACTAAATAAATGCAGCACTAGTAATGTAAACATGATTTTTAGCCTAAATGACCATCATCGGCTCTGTGTCTTGGCAATCACCCATAACTTGTGTTTAGATCAGCCAAGTGGTCGAGGAAGGCATACACACTGATTTTGCAGTCTGAATTGAGTAGGGCATCCAGCATATGTGTCAGCTCAGATACTGATTAAATGATGTACAGGCCCCGCCTCCTGAACTTAGTGTTAAATTCTGCAAATTAATTAATGATACAATACAACAATTTAACTGGCTGTATTTACTCCTGGTGGAGTAGAAAACTGGTCGGTAAGGCTATTAAACAAATAGCTGAATAAATCAAACGGTTGAATGAATTAAACATGGAGAAATACTCAAATTAATAGATATTTTTTGCAGAATTTTCCCATTTCTTCACATTCTTCTGGGGATAGGGTGGGGTGGGGACTTGGGCTCATGCCCTCAGTATTTCTAACGGCTTGTCTACGGCCCTGACTTGAATAACTATCAGGGTACTTACTTCATCTGATGTATCCAAAAGGTGTAAGTATCTGCTGTAAGATCAGATTCAATGATTTATTTCGGATGCTTTTCTTGTACTTTCTGTCACGTGTGGAAATACGCTCATATCATATATCATCAAACAATGGGCCCATCCCACATGTGGGGGGGGGGCTGAGGGAGGCAACCCAGTCTAACTGTGAGGAGGGAGCTGTGACGTTTGACCTACTTTTCAACAAACACTTGTCACAACCTCACCACTGCTTTACTATGCTGAGGTTATAGACTTTGAAGTATCCCTCCTCTCATTCAGTAGGTTGCCAGCGCACTGAAATTGAGCAGCCTGCGTGGCAGCAGCGGCACAAACCACAGACACACACAGAAAGAGAGAGAGAGAGAGAGAGAGAGAGCGAGAGAGCGACTCGGGGGAGGGGGGTCTGTCTGTTGGTGTGAGGAGTTGCACAACAACACGGACCAATGTAACTTGTTTAACTATTCAAAGCTTTCTCGCCAGGACATTATAGACTCCTCTTCAGGTAAGACATTAAGTAATTTGCTTACAGCTGTCTCCGAGCTCTCTGTGACGCGTTTTAAACCGCCTGCAGAGTGGCACGAGGCCACTTTGTTGATATTTACTTGTGTGGTTGTATCGCACGAGACGCCTCGTCGATTCGGGCACAGCCTGTTTACTCGTGTTGGGAAGCTGCAGAAAATAAAAAAAGAAAACCTACTGAGCGCAGTCCTAGCTAGCGACAACGTTAGCCTACTGCTCAGAGCGACCATATGGAAATGATATTTACCCGCTGCCTCGGACGGAAACGAGGCTGCATTGATCCCTGCTATCTGATTTTAAACTTGTTTATTTAGCAGTTTCAATCAAATACGAGTAGCACGTGTTATGCCAGACCAGGACAGAAAACTAATGGACAAGTATAACACAATAAAATAACGCCGAGACTGGTATTTAATTCCAGTTTACTGAATTCAGTCACAGTTTTCATTTACATGTGGCCGCTGCCAAGTCAGTGTAATGCTCTGCTGCCTGTCAGTCTATTCAACGTTAAGTTATGCTGGTGTTTATCACAACATAATGGAGCTATTGAGATATTTATTTCCTCTTTGAAGCTTATTCTTTCCTCTTTGTAGATTATTGTTTCATTACAGGAAACCATTGCATGCGTCAATGATTCACAAGTTTCGGGGTTATTTTCTCAAAATGACATTTAGTTTTTTAATAAAATACAAACTGGAAACATATTCTTATTTAATAACATTTTAATACAGGTCAGTCACCATTTCCTTTCCTTTTAAGTTAGTTAACAAGGTATGGCCTCTGGCTCAACATGTGGTAACATACGAAGTAAAACAGAGACCAGGTCCATTGCTGACTTACGGTGCCAGTGGTGCAGAGGCACAGCCTTACTCACACACACACACACACACACACACACACACACACACACACACACACTCTTCAGCAAGGAAAACTACATGTTTGCATGATAAATCTTACATGCAGTGTGAAAGCAGAACCTCGTGCTTAGGTTTGTGGTGTGTGGTTTGTGGGTATAAATGAACGTGTGCATCACATGAAATCATAGTAGCATGAGTGAACGCTGGCTGCAGGGTGGGGGGCCGGGCGTGGGGTGGACGGTGTTGAAGGGGTGGTTGCTGCTGGTTATGAGGATGCCTGGTCACCCAAGGTCAAATAACTGGCTAAAATTAGTCACGTGTCAGCTGTGACAGGGAGCCAGGGTCCTGTGTGCCTGGGAGGGCTGGTTAGTATCCACCCAGCAGGAAGCCATGTCTTCACACGTCCTCACTGAATATCTTTAAATGCCATTATTAGGTTTAGAAGAAGGTTCTGTGGCGGCTGTATGCAGTTATATTTGGCAGAATGGTTATGAAAATCAGATTTTTGGATAGTGGTTCTAACCCACAGATGATTATTCTGTCACATATGTGTCATAAATCATTGTTGCAAATGTCAGCCTTCTTGCTGGAGTGGGAGTGGCTGTGGCTTCCAATGAGCTGCTTAATAACTGCAACTGGAGGGCAACATTGTAGATGTAAATGTGGTTCATGACTCCTTAAAAAAGTTGCAGCAACATCTGTGTTTTTTAAATTAAGGATCCAAAATGTCTCAGTTTTAATGAAGAAATGTATAGGCTATGTTTTTGTTCCATACACATTTAATGTTGTGTTCCATAACAGTAAAAGTTTCCACAGCCCACATTCACCTAAGTAGGTGGCAGTTGGCCTCGTGTGGTCATGATGTAGATTTTCATATTTTCATATTTATAGAAAGAAGAACGTGTGTCAGACTGATCAGATATATCATGATACACCATGGACAATTTATCAGCTGATTTCAAATTATTGCAGACATGGTGTTTCCCACAATTATAAAGGAGTTTTTTAAATGCCTAAAATACCATGTCTATCTATTCGCTGAAAATCAGTGATTTGCAACAGTGATTTGTTTGGTGTGGTGCACAAAAAGTTTGTAAGTAAAATAAATTAATATATGCCATTAATATAATTTATTTTATATGATTTTACTTTATCTTTTTTGTATCGGAGGTGGTAAAAGGCCAACTAATGCCACGGCTGGTGCAACAGCAATACAACACGATAAGACCCAAATGCAGACAACTAAGGCAGATCAGATACAGTTTAGGGATTTTGATAACAAAAATGAAGTACAAAGGCTTACAGGAAGGCAAAGCAGGCAAGGGTCCAAAAACAGAGATCAGAACAACAGAAGCAAACAAATCAAGTAAGGAGCGGGCAGAAATCCAAAGTCCAAAAAAGTAAGATTCAACAATCTGACACGGAGTGAGTGTGAATGGTCCAGTTAAGTACCTGCAGGGCTGATGAGGGAAAGGTGAAACAGGTGTGTAGTTGGGTGTGGCAGCTAGGTGATGGAAAAAGAAGGCAAAGTTTGGTTTTGGCGATATGACGGTATTTACCGTTTGATGGTCGGAATGTGTCCACTTTTGGGGATTTCGCAACATGTATGAATTTATGTATTGCTTAAAAGACAGGAGCCTAGTGTGTTTTGTTACTCATGTTCTAGATAAGCTACAACAAACACATAACATACCATACAGTCCTCTCGATTGCTCCTCTGATTTACACGCACACAAATCTCGGACCAGTTCCTGCTCTGGACATGCATAGACATGCTCATTACAATATAAGCATCAGAGGACCTGGAAATGTTGTGTGGGGAAAACAGGAAATGGACAGAAGATTAAATGTATGTTAAGACAGAATGACTATGAAAACAAAGGATTTGAAAAATAAAATGACCCCATAGAAAACAAATAGTGTAAGTTATTTTATTGGTTAAGTGGTGGTAAAGAAAAACATCTTCGAAATCTTTCTGCAGTCAGGAAGACACTTTGTTGATTTGTGATTAAATTATTTTTTTATGATTTGTGCCAAAAACAGGGCTAGTCTTGTGGGATCCAACAAACAAAAAAATCTGAAATTAAAAATTATTTGAAGTTAGTATTTTGGATCAAATCAATAGCTCAGAGAATTTCCTGTTTGGTAAAAGGGGACAACAAACTTTAAATTTCTCAACACCACAACAAGTAGAAAAATAAATAAAGACCTTGACAGAGTGACTAAAAGCTATAAATTACATTATCCATTAAGTGAAGAGCATGTGGTGCTGTTGAAAGATAAAAGTGATCTGAAAGCATCTGGAAGGAAGTTGAAAGACTGAGAGATGAGTCATGACTAACAAAAGAGATATTTTTGTGCATGGAACGTGTTTGAATATGCTGCACTTGCAGTGGTAGCTGGATGAGCCCAAGCGAACACTTTGACTTTGTAAAGCAAACGCCTTGTTGTTGTAACAGCAAACAAGAGATGGTTGATCAGCGATTTATGTGTAAAAACAAAAATAAAGTGATGAAAAAAACAACGTGTTGTTTTAACTTACATTTAGAAGCCTAGAATGTTGGTTTGGTTAGTTTTGGTTAACAGAGGTTAGTGAACAGAGGTTTTGGTTGTAGACAGGTGGAAGTTGAGCTTTATTAATCTATAAACTGTATTTTATGTGGGCCTTTTTTTCTCTTGAACTGCCTCTATGTGAAGAACACAGAGCGTTAGAGCTTTGATAAAAGCAACATGTTTATGCAATTTTATGTTTGTTTACATGACTCAGTCTTTCAAAGAAAGCCACGGCAAACCAGCATAGTTGTCTTTTGGGATTTCTGCAATTCAGTATGCTTTAATCAACAACTGAAGCATGGTGACAGTGTTCGTGTAATTATTCTCACCACCAGATGAAGGAGACAAAAGTCCCACACTGTAGCTTCAATTTGAATTATTTTTCCATATAGTTACATAGTTTTCAATAGTGTGCATCAATAGTCCAGTATAGTTTTTGTCTTTGATTGTTCCTGCCTCTTCCAAGTCTTTCTGGAGTTGTGTTTCAGTATTCTTGGCTCTTGGGCTAATCTTAGTCTGACTACACTGACCCTTCTGTGTGTGGTTGATTGATGATGGATTGTGTTCCTTCCACTTGCTGATAATGTCTTATTGATGATAATGATGCTTATATAGGAGTTGACAACCCTTTAAGAAAGGGAAAGTAATAATACATTTTGGGAATTTGGCACAAATGGCCTCATGGACACAAGGATGAACCGATATGATTTTGCAAGTCGAAGGTCAAAGTTCAGTGTTGCTGTGAAAATGATGTCTTCAGAAGTCCAGACGGAAGCCCTTCAAATTTTGAAAGATGCAACAGTGAGGCAACACATTAGGACATATACAGAAAGATATGATAACCTGACTTTGACAGACATCCAGCTGCAAATATTAATAGCAGTTAGGCAAAGAAGCAGTTCTGTGAGGATGATAGAAGACAAAGAGCCGATTTTTGAGAGAGTTTTTGCAGGATCATGGGACTTCTAAACTCACCGTTACTTGTTTGTCCAGTCAGTGCTGCCACACAGGCAGCTGATCATGAGAAACCGTGAAGAAATGTCAAGTATTCAACAAATGAGAAGGGATAACCAGGAGTGACCATCAGTTTATTGAAATAGCTGGTCACAGCCAAATTGAATTAAATATCCTGTCAACTAAGGCAGATTTATAATGGCAACACCTCTCTGTCAATTCAAATGATAAATTGAAATATAAACTGCTGAAAGTTAACCTGTGGGGCAGAGGGCTGCCAAATACCAGGTTAACTGCAACTGATATACAGCTTCATTCACAAAACAAGATAGAGCCCTACGAATGTGGGACATTTAGGATTTGAGTTGGACTTTCCAAAATACTTTCAAAAGTGCATTAAGAGTGCAGAGAGAGAGCTGAGAGCACGAGCAAACCGAATGAAAGACAGAGGGACCTGGGGACCAGCAAGCCAAATGCTCTGGTGTTTCAGTCTCTCTTCCATCTTTTAATTACATCAAACACCATAATCATTTATTGCAAAGCAAGTTAATACTAAAAACAACAGTATGACCACGTGTTTGTTTCTAATGTGTAAAAGCTGGATTTTAAATGGTGCTGTCGTTTTTAAATCGACCGTGTCTCTAATTTGCCTAATCTTCACAGCTTTACAGTAACAGTAGAAACACGAATAGGTAATCTTTCAAAGGGACTTTTTGTTCCTAGTTTAGTTCCTGAGAATAGTTCCTCTGCTACTGTTCTTCCTGGAATTTTTTGGTCAAAAATTGGGGTGAAACTCTCATCAGATCATCTGCTTTCGAGACAGTGATGTTCTGATACTTAAGTCACACGTTCCTAGTCTCCTTTTTACTCATAAATTACTTCTGACTTAAAGTCAGATCAATATTAAATGCAGAGGACAGCACTTGACTGTTGTGTTGATTCCTCATGTGTGAGAATTGCATCTCAAAACATGCTATCATCTTTTAAATCTGTTATCAATTAATCTACCTTACTTTTCATTGTTCTTAAGATGCAAATGTAAACAGCAATGTTTAAAAAGACTTTTGGTTCCTGGTTTTATTTCCTCTGGTTCAGTCAATTGTTATTTGCTCGTTCATCAGACTGTTATTAGCTTTAATTCTCAAATAAAATTCCCACCTGATTGTGAAAAGTGTGTGAATGTGTGTAAAGTAAAGTAACTTTGCTCTGGTGTGTCAGTGTTCGAGGTATAAATAAATTGTTTCTAAATAAAGTTTTGTCATTGAAAATATCTGTTTAATAGAAGCTGACTCCACTTTTGAAATAATTCAGACACTGTTGCTGATACTAAACCAAGTAAATGTTTACCTTTGTCTGCTATTGGACTACATTTCCCAAGATAAATCAAGATAAATCTCAAATTCCAGTTTTATTATTGCTTTTTTGATTATTGCTCAGAATGTGCCCACAGTTATGTGCCTCTGTTTCTATTTTTAAAAAGTAAATGGTGCTGCATTTGTGACTCTGAAAAAGTAATTATGTAGCTATTAATAATGGTTGTGTCTGTTACAGGAGATATTTTGATATGTGTTACTGATATTGTTGCTGCCCCCTCCAGAAAATAGTCATGATCTGACTCATTTGTTTTATTTCCATTTTATTTATTTTCAGTCCATTTGATATATACAGTTGAACTTGTTTCCCATTGTTGTGCTGGCAGGCAGTCCTTTCTGTGATGCATTTCTTGCTGCATGTAAATAAACTTAACAGAAACACCTGGGAACTCTTTGCATTGGCTGATAGTCTCCCAGTAAAATGGTTGGATAAAGTTCCTTTGACTTACTGGAATGCTATTTGTTGGGGGCGTTATCTCTCTAACTGAGGCGGACTTGTGACTAACAGTCCGTTGCATGGGGCTGAAGTCTATCCCAGCGTGCTTTGGGCATGAGGCAGGGTACGACCAGTTGACAGTCTATCACAGAGTTAACACACACATGTACAAACATATTCACACTCACAGTCACACCTATTGGCAACAAAGAGTTTTAAAGAATTGCTGTTTTTTCCTGTCTGAGACTTTGTAATGTGAGGAAACTTTTCTTTGCAAATGTCTGTAGCATTCTTAAGAGGCTCAGAGTTGTTTTTCATTGTGACAGAGGAAGAGGAAACAGCTGTGTATAGTTCAGATTGACCTGGAAGCAGCTCCCAGGTTTTGGCCACACTCATTATTTTGTCTTGGAATAATTGAGAATTTGGAAAACCCCTCTTGGACTTAAAAATCTCATAAACTAATAATAAAAAAGACTAGAGATAGGTTTAAGATACGCTGCAAGGAGTTGATGACAAACTGCTCTGACAAGTACAGTCAAACATATACCAAACAGTAAATATACACAGTATGATAAAAACAAAAACCACACACACAGCCGTGAATTAAAACCATTACTCCACTCGTAGCATGGGGTAGTGGTAGTATAAGATGGCCTGAACACACGTCATGGCTACAAACAGCAGCAACCCACGAGGCTGAAAGTGAATGGCAAATTGTTGGTGTTAAATGAATGACCAACTTCATGGGGAAGTGGTTTGTCCGCATTTAGACAGTTGACATGGCATGACACTAAAGATGCTTTTCATTAATGGAGCCATCCTCACACATATCGGCTCTGTTTCATTGAGATTCCCTGTGCAAGAGATGATTTCTTCTGGGAAGTTATTTTCTCAGCAGGAGTCCTCCACCTAGTCTTTACGTTTTACTGTGTTTTAGCAGGAACTGCAGGCCTATGAGCCCTGCGACACACTGTTGAGCTGTTGTACAGTTTTGCAGCTCTATGTTGACAGATCTTCTAGCCTTGGATGCCAACGACAGCACAGTCCTCATTACTACAATTACGAACAGCCTGACATATGTATGTAGCACAGATCTGATCCTGTGGTGTAACCTAACTCATGGCATGAGGCCCACTTGGCATTACTAACATTATAATGGTTAGAAGAGCTGAGCAGGTTAGGGTGAGCACAAGTTAGCACATGTAGACTCAGCTAAATGCTTAAAGCTGACTCATGAGAGATGGGAGGTTGAAGAATACTTCTTGTCATGTTTTAGGAAAGGGAACATGTTTCAACACAGCCCAGCTTTAGCAGCTATTTGTGGTCAAAACAAGTCATCAATACTTGGCAATGGTAACTCTGTTAATGAGGTTGTTTTTTCAGGGGGAAAAAAATGAAGTGTTGGAGAGAGGAAGCACAAGATCATGCTCAGATGACTCAGCTAGTCACAAGAAAAGCCAAGAGGACACGATGGTGCGGCTACTCACCAGCTCACTCAGTGACTTACTTTCAGCAATCCACTTGTTTGGAAAAGGCTTTTTTTAAATTTCCAGTTAAAACTAGAGCAGACTTTCTATCATCATGAGTCATCACCACAGGCACCCAGCAAGCTTTAGCTCCACTGTCAGTGGAGTATGTAGTAATTTAGTAGTTATGTGTGTTTCTCAGTTAGTCAGTTAGTTCACAGTATTTAGCTGTAACTGAGGCAGCTTTTCTCGTTGTTCTGCAGTTCCAGTGAGCAGTCACATATTGTTGCATTGATAAACTAATATTAATGATATATATTATATTATTATTATTATTACTATATGCATGGTGCTGCCATTAACACCGTGCTCTTGTTTGTGTAGTTGTTTTATGTAGTTTAACCTTAAAATGGCTCATCAGAACCTGTTTCAGAATAACTAAATTAAAGGGGGTTTGTCCTCTGGTGAAGGTGCTCTGCAGAGTTGTCCAGGGTTTTCCCTGTGATATTTCCTGAGCACATTCCACACATATGAACATGAAGCTGAGATGGTAGCTAATAAGCAGGGGCCCACAGAAATACAAGAAATGTCAGTACAGAAATGTCAAAGGTGTTTGAGATCGTTTAGAAACAGTGTCTTCGTTACAAGAGTTTGCCCATTAAAGAGTTCTGACAAGTTTGGTTTTACACAGTAAAATGTGCTGCTCAGCATGTTGGTCAGTAAAAGCTCTCAAGACTCCAGTAAAACATCAATAAAACAATCACTCACATGTCACACAAACGCTTAAATTCTTTAAAACAGCTTTAAACTGTCGTCCACCTTTCACCATATCTAATGCAAAAACTTTGCCTTTTTTTCCAATGTATTATTTTAAATAAAACTAAACGGCACAGACAAATTGATGGGACCTTAAACCGAATATTTCATTCCAGTCACAGCATTTCTAATGTTTTCTGCAGCTCTCAACATTCAGGATTCAACGTTTGGTCTTATTTATTCTTCGGTGCTTTTAGCTGTTTGTTTCGGGTCGTTATCCTGATTACCCTCAGAGGACCCAGGACCTGCGACTGAGAGGTCTCTGACAGAACGTTTCGCTCCAGATTGCTTTTATAGTTATGAAATTTCATTGTTCCCCTGCACTAATTCAAAGCTCCTTGTGCCCGGTGCAGCATAGCAGCCCTGAAACTTAGCCGAGCCTCCTCCAGGTTCCACTATAGACATGCTGTTCTTTAATTTTAAGGTTTCTTTTTTTCAGCTGTGAACATAGAGGTCATATGACTTGCCAAAAAGCTCCAGTTTTGACTCGTCTGTTTAAGAACAGGATTGGTGCCTGTTAATATGCATTTTAGGAAATGCCAGTCTGGCTCTTTTGTTTTGCTTTCAAAAGGGGAGTTCTGGTTCTTCCATGGAGCACACTTTGACTTATGGAAAAAAAAGTTTGCAACATGGTCTGATCAGAAAGTGATGTACCATGACCTTTGAGTTCACCTCAGTACCCGTTTGGTAGTTATTCTTGTTTTTTCTTTATTTAACTTTGAGCGTGGTTGATGACTGATGAGACTCCCAGCCTGAGGAAAGAGGCTGCCTTGCAGACTGTGGTACAACAGCAGATACTTGCCTGGCATCGCTTGCCAGAAGGCTGCAGGCTTAACAGGCTGTGGCCGTTGTGCATTTTATCTTTTAGTCTGCTTTGAGCTTTGCGCAGGAACCTCACTAATACTGCTGATTCTCAGTAGATGAACATATGGGCAACCTGCACATATCAGGCCAGTTTGCAATGTTTACACTCTGGATATTGTATCGCTTCTCTGTAAAAGATAACAAGAAGCTGGCACGCAAACTTTGCCTTCAGAGGTTTCTTGAAGAAATAGAGTTTTATTTGTTCAATTTTATTTCAACATTTATGTGTTTTACAGTTGTGGGTGATGCCACCATGGAGGCACAGAACAACAACCAGCCGCCCTTAGACAACCACAACAATCTCTACAAGATAGCTGGTCAAGAGGATCAGGTAACCCACACTATAATAGACCGTTTCAAAGCATTTGTAAATGCAGAAAAAGTTAAATATCCCTTATCCTAAAACATCATATGCTCCACATATATTGTGCACATGCAAACACAACTGATTTTTGCAATAACAGTCCAATTATGGCTAAAACATGCTTTATCAAGCACTATAATGCAATACCTGGTTAAACCTTTTAAAATGGTATTTTCCTTTGCAGAAAAACATGCCAAGCTATAAGTACTGCTGCACTCTGGGAAACTTCAGGATTGAAAAGAAGATTGGTCGGGGCCAGTTCAGTGAGGTCTACAAAGCCACATATCTGCTGGAGGGTCAGCTGGTTGCACTCAAAAAAGTCCAGGTACTACTGACAATTATAATAAAACTGTTTATAATTCAGTAATTACTGATTTCAGCACAGATAAATTGGTTTTATCATATTTGTACAGTAATGCCAAACATTGATATGTTTGGGGTCATTCAGAAATGGTGTCACCATTATGTAGTTTTTCCACCAAGAAGCACTTTAAAATGTCCCACTCACCACATTTTAAGTTTTGTAATAACCATAATTCGTGGATTGCTCAGTGTTACTTTTTTGACATTATGTGTTTATTTAAAAACAGTTTGCATATACTTTAAAATTTAAAATACTTGATGTATACTTAATGTAATTCCAATTAGATGCTGACCAATTTGCAGTTTATTTGTGCTGTTTATCATTTTTAGAAGTTTTAGGGATATGATCTAATATATATTGACCAATAAAATATTTCTAAAGAAATTGAAAAACAATAAAAATTGTTAAATGTGGTTGTTCAAGAACTGTGACCAAGATATGCAGCGAGCGACAAAAATCAGCTGACAGCTGTCTGGTCTTCAAATATGCGACTATTTTCAGAATAATCTCAAACACATCTTCAGCATTTCTCATTGCTCAGTTGATTTTCTTGTGACTTATCAGCTAACACACATGCAGATTCTGATACACAGATACAGATTGGGCTCTAATTCAGATAATTTTCAACTGCCTTCAAGTCCCTTTTGACCTATCTTTGTCACTTCAGATCTTTGAGATGATGGATGCCAAGGCTCGTCAGGACTGCGTCAAAGAGATAGATCTACTGAAGGTAGAGCTGATCAGTCACAGCCATTTGGTTCAGTGAGACTGAGAGAAAAAATAAATTATCAGAAGGTTTTCTGTATTTATGCTTATTCGATACTTGTTTAAACAATATCTAGTTGTACGTCTTGACTGTTGGAGCTGTTGTACAACCATTTTACTCCTGTTTGTCCACTGCAGCAACTGAATCATCCCAATGTCATCAAATACATAGACTCCTTTATTGAAGACAGTGAGCTCAACATTGTTCTGGAGTTGGCAGACGCTGGAGATCTGTCCCAGATGATAAAGGTCAGGAATAACTGCAAAGTCCTTGAGACTCACCAGTTTATCTCATATTAAATAAACAAAAAATATCCAAGTTAACAGATGTTACAGGCAGGCACAAAAATATGAGTTGAATAAGTTGATCTCTGGTGTGTAAACATTAGAGTTGGATGATAAAAAGGAATTCTACCCATTCCCTCCAGAATGTGTCAATATCCATACTCGAGTTACTAATCCAACTAATGTGAGATAAAAACAATGTTAACCCTTGACTCATGTCTTTAACCTGTTCTCCAAAGTTCTCCACCGAATTTCACAAAAATATGCTACATGTAGCACCTTTCAGACAAGCATTGTAACTCTGTATGGACTAACTATCCTTAATTCCTTCTTTTTAGTACTTCAAGAAGAAGAGGCGACTCATTCCAGAGAGGACTATATGGAAATATTTTGTGCAGCTCTGCAGTGCCCTCGAGCACATGCATTCTCGCAGAATAATGCATCGCGGTAAACAACTACTCACAGATAAAATCAACTTCTCTCAGTCCTCATGGACACCATCATCTCTGTGTTTGTTTCTACAGATTTAATCGTGTCATCCATCCTTCTGCTCTCACCTAATCAGTGTCCATTTCCTTTCTCATCCTTCTTCTTACTTTTTTTGTTATTCAACATTCAAACTTCAAACATGGGAAAGGGATACGTATGATGGGGGACTTCATAACACAGTGCACATTTTGTGACCATGGCTGTCTCCATCTTTCTTCTATGTCAAAATTTCAGGTTTAATACAAAGGTACAGTATGATTAAGATGAAAAAACATAAATATTCCAAGGTTTAAATGTGTGTGTGTGTGTGTGTTTGCACGTTTGATCCAGATATCAAGCCAGCCAACGTGTTCATAACAGCTACAGGGGAGGTAAAGCTCGGTGATCTGGGATTAGGTCGGTTCTTCAGCTCTAAAACAACGGCAGCGCATTCCTTAGGTGAAGCACACACATATGCAGAACATAAATATATACACATATGGTACATGCATGCTTTTTATATTAGCTCTTATATTAATTCTTCATGGAGGTCATTTTATGTATTTGCCCTGTCTCTGACCCAGTGGGGACACCGTACTACATGTCCCCTGAGAGGATCCATGAGAATGGATACAATTTTAAGTCAGATATCTGGTCCCTAGGATGTCTTCTGTATGAGGTAAGCTCACATATACTTAACATAAACAATATATAACACCGTCCTCACCCTGCAAACAAAAAAGAATCCTTGCTTTCTTGAGTCTTGATAGTTGCACTTGTTGTAGTTAGTTTTAGATACACTTAAGACTGGATCTTACATTGCAAGTCAACATGTTTGCCATGACTCTTTGATCTAACTGGCAGTTTTCTCTGTGCACCACCAATCTGTCACCACACTAGTGTCAGTTTTAATTTTATTCTATCAAACAGTTTTATGGTTTTATTTTCCCAGTTATTAAGAACATATTCCTGCTATTCTAACTGAAATGGTTATCAGGGACTATCAGCAGGATTTATCCATGTTTTTGGTCTTTAAAACTAATACAGAAAGGAAGTAGAAGGGAGGGTACATCCTCTGTGCCAGGAAGCAGGGGGTTTTATTGGATATATTTTTTACAGAAAGCCCAAATAACTTTTGCTTAAGCTGAATACCATCAGTTGTCCACCTAACACTGGCTTTTCAGTTCAACCAACTCGCGTATAATCAACCCAGATTAGCTAATAGCCACAGGTAGACAGTTTATTGTTAGACGCAGAGAGAGAGAGCAGTAATACGTTTGTTTTTATGTCTGATTATTAAAAATTTCAATCGATAAATGGTGTGTAGAACATTTCAAAAGTTCAGTCTCTAAAATCCTGTATGGCTGTACTGCAAACTGACGTCAGCAAAGCACTTTACCCTGCTGATTGTTTGGTGGCTCATTTAACAAGCTAAGGTGCAGGAAAAGGTGAGTGTTCATGTTGGGAAGTTTGATATGAAGGAGGCTTTAGCAGGAGATTTAGTCTGTGCTTGTGTTGTGCAGCCGGCTGCTGCCATCCTGTGATACGATTTTGTTTTGATTTAGTTTGGCTGTATAGAAAAGAAGTTATTCAGCTTCGTAGGTATATGTATGTAATGTAAAAAAACATACATTATGCATGTCTCCCTTTAGGATCAGTTTTTTTTCTTAAGGGAAAACATAGGACAACTGATTTACATAAGAAGTATGTAGGCTGAAGCAGACATAAAATATAATTTCAGTTTAGTTGGCACCACTGTGAACATAATAACCCCTGTTCTGAGTCATATTTCCTTGAATTTCATTGGAATGCTGAGACATTGTGGAGATAGTCATCTCCAGACACAATGGTCTCACAGTGCTCTGTGTTCTGGAGACTCTTTGTGCATGTGAGAGGTTTTGACAAGCCAGCAGAAACTGAATGAGCAGCATTATGTGCCTGTCTCATTTATTCTCTGGCTGCATCACCAAATCCAGCAAATGAGAAACCAGATGCTTTGTTACCCTTTTTACTCACACTTCACTCTTTTTTTCTGCTTTTACAATTTTAAAATCACTTCCTATCCCTGCACATTGACATTGAAGAGGGTAATTGAGATATTTTGGCTTCACTTTAGGGGGGCTGTCATGTCATCCATCTTTATATACAGTCTTTAATCTGCACTCACTCTGGTGCCGCTTCTTTCCTCTGAGAAGAATGTCTCTCACCCAGACGTACTTCTGTTTTCTCCAGATGGCCGCGCTGCAGAGCCCGTTTTACGGGGACAAGATGAACCTGCTCTCCCTCTGCCAGAAGATTGAGCAGTGCGATTACCCTCCGCTCCCACCTGACCATTACTCTGAAAAGGTAGAACAACACCAAACTGACTTTCCTGGCCTCGGTCATGTTGTATCTCACTTTTACTTAGATAATTCTCAGGGAAAAAAATGTACCATTAATACAGAATCAGTCAAAAACTAATACCAATAGTGTCAATATACCTGAGCACAGTTATTTTTATCTGTTTATAAATAATCACTATTTTGGTATAGGTCAAAATAGGTTTTGATAATAACTGCAGTGACCAGTTGTTTTGGGGAATTACTGAGCCTTTTTCTGCAGGTGAAACTACATATTTGTGAGACTTTGAGAGCAACAGACAGGATAAATAAGTCAGGACTTAATGACTCACTAGTACATGTTTTTTCCTCTGATTTGTTGACAATGAGAAACAGTCAGGATAACACTATGCTTTAAGCTAATTAAACCCACTTTTCACAGCTGCGGGACCTGGTTAGCATGTGCATCAGCCCGGACCCAGACCAGCGGCCAGACATTGTTTTTGTGCTGCAGATCGCCAAACAGATGCACATGTGGACCTCCAGCACCTGAGCACCATTTCTGCTCCAAGCCCCCACCTCTCTCTCTGCTCGGTCTGAGGATCTTAAACCACTAGAAGTAAGCTCTGCCTGGTCTTGCAGAAAAGTGTTTGCCTTGCCCTCACCTTGAAAGCAGGAAACCATCGACAGACTTGCACGAGTGGACTGTGATGTTTCGACATCTGAACACCCACTTATTTTCTGTCATGGAGGATGTGAAGAGGTGCGTTGGTGGCGCAGCACTCGTGGAAAGTGAAGTTTATGAAACTAAACTTGTTCACGTAAGAGGCGACCGCATTTATGCCCTTTTCTTTAGCTAAATATAGAGAGCTGTGTCTCACTATGATTGCAGATTTCTCTAAGCTTTTTTTATGTATAACTCCACTGGGGTTGCATTCCAAGTTCATACTCTTTGTGCCAGGTGAAGTTTGTGCAGTAGAGCTGGGCAGTTTGAATAATTATCATCTATTCTCTATCATTGTACTCATATCATACATTTTTTATCTTGTCAATTTAAGTACACAATTTAGGCATCTAAAGGACAATTAGTCTATACTTACTAGCAATTACTAAGTCAGATTTCTGAGAATAAGAAAGCAGCTTTGTCTTAACTGTCGGCTTGCAGTGAATCTGATTGTGATAGAGATCAGGTGGACAACTTGACATGTAATACATATATTTATTTCTGTCAGAGGAAGGTTCTTCTGTGTGGAAGCCAGAGAGACTGTGGTGAACAACTGTAGGCCCAGCTATCTCAAGAAAACCTAATTTTTTTTTTCTAAATTTGCAATTATTTACAAGTCATTGTGATTGTATCTTATATGATTACATGTGACAAATAAACTGGATTGACTTGGATTGATTGATCGGTTATTTCATTGATTTTTTGGCCATGTGGGTGCAGCACAACAGGCTGTAAACACAACGCTGACATGTTAATTATAAAGTTGTGATGAACTTCGCAGTTTCCTATTTACACATCCAGCAAACACAAAATAACGCTAGCATTTATTTGGATTTGTGTTTGTAAAGCTAAGTCTACTCTCATTTTAGCTCAATTTTGGTCCCCTGAGAAAAGCATCTTTCTCTTTAGCTGCTAAATCCTCCTCAAAACTGCAGAAAGTGGAGGTTTGTTGGAGCTGGGTGGGACACAGTGGATAATGAGTCCTTTATAACAACACAAACACATAGCTCAGTGAAGCTCAAGTGTTTCATTTGTTTTATTTTTACACAGAAAGTTAGTAAAAAGCAGGGATGACTGTACAAGCATAGACGTTACTGTTCCAGCCAGAGAGCACACTTTCTGTGGCTGGTAGAGTAAATGAAGTTACTTGGCTAATGAGTCATTTTGAACAGTTTCCCATTATTAATAAAGGAACATCTTTAGACTAATTTTACATGGTCAGCCTTTAATGTTTAATACATAAACAATGACATGTACAACAGACTGGGGTGCATTTTGGTAAATGTTGAATAACTACTATAAGTCAGGGTATTAAGTCCTGATTACAGTGTTTTCTTTTGAATAACAAGACATTGAAGTTGTGATATTTAGATAATGGGCCTAAAAATCATCATCATCCACCACATCCTCTTGGCTTCCAGTTGTTGGACTTTTTTCTTATTACCCAGACTCTTTGTGTGAACTAAGTAACTGTCCTTGCTCTTTGATGTAAGACTTGCAAACTGTGCCAATGTCTGACTTTATTCTTTTAGCTCTTTAGTTAACTCTGCATTTTGAATTTGTGACCATTTTCATGTTGCCTGAAGACTAACATAGTGCATATCATTTCAGTGTTGATAGGGGAATTAAGGAGGAGAGGAAAAACATCTTTTGTTTGAGCAAAGGACAACGTTGTAATTATAAGATTTAGAACTTAAATCATCATAATTTTTCCTGGGAAACTGAAGAAGTAGCACAGTGCTGCGGCATTCTTTATTGAATCTGCTCCATACAAATCTGAACACATGCACACAATAGACACGTACTAGAATAACAGTTTGTGCAACGGTGGTGGGTGTTGTTTAGTGTTGCAGAGACGTGATTTCAGTTTTATGTAATGTACTGCAAGAATGCTGTTTATGATCCTGTTTAAAGTGTTTATATGTACAAGTATAGACAGTTGTTACTGTGAAACTGTAAACACCAAAGAAATTAGATGCTGTGAAAGTCATTTTGATAGATAATACTGAACAGGTTTGTTTAGTAATATCCTTTTGTGAGGAGCGTATCTATTGCACAGTGCCTTACCATACAGAATGAGTGAACATCATTTTATCCAATTGTCAATGATAACTTGTATTCTGTGCTTAAAAAGTAAATGTATGATATACACAGGAAGAGGAGTTGAGTTTGCATCATGTTTAAACAACTTATATCTTATATCTCTATCTTATATCTACTGTACTTTGCAATTGATTCGTGCCATTATGTTTTTACCAACTGTACTTTTCTGTGCAACGTGACATCAAATTGTGTGTGGAAACACTGCTAAGTGCTTGCTCTCTTGCATTTGTAGGAAAATGTGTTTTTAAAATTAAAGATGCAGAATATGCTCTTATTACAATAACTGAGTCTTGTGCCCTTGTTATCAACATAACAAACCAACATGCACCTTTATTTCATATAGACATTACTATTCTCATGTTGACAGGAAAGCTGAGAGAAGCCTGCAGAGCTCTGCAGGGTCATTACAGGGCTTTTATTTTGAAGTTGAAATTATTCAGTGAAAAGCCTCTTCATATTAATGATGGGGAATTTCCTCAGCACCTGTGGACATGCTACTCCCCCTGGAGGATAAGTGCAACATTTTATATTTTTGACTCTATATTCAAGTATTTGCCATTGGTTGTATCGTTACACCTTAAAGAAATAATAAATGGATAACTTTCAAAGGTACAATATTTATATTATACAATTCCCTCTTCCTGGGTGGGCTGCTCTGGAGAGATGTTAACAAAGAAGATTTTTTTAGACTGATTAATGAGTCCACACCTTAGTGAGCCAGCCAGATGAAGCATACTTCTCTGACTAATTTACAGTTCAGACAGCAGGCAGCTTTATCCCATAGGGTCCTATTAAACTGACTCAGCAGTTCTATTTTGAGCTCAGCAGCTTTAAAGACAAACGACTTCAGGACAAAACATGAATCACCTGAAACACTTTTATTGTAAATCATGGAAAAAAAAACATGCCATCTGTGTTAGGAATTCTGAAGGGTAGTAAGTTACATCAAGATACACACAGTACAAGTATTTTAGGAGGTATCCATAGTCTGTACAGTCTCCTCTACAACCTCCAGGGCCAATGGGGTCACCACCTTCGTCAACACACTGGTGGTTCCTCTTTTGTACTTGTAGTCACCAGTTCTATGTCGGGAGAAAATAAGAAATGGAATAATAAGTTTCAGTCAAACCTACAGCTAATTATGTACATTAAACAAGTTTTTGTTGGAGCTTGTTTAATGTAGTTTTACACACCTGAGAGATTTCATGCTTATCAGCACAGCATGCCAATCCGCTGACAGACACAGCCACGCACATTAGTAAAGTAAAACTGAGCAGGCCAAATGGAGGTGGATTGAGATTTTATACAGCTGGTTAGTAGAAAACTCAGATCAGTGTGAGAGGCGGCGGCTGTTAAGTCTGCACTCTATCCAGGGCTCGACACTAAGACTCGTCTGCTTGTCCGGGACAGGTGGATTCTTTGAAGAGCGAGTTGAAGAGAACTTTTCTCGTATGCATGTCTTCATGTTAGACAACATTTATTACTCAGTTATTTAGTTAAATGCATTTTTCCCCATGTCAGGTGCAACTCAGAATGCCTCAACTGTGCAGTGACAAGCTGATCCAAATTTTCTGCAGAGTGAACTGCTGCTACTGCAGCGCAAACATAATAATGAAGTGGTGGCGATGTCCTTCAGGCTCTGCAGCCCTGTCACAGGCTGTGTAAAGCTAAAGGAAGAACTACAAGCACTGCACGAGTCACAAAGAGAAAGAAAATCCATGAACAGCTCGAGAGATGAATTGACTGGGTTTCTTACAACAGAGAGGAAGGGGTAATGTTCAACTGCATCTGCAGCGAGGAACACGACTTGTCTGTCAAGTAAGTGACATCAGCTAGCTACATGGTCACTTTTACTTGAGTGTGATGAGATGTATACACAGCATTACATATAGCCACTTTTATAAAATTTAGAACTTAATGTTGAACAGAGAGGTACATTTGTCCACTGACAAGTTCAAAGTTAATGTCGAGCCCTGACTCTACCACATCAGTTTTGATCTGTACTCACAGCTGCAAGGCTTCAACCTCACTGACTCTTCAGGCAGAACAAGCAATAAGACAACAAGTCATCTACCAGTTCATTAAGGGACGGAAAGTTAATGATTTAATGATGATGGCTGCAACGACCCAACATGCTCTGTAATGATGTGAGATGACATTATGCATTCGGATTAAGCAGAGGTGGAGACACAGCAGCACTTCCTCCTGTTCTGGACAACAGCTGCTGTTCATTTTCACTACTGGAAAACATTTCGTAATGTGCACCATGCAAAACGTTTCTAAAGGACAACGATTTCAACATTGAGACTTCAGTGTTTATTGGAACACAGCTGGTTCGTTTGACCTACATTACTAGCTGGAGCTGTGTACTCATAATGGAGTGTGATCTTTAAACCAACTCTAACTATGTGATAGAAAACTCAAAAAGAGGTTTGTTAGTTCAATCTGCTCTGAGGATGTACACTCTGAGTGCACATGTGGGGAATGAAATAAATCATCACTGGAGCTCTGATGTTATGATTCACCATCGCAACAGATAAATAATTCAATCATAATTCAGTGGATTTCTAGAGATGATAAAACATGTTTATGTGGGCTATTACAACATTTAAATCCACAGGAGCAGCAGAGAGAAAACCAGACCACCACCAACGGTAACCTCAGAGTCCCTCAGAGCAATAATGACTTTGGCAATTGAGAAGAGATGAGAAGATGTCCTGGTTAAAACTGACTGTGCATTTTCTGACATCAATTACAAACACACATTTTGGCTCAACTCGAATGATTTCAGTCTGCAGTAGATTTAAACAGTCACATAGACGCTGTGCTGTGTAAAGTCTTTTTCCAGCTGCACCAGAAATCATCCTCACTCAGAAATATTAACATATTCTCTGATGTGAGTGATCATGATAGGAAAGATCACAGCATTGTTATAAAGCTTCCACTGTCTACACAAAAGAACAACATATAGATTGTACTCTTTAGATCTCCCGCTCCTGACATCTGGGCAAATTAAAGAGCTTTGATTATGACTGTGTGACTGTGGGCGTGAAAAACAGTCTGAGGCAGCTCCTTCAGGGGAAGACACAAAGAATAGGGTTTGTTTGTCTGCCAGCCAGCAGGTAAGTTTAACAGGTTAATTTAACAGAGCAGGAGAACTAAGTGACCTCTGTTTCTGGAAATTAAAACAACGTTTTTCCAAGATCTATTTTCTGAACCAGATCCCAAGGGTGTTTGCTCAAGTATGAGGATCCAGGTTCAAACAAACTACAAGAAACTACAGAGAGGCAGTTTTAGAGACATCAGTTGCATAGTTCTCACCTGACACCCTTCTTGTTGGCTTCATCGTGGGGCCGAATGTAGTCCACCTTGCCCTTGGTGATGACACACAGGTCAATGTTGCTGCCAGAGCCCAGGTCATTAAAAATACCTGCGGCAATGGCGTCTCGCACCAGCTGCTTGGCCTCCTCCTCCTTTAAGGAAACATTGATGCTCAAATAAAAAACCTGCATCTGTGTTGTGCTGCTCTGAATTACATGTGTGTGATGTACTCACCTCAAGGTCAGGCTTGTAGCGGTCTTCAAACACAGCCATGGCAGCAAGAGACCCAGAACCTTTCAGAATGAAATAAAAGGCATGAGTGTAAACTTTAAGGCCATCATACAGTCTAAAAGACTGTGTCCTTGAGATTTATAATGAAGGACACACTGACTTCAGAGGGACTTCAAAATAGATAGAGTATATAGGCTGTAAAGCACTTATTCCTCTAAACATTGCCCTCACTTGAATAAAAAGCCAAGATAAAGGCAGCTGATAGATTATTAATCTGTTAAAATAGCCATCAAGCTGCAGCAGAAACATGTCAAACATGCAGGAACAGTGGTGTGTTGTGTTTGAGACAGACCCATGGTGACATAGGGCAGCTTGTCAGTGGAGCCATGGGGGTAGATGCTGTACAAATGAGGACCATTACAGTCAATTCCACCCAGGACCAGAGCAGCACCAATGTAGCCCTGATACCTGAACAAGCACACATAGCAGCACAGTCACATGTCTGTGCGTAGCAGAAACACTTTAAAGGATTACTTTTGGATTTTAAACAGCAAAACGTAGCTTCAGCCCTCGATATGACAGGTATTTATTTCATTAAACTGAAACAAAAAAAAAAAAAAAAATCCATCATGCAATGTAATCACACAATCATAATCATGACATACACTTATCCAGCATGTGGACGTACCTGAAAAGCATTTGTTTGAGCATGCGGTTGGCGGTGGCCACACGTGGCAGCCTGCCTGTGGAGAGGGAGTGCAGCTCCAGGTTGGAGGAGATGATCTGGGTGGTCATCTCTGTGTCCGCAGCTGTTCCTGCTCCACAACAGCTGGACAGCAACACAAAATCACACATCAGTCACTTATATGTTGACTCAGCATACAGAATATATATTCTCGCATACAGGGTGAAAATAATAAAACTCCACAAGTCAAATATACTCTTAAAGGATTTAAGAATTTAAAAGCATGTTTTCCAAGATTGATTATTCATGGAGACAATGTGAACTATAACATAATACTCATTTAATTTCATCAATACATTTGAGCCCTCCAGTATATTAAAACATGAACTCTTGTCACTTACTAAATGTTGGGAGAGATGTAGTGGATCTTGGAGCAGTTCTTATCCGCCACTACCATTCCCTCAGTGGCCCTGGTGTCAGCTCCGAGGACAACGCCATCCTTCACAAGGATAAAAAACCCAACCCCCATAACTAAGATCCAGTAATCTAATACCGTGTTATGATGTTTGCTTTAGGAAAGTAAAAGTAAAGTAAAACAATACTTCTTCTTACATCTACGCTTCAACCCTTGTATTCATGCTGGCCAGTGTGAACGCAGAGCAAACTATATTTAACTCAGTGTAACAGAATATTGCATATCTGAATATCATCTATATCAATCAGCTGAAAACCAAACCACAAAAAGACAGGCACACCTTTACTTGCTCCATGTTACACTCATAATGTAACTACAGCTGAATTTATTTACTGTCAGCGGCCTGGTTTCTGTCACTCACCTTGAAGACAACACCACAGATCGTAGTTCCTGTTTTCCGAGCAGCAGGCAAGCTACATCCCACTTTGTTAGCTTCACCTTCCAAAAGTGCATTTCTGAATATAAAAGTCATTAAAAATATAACAATGAATAAATAACTAGTATGACTATATCAAATGACAAACTAATAAATCTTAAAACCTGTCAATAACCATTGAGCTGCAATTTTATACACAACAAAAATTTGCACAGTCACACCATGACTGTCAAAACACAAAACACTATCTCTGAGCGCTGACAAAGTCTGGTACTTTGACCAAGTTAAGTTAATATTTAATATTTTCTATTCAAATTATTTAGGACTTTTATTACTTTACCATTTGAATTTTATTATCGTTATTATAATTCCCTACAGTCTAGTCTATATTTTTTATTTCAGATTTCAGCATGATTGAATAATTATATTGCGTGTTACAGATTTAAGGTAAATATCTAACTACACTTTTTCTACGTTAAAAACTCTTAAGTGGACCTTTGGTGTACAAGATTATGTCCGCCACAAAACCGCCATATATGAGCTTAATATGAACCATACTAAATTTATAAAATTACTTTCCTTACACACTGCCTACTATGTATTTTCTGCTTCCACACTTTACTCCTCAGTTTGTGTTCTATAGTCTAGTTAACGTCAGGACACTGGACACAAGCAGCGGGCTGGACATAACGAGAATAAACGTTCCGCCTTTAGGTTTTACTTGTTATAGACACTTATTGGGAATATAGTGGTGTTTTTTGTTGCAACACTAAAATATATACAATTTCAATCACTGTTTTAAACAATTAAATGCGTTTTACGTTCAAATGTAAGAGACAGCTCAACATTAACGTTAATACTAGCGTGGTGAAACGCCTGAGTCATTGTATGGAAGCCAACCTACCATGAGCTAGCATCACCAGAAACATCGTGTCTATCGCGACTATTTTACGCGAAGTCCACACGCAAAACACACACATTTATTGCGCTTGGTGGTTTAGTTTTTCTGGTCTGGTTTTCATTCATTGGGAAGCGCTTACCTCTTGCAGTTTTCGAAACTGAAACCCCCGAGCGGTGCTCGGCTCACTGTCAACGTCGCCATCTTGCTGAATGAAGATTTGTGTTTCCGGGAAGTAAAGGAAGCGGCTCATTGGAGATGCTGCATTTGCGTACACCTTGTAAATTGGTCGATCGAGGCAATGATTTGCGACCCGTTCGCATGTTTTGCATTGTGACAACAACCAAGACGAAAGAAAAGGCTCTGACTCAGTCACAGTAACCAGTATTTTTCAGACACGTGCATTATACAAGTGACGTTTGTTATTCTTGCAATTTTATTTGCAGAGTTTCGTAGATATTAGATAGGCCCTAGACAGCACCTGAGATCTAATGTGCCCCGTTCTGTACAGATGGCTCCCTGTCTGTACAGTTGTACAGCTGCGCGGCTTTATCTCTAGAGTACACGGCATCATTTATATTAGACTGCTATCCACAAAAGAAAAATATCTATAATTCGAGACAGCTTGTGCCCATTAAGTATGTCTTATACTTATACAAACTTATATAAATGTATATATATGTACAGAATGTCACACAGATGAAAACAAAGTATTACTAAAGACACGTTATAAATAAACCTATGACATCTTCATGTTTCAAGGCATTATCGACGCAACAAACTCCAGACAAAATTATTCACTGATAAGCTGTGATGAAGTTGTGAAGTTGTTTTGTGATTGTTGTGCATTTAAAAATGTTTGTAAGCATAATTCAACATCTATTTTACTGGTTCCCATAATTGATTCATTTCAATAAATTAGGAGAGTATTTTCTGAACTGATTTTAGTCCTTAGAGGCCTGGCCTGGGTCAGTAACATTGTGTATTTAATCATGTGGCCATGTTTTGTCCTTAAACAGGACGGATGCCAACTTGATGCCAGCTGGATGTCAAGGTCGAGTAGGAAATGGGCTCCACTGAGGTGGACGAGATCAGATAGGGCGCCTCCACACAACAAGATGGGTACATTATGTTGATTAAGCCTTTTATTAAAACAGAGTGGGAAAAACAGGTGGTTGAAGGTGTAATCGGTGGGATCTCAGTGACCGATAGCACAGGTTTAATGTGCTCTGACTTTACCCTGCTGAAAGTGTGTGTGTGTGTGTGTTTGTGTTTTCTCATTCACCACTGCCTTCATGTTCCATCCAATATGTTATCACCACATGCTTCATGCATCACATCATGTATATTCCTAAGTGATGTGAAGATTTGCGCAGAGTTTGAACTTGTTTGTGCTCATGTGATTCCCACTTCTCATCTCTACTGGACTCATCAGTGGCTTCATCAGAACTCATGTTTTGTGACTAGATAACTCTGACACTATTTATGTTTATTATTTAGAACTTTTAGAAGTTTTATCACTTCAAAAAATCAAATCAAGTTTTATTGTATTGTGCAGTGCCAGGGTTCTCAATGCAACACGCTTTGATAGAAAATTTCTTGTTATTCTCATAGAAGTTGTTATTTTAATCAATAAAATGCATACAAATATCTAAACACATAAACATTCATTTTAAAGTAGCTTTATTAGACACACACAAAAAAATACATAGCATAGCAGGAGTGTGGTGTTTGAAGAACAACTTCTTTTAGTTGATGACATGATTAAAAGCCAAATGGACTGAAAGCAGCAGCACATAATTTCTCATTTTCAAAGTGTCCTGATTCATTTGAAAAATGATCTAATCACAAAAATCTTTTAACCTGCTTTATAGCTTCCATTAGGTCCCAAGACTATACCTGCACAATATGTACCTTATTACATATTTAACCAAACTAAGAACTAATTTTAAATAAGAGGCTAATGTTTTATCCTGTTGCAGAGCAGCTTTGGCTTTTGTAGTAATAGTAGTTCTAGTGTTGTTGTCACCTTGAGAGTCCGTGTGTGTAATTACAGCAAAAAGTGTTCCTGGAGACAGGAACTACCGGAAAACTAATGGTAACTGCCACAGAAGTGTCCCGGCATATGTGTACGGAGTGTGAATGTAGGTCACTCATAGGTTGGAGTGTCAACATGTTGACACAGCTGATGTGATCTCATTTCGAAATGGCCTCTAGTTTTCTTTTATGTTGGACCCAGCTTCCAGTCTTTCTACTAAACTCAATGAAATATATTCAACTACCTTTAGAGTTATTTATATAAAATGAAATTTAATTGCAATTAATCTTATCATCTGCTGATAGGTTTAATTACAAACTCATTGCCAACATGTCAGATTTCCTCTTCAAGTAGTTTTAGCAGCGACAAGTCACATTTTCCATTTCTAATCATTTTTGTAAATTTTATTGCTAAAATTAAAGTAGAAAGCAGCAAAAAGGATAATCTTCACATTAAGGCATTCATGACAGCTGAAAGTTGTTGTGCAGGACTTTTGTCTCCTCCCTCTGGCAGTGATAGTAATTACATAACACTGCCACCATGCTCTGGTGACCTATGTTTGCTGGTTAACATAAAACACATCATTTCCGGTGCGATGGTATGGGTATGTCACAGCTGATTTACAAACTGCAATGAGAAACAAAGAGATTTATCAGGTGGTGACTGGCTTAATCAACAATGCGTGAACTAATTTGGCTTTCATTTATTAGTACACTATATAGCTTTAATGGATCCTTATGACAGCATTTCTATATAATCACAGAGCCTTTGAGTGTTCAGGTCCAGCTGCTTTTGGCATGAAGCATCTCAGTGAGCAGGTTGTTGCAGGGGACCTCACCACTCAGGTGTTTGCAGTACAGGTAGTCCTCAGCGAGGGCGCTGAGAGAGCGTAACTCAGACAAAAGCAGCAGCAGATGAGCAAAGCGTCCCAGAAGGTGAGAGGAGGTGCAAAGTGTGTACTCAAGCAGAGCTCCTTCAACCTGCTCCTGCACACTCTCTATGTACTGATGGTCTTCAAGCTGCTTCACATCTGGTCAGTGGGAGAAACAGGAAGTGACAACCAACAAATGTACATCAAAAGCTGTCAAACCTTTTCATATAACGACATTGAGAACTGGAGAATTAATATAGTAGCTGTGCTATATATAGTATATAATATAGTAGTAGCATGGCTTAAAATAATCCCTTATTGATCCATAAAGAGGAAATTCAGGTGTTACAGCAGAAGAATGACAGAGTAAATAAATAGAGAGTATATTGAAAATTATATTGAATAAGAAAAAAACACAATAATTTTATAATGCTCATATTTGAGTGTAATGAATGAATGAAGAGGAGACATGCAGAGGACAATCTGCTGAGGCTTTTATGACTTATTATTTCTGCTAGAAAATAAATAGAATGTTCTCTCATTTGCTTGCTGCATCTTCTGTTGGAAAGTACAACCCTCAGAGCAGGGACTCTTTTTAACGGCAGGAACTACGGCTGAGGAACTTCATCTAGAACCTGGTTTATCTGGTTAACATGCAGATCCAACCCTAAAATTATTCCTGTGCCCTGAAAAAGCTCTCATTTCAGAAAGTGCACTGATGTCAACATAAAAAGCAGGTGTTGTCACTGACCTGGGTTAAAAAGGATGAGGAACTTGATGCATGCAAACTCCTGGCGGTCCACCTTCAAGATGTGGAGCTTCTCAACCAGCTCTTGTCCTCTCTGGACTAGACTGATCAAGGCAGGACCAGCATGAGAGGCTAGGTCTGACATCTCCATCTGAGCGAAGGAACACACATAATGACATCAGGAACAACCTTGGATATCCATATCATAACAACTTACCTGTGGCTCCAGAGCTGAACATCTGATCTGTGGCTCCACCGACCTGCCCCCTGTCCTCTGCTTCCATTTATTATTATTTATTATTGTATTATTATCATTATTGTACTGCTAACAGCAGCCATAGTTAGGACTCTGTTGCTCTACGATTCCGTCGATTTCATCTTTATGTACACCTGTATCTCTATCTGTGATATGTATTTTCTCTCTCTCTCGCCCCTCCTGTCTCTCTCTCTCTCTCTCTCTCTCTCTCTCTCTTTCCCCCCAACTGGTCAAGGCAGATGGCCGTCCACCTCGAGCCAGGATCTGCCCAAGGTTTCTGCCTGTTAAAAGGACGTTTTCCTAGCCACTGTTGCCAAGTGCTTGCTCATGGTGGAACTGTTGGGTGTAATTAATAGTGACGAGTGTGGTCTAGACCAACTCTGTTTGTGAAGTGCCCTGAGATGACTTTGGTTGAATTGGCGCTATATAAATAAAATTGAATTGAATTGAATTGAACTTTTTGCATCATATATAAGTTAGAAATTAGTTGTTAAATATTTAGAAATTGGTATAAACACAACCTGCAGTATACAAAAAAATGGACATCTACAATTCTACAATGTCATTTGGCAGATGCTTTCATCCAAAGCAATATAGAATAGGTACAAAACAAGAAAAGATCTAGTAGGATAAGGGATAATAATAAGGGATTTTTATGTGATGGAAAACAGATGTTTCCCCTAAGAAACACACAGGAGACTTCCTTCCCAGAACATGGGAGAATGGGATCACATTCACTTTAAACAACATGGATGCTAACATATCTGGATCCCGAAAAATCTAAAGACAAATAATTAATTATTAAATATGTATAAACATTAACATAATATCATAAACATACAGACAACAGACAAGGAATGTATACTTCACTTTGTTTGTCACTATTTTTTGTGAAATATCTTTTCATTGTTAAAAATGTGAAAAAAGGAAACAAAAATGAGAGAAGCAGAGACCACTCACCTCCTGGCCAGTGACCAGGAGAAGACAACCCTTTTTGCTGTACAGGACCTGTCTGGAGATGATGTCCAGGAGCAACAGATCACTCCAGCAGCTGTGCAGCAGTTTCATCTGGTCACTCACCTTAAAGCAGAAAGAAACATTTAAAAACATGCAAAAACAGGCTTTCACCTCATTGAGTATCCTGTCACCTCACCTGAGGTAGCTAATTCTGACCTGACGATAAACCAAAGTAAAAGTTAAATTAATTCAAATTCAATCTCAAAAATAGCAACAAATAACAATAATTTAAATAGTGTCAAATTTTATCAGTGTACCCATTGCCCCTGTACTGACAGGAGATAGTGTTCCAACCTATAAACTACACTAGTGTTGTCTTGGTTAGACAGTATGTAGAAGAGGACCCACACAATGCTCATGTACATGTGTGCCATATCATTTTAGAAAAAAAAATATTTGATGAACCAAAGATTTGTTTTTTTTTTCCCCAGAAATGTTACAATCACAATGATGAAAATCAAACTCACATTGGTCGAACTATCTTTGCAACTGTGTCTGTTGTATAAAATTAGAGTGGTGGATCTGCTGTGTGTAAATATTAAAGCATAAGTGCAATGAGCTGGTGACCTGTGCTCATTTTTGTCACCATGATGGCAATAGGGCACTAGTAGCATCACCGCCTCAAGTATGCCTTTCCCCTGTGAGGACACATGACAGGTCACCAAGACTGTCCTCTCTCTGTTTTATTTGTTGGCCTTAATTTGTACCATAAGTCAAATATAGAAATCTATTATTTTTACCATTTTACCATAGTGATACCAATATACCAATATGTCTGCCATAGGTGAGTAATAGCCAATAATAGCTGACTGATGTATAGGTCAAGCTCCAGTTAAAATGTTACAGTCAGGATTCAGGTGCTCAGTAATGCTGAATCGTCTTACTTCTGTCACCAGAATCTAATAACTGCTAGAAAACAGTCGCTTCAGTCAGACTTTGTATGTGTGATTCATCCTGTCAGCATGTGCTCATCACTTTCAACAAATATCTGCCAGGAAGCATGAGGCAAACATTGTAGTAGTTGTTCTAATGTGTTCATGTATACCATGTGTGGGTGTGTGTTTGTTTGTGGGGGCAGGTGCCGGTTGGTCCATGCTCAAATTTGTAGCACACAGTGAGTCCTCTGGCACACTGAAACAAGGATCATTTCGTATACTGTTATCACCTGCTTCAAGTCTTTGAACTAAGCTAACTGGCTGTAGCATTATATTTAACTATAGGTATGCAAAATTACACACTGATTGAAAATTATGAATTATTAAATGCCATGTTTGCCAATTGATCCGCTTCCATTTTGCACCCTGATCTATAAGTGGCAAACTAAAAAAATACTGATGTGGACTCATATGGACCTGGAAAAACTAAAATCAGCAACAAAGCTCTAACCTGAAGTTGTCTGAAGAAGATGGATGAGCGAGCCCACTCCACAATGGAGAACAGTGTCTGATCAGCCATGAAGCACATCAGGCTGAATGTGCTGGGGTTCCCTTGTCTCTCCCAGTTCATCTGCTCCTGCAGGAGACGAGCAGTTATCTTATTCTGCAGCTGTAGCTCATCCGGATCACAGCGCAGGAACTCCATTACCAGGTGAGGCATCCTGGGAACTTGTGGAGAGAAAGGTCTTGAGTATTTCTCGTCTGAACTGAATCCTGCAGCAGATGCTGGTGAACTTTCACAGTTGTTGAAGAGCTCTGACTTGATGGCCCAGTTTGAGAAGGAGGTGCACTGGTACTGGGTGGCACCAGGGGAGCTGGAGGGCAGGAGTGCACACAGCGATGGGGGCTGGTAGCTGATACGATCATTCTGTGATGTGGGTAGTGGGTTGGTTTGAAGGATGTGAACTGGGTGGAGGCCACCTGTGAAAGAGTCTCTTTGGTGGGCTGAGGAGACCAGAGGTGGACTGCTTTCTATCATGAATCCACTTGCCCGAATTAAAGCCTTTCTCTGCTGCTTGAGGGCACGATCACGCTTGTACATGGGGCCAAACTTGTTCCTGCCACCTCGCATCCGATCCGCACGGACGGCTGATGGGAAAAGTTGATTTGTTTAGATCAGACTAATGACTTCTTATGTTGTTTATTCCTGTGACATTCTTGAGCAAAAACTACTCAAGCTGCTGTATCTATCTCTAATCCCAAATCAGACAATTTGACCTAACTATCAACTAGCAACAGGTCATTAAAAAACTGTACTGGCAAGATACATTTTTAAATTAAAGCCCACAAATTACAATAAAAATTTCATCTCAAATCAATAGTAGTAGTATAATTATTATTGCCACTGGGAGCAATTGTGCTCCTCCATATTTGTAAATGAAAGAATTACAATATGTTAAACATCATTGCAAAAAATGTATTTAAGCCACTACAAATACATAAACCCCCAAACCCGCTCCCTTCCCACAAAACAGACTAACCAGTGGATTTTACGGTCAATAACCTTTGATCCATGAGCTTGTAAATATAGCATATATGACTTAGATGCTGCTTAGATTATAAAATGTTGAAGCGAGATCTGTCAGCGTTTTGTTTTATAATATAACATCTACGTGTTTAATGTAGATTTTGTGGCAACATTAGGACAAACAGTACAACAATAACACAGTAGAAATAATTCTGTTTAATTGTATTTCCCAGTTGGCATTAAAATAGCATCATTTCGCCATATCTGAACCTGATGCAGGTTATAGTTGGATATTTGCGCGTGGCATTGTTAAAAGTTAGATACAATACGATTTATTTTAATTGTCACAGCAATAATTTGCACTTAACACCGTCTTACCTTCCAGCCGCATGCCAACATGGAGGCACTTTTGAAATCTGCAGAATGGACATCGTTTCCTCTGAGTTTTATCTATTCTGCAATCCTGGTTTTCTGCGCAGGTGTACTTCTTGTTGTTTTGTACGGTTCTTTTGAAAAACCCCTGCGAGTGTTGAGGGAGAGGAATAATGCATTGACTGTTTGATAAATCGGCCTAATTAAAAACAGTCGCGGTTCAAAAAGAGCACAAGAAACAAAGTGCACCTTGCAGCTTTCACAGGTGAGCAGACCGTAGTGGTACCCGGAGACTTTATCTCCACAGACCGGACAAAGCTCCTCCAAACACGCATCCTGTCCATACTCCATCCGGGAAAACGGACCTGAAAAAGACTACATCTTTTCCACTCAAATGAGAACGACAAAAACTCATCACGTAGGTTATAAAATGAAGAAAAGTTGCCCTAATCTGTTGGCTGCAAGTCTGTTACAACTAAACAAAGTCAAAAGTCAAAATCGGAGAAAAAATACGCTCTGATCCAATTGAAATTAAAAACAAAGTGGATTAAATATGCAAATATACAGTACAGTGGAACAGTGATAAATAGAGAACTATAATAGCTATAATAACTATAATAGAGAACTGATGGATTAGTGTTTTGTTAAACACAGTAGCTAATGAGTAAACTGAAATCAAAATTGGTATAACTGCTTTGGTTTCTTCCAGTTACGTACCTGTAGATGAAAAGTGCAGTGATCAGTGCATCACTAACATAATGTCATCATGTGGAGGAGGGCCGCTCTCCGTGGTCTGATCCTGCCGCTGTAAAAACGTTCTGGTCCCGGTCTGAAGCTCCAGCCAATGAGAGAGTCTGATCACTGACTCACCTGTTTCTGTGATTGTACTTATACCGTATTACCTTTAACGTGCCTTCACTTATTTGAATAACATAATCACGTATACTCCTGGGCTTTCCTCGTTTTCTAAATGTTGTTGACCTGTAGTGTTTTAAATAAAAACTTAACTTGAATGCATCCTCACTCTGCTCCCTGCCAGGTGAGGTACAGTGGCGTTTTTGGTTTCTTAGCTTTCAGTGAGATCATTCAATAGATTCATCATTAAAAATGAGAAGTATGACACATAAAAGTATGAAACCTATACTGTCATGCTGGGAATATTGTAGTGTTAAAACATGTTTTAATTTAAGCTGAGTAAATATTATAGACTGTATATAAAATGGGTAGAGCCACCGTGATGTCAACCATAGGTTTCTGAAGAGCAATTGTGAAGCTCAGTACGTGGCAAATATGGAGGTTGCCATCATGGGAATGTCTAACTTCGCCTAACTCCCGGCTAAACCAAAAATGGGCGGCACGTGGCACGTTGGTGGCAGTGAGGCGGGTTGAATGATGCAAGGTTATTAATACACACCAGAGAACTGGGGGGAAAGCTGTCCCTCAAGGAAACCACACCCTTAATTATGAATAACTTTTTGTCTCAATGTAATTAAAAGGAGCGGGCTATATGAATTTCACCTCCAGCAGTTGTGTTGAACGTGGATTTCTGCTGTGAAGTTGGGCTAGTTCAAGTGGCCATAACAGGAACTGCACTTTATTACATTTTGGTGCGGTTTAATTTTTTAGCCCCTGACGTTGACACTTGGTGTGTGTTTGTGTGTGTGTGAATAAATATATTTCATCAGTTTAGTTTAAGTTTAAATTACAGTTTGAGTGCTGTTCATAACAGAACGAGTCAGAATGTTGATGATGATGAAACATGAATTAATTCTTGTTGGACCAATGATGGCTGTGCATGCAACAAGCTGTAAATACATCAGTGTCATAATATCATCTCTGAAAGTTATATATGGATAAATGTTAGCACACAGACACATTCTGACACCTTGAGCAGACACAGAGCAACCTTCAGCAGTCATTTGCAGTACTGTACTGGATTGATTATTGTACTAATCAATCCTGAGACAGACACTACGGAAATGTAATACAATTATTATTCTATACAATACTGTGTTAGTGGCAATGCTTGCTAAATTTATAAGATAGTTTTTTAAATTTAAATTTTATTGTTTATTAACAAATTTTCCGTTCACCTACGCTGCAGATGCTTGAAGTGTGGGAGGAAACCGGAGTACCCGGAGAAAACCCAAGCAGACGTAGGGAAAACATGCAGACTCCACACAGACATGGAGAGGGCAAAGATTTAAAGCCAAGATCGTCTGTTGTGTGGACACAGTGATAGTCACAGAGTCACCGCGCCACCCTCAGATGATCTGTGAAGGTTTTTATAATCCTACGGAAACCTTCACAGGCCTTCAGTCCTCACCCTCCTCATCCACGTCTGTGCAGGTCCAGCAGGAGGAGATGGTCTTACTCATCCAGGTGAATAGGCGGCGGAAGCAGTTCCTCTTCTCCTTCTTCCTGTTCTTACTGGTCCCAATATCTGAAATAGAAAGACAGTTTGATTGTGTCTCACCACAGGTGGTGGAGTCCTTGGATATCTGTCCTGTCTCTTCCCTTTTGGTGACTTTCACTGATGTCTTTTCCAGCTCATCCTGATAACTAAACATGCAGACACAGAATCATTTCATTGTTATTGTCATGACATCTTAAAGAAATAATGGAAGTTTCACACAAAGAGAAAACACCGCTCCCATGATATTAGAAGTGAAACAGTTCCTCTTCTGACTGAGAAATGAGTGTCAGTGCAAGAAGGAGCCACCTTACCTAACTGCTGTTCCATCGTCCTCTAAGTGGAGGGTGTTCTCGGGTGCCGCAGGCTGAACCATAATCACACCTGAGGGGAGGATTGTGAGCGATGGACTGTGGTGGAGTGGAAGGATGTTGGTGGAGTCCTTGTCTGTCAGAGCAGTGACAAAAGGCTCATGGTCAAAGTCTGCACTTGAACAAGCCAGGGCTGCACTTCTGGATATCTCATTGACCTGATTTATGTTGCTCTCCACCTCACTCTCTAGCCGCAGGATGCCCGTGGCTGGTGCAGGCCAAACCATGATCACACCTGATGGTAGGACTGTGCGCGATGGAATGCAGTCATCTGGTTGGATGTTTATGGTGTCCTCTTCCTTCGGACTAATGGCAGGAGGCTTATAGTCAAGGTCCTCACTTAAACAAGCCAAGTCTGTACTCCAGGATGTGTTGTTTACATGGGTCTGCAAACTACACAAACACAGTCATGGTAGTATTCCTTTTTTTGTGTCTTGAAATCTTACAATTAATGTTCCCCCTCTACTTACGGATTAAGTTACATGACCAGAGAAAATAATCTTACCTAACACTACTCTCCACATCACTGTCCTTTTGCAGGCTGCCCATGGCCACAATCAGACTGGATGGTACCTGTGCGGGACTTAAACCGAGGCCTCCATTTTGATTTCCTAACGTCATTTCTGTCCTGCCTTGCTGATTTATGAAAGACAGTCAAATATAGTGACAGGGAAAATTTAGTCCCACTTACTTTCTTGAAATCATCCAGAGACTGGAAGCCGAAGCTCATGTGGTTGCTTTTGGGCTGACATCCCCAAAACTCCTGATGCATCTAAAGAAAGATTCAATGTATTTATATAAATATAACTGACTGACTGTTAAATGTTGGAGAATGTAAACGTTTTTTTCATTAGAGAACACTGTGATGTAAAGATGGTTGGTTGGTTGGTTGAAGTCCTGAGGAAGAACTGCTCTGTCTTTTTCCCATTATTTAGGAGATGGTCCGGTGGCTGACCCAGGAGTTAACAATTAACTGCAGCTGAGGATGAAACACAGGATCATTTCAAAATATGCAACAAGCACACTTTTCCTCTATTTGACTAAATGCTAATTTAAATAACTAATACAAATTGTGCCAAATTCTGCAGGAAAACCAAAGGTTTGGCAACAATGGGCTGGTCCTTCAAAACATGCAACAAACAGAGAGTTTAACTGTAGTAGATGACTTACTGCATCATATTCAGTTGGTCCTGGGAAAAGGACAGAGCAGGTCATTGGGATGGCCATCACACAACCCAGGGCCACATGTCAATAGCCTCAGAAAATGGTTGGCCCAAATTGATTTCTGGTGACCTGAAAGTGGAAGAAAATCATTACTCAGAGTGGGTGTGTCTCATATTTTTGGATTAAATGTGTAAGTTGGCACATGGAAACAGCATTTTACAAACTAAGTGAGCAGCAGCTACAAGAAGCACACAGCTGCTTCTTATGGTGAATATGGCAAACTACTAACTCATTTCTATATATCTTACCTATAGGCAACAGCTTGCAGATGCATGCCCTGCTTGGCTTGAGCTCTGTGGATGGCCAAGCCAAAGTCAGTTAGCTTGACTCTCAGGGGTCTGGGCCTGTGATGCACCAGCATAATGTTGTCTGGTTTTACATCTGTATGGATCAACCCAATGTTCTTCAGTGCATCAAATGCTATGGCCAGCTGCATTTAGAAGGACAGGAATACAGTTTAGAGAATGTAATAAAGTTTAAGGCGGACGGAATATTTGATTCTATTATATATTATCTATATATATAATATTGGATATCTGATGGCACTGAATTAATACCTGTTGGATGATGCTTCTGTTGTCACTCACGGAAAAGTGGTTCTCCATGATATAGTCAGCTAGGTTCATTTCCAACGTCTCAAAGATCAGCGCCCTTCCAGCTTCCAAAGGGAATGAACCAAAAAACCTGATGATGTTGCATTCGTCAAGTTTGTGGCGCATTAAGTATTTTAGCATGGCAATCTAGTGACAAACGACAAGTTTGACATGATTAGTGGTTTGCAGATAGTGAAATTGGTCATATGCATGAAAGTCAGGATGTGTTGAAGTTGGACCTCTGGGACACTGTTGAAGAGCAGAGCAGCACATTGTGGTGGCTCAAACTCACTACAAATAGGTGCCTTTTTGTTAAAATATTTACCATATGGTTACACAAGAAACATTTTAGATAGTAGCAAGCAGTGATGTCTTTTAAAGCTGTGAAAATCAAAATGAGCAAAGTGTCTTACCTCCTCCTGGTCTTTGTGTTGGAATTTGGGGATTTTTACAGCCACGGTGTGTTTGGAGTCCTTTTTCCAGCACTTCCTTCAACACCATCCCAAAGCCCCCCTCTCCTACAACTTTAAGCAACTTAAATTGTCTGGGGAGTTTATGGGAGTTGTTTTCAGTGTCAGACGATGATGGTGAATTATCCATTGCATCTGACATTTCCATATTCTCAAAAAGCTAAAAAGTAATGTGAGAAAACTAGAAAAAGAAGTTAGTTGTTGTTGTTTGGTGTTTTAGTGTCAGAACATGTAAGACTGCTGCTTTGGGTCTTCACGCAGAAAATCATGTTTCATGTAATTTCATGCAGCACATTTCAGTGTTCACCCAACTGTCTTACCAAAACTGAATGCATGTCTAGTTCGTGTTAAGTATTAAGTGGTTAAATATAAGCTACACTTTGGTTCAGTTCACATCAACATCTCAGAGGATGTCTAACATGCCACCATAGTCAACAGATCATCTGAAGTACTTCATTGATGCCACCATTGTGACTGTCTGTAAACACACGACCATAACTACACCTAGCATCCACTGTAAAAGGGTAAATTGAAAAGAGTCAGTGGACGGTGGAAGAGAGATCACTGAGGATGCCCAAGTCATAAACACACAAGATGGTGCAGTCTAATGTGTCCATTCAAGTTTGAATTGTATTGTGGTATTATTATGACCAGTAGATGGAGATGTTGCATTAAACAAAAAACATGCACACAAGACTTGAGATGATGAGCTGATGATCCCTAGTTGGAAATAAACCACTGATGTTCTGATAACACGTGCAAGTTACACAACAAGCTTAAAGACAGGCATGATCATAACATCATGACATGATACTATGATACATGACAAAACATGAACATGAAACTGGAGGATGGAGTGGGGTTTGGGGCTGGCTGACATGCAACAACTGTCTTCTGTCTTCTGCAAAAACATGGCTGCGTGTAAGTCACCTGTGCAAGCAGCTTGTAGTTCATATTTACAGTGTTTTATTAGGGAGCGACCTCTAGTGGCTATAGTAATTATGATTATTAAAGGAGGAAGTCTTGTGCTGTAAATTAAAGAGAGACAAAATTTGTGTACGGAGAAGTTTGGGGTTGAGCAAAAACAATCAACTGACATGATTATTGTTACAGCTGTCAAGTTAGCCTATTGAGATTGAGGCTATGAGATTATACATTTTGTAACTTAACTAACTTAACTTAGAGTTACAAACAAATATAACATCATTAAACATTTTAACATCAATGTTAATGTCTGGAGTGTCTCTCCATGTTTGTAGTATTCTTCTAATTATTTTGTTACTGGAGAGCTTTTCTCCTGATAATGAATACATATTCACCTTTTCTTTTCACAGCATTACATTTGTGGGGCCAAATGCTGACATTTATTGCTGATGAAGCCGGATAAAGCTGTTACTGTCATGAACTTTTCCCATAATGTCTCATGCCATGTCAAGCTCCGGCAGCTGTGGGATGCAGCTAATGCCAGACTTTAGCTCTGTTGGTGATGCGCTCCTTGTGTAACACTAATCAGGCATGCAGGGAGGGAAAGGTGCAATCACTCACTGAGAAGAAGGAGATGATTTTTTGAAGAAAACTGTAACTGTAATTCTGTTATGAAAGTAAAAGTAAAGTAAAGTTTAAGTTTTATAGTTTTCTAATTTTTTTTAACAAGAAAGCAGGTCTGTCACAGTTAAACAACAGTTTGATAGAGTCAGTTTTGTCTTCTCAATGTTTTGTCCCTTTTTTTATTCATTATTTAACACTATCGCAAAGAGGTCATATGCCTCCAAGAGACAGCTGTCATTCTTTGCATTGCAAAAAGTGGTCACTTGTCAGGAATAGATAAAGAAAGATGGTTTTAAGGATTTGAACAAACAACCAAATCTGTCATTTTTATGGGGTGGACACCCTGTGGTCAAATGTTTGCTTTTTCAAATGCTAAATTATTTACACGCTTTTATTTTCACACTAAATGGTTAACTTGTAATGTTCCAACCACCACATAATGAATACATAAATCACATTTAGAGAATATAATGACACTAAGCCGACGAACATGCTTTACAAGAAGATGCACAAAATTTTCAGTTATATCTTGAAAATAAATTAATCACAAGTGTAAAGTAGTTGATCAGCATGACTGAGATGGACAAAAAGACAGATCATAATTTAATGAAGGATTCCTACAAACTTGTCAATGTGATGGACCACTTTACCTGAGAGGGCACATAAAAAGCAACTGATGTTAAAGTAATTCATTATTAATGTGTGGTTACTAATTTTGTTGTTGTTGTCTAGCTTCAAATTCAGAGTGAATGAAGAATGATGAAAGTGGATATTTGTGATATAATCATAGATAATCAAAGATATTTATGAACAAATCATTACCAAATGATTCATTAAATTCTTTTTTCAGCCTCTTCTCCTATTATTATCCTTCTTTATGATATAGATCAGAGTTACTGAGGGGTTACTTAAATTTTTCACGATAACTGTTACAAATGAGCATTTTCAAGCTCCTCTTCATCAAACACTTCTTTTGTGGTGTTAAACCCACAGCCAAACTTCTAAGAGATTCATAAAGGCTGGAATATTGCAGATACAAAGTATATCAGGCAGCACTAGATGTTTGAACTTTTGGTCTTTCCACTGTGGATCTTGATAGGAAAGCAGAGAGCTTGAGCATCTGGATGGAGTTCACAGGCGGTCAGAGCATCTGCTGGGATATGGGGAAGCTTTGCGTGATCCACGTGCTCAGGGTGACTGCAGGCACTTCTGGCAGGAGCTGAAGGTAGCCGGGCTGCTCTCGGTTCCTGTAGAGAGTATATCCAAGCTTCCTTTACTGGCAGTGGCTATACACAAAGGTGATAGCTCTTCTTCTCTTTGAGTGTGGAATGTAAGCAGAAAGTATAATGTTATAATGTACTGGTAAAAATTATATCATATTAAATGATGTCTTTTTAATGTCTATCAGTTGTTAAAACATAATTTATTAATGATTTAATCTTTGTTGTGTTAAGTCACATTTATGGAGGTTATTACCTATAGGTGTCTCTGTCAAAGGAATAGTCTCTAGCTGTGTAATTTTACTTCTGTCACATGTGACTGAGGGTAACAAAAATATAGAACAGACAAGCCAAACCAATCATCTTTTCATTAAACCCAAAGTATTTCCACCTGTTTGGAAAGCGCACATCTTTTCATCTGTATTCCTGTCTTACTCACCAGATCCCTTGGTTTGTGTGTGTGATCCATGTGCAAAGACAAGAGGAATCTCAGCTTGTTGCTTCAGCTCCTGCACAGTCACTGGATGCACATGGGACGTATGAAGGATAAGGAGCTGTTTTGTTATCTTAGGAAACATCCAGAGGGGTTCAAACATTCACATACACTTATACAGGACATGTATATTATGGCAGTATCTGGATTATGGGTATGCATATGTACAGAGTTTACAAACATAGAATGAAATAGAGCTTTGATAAATATAATATGTTTAGAACATTATTAATTTGTCTCCTATGTTCAGGTCTGATGTTGTGTGGTTCTGAGAGTTTACTAAACCATAGCTACTTGTTAGTGACAGTTGAGACTGTAAGAACATCTCAGGGAAATACTGTTTATTGTTATAACCTAATACGGTATGTATTCTCCATATTATCTTTTTCTAAGTGACTGGTGGATAAACTACCGGTGGAGTCTAGATGAGTTTGTTTTCTTAGCTTACATAACAGGAGCATATTTGATATGACATTCTTTATATTTAAGTCTTCAACACCTGATAGTGTCAGTGTGGTTGAACTGACTTGGGTGACAGTGAGGGCGCAAGTTTAAAACAATATTGATTCACTTGCATCAGTGCAGTCAAGCGCTCAGTTCATTAAGGCTGCAGTTTACACCCGACCCTCAGGTCAAAGACTGACACTTGAGCCAACACCCAGGGTAAGAGAGAGAGAGAGAGAGATTCAGTCATTCAGACTTGAGAGATCAGAACCGCATTTTAGCTCTTGCTTCTTAAAGGAGATCCAGTATAAAATTCAAGCCGTTTCACCAGTAGTTGATCTGTTTTGGTTTTGTATTTGGTGGTGATATCTAGTAAAGACGCAAACTGAAGACTTTGAGCTCGTAATAATAATGATAATAATAATAATAACACAAAATGACGTCTTACTCCTCAAAGTCAACCTCAATATCGACCATAGATTCACATTTTTCAATAATGTCCACATGAATGTAGCTAGTAAACTAGGATTTGACAGCTCAAGCAGTCCTAATCAGGGGGAAACAAACTATGCACAGGTACCATCAGGGGTCATATGAGGTCTGAATGTTCCCACTGTGAAGCTGTTATCTTGTTGGGCTCATACACAGGCTTAACTCTTCATCTCTTTCTTTTTCAGGGCATTTAGTGTATTACTCACCACCACCCCTTGCTTTGTGGTGATGTACGTTTGAAAATCTAAAATACATTCAATCCTAGCTTCACACAGCAAAACACAGTTCTCTGTTGGGAAAAATTGGGCATTGACAGCAGCAGTTATCTACATATTTAAATAAAGGGTCTAAGGAAGATCACAGAAAGATCACATAATCTGTTTGATGAGCAAAACTCAACAAATAACAACAATTCAATATTTTTAAATGACCCATTGAAATAACAAAGACTAAAGTTTTTCAGTGCAGCTCACATTTCAAAGTTATTTGAAAAGATAAATCATACATAAGATTTTCTAAGAACACTAAGGGAGCTCTTTTTTATGGAATCAGAGATCAGACAGGAGCAAATTACACTACTACATAACTGCTCAAGAGATTACAATGTGACACAAATTGCTGAGTATTTATGTGTTGGACAGTCACACACATTAATCCTAAACTTCTAAAAAATTTTCAGAACTCTCTGAATAATAGGAAAGGTGACATGTTCCCTCAGATCTGTTATATTTTAATTTCAAAGGAAAAACTTTGCCTAAAGCGTCCACTGCTACCACGTCCTTAATGTTTTAATAAGAAGTTTGTGAAGTTTGAGTTTGTCTGGGGGACAAGAGCTTCAGGAAGGAGCCTCCCTGTGTATCTAACTCGGGATTTCCGCAGTAAAGCACTCTGTTTGAGAAGCAGCTAAGTGGGATTTAGTGGAGAAAATATGAACCATGTGTATTTAGATGGAAGAGGACAGCGTAATCCAACTTTTGCCAACTTTTTTCTCTGTGCTTTTCTACAGTAGCCTCTGGGTCATGTTTTTTTTTTGAGTCAGAACACCTTATATGATCTGTGAGTTGTTCAGGCCTGTCAGAAACTCATCACTTTCATAAAAGCTGATCATTACATAGCAAGTTAAGTTGATTTTCTGTCAAGTAAGTACAATAAACCACATGGGTACAGGATTGAGTGATAGAGATGTGACATTTTCTTGGCAAACAAAGACATAAAAGAAGATTAAATGATCACAATCAAGTTTCTGGATTAATTGTGTTTGCGCTTGCTTGATTAGTACCAAAAGGACATTTATTTTAGTACTGTTCACATTTACACTGAAAATGTTTACATCGCCAAGTGTCAGCTAAGACTAAATGTTTTAGATTTAGTTTGATACAGTGATTTAAGAAAAAATTATTGATGCTAAAATATTGTAATTGTATTGTATTGTAATAATTGTTCTTTTCTTTGGAGAAATCATTGTTATTTTGCGTGCACAGTCCTAAACTGACTCAGAATTGAAGATTTTGGACTACGTTTGGTGCGGCAGTAAAGGTCAGTGGGTTGCAATAATCCTTAGATGTCGCTCATCTGGGCAACAAAACAACAAATTGTAATGAATAACAAGACAAATAGTTTCCATGGAGGGAAAACATTTAATAAATCCAATCTTAATTTATTTCTATGATTTTTTACCGTAATGACTTACTGATTATGAAAACGTAATTCTGAAATGTACATTGCATCATTCCTGTTATATAGTAAGTATGATATGTATGGATAAATAATATTACTATACTATACTATACTGGCTTGAATCTTAAACTATAGATGGTTAATGAAAGTTTTGTGGGAATTTTAAAGCTTACTTTATGAGTTATACGTTCCATGTTTTTACAGTGAACATGTTTCAGTCCTCCTGGCTTACCATCTTTATTAGAAATCCTTTCCCCTCTCCTCTCTAGAGCTCCATACTTATCCCCCAACTAATAACAAACCAATCAATACATGGAGCAAGTTTAATGCCTTTGAACTGGGTGACTGCCCTGGGATTCAACCTGCCTCAGAAAAGAGACACAAGTGTTCCAAGTGAAAAATTACTTTGTTTATTTCTTCACCTTTGTGGTCTTTGGGAAAGGTTTCATAAAGCAACCTGACACATAAAGATATCATTAAAAATCTTTCATTATCTTCTCACCTATGCAGTGATTGAATAAAGTACAGTCTGAACATACTGTACTCTGTTCGAGTGCTGAAGCTGCTGAACATCAAAATGTCATTTTAAATATGTGCAGTGTCTACTGACACCTGCTTACTAGTTGTTATTTATGTGTAAATATATAAGACTATGACGCACATAGACTCTTGCCCTCACTCTTTCCTTTAAGTCCCATTTCTGAATTGTCTCATATGCATCAAACAGGAAACAAGGAATTTCCAGGGGTAGGATCCAAATGGAGTCACCAGATGCAGAGTGGAAAATTGATTTGATGAAAAACACAACAGCTTTCCTATGAATGAGGCAGGGAGGCTAAAAAAAAGCAGGAGGCAGTCAAACATTAGCAGCAAAACCGGTAGGGGGCAGACAGAATCTGAGTCCAGGCAAAACAGGCAAAGCTGAAGGAAATCCTGAAACCAATTTCATAGAGGAATTCGAGGAAACATGTAGAAAGTCTGGGACTAAATGCAATGCATAAAGATGGCAAAGAACAAAGGCAACACACACAATATGCACACCTGGCTAACAACATTATGTTATCCAAATGTTTGTTCTCCTTTTAGCTCGGGTTTAGCCTCCACCAACTCTTGCAGAAAATAGTTTGAATGCTCCACAAGAACTGGTTACCAACTGTGTCTGTCTGTTGTTTTATTCTTAGTGGCATTTGTATTGAAAACAGCTTCCTGTTGCTGCTGGAGGTTTATATGAGTTAAGTTTTGGAGCTGTACCAAAACAAACAAACAAACAAAATGAGCTAAAAGAAGCACACATTTGATCCACCAATCTATCCATACTGGGGACAGGCACTGTGAGTGTGCGACTGCATCAGAAAAATGGTGACACAGACATGACTGAGAGCTGTTTTATATCCTGGATTTTAATTTTTGTTGTGTTAATGTTTTTCTCCACTGGTTTTAATAAATGCTTATGTATTAATACATCTGTATAAAAGTCCTATAGTGTAGGTTTTTTTTTTAAACCAGATCCATACATCATTATGAGAATATTTCAGCACCAGCTCCTGCTCTACATGTGTACCTGGTTGCTAAGGCATCAAGAAAAACATCATTTCAGCTCACTTAGTATAAACCCCGGGTTTGTGTGTCAAACATGTTTCAGCCTAAGCCAAAGCAGCAGGTAGAAGAGGTACAAGCCTCTCATATACACACCCCTGGCAGTGTAGCAAGCTGCTAATGCAGCTGCAGACAGGTGTCAGCCATCTTTAATGTTTATGACAGAGCTCTTTTCCCTGTGTGCTGCTGATGTCATCAGGAGCCCGCTGTTATTAATGAATAATGTCTGGCAGTGGGGGCTTAGGTTTCAGTTCAAGTTCAGGCTTTAAAATGATTCCATAGCTTAAAATGATCTCAGCAGAGGGAGAAAAGTAGCTCTTTATAAAACAATAAACAAATCAGCCTCATAAGTCGGGGAAATGGCTCATATTACAGGCCACAACAGGACCACATGGGCCTCATGCAATGACAGACTGTAGAACGGGCCATGAGCTTTAGACTCTAATATTAGATACAGTACAGCACTCTTTGCCCTGGGAGTCTATGCTTTATTTAATAACATTCTTATCGACAATTTATACAAAATTTCAGTAATTTAAAGTTGAGATGAACTGAAAAATGCCTTTTCCCCCCGGTATAAACAATATTTATGTAGTCTGTGGCAATTAATTGATGCTCAGTTGGTCCAAACATCCAAAGTGTGCCCAGAATATCCCAAACCACCAGCTGCTGCCTAAACTGATGACTACAGGCTTTAACACCAAATTCTGACTTCACCACCTGAATGTCGCAGCAGAAATCTAGACTCATCAGACCAGGCAACATTGGTTGTGACAATAGTTGACAATCAGTTTCTGGTTCTCAGCCAACACTGGCACCTGGTCTGTTTTTCTGCTGCTGTAACTCTAACTCTTTAAAGTTTGGTTATGCATGAAAGTCCCAGTAAATCAGCAGGTTTGAAGACCTCACACCAGCCACTCTGGCACCAAAAACAATGTGGCTCCACGCTGCATTCAGAGTCACTTAAATCGCCTTTTTTTTCCTCATTCTGACACTTGGTTTGAACTTCAGCTGATCACCTTGAGCAACTCGATGCACCTAAATGCATTAAGCTGCTGTCATGCAATTGGCTGATTAGACATTTGTGTCAACAAGCTGTTAATAATGAAGTGGCAGGTGAATATATGTATGCTCCACACTCACATGAGGCTACCCATGCCAACTATCTAGCACTGGACATAGAAAACAGTCCAGCTGTGAAATTCATGTTAATACAGTAATGAAAAAAATCCATTGCATTAAAAAAAGAAAAGTTATCACAATACCCTCAATTTTAACAGACACATAACTCAAAGCAGAGTGTGAATTATGTATAATCTTTGGCATGTTGTTTTAGAGAATGCAGTCTGTAATGCAGTCAGACTCTGTTTGAAGTCTACCAGTTTGTGTACACTTAAAAACAAAGAGGTAAAAAGGAGTCTGACAAGAAGTGTCAGGAGTGGCAGTTCTGGTTTAAACAGTGAAAACCATCAAACATGGAAAGTGTGCACAGCCACCAGCCCTGTGGCAGCCGTTCATCTGTCTCAGACACGCACTCAATTAGGATGATGTGTCTCTCTCCAAGGTGTGGAAAAGTATGGTAGTAATGTGACTGAGGGCAACAGGTTACGGAGCTGAGCAGTGACTGACTTTGTTCCCAGATCTGTGGCGGCCACTGACTCTGGGTCAGTGAACAGAAGGGAGGCTTTTGACAGCAAAGTTGTCCTCAGGGTAGAGAACTGTAACGTGCCTGAATGGCGGCTCAACCACGTTGACTGATGTGTTCACTCACACCTGTGATGTCAGATTAGCACTACGATAAAGGCGCAGAGAAACACCGTGTTGTCAGAGGCTGTCTCACAGCTCAGTACAGCGGGCCCAGAGCAGAGCCACGGGGGACACCAGCAACAGACACTTGCCATTTATCTCATATTTACATGAGAGCGCCAAGAATGTGGCATGTGTGAGGATTAGCAATCCTGTAAGTGAGATCAAATCTACAGTCGTGTGAAGAGACAGAGCTGCCTTCACTCGTGTTTAACAATCAAATCTCACCTGTTCTTCCCAACAACACACAGCCCCATGTGTTTGTTCACCAAACTCTTCAACATTTACTTGATCTATTTCTGAGCTTTACGTCCAGCTAAGATAAACTTTTAATGTGTGCTAACATGCACATATGAAAAAAAAAAAATTTTCATGCTGAGACAGTAACACAAAATGAAATGTCATACAATGTTAGAAACAGTATCAATCCATTAAAAACAATCAGAAAGGGTTTCCTTTCAAATGCTAGTCTTGAAATGAAGTGAATTTATGAAGTTATGGTATGAAGTTGCTTATTCAAACATAATGTTGGAAGAGCATTAACAAATATAAATTCACTACACAGAGTGTTTTTGATTTGCTTCAATAAAAACTGAAGATAATTTGATTAAAAGATAGAATTTGTTCCATTGTTGAATTTGATTGTATCAGATTGTGAAGGAATTACTTTAACATTTGGAAACACCAACCTCAAAGACTGGTGGTCAGTTTGAACTGTAAATTATTGAATGGAGCAACAGCAATAATATAAAAAATGGCCTGAACGCCTCATGTATGTCATCTTTTATTGACCGTGTCAGTTTCTATTGTTCTTTGTTGAGTTTTGTGTTTACTGATACACAAACTTTGTCACAATAGTCACTGTTTCCTCTAAGGTTTCTTTTACATGCAAACTGGTAATGTGCATCAGAACAGGAGAATGTACCCTCTAATGTCATTATGAACATGTTGGTATGCTGACGTTAGCATTTTGCTCAATGATGATCATCACTGCGGATGATCATCAGTTACACTGTCCATCTCCATTACCTGTTGTGTCAGCTACTCATTGTTTGTATTTGGTTTCAAATGCTAAAAATAGCTTACATATTCTGTTTTGCAGTGCTACTACAAGGCTAGCAGAGAGTGTTCCCTCTTTCCTCTTTTTATTAAGCTACTAGTATTATTTGTACTGCAGTATTATGCAGTATATGTCTGTTGTTATGTTTTTATGTTACTTCTTCCTAGGCATTAGGTATCTGATGAAAGCCCAGAGAGGAGTGTTGTGAGCGTGTTTTGTCACATTGGCCTCTGAATCACCTAGGAAATGTTTGCCGGCAACATCGAGGGCAAACGTTGTTGGGCGGCAGGTTTCATCGTGCAGAAAGCCACTGACATCTGTCTCACTCTGTATCTTCCACCTGACTGAGCTCAAACCATGAGCTGCTCTTTGTGCACTGCCGTCTACATGCATCTCTTTTTTATGATCAATTGTTTGGCAAAGAGGTGGCTGTTTGTCTTTCACCCAGCAGCTTGACGGGGCGGAACAAAGTTATTCCACTCATGTTCGTGTTCACTCGCAGCTCATACAAAGAAGAAGAAGGGATTTGTTGCATGGTGGGTAAATATTGTTGCCGTCTGTCAGTCATGAAAGTCTGGAGATAGGTGGACTACATGTACTGTTTAGTGACCCATACACCATGTATACTACAAGGTTTAAGCTCAAAAATGGGAACGACGCAACAGGAAATATGTCATTAAACTCTGAGGAGTGAGCCTTGGCAGAACCTGTCTGGGCTGTGAAGATGATTGGGCTTTCTATAGAGAGACTGCAGGTGTGTGTGTTTTATTTGTTTAAGGATCAAATGTCTCAAGTGTCACAGAATGACAAAACCTAAGCATTAGGTTGTGGTTTGCAATTTAGATGATTAGATTAGAGGTGCATAGTCATATCAATTTAAATAAAACTTTTGATGATATAAAAGTTCAGATAAGGTCATATAGGTAGGATTTTATGAGCTCAAATAAGGATCAGTAAGAGTTTTAACTGAAATTATCTTAAGACATGATTTCACCTTAATTAGCTTGTGGTTGTGAGAATGGGTCAGTCAAATCAGTCCACAAATTATAACTGAGGGGTTATACAAAAAAAGCATTTGTGAACATTTGAGTACAGATTCAAACAAGAGGAATGTATGTAAAACATGACCCTCAAAGTTCCCACATTGTGTGTGACAGTGCAAAGTTAGCATGACCCATAGAGTGGCAATTGGATACATGTTTATATTGAAATAAATCCGAATTTTACTTCTGGGATTTATGTGGGAAATAAATCCCGATCCATTTTAGGATGACCAGGCTTTGGATTTAGATTCCTATTAGTTTGGTTGTAGTTCTAGGCAGGTGTGTCATTTTATGGACAAGTAACAGTGCAGGCAGAAATTCATGACATTAGAGGAAGGTTTTTAGTTGAATGAAAAGATTGCTTTAGTGCTATGACTTGTTGTTGGGGTAGTTAGGGTCAGAATAACAATCTGTATGTTGCCTTAAAGGGTTAATAATGACAGCAAGAGAAAGAAGAAGGGGCTGATGAGTAACGGACAGCTCTCCTCCCTCAGGTGCAACAGATAAGGGAGGGAGGAGAGAATAAGAAAAGAAACAGGTCTGAGAGGAGCCGCTGCTCATCAAGACAGATCTTGGTGTCGGCTTGGGAGGAACGAGGTTCAGCACAAATGCCAAGATGATCTGCTGTCAGGATGATGGAGGAGCTGCCCAGGTGTTGCCAAACATCTCACAGCGTAACATACCTCAGGCAAAACTCTCACCTTCTGATTCCTGTGAATTCCTATCCTCTTTCTCCTCCTCACTCTTTGCACTCCCAGTCTCTTCCCCTCTGTTGACTCTCCTTATCATTTATCTCTGTCATGCTCCCACTTCCCTTTCCTCTACTTTCTCTGCTCATTCGATTACATCCCAGCTTGCGGGAAATGTCCCTCAAATTATGTTTCCGACATCAGAATTTTTTTTTGAAGCTTTAGGACTCTGTTGTTGGTCTGCCTCAAACAGCAATCCAAAGTGAAAGTGGCAAAGCTGACACAGACTTGTCATATTATCCTTTGGACAATTTAATATAAAGTTGAACTTTAATTGCAGGTCTTCCACATGAAAACTGGACCCCAATGTTCACACTCTTGTATTTTGCAGTGTTATATGAAGGGCACACTTCCTCCTGCATTGCCACTTGTAAAAGGCGGGTGCAGTCAGCTTGAATCCTCACTCTGCCCATCCTGGGGTTCCTAAGGTTTTCCCAGGCCAGACGGGAGAGGTCATTCCTTCTCATAGTTGGAGTTACCTGAAATACCACTAACTGGAGATTCTCAGGAAGCTTTCTGTTTAGATACATTAACCTTCTCCGCTGACTCCTTTCAGTAAGAATGAACCAAATTTCTAATGTGAGATATGGTACTTTTGGATATTCAGGCATCCCACCTTGAACCCGTACATCGTGCGATGAGAACTTACTAAATAGTCACTTATATTTATGATGGAATTATGGAATTGGCTTCATGCTCTTTCATCTGAATCACTGTGATGAAAAGATGCAATGGCCGACATGTTGTTCTCAGGCTTTGACCCTATAGTAAAGAGGCTCTCTTCCTTTGAGGAGCATAAATGTGGTCACAAATTTTAATGGTAAATTTGTTTTTGTAATTTCTTGTGAACTTGTGGTGGAAGGACCATAAAATCACAAAAATCACTAAAACTGTGTGGGATTTGTTGGGGACCACTAATATCCATATTTAATGTAGTGCAAACACAAACAACTTATTTTTACATACATCATAAAATCAAAGTGCTGGTCAAGTGGACTATATTCAGGAAGCTTTGTTTTTTGGAGTAAAATGTTTTGACAGTTTTTGGATGGTTGCAGTAGAATTTGTTATAATAATTATTCTAAAGGATTTATCCTTAGGACTTGGGTGATACCCTGACCTTCTGTCTAGCTTATTCAGGTGTTTCGTTCCAGTTATTCTGTGAAATATCCAAACACCTATAACAGTAAATAGATTAAACTTGGTAGAGACTTAAATGTCCCCCTCGGGATACATTGTAATAAGTTCGAGGATAAGCTCAAAGCACAACCTCTCAAAGTCACAGTGTGTTTAGTCAGACATGTTATTCTTCTTTTCTTTGCTAATGATGGAACATTGGACATCTTTAATAAAAATGTCTTTTTGTACCCATGTCAGATTAATTGAATTCTTGCTGGTATTTGCTGAATGTTTTCTATGTGATTTAAACAAAAGATGAGAATTAAAGAGAATGCATTTTTATTTGAATTACCAACACTTGTTATAAGTTATCAAAATCAACATACACTGCTGAGATGTCCAGATGATCTCAGTGAAAAAATAAATAGCAAAGCAATACAAATTTACACACTCTTAAAACAACACAAATGCTGATAAATAGCAGAATCAAATAATCACTGAATTTCAAGGAAACTTATTTTTGTACTTTATGATGAGATCATAATGTTGCTTTTTAAATAGAAATTCTAAATTTATTATATACCAGCATGTTGGTGAAATAAATAAATTGCTGTCCATCCTAACATGCAAAACTGGATGCTTCTGAAGAACAGTAACTATATAGAGAGCATTATATACATTCAGCAACAGGAACTAATCAATTGGCTCACCGGCCACACCAGCCAGGCTTGGTAGTTGGCTAAAATTACATCAACAAACAAAATTTTCTTGTCCCAAAACAATTTACAGCAGTATTGATGCACCTATTAACCTGTATTATATACCGAGAAACATGAAGCCTAATGTTTCTGTGACACTGTTTGGCTTGGACAAACACTTGGACAACACTTATGATATCTGTACAAATGTTGACAGGTATCCCTCCAACAAAATGAACCCAGTAAAAAGTAGAATAAACTGCTTCAACCCTTCCCCCATGCAAACAGCGGGGGGAGTGTGGAGGCCTCTGAGGATTCAGTTTCAAGTTTTCCCTTTCCTTTGGCTGGTGGAGGTCAGTCAGGTATATTTGGTGAATTCTGTCTTGCACTCACATTTCCCTGCTTACTGATATGTCTTACAGGAAACATCCTGTGGCCTATGTGTCTGCACTGTTGTGTGCTCACTGTTCGCGGCCATGGTGTGATGGGTGGGAATGTACCAAAAGTGATGGACAGGCCTCAGGAGGCAAAGTAGGAGCTCTGCATGGAGTACAGGCGGTCAATGGGGTTCCCTGCCCGAGCCTGCAAGGACCCTACATCTGGAGTGGCCATGAAGCAGTCACTTAGACTTGTCAGAGAGGTGTCACTGTCAATGTCATGGAAGATGGAGTCTGTACCTGGGAAGAGTGGAGGAAACATGGTGTTAAAGACATCTGTGGCACTGCTTCACAAGCTTCACTGATGACAGTGGACCTTAACCATAGAGTAAATATCATTAAAGCAAAATTATTATTTAAGCCAGTATCTGACAAAACTTGGGGAAACAAAGTATTTAACTAGTTTTGTCATGATATACCAAATATTTTGGCTGTGTGTGCCTGTGTGTGATTGTGCAGTTGAGCTGCTCTCCCTATGTCCAAATATGTAATTGTAGGAATGTGTAGCACTGCTCTCCTGGGTGTCACTTGGCTTTATTAGGCTCAGCAGGTCTAATTTATTGCAGCTGAATGGGTTATACATTTTTAATAAGGTGTCAAACATTATTGGTCAATTCCCATCTCTGCCAATAAAATGTGAGCAAGGTTAACATTAATAGGTGCTACCACATCGAGTGAGAACACAGACGAAGTGTCATTACATCAGAGAGCTTCACAGGACTCAACAGTTCATCTTTAATCAATGCCTCACATCTCTGCAACAGACAGTTTAATACTGCAGCCAGATCAACAGACAGAGTGGCTGCTTAGAAATAAGAAAACATGAAAAACCAGTGCAGTACTCCTCAAATGTGTTGGAGAACTGCAGTCAATCCTAAACACAACAGATTTTCAGCTGGAGACAACAGTCATCCAACCACAATAATAGGAAAAGAAACAAGGAGAATAGAGAACAACATAAAAAGGACACTCATCCACAGGTACGGACATTACTGAGCATGATCCTCACCATAGGGGTTCATGTGGTCACCAGGCATCTGTGGTGGGGTGAGGCCTTGCTGGAAGGGGTCAGTGTTGTAGCCGTTGTGCTCTACAGGGACCAGCTGCTGCTGCTGCTGGTTTGGAGGCAGAGGCCCTGAGTAGGAGCTGAGCAGGCTCTCCATGCACCCAGACATCACCTCTGTAACAGACAATAGCAACAACAGGGTTACACTATTCAGCTGTAGTAGATGTTGTCATCCTATATTTGACTGTGTAAACCATGAAAATTACCATTAGCTAAGCCACAACATCAACAGTTACATTAGCTAACTGCATCCATGAAATGATACAAACAAATGTTTAAATCTGTTAAAAGGAATGGACTACAAGGCCTCATCTCACTCGTACCACCTCCTTGATTGATGCTCTCTGTCCCTAAAACAGCTCTTTCAGTGGCTGAACTGGTCTGGGTTCAGAAATGCTGCAACAGCATACATACAGCAGGTGTCACAATAAGTGACAGAAAGAGAGCTAAAAGTGCTAATTTCATTTTAATTATGGAAGACACTTTGATATGATAGTAAGGCCATTTATGATAGTAAGGCCATTTACTATCAGGATTAAAGTATAAGAGAACTAAAGATAGACAGACATCTGTTCACATCTAATCAACATCTGGTTACAATGTGTTTCAAACCATGTCGCAAGTAGATTTTGCGCAGCCGGATCATAATCCCTCTCCAATGCTCCTGACTGCATTAATTACTAATCATGGGCAAATGTATAAATGGGCAAATGTGTATAATGAATAAATGTGAATTTTATCCTGATTTCAGTCAGTTGTAATAATTGATAGAAGAACTAATTTGATATATTTTTCTATATTTTCTGCCTTTGTTTGTCTCTTTGTTTTTTTGTATACTTCTTGATTTCATGCACATATAGTATATGTGTATTTTTACTTTTTTTACTTTTATGGTTATGAACACACACACACACACACACACACACACACACACACACACACACACGTATAAGTATATAGATGCAAACACAGACAGCACAATCACATTTTTTTTCCTGCTGACTATAAATACTGCATAACAAACAGCTTCTTAAAATTACTGTAAATGCATTGTCTAAACTGACTGGTTGTTGGATCTTGAAGATGTCTCACCAGTCATCCAGGAGGCTTCATCTCATCCTAACATCAACTTCAAACAACCCCCATTTGCTGGTTTGCTTAGCTCATTTGGTTAACAGCAGCAGCTTCCACTATAATAAACCCTGCTGCTATGCCAATATTGACATGCTGCAAGTCCCTGAACAGATAGAGGCAGTGCTTGCCAAAGCACTGAGACACTTATCTAAACTGTCTGCTCATATCCGCTGTGAGACCGCTGTGGCAATAAGCCTGCTAGCTATGAGGAGCTGTGCTGCAGCGAGAATCATGGCTGTGGCCCCACGCTTTATAGCCCGCCGTCGGAAAACTCATATTTACCAGCAGAGATGTCACACTGGCTTCAGAGGATGGGACTCGTTCTGAAGCCGACAAAACTGGGAGTGTTTGCAGAGCGACTCCACTCTGTTTATTGTTCCCGTAATAAATTCGTAATTCAAAATTACCTAGCTTTCAGTAATCAGTGTATTACATCATATAAGTGGACATCAATCATGCCTTGTTATGATAATATCAGAGAAAGGAAACTAACTACAAGCACAGTCTACACACACATGCACACACACATACACACCACGGATTCTAAATCCACACCTTGGCCTAGCCTTTGGCTGTTGTGTTGCTCCTGCTGTTGCTGTTGTCTGCGGGCTAACTTCTTCATCTGTAAATAAATAAACACAGTAAAAATCATAGTATGTGGCTTGATGAGACATTGACAGACTGAGAGCTCACTTGTCAACCTCCTCTAAAAACATAAATAAAATAACAATATATATTCAAATCAAAAAAATGCACCTGAGCTGATGTGATGTTGCAGATAATTACTGTGATTACTGGAAAATGTATTTCAATATACATTTTCAGCAACAACAAAAATGATGTGATAAAACTCAAAGAAGACAATATAAAATTAATGGGTACAAAAAGTAGAGAGATGTGCCTTGATGAACTTTTACTTAATTCTGCTGACCATATTTTGTTCAAAACAAAGAAATGGTAAAACGGTGACTAGTACAACATAAACCATCTTTATCAAGCATTGTTTGTGAATCGACTGAACAAGAGATGTAATACTGGGTTGATAACTGACTGCAATGAAAGGCCAATCGGGTATTCAGACTTTTACAAGCTTATTCTTCCAAATGCCACCAAGCCAAACAAATAGTAGATTCTAAACTCTTGATACCATGAAGCTTAACTGATGAAGGACTGGTTTAGACAATTAAGGACTTTGGCCAAAGAGACTGTAAGACCCCATTTTCACAAGTGATCTGGATTTGGACTCATAAGAATTTCATCATGGACGTACTGTGGTACTCATACCATGGTAGTGTTACGGTACATGATCCATTGTATTTTTGACAGTTCCATAGTTCATACTATGGTTTGCATTATGGTACATTACCTAGTTACTACATTATGTATATACCATAGCAAACAGTATAGTATGTAGTATGGTAGTACCATGATAGTATCAAATGTACCATAACATAAGTCCCATAGTACTGTCAAAAGGACCATGGTACTTGTATCATACCTACCACAGAAGCAGTACCATAGTAGATACTGACAGAGACAGAAGAAAGGAAACATAGGCTAACTTTCATTAGCCTAACTTCCTAGGCTAACTGTAAGAAGATATTTAGTGGAGAAGCTTGTTTGCACTCATGCTAAATAGCAAGCTCTGTTGATCAGTTGATATTCATATCTGAGTTCTGACGGCAGCTTCAGATAAAGGGAAGAGACTGAATTTGTGCCCTTTCGCATGTTTTTAAGAATGTAGCCGAACTGCACAGATTGCATTTACACCTGTCTGCAAACACTGCAGACAATGTTTGTCTCAGAACTGAGACCTGCTGTGGTTGAAATTTGACAGTCACCTGTCTCATTCTTGAGTTTGTAAGCCTGAGTTTTCTCATGCCAGTATGGATCTGTTTTTGGATGAAAACAACAGAGCAGCTGAAATTATGGCAGACTGTAAGACAGCTGAAATCTCCTCTAATGACTGCAAAGCATAGCCACAGTCGGACTGGCAGCCACTGAGGAGTGAAATCTCCACTGAGGATGGAGGGGACGTGTCCTGCCCCTCTCATGTATATAAATGGGTGGAAAAAATACTAGAAACATCCCTCGATAAATAGATATAAAATAGAGTCCAGCTCAGCACCAATGCAAACTACAAACTCTTGTTTTTGATGGACTGCTTAACTGACCTTTGCTCTCTGGTTCTGGAACCAGACCTGGACCACACGGACACTGAGGCCCGTCTCTGCAGCCAAGGTCTCTCTCACCTGCATGTCAGAGCAAAGTCACATTGTGTGTGTTATTGTCTTGCATGCAGACACACATTACTAATAATCTTTCCTGATTACACAGAATGAACAGAGTTACAGAGAATGGACAAAACAAAGACAAGTTCAGTAAAAGCATCTCACAATACTGAATCCTGTCTGCGCACCTTTCTGCAGGGTTTGGAGGAGACCTCAAAGGAGGCCTTGAAGGCTCTCCTCTGCTGGGTAGTAAGGATGGTGCGTGGCCGTTTGGGTCGGCGAGGGTCTTTGCTGTCATCGCTTCCTTTCCCTGCTGCAGGGCACTTTGCTGACTTCACATCCAGGTCCTCATCTTCACTCTTATCTGCTTCCAGATTAATATTATTATTTTATTAGAGATTCAACTGCAGTTTTGTGTCTAATATCACTAAAAGATTGGAGGTGTTTTATTTTTTTTATATTAACTGGGTTTGTAATAGTCTGGCATATTGTTACATAATGTTACCTGAGTCTGAGTTGTCTAGACTGACTGTGCTGAGCAGTTCCTTCTCCCTTTCATAGTCACTCTTGCACAGCAGCTGTCCGTCTCTCAGAACAAACTCGTCTCCCTTGCACAGCTGGCGCTCACAGACGCAACAGCAGAAGCAGCTGAGGTGGTAAACACTCTCCAGAGCTCGCATGACAAACTCTGTGGGTGCTATCTTCTCCAGACAGCCACTGCACTTGGTGGCAAACAACCTGAGGACACACAGGAAAGAGGGGAATAAAACAGAATTAATGGGGGAAAGGTATTTAATAAATGCAACTCAATCAAGAGAGACTTAATTGAAAAGAGCCTTAAAGAGTAAAAAAGCTAATCAGTTTAACACGGATAAGAATGTTGAGGAACGATGAGCGCAGCCTCTGGCAATTTTAACCGCTTCTGGGCCCTGGAGTTGGTGGTAGAGAACAATGGCTGAACATGTTGAGTGTGTCTTCTGATGAGCTCAGTGTCTGATGACCTTAATTCTGACTTCTTTTACCTCATTTTCCTTATGAGCCTATGGTCTCCATCACAAATCTCAAGTCTTGAAAACAGCATGATGTTTACAGCCCAAATTAAAGAATAAAAAAAGAACAAGTGTGGTAGTTTTTAAGGCGTAGCTACTTTGCAAAGTTATCCACCCGCCGTCCTCTTGTCAAAATGCAACAATGTGGTGACCCCCATATTGTATTAATACGTCAAAACAGTAATCATATTTCAAAATTAATTGAACAGTCGGACTGAATTGTCCAAATTATCCACATTAATGCCGCTGCTTCAATACACATCATGAGTGGACTGTTATAATTGTTGCTATCACACCTTTTTATTGCACCTTTAATATTCTGTGCACTTATAGTGTCTCCAGGCCCTTGAACTTTAAATAGAAATCTCGTCCAGGTAGGTCCAAGAGAATGAACTGGCAGGAGCATTTAAGTCTTTTAAGAGAAATGAAAGGAAGAGCTGCCCGAGTGCTGCTGTGTGCACTGTGTCATTGCTGTACATGTATATGCTATAACTTCATCTCTAGACATCGAAGCCAGAAATCAGAAAAGAAGCCAGATGTGTTCACAATAAATGAATGAAGCGATTACTTGGTCCTCACGTTTTAACCCCTCTCAAGCTCTCTGCATATGCGAAAGGCGTTTGATGTCGTAATGGGCCCACAGGAGGCCTGCTCAAAGGGCTGATTCACATGGAAAAAATAGGGACAATTTTCCAACCGCTACCCACAACCACCTAATGAGGCAATATGTGATTGTGGGCTATTAGATGAGGGAATATTACTGAACCATTATGTTCAGAGGCGGTTCCACTTTGACAAATTCAAGATGCCCGATATATTTGATTTATCTGGTTTATTTGCTGGTGGCTGAGAAAATCACGACAAAGAGAAAACCTTCAGCAGGGGCCACACAACCCAACTCACTCCTGTTACTGTACGTCCAGTTTACTTCAGATAGCACCTACAAACCCCGTCTCACCTGACTCATAAATACTACCACATCACTTGAAAAGGATAATGAATAATAAAAAACCCTGTATTAAGTTCATGTTCATGTTTTTTAATGTTTAATGAATTTATATTTTTAAAAAAAATCTGTGGTCATGGCAGAAATATTGGGGTTAGAAAACAGAACACACTGAAAGTCTTAGTGCTTGATTGGGATTTACTGCTCAGATCTGATCTATTTTGTTTGGCCATCTAAATGTGGCTGATATCAGATAACACAGAAGTATCCATAGAGGCCATTGATGCCTGCATTTATGGTTTCATTTGCAAGCTGATGTGCAACAGAAGCTGGTGAATTCATGAGAAGATGATGAGGAGGAGTAAAAAATCTAAATTGTGTTTTTTTGTGGAGCAATAGCTGCTGCTTCTGTACTGGTGTGTGTGTGTGTGTGTGTGTGTGTGTGTGTGTGTGTGTGTAAGCAGAGTGGGAGCCGGGAGTGATGGGATCATGATGTGAATGGCTCGACAGAAACATCTCATTCACAATTTCACAATGTTACTACTTATAACCACATCTGTCAACATGTGACCCCTGGGATTAGTACAAATGTTGATCCAGAGTGAATTCTGATATGACAGTTCAAATTGCAGTTGCAATGCAAACCACTAATTGCCCAAATCTGAGTTAAATGATCAGAGTCCTTGTGATTTGTGCTGTTTCACCGTTTTGAAAAAGAAAACAGATCTGTGCCACATATGAGCAAAAAGAAAAAAAAAAAAAAAGATTTGATCCTCATTTTCCTGCAGTGTAAACATTACCTAAAACACTTGCCAGTGCCATCTGAGGTGTGGAATCGTCCAATATGGATATAAATGTTTATACTGCAAACTGTTCCCTGCCAGTGTATTACCTTGGTCAATGCTGACTTGATGCACGAGATGGGATGTGTTGATTTTTTCAATATTTAACCAAGAACAAAACCATTATCTTGTTTGCTTGCTTGTCAAACTGCTGAAAGTTACAAATATTGTCAGACACAGTCGATCACTGCTCGGCTCTAAAAGTACGAATGACTGCACAGAACTTGAAATCCCGCAGATGCCGATTTCTCTCTCACAGGGATGTTCTGCTGTGTGGACTCACAGAGGGTGCTGTTTGTGGATTAGGTCTATAGTTTTAGTATGATGACCTCAAGCTGAGGAGCAGCCGAGCTGAAGACTGCAGCCAAGGCTGGGACTGAAGACGGAGCCGCAGTCATGGCCAGCACAGATCTCTATAGACACATTCTTCCTCTGGACAGTTTGGAGAGAAAGAAAGAAAACTTCCCAATGAGAGAGAGAAAAAGAGAGAGAGAGAGAGAGAGAGAGAGAGAGAGAGAGAGAGAGGGAGAGAGGGAGGGGGAGTGAGAGAAAGAAAAGATGGACTGGAAACAAAAGGTGAAAGAGAGAGTTGTGTGGTGGGTCTATCTGGAAATGTTGAAATGGTGCAAAGCATGTGTGTGTGTGTCTGTGTGTGTGTGTGTGTGTGAAAGAGAAAGAAAGTGTGTGTTGGTGTTTTGCAGGGCTCTATGATGTGAAAAGATCCTTACTTTTCTCCCTGGACTGGATGCTGTTAAAATGCTTGGATGTGAACTGGCTGATTTTTTTTCTCAAAAAAGCTTGTAACTGAATGTGTAGTGGAAAGGCTGATAATTGATATTACAGGTTTGTAGTGACGATCTGAAAGACACATTTCATACAATAGGTGTTGATGGAGATAAAAACATGGCACTGAACAAAGCATCATGTTGCAGAATCTTTGGGATTCATCCCCTGGAGACCATGAAACTTCAACTTTTGTAACAATCTTGCCAGTAGCCACATTTTCCCTACACCTGACGTAATATGTATATATTCAATCTGGGAGCAGGGTTAAAGGAGGGCAGGACAGAGGGATGGGAGGTGGAAAGAGGTAGCAGTAAGGCAGGTACAGAAGGGTTCAGTGTTTGAACAGCTGCACTCCTCCTCCTCCTCCTCCTCCTCCTCCCTGAGTGGGACTGCCCTTCTCTGTTCGACAGCTCCTTTTCTCTGTTCTCCACCTCCCTCCATCACGCTCAGTTCCTCTTTTTCAACCCCTGTCTCTTTATAGAGGGTGACATTTACATGATAACACTCTGAGCCAGCAGAGACACGTGAAAGAGGGTGCAGGAGACAGAGACAGTCACGTTATTGCAGGTATCAATAACTGCATGTTTTGAGTGCGATGCTGCTCGTGCTTTGTTTAAAACAGCATTTTATGAACTGCTTTGCTTGAGCTGCCGCTGATAAACATGTCATTACTATACATGCGTGTTGCTGAAGAAGTCAAAATACACCTGTGGTGAGTTATGTCAAACATTCCTATTAAGTTTTGACACGAGAGTGTAAAGCCGGTGTGAGTGAACAGCCATTAAAATTGCCATCTGAAGAATTTCTCCATCTGTAACATTTAAAATGCTACAAAAATATTTCAATAATTCAAGTTAGAAACCTAAAAAATAGACACGTCTAGACAGAGACTGCAGCAGATTGGTTGAACATGCAGAAAATGTCTAAGTTGTCTATAGAAAAGTGAGCAATTGAACATATGGAGAATAATGTTTTTGATAATTAATACATAAACATAGACATTAATTTGTTGAGCTTTTCTTCTTTTTATTGCATGATGAAGTGAGCAAGAATACCAGTGTGATAATGTAAATGTAAAGTAACTGGGACTCATTTGAAATTATGAACCCATTACTCATTTAAGAATCTTTGTCACTAATGTTAATGTTAACTAATCTTAACAAATGTTTATGACACTGACAAAGTTTCAAATTCGCATGAGCTTGTTATTATTTTCCAGTTTTTATGGTTTTCATGTTTACGTGAGTAAATGTTTTTTTACTGCAATCACTCAAAAACTCTCAAAGTCTGTGCTTGGTTTGATAATCCAACAGTAACTCTTTGTGTTGGTCAGCTGCATAGTTGCATAGCGAGAGAACTCGACCACACATGGTCGACACATGGGCCTAAAGGAGGCGTAAATAGTTATGATCTTGAAGTGAAAATTACTGTGTAATGTCAAGCTGTTCTGTATTATATCAGGTTTAGATCTGATTTTACAAATCATCCATATGCCCTGTTCTCTAGCTGACACGTAGAGAATAACACACAGATGACAAGATAACACAATATATCTGTGATTAATGAATTAAAATAGCTGACAATACCATATTTGCACCATCAAGGCTTTGTTTAAATCAAATAAGCTCTCACAGCATGCTGTTGGTCACACTGAAGGTATAATACAAAAGCACAGTGGGCCCATGAAGACAATCATCAATTCAGGTTGGAGGTAAATCACTTTATGTAATAAAGGTACAATACAGTAAATGAGTAGAAACAAGATGAGTTCAACTTGTACCTTATTTTATATACAAGTCAAGTGTTTTTATCAGAAATGCATGATTAAGCAAAAAGTTTTACCGGCTGTTCCCTGCTGGAAGCTTTGTGTTTAGTCATAGTTTGAGTATTTGGAACATACAAAGGGCTGAAACTCGCTACTCCAGGCTACATTCAGGCAGTTTAATTAGAAATTAAACCGTAGTCAAGGTCTGTAAACTAACAAAGTCACACTGATGAGGTAAACAGTATTTTAATATCCAAATAGATTTTTAGTCTGATTTATTTTCAGTAACACATTTAAGGTCCAGATTCATTTCAATGAAAACCTTAAAAGTCCTGTCTGACATGTGTCCCACCACAGTCACACAAAAAATCTGGATAACTTATTAATTTCTGTCAAGTAAACTCGAGAAAATTGGTGAATGCGACAAACTCTCTTAAATCACTTGTATGCCTGAGTGGTTCTTGCATGAAGTCCAGTGAAACTGTCCTCACCATCAAAACAAGAGCACTGTCTGTTCACTTTACCAATGAATTGTACTTAGAATTGACAAGAATCCCTTTTTAGTTTTGGAGGATGAACATTTTCATTTTAATAACCCTGTGACCAATCTCCAGGACAAACTTTGCATGTTTGCCTGTACAACTGCTTAGTCCTTTACAACCATGAGAATTAGCATTCGGCTGTTGGTTCTGTCCAGCACATGTGGGGTCTGCTGAACACTGCAGCTTCAAGGAGCAGCAAGTGAAGCTTTAGACTTTTAGTCTTGTTTATTTTAAAACCTTGTTTGCTGCAGCTTTCAATGTGAGTGAATGTTCCAACAGAGGATTCGTGAAAAGTCCTCAGTGGTTCATTTCAGCGAGGACCTGGACCACCACTGGTAGGGGCCACCTCTTTGGAGGAACCTCCTTGACCTCCTGGCCCTGCGCCCTATGCTTCCACACTGCTCCAGCAGCTTAACAAGCATAAAGAAGTACAGGATTAAAGAGGATAAGAGGAGTGGAGAAAGGATGAAGCAGTAAAAACAGACTGTGTGTGTTCCTTCTCTGTTCTCTTGTTTGTTCTCACTCCTCAGGGAGCTGGGTGACCCAAAAGAGGGGGCTGGGTGGGTGGGTGGCGGCTTCGGGTGGCAGCTTGTTGGAGTTTTAATTAGCAAGGGTAATCAAAAGATGATTGTGAAGGAGGCCGGGGAAAATAAAAGCAGGATTCAGAGAGTGGGGATATGCTGTTTGCTCAGCCAAAGCTCAAGAAGTCAGAGTAAGGCCTGAGGATTCTCTGGGGACTCACTTCAACATGTTTATTAGCAGGGAAATGATCTCAGCGATCAATCAGATGCACTCATTTATTTTCCTTCTGTTCACTTTACCCCGTAGAAGCCTATCAGTGGTGTTGGAAAAGAGAGCGAAGAAGAAGGAGAAGTGTGGTGAAGTGAAGGTGTGGCAGCCAGGAAATATACACTCTGCAGTGCAAATGGCCAAATGTATGTGGACACCCAGACATAATATGTCAGATTTGTCACGTGATCCAAACACAATGGGTATTACTATGTAGCTAGGACTTTCTCCTCTTTCCTTGCACATCTTTGAACTCAGTCTTTGAACCTGGCTGCAGGGATTCAGCCACAACAGCAACATCACTGACTTTGTGCTGAGACCTATATCATAGTTGGGATTCCAGTTCAAGTTATTGGATGGTATTTTATGGAGCTGACTTTATGTACAGAGGCACAATGAAACATAAAAGAGACAAACACAACGCTGAAGAACACTATTGGCCTAAACATTATCACATACTGCAGCCCTATGCGTGCTTCTGAATTTCTTAAATATAAACATGAACAAAGTATTTTAATCAATTTTGCTTTTTTTTTTTACTGTATGAAAATTATTTAGCACGCTTAATAGACAATTACATCTTTATGTAATTTACGTATTTTAGCAACAATGCAATAAGATATAACTGAAAGTAACTTTTGCCCTACTTTTAAATTCTCTTATTTATGTGCACATATTTATATTGTTTTTAGTATTGCTGTGACACCGTGGGACACCTATCATTGTATCCATCACACCATAGTGACAGGAGTTATTAATAATTAAATTTGAACCCCAGAGTGCGGCAACAATAAACACTGCAAACAACAAGCAACATTTCTGTTGTCATGGTTATACAGCAGGATTCTGTTGAAGAAGACTATGAGCAACAACCACTATATTGAAGCAGCTCACATTGCCTGATCTGTATTGCATGACATGAAAACACTCAACTACAGTACAAATACCTCATCACCTGAGTAAAGGTAGTTAGTTTTGTTCCACCAATAATTGGAAGCTACATGGTGGTAGGTGACCACAAAGCTGACAGAGAGCCAATGAAATTCAGCACATTTCTTTGATTGATATAACAAATAACAATAACATGGCTTATGACTCAAGTAAAGACATGATATTGATGGAGTGCAGAGATCATTCCTTACTAAAGCAAAACAAACCTAACCTCCCAAACCCATAGCTACACAAACGCATCAGACTGACTTTATAATGAGGTAAAATAAATGAAAATTCAGTCTCAGTCTCAGCTAAAAGGTTGGGATGAGTTTAACAGCAACATGTAATAAATAAGAATTAAGTCATGACATTTCAGGCAGAAACTAATTAATAGTTAAAGTTTACGTTACAAATTCAACAGCTCTTTGAGTCAATCCTTTAATCCACAAGACCAGTAAGATGACATTAAACTCAGCAGCCAATTGTAATCACATGAAATCTGTTCATTCTGGACCGATACTTCCTAGTAATACAGGCAACTTAAGATACAAAAAGGGAGAAAGGAGACATTGCACATTAGAGCTCAGGGACAGTGGGAAAATTGCATTGTGGAAAAGGGCAGGTTGCCATGGCAGCTGTTGGCAGGTTATGTGATATTAAATCTTGGCTGTGATGGATTGGTGGTGGACACCCTGCGTGAGACGGCTGAATCCCCACACGCTTGTTCTCTGGATTCTGTGTGTCATGTGAATGTATATCAGTGCCTAAGAGTATCTGTGTCTACATGCATATTATATGAAATGTGCATGTTTGTAGATACTTATGTACAGCTCATGTGTCTGAATGATTCTTGTCTACTTCAAGACTGCAGCACAAGAAAACATTAAATTCTCATATCAGTCAGTTTCATGCTCTGTGTTCAGTCAGCAGGTGGAGGTGACTGTCTATTCCAGCATTACATCAGTGCTGCATAGTGTTGAAAAGACGACAGGGAAGGCGCTGAAGTTGCATTGTCCTCTCTTGGCATAAAAAGCAGAACATAATCTGATGCCAAGCACCACACAGAGAGAGTCAATGAAAGTGAAGGAGGGTGAGTCAATAGCCAAGAGGTCCTCAGAAGATCCTCGAGTCCATTTGGTGACAGTGAAAGAAAAAATGCAAATTGGACGCGGCTGACACAGACTGTTGAATGGACAGTTTTAAATCAGGTGGTTTATAAGTGAAGAGCCGTTGTGATTTTTTGGGGAAATGTGCTTGTTTGATGTTAAACAGAGTCAGATGAGGAAATCTTTAAACTTTAATCTTTGTATGTCTACCACAGAAGTCACCCTGCTTCCAGTCTTTGTGCTAAGCTAGTACAAAGATACTATCGTCCAATCCGATTTCAGGTAAGACGGCACACAAACTGTTTGACTGTTCTTTTAAACAAGCAATTGAGTTGTTAAGTCTCTTGGAGCATTGCAGCAAGAACTAAAACACTGACATATAGTGTAAACTGAATACATTATAAAGTTTTGGTGAAAGAGTTAGCAAACTTTAAAGCTCATTTAAACTTGTTAAATTCATATTCAAAACCTACAGAAACAAAAACTACAGAAAGTCCACATGCACATGCTTGAATTGCCACATTGTTGGCAACCTGGGGATACCTGGGGATAAAAATCTGCACCTGTGTGTCCCATAAAAACAAGAGCCTTACTGGCACGCCTCTGAGGAGACATTGTTTCCCACACACCTTCTTACAGTGAGGCAATGACTTCACAGATGTTTGAACGAGATAGTTTGTCTATTTAATCAGTCAAAGTGTTGGAGAAAACTCTGAAAAACAGAAAAATTGCAAATCATTCTGCTGGTTTTGCATTTTCAGTGCATTGTCAAATATTTTGTGACATTTGATCCAACACAGAAAGAAAGAAAAGGTTGCGCATACAGTGCAAGTTACAGCAAGATACTGAACAAAGTCAATGATATGTCAACTTTCTCTCCAGGGTATGAAGGGAACCCAGTACAGTGCCGGCGCATTCTTCAGTGAACTGTAGTCGTGCAATCTTTATGGTATTTTGCTAGTTTAACCTGTTGTCTGCAACTAAGTTAAAACTTGAAAACCAGCTAATTTTACTGTGCACCCACAGACACTTTACACAGTCTAAATCCAAAAAGTGTAAACTAGCAATTTACATAAACCTACAGCATCTCAACTGAGTTAAGTAATGCATAGACTTTAATGAGGATACATGCCACTATAATTATGGGAGAGGTGGGTGAGCGAGATGTTAAACTAATGTCAAGGTTAAGGTTCACGTTAGTGGTGTGAAATTATAGTACAAGATTCTTCCAGACAAGCTGGTGTTGTTACCACTTAAGAGTGACACAAGTCCCACTATGAAGCATATTTGAATTCCTTTGCTGGGACATGCGCTGTGTATTAGTACAATCCATGCAATAAAGAAGCACCATTCCTTTTATTGTAAAAATATTTGTGTATGGCAAATAAAATAACATAAACAGTCACTTCAGTGACAATAGTGATACATATAGTAAAGCTATCTATTGTTATTGCTTTTTAGGTCATAATGTGATGAAAGACGTGTTAGAAGTGTTAGTGGAGACAAATGTTGTAAGTGGTCTGGTCTGGAGTAGATGCTGAGCTGCATGATGATGTGTGAAGAGTGAAAAACTCTTCACACATCACATCAAAAGAGAGAGAAAAACTCAGAACTCAGTAAAGAGACATGTGAGTTCTTTTAACTCCTATTAATGTCTGACTGCGAGGGGAAATAGTTAGAATAGCTGTCTGTCCATCAGAGAGAAAGAGAGCAGAGCAGCAAGACAGAGAGTTGGACAGAAACATAGAGAAAGACAATAGTCTTTGAGTGTATTTCCCATGACAACCAGACCCAAACAATAATAGCACTCACCAAAACACAGCTCTGTAGTTTTGTCACTACAAGTATGTGTGTGTGTGTGTGTGTGTGTGTGTGTGTGTAAGAGAGAGAGAACACAACAGCTCCTACAGCTACATAAACTATTATACTATTAAATTGATAAGAAAATAAAGGTGAAGAGGGGATATATGGATGTAGTCAACTGTCTGAGGCATCTATGGATGAATGAAAGTATGTGTGGGAGTAGTTAAAGAGATGCAAACATAAAGCAAACAATAAAGGTGTGGAGGACATGAGAATACGTTGAGGCTGCCCAGCCAAAGAACACACAAACTGGGAGAGCAGCCTCTTTGTGCCCTGGGGCCCTCTCACCTCTCAGGTGCAGCCAGTTGCTCTGACATCTCCTGCAAGATGAAGAAAGACCGCGGGGCTGTCACAGTGCGTGTGTGTAACTGTGATTGTAACCCAGGGTACTGTCTAGACATTGCACCACGAAGCAAAAAAGCCCTTGAAGCAAACCACAGGAGAGAAGAGTTCACGAGGAGAACAAAAGCTTTGTGGATCCTGCTTCAACACGCAGCCGCTCTGATACTTATTATTTATGTTTATCTCTATCTGGGGGATTTCTTACCCCCTCTCTCTCTTTTGCTCTGTTTGTGTGTGTGTGTGGATGCACAGTGTGGTGGAGGTGATAGACCAAGAGCCTCGGGTGATTTGACAATTACATGCGCCATTGTTCATTTGTTATCTCTGTCTCAATCTTAATTTCTGTATGAAGCAAGCATACACAGGTGCACCAACCACACACTGAGGTGCACGAACGCACACACACACACACACCCAAAGTGAAATTTCATCGTCTGGCTGTTTGTGTGTCTCGCCTTGTTTGACTTTTTTTTTTTTTTGTGACGTCACCATGTACACAAAAGTCAGGAGTTACTTTAGTCAGTGCAACGTTGTGTTACACAGGAACAATCAATAGCAACTGAACTGCTGAGATATGAGCTCAATGGTAATAAACGAGAATTATACTTTAATCTCCTCTATTAACATCAACATTAAAACTTTGTCTCCACTCAGATGAGATGCACTAATAGCTCCTTACCACAAATGAGACTAGTATGTTTACATTATACAACAGACACACATTACTACAGATGATTTACCGAGGTCACACACACACACACACACACACACACACACACACACACACACATACACACACACACAAACAAACACACACAGCATACAACCTTTAAGTTTGTCTTCAGTAACTGCACTTTTATATTAAAATCAAGTGGATTGTATCCTGAAGACAGACTGACTGAAGTGCTCATACTTAATATAGGTGACTATATACTTTAAGTGTTTCTGTCAGCTAGAACTAATCTAAAATGTTTTGTGCTTTTCTTTGAATCAAATGATTAAAAAAAAATAAAAAAATAAAAACAAGAACAAACAAGTTGACCAAATATGACCTAAACAGGCTTTTCTCCCCTCAGTGCTTAGGCTGAATTTGAAAAAATAGCTGACAAAATTAACAGTAGTGTGGTCAAGTGTAGTGTGTCTATTAACCTTACGATGTGCCCCCAAGTGCTGCTGAGCAGAAAAGGCAATCATTTATGGGAGATGAAAACGGCCACAGAAATAGTAACAAAGCATTTAATGAATTAATAATTAGTTTTAGAATTCCACTTTCTCTTGCTGATTAATACATTTTACATTAAAACTATTAATTAAATAATAAACAGTTTTGTCACTATTTCCATGACGCTTGTGGCCCTCCATATAGGCTCTCTTCAGGACCCAGAGAAGTAAAACTAGAAATTAAACCTGCCTGCAACCCTATAAATGGTTCTAAAACATCACACTTCATAAAGGTAAGAAAAACACAGTTGCTATGACAATACTTATTGTATACTGCATGTCCTTTCAGATGCAACTTGAGGGAAACTGTCTCACTGGGCCCCATTCATCCATATCATAAGCTTTGGTTATGTGCATCATGGCTGCTCCTCCTCATTACTTCCTAAAGTGATGACACAGCCTCAGGCTCATTGGCTGGTGCGGCTGGTGCTCCAGCTGGCTGTCACAATTCATTTGTTTGCTGACATACTGCTGTCCGTCACCACACAATGCCTTCAATATGCCTGCCTTCAGGCCACTAACCCCTCCTCCCCCGAGGCCAACCTCTCACCTGTGCTCCTCACTGCTGCTCAGCTCACATCAACACCCCTTTGATTCGCCTCCTCCACAATGGTTTTCCACACACTGAGAGGATGAAGCTCTTTGGTCTCTTTGCTTTGACATATGGTCCACATGGGCCCTGACTAATGTTCAATGAATTTAACAATATTAAATGTTTGCACTGTGTGTTTATTATCAGAGCTAAGCAAAATCACAGTGTAATTCTGTAAAACTCTCTGGTTTCTATAACAATGAAGAAAGAGTCTAGTTCACTGAAGTCATTGGTGTCTTGATCAGAGCCATTTTAACAGGGATTTTATGGCAGTGATGGTATACAAGGACATGAATTTGCTGCGCGTGTCAACTGTCATTGGTCTTTTGTGTATGAGCGGATAATAGACACACCCACAGAGGTCTGATGCCCAGCTGCACACTGAGAGGTGGTGACAAGCCTGTGTCCAATTTGAACAGCACACTGTCACTAAAGCACCAGAACGCCCACACTGATTCATCACAGGCCTATCCATAGTTGAAAACGATCTTTACATTTAAAACACAAAAGGACAGGTGCAAACAGTGGAGGTCTGTAGACAAAGTTTTAGGTTAGGGTTGTCCACATGTGAACTGCTGAAGCTCAATGCATCGTTCACTAATATGCTCCTGTAGATTCATTTCACAGATTAAATTCTTTATGAATACATGTAACTGCTGGAGGTATGACATCACCTCCTTAATATAATGATGCCACAACAGAGTTGGAAAGCGAAAATACTGCAACACGTAAACAAGGGGGGTGTGCTGGTGAAGGTGAATAAACAGTCAGTACTAACAATAAATATTAAATTATTCAACCATTTTATTCATTAACAAATATTAAAACCTTATAGTCAGATTGCCATGACATTTACAGGGCACATTCATGCTCCACTTAAGATGAACTCATTACAGTTCAGACACTTTAAGAACCCTCCATCAGCACAAGCCTCAAGCCATCATTACATTACATTACATCATTTGGTCCATGTAAACAGCAACATTATCAACATGTTGTCAATTCCATCCAATACTGGAGCAAGACCATAATCTTTTAGTCTAGTTAGTGAAAGAGTCCTTGAGGACACTCTGCTCTCTCAGAAATACCAGCTCCAGCTCTCTCAAGGCTGTTTTTGATTTAAAGAAATTATTCAGTGCTGACTCATCATCCTTCAGGCCAGTTGTTGTCAAGCTGGCTCTCTCACCCACAGTTACTCACTAGCATGCATATGACATTGTACCTGTACAGTGTAACTGCTGTGCTAATTGACCAGGCATGCGAGAAGTTGACTGAGAACATGGAGGGTATTTTTCTTGTTCCTGCTCACACAACTCCACACATGCCTGTCTGGAAAAACTGCCAGAGTTAGGGCGATAATAAAAGTAATCTTTTTGGCATTTCTACTTTATTGGTGGTAGTGGTGTGTTGAAACCCTGTTGATATGAAAAAAGATATTTTGCATAATTTCGTGAAACTATAGCACATCAACTATTGAGGTTGATGTTTTTTTTAAAAGGAAGAGGTAAGGATTTTCATATATGTTATTGCACTTCATTAACACAGCAAAATCTAGTATTGCAAGTGGTTTCAAATGAATCTGAAACAAAACTGAAACAAAATCACATACAAATTAGTCCAAGCATTTGGGCTTCACAAAGTTGCATGTGACTGTTTTTCTCCAAGAGTGTGTGCGTGTGTGTGTGTGTGTGTTGTTCAAAGGGTGGTGGCCTGTTGAGCTAAACCACAGTCTGTGCTGCTGCCAAGCTCTCTGTGATGCTGGAAACAGTGAGTCCATGTCTGTCCTGCATAAGTGACAATAGAGTAGACTAGGTTTCTGATTTGATTGTCTTTGTTTTTAAAGTGGTATCATTACACAAAGCCCTTTATGCCCATGAAACACAAAACATATTTACAAATGTTGTATTAGATGCAGCTGCAGTTCATCTAGATCACATAAACAAAAACGATCAGTGTTTGAATGAATTATGGTAAAATATTTAATCTCTAAACTAAATCATGGCTGTAAATGGATGAGAAAAATTATATAACAATCTATTTAATTACTTGCTGCTTCAGTCAGATGGCTCTGGCCTTGATCACCTTTGTCTTCCCTTCCATCATTACAAAAAAGTCACATCACTGACAACTATGGCTAGTGTCACTATAGCTAACTACTTAGCTCAGTTAGCCATGCAGGTAGTCGGAGACAGAGTTAGCTAGTTTTGGACAACTGGGAGGGACCCAGCAGGGATTTGCAGGGAAGTGATTTCTATTGTAATAAGGAAAAACCTTCAGTTGGGTGGTCAGCTTATACCAGCGTTAGACAAATCAAAATGGTGCGTTGAATATGATGCTGGATGAAAGGTCAACGAATCACCTTCATCATGAATGACGTGAACGTCTGAACCATGACAATCCATCCAATAGTTATTGAGATATCTCAGTCTGGTCCAAAGTGTTAGGCACATAATGAGTTTTAACTTTCTGAGAATAGTTCTCCAAGTTCTTATCTGGTCTTATTTTGAAAGCTATTGTTCTGTAGTTTTGAAATAAATACTCACAAATGAAACCATGTGGGTTAAAGGTGAGAAGGTTTAGTTCCATTCAACATGTCAGTCAGCCTGGACCTGCTACTAATAAACATCCTGGAGGCACAGGGACTTAACACCACTTAGACCCTCATAAATAGGCAAGCCTTTGAGCAGATATGAGGAGAATACAAGGAGGGGGTGGGCAGACTTTATTTCCCAGGGGACCCCTCCTCCCATCCCCTGCTCAGACATTTGTATGAGGAAGAATTCATCACTGCTGGCAGTGCAGGTTGTCTATGAGTGTCTGTACTCCCCCTCCCTCCTCCACAGCACCAACACACCACTGACACCTGGCTCTGACTGTGACAGAGGGGGCAACCGAGGGGCGACCTCCACCTTCATAAGCTGTGCTGCTGCTGCTGACGTGGGTTTTTGTTTAAGACTGACAAGAATCAAGATCAAGACCATTTCAGGAAAATGACTTCTCAGACGAATTTCAAAAATCTGCAAAGTCAAAATTGTAAGTCATGTTTGTTGTGTGACATGAATTACAGAAACTGAAAATAAACCCATAATTTCTTTTTTGCGGTTATGATTTGTTTGGTTTTAACCATTTAGTGCAGCAATATGCATTTTGCACACAGCAACATAACAGTGAAGAGGCAGAGCTCAATGTTGTCGTGTGCAGACTGAATGAGCTCCAAATGTTTATATGGACTGCCTGGTGAGAGAGATGGTTTGTGGACATATGGATTGGAGAATATATAAAACATGTGACTAGAAAATGACTTTCATGCCTGCCCATCTAACTAACGCATGGTACATAATTTTTATTTATACAACATAATATATGTATTCCCAGTTTTATAGTCTACCAGATGTTTGATACTGAACTCAGATTAGATGGGAAATGCTGCAAAAAACCACACACCAGTCTTGTCCTTTGGATTCACAGTGAGTGTTTTAAGTTTTATAACAAAATTCAAGGGTGCCAGTTTAGCTTTCCAAAGCTAGACTGCCTTTCCTAATGGGTGGCTGGCTGCACCAGAAAAGTAAGTGACCGAAAAGGCTCTTTAAAATGTTTCTGATTTGCCTGCATGGTCAGATTCCTGCAGAATGAAACAGCACACATTTAACAAAAATCAAATCGGACAGCCATTTGCGCCACTGGGTGCTTAACTAAATCGGTCTTTCTGAACCACAAGACAATTCACTTTCAGGATTACATGATTTATATGATTATATTATTTGAATAATTAATAGCACTGCATGGGTTTTATTGAACACTTAAATGGTGAGAGTCCTTAACAGTTCTGTTATCCTTCAAAATATGTTAAGAGTTTACAGGCTAAATATTCAAAGCAGAGGATATGAGTAAATCAATAATACAGTGAGTGAGGCATCATTTATGTGATTGTTTTAAAATGGGCTTTTGGGGGTCAAACAATCATATAATATTTGGAGAACTGGCTGGCTTACAGAGCGTTTCTGAAGCAGACTGCTCATACAATGAACACATGTAGTTTAAGCCTGATTTATAACTTACTTTGTATTGCACGTCGTCAAGTCACTCTTTACATCTTTCACCTGTCATTCTGGAGTCCAGTGCAAAGTGGAGAAAATGAATGGTTTATTTAAGCCATAGAACTGTCAGGGGATTAGAAATGTATATTTTCCTTATTTGGTTCACCACAAAAAAAAAATAAAAAAATCATGAATGTCTCCATCCCAGACAAAAACACTTACATACACACGTGTGTGCACACACATACTGGACAAACATACATACAGACACAGTGAAGAAACCAGGTTTCGAAAAGAATGAAGATAAACACATCTTTCCTTTCATTAACAGTGTCAGTGAACAGCAGTGATTTCCATGATGAAAAACAGGGAAAGCAAGCAGAGGCAGACATAAAAATAGGGTTGCCCATGCTCTCTGCAGCATGTTTCTGTCTTTCTACTGCGTCTGCTCTCAGACTCTGAGCCTCGTAAACCACCGCTACAGTTTAAAACACCCACACTCCAGTGAAAAGATAATACTCAATCCCTTTTTACTGTTCAGCTCTTGTTTTTGTCATTTAGAGCTGAAACTTGTGCTGCTGGATGCAGTGAGCTGCACTGAAAATGTGCTTCTTAAAGATATCCCCAGTGCTTTAACCACTGATCACACCAAAAATAGCAATGTGTCAAAGCAAAAGCAAAAAGAAACGCACTGCTGTGAAAGTAATTGTACTAGTGAGAGCATCAAATACAACTCAGGAAATTTGGTTTGAATCAATTCATCGCCTCAAAGGCATAGATAATACACATTACAGTCTATAGTGTGTTCTGTTAAAAATCAGCAAATAGAAAACTTGCATCACTTTCTCCTTTATCCAGCTGCAGAAATGTAAATCAAAACTTATGTAAGAGTGGCTCAGAGAATAAAACAACTAATTTGTGAATGACAATGGAATTTAAACATAAATAAATAAATAAATAAAAAATCCAAGATAGACTGTACATTCCCATAAAGAGAGATGCCTTTCTCTAATAGTTATCTCAGGTACACCCTGTGCCCCATAGATCTGGTATGAAAAATACCACTGCTGGTAGAATTTGACCTCATCAGATTAATGACCTCTGTAAATGCTTAGCAACTGTAATTGCATAATTGGATAATGATTTCTATATTTCAAAGGGCCTTGTTCTCCACTGCAGCACACACTGCATGCATCACCTATCACAAAGGTAACTGTGTTTATGACATTATCCTGCAGGTGAACACATCAACTCACACACATGCACAACTGACCCAAAAAAGGAAAACAAAATGTGCTGCATCAACATTCCCAACCACTGAGATGACCTCATTATACTGCCTGTCAATAATAAATGAAAACGGGGTAGGGTGAGGATGATGTGTGAAACAGCTGTAAGACTGGTGAGGCTGCTTGTTCTTTGTATAACTACTGCTCCCTGTGAGGTCGAGTTGAACTGAGATTAGAAAACCATGTGTCGTGGCTCTAATGAACTCAGGTTTGCCCTGCGCTAATATTTCCAAACAGTCTATCTATTCGCACAGCCATCTTTAATCCAACCACAATGACAGCTATGCAGCTAAGAAGCCAGGGTACATCAGCTGTGAATAGATTAAAAATCTAAGGAATGTGGTGGCAGGTGGAGGTGTGTGCCTGATACCTCTGTAACACTTATCATCTGTTGGAAAATTATAATTGAGCTGTGGCTTGTTTCAGACAGAATTTGTTCAAAGTTCAAAGGAAATAGCATTTGTGTGTCCAAAAAGATCTGCCTCGAGATTGGCATGTGGTATTAGATGTGATAGAGCTATGATTTTGCTGCACGGCTGTTTGCTATTTGAAAGTATCATGAAATTGTCTTTTGTCTGGAGTTGACAGCAACTTGTCTTGTCAAATGGTATTTGGAAACAGAAGCAGCCTGCACGAATTCACGGGTTAACACCACTGAAGGGGACAGCCAATAGATAACTGTCATCTGCATAAAAACTGAACACAGAATTTGATCCAAGATCACAAAGACAGACTTCCTTGTGGAAAACCATCGGTGTCCTTGTATGAAACCCTGGTGCATTTTCTTTTGTTGTTCATTGACAGACATTTTAACAATTCAAACTAGAACACTTAAAAAAACGGGCTGTATTAATAGGGATCCCCCTTTTCAGCAAATGGAAAAACAAATTTCCATATTCACATATTTCCAGGCAGATTTCCATATGTTACAAAAAATGTGGTTAGAAAGGGTAAAATTAAAAATCAGTCAGAGGTTCTGCTATAAAGTTTAACTTTAGAAAGTCAGGCTCAGCCTTGTCAGAACCTGCAGGTTTGTTAGGATCCAGTTACATAAAGGCTTCATGAACCCCTATCACCTCAAGTGGAGAACAACTCTGGGATAAACAATAAACTTAAATGGAATTGGTAAAGAGCAACTTGCTTTGTAACATGCTATTTTCTTCCTGTCTGCAATGTGTAAGCTGATACACAAATGGTTGTTGACAATTGCTGGTGAGCTCTGTGCTCCAGATTGTCAAAAGTGGTGCAGCAAAAAACAAAGATGTCTTTGTTTACAATGTATATTTGAATAGTTTGGTATTATCCCCATAAAGCTGCACATGGCAACCTTGGATTTGAGTGGCACCAAATGGCAGGAGGTGGTAACTGTTCATATCAGAAATGCTGTCAGTAAACTACACACAGCATGATCATGTTTACCAAACCCAAGGACTGTATATTAGAGACAGAGATAGAGACAGAGAGAGAGAGGGACAGGGGCAGACAGAGTGAGGGGAAAAGCCACTTTGTGTGTAGAATTTAAAATTTCTGACGTTGGTGCCCTTCAGTGTTTGGATAATATCAAAAAGTAGTACTTAGTTCCAGTTTTTCCTCCATTACCTGAATCTAGCACATTCAGGATGAAAAACTGCTGTTTCATAATCATCACAGAATATTTTACTTGGCTTGGCTCATCACACAGCAGCTACATGTGTAGTCTCTGTACCTACACTGTAGTGCCTTATTTCAGACCTAAAAACCCTCTTTGTAAATCCCCTAAGACAGGTCTTAGAGCCAATTCATGTGAATGAACAATGAATGAGGATGAACAGCTGGAGACTTTTTTGAAACAAAAAAAATGCAAAATTTGGAACTTGTTTGTTGCTGTGGTCAGAAAGGTATCAGACTACACCAATGGTAGACAAAACTATCCTCTGCAAGAACAACACTTGCTGACCATATTAACAGACAATATCCTATACTTGGCACCGTTGTGTTGATCAGCAGTAATAATCAGAGACCGTCATGCATGGACCATGCCAGCTGAGAGACAATGTGTATATTAGTCCAGGATGTGCTGATGAGGGTCTGCTGGCATGTCATTTCTACAATAAGTACAGATAAGATGAGCAGTGAGTCACCTCAGGGCAGCTGCAGGTCTCTCGTTGGTTTCTAATCATGATATGATCTACTGGCACAATAAAAAGAAACCAGTAATGCAGAAAACAAGGTTGTGATCACACCAGTGTGACATGGTCAATAAGTAGATTCACAGATGATGCTTCATTGATACAGTATCGTAAGGTCTGCTCATAATTAATTTATTATTCTCAATTCAGAGTTATTTAGGTATTACCAAAACAGTAGTAATTAGATCAAACTTTTGATATTCCTGTGTAACTCCTCAGTATTGGGCAGTAATGCTGTCATTTAATAGCTTTAAGCAGCTGACAGGATCGATCCAGAGAGAGAGAGAGAGACAGACAGACAGACAACAAGCTGGGGGGTGGGGGGCTCTTGAAGACAAACATAATATATGCTGCAGTGAAACGAGCCCAACAAGATTACAGACATCTGTTTGTCGTCGTGATTAAAAAAAAAGGCAAAAGATTTATGCAAATGATCCACAGCAGTGTAATTAGGCGAGGAATATCAATGAAGTAATTACTGTTACACTGGTGGTGGAGACGTTCCCTGACAATGCACATGCACTTCTACCTCTTTCTCCAGGGACAATCCAACACAGAACCGAGAAGAAACTGGATTGAAAAGGTGATATGAAAAGAAGCACGGAGCAGGAAAGCAAACAACAGAGAGAGATACAGAGACTCATGAAAACAGAGCGGAGTGAGTGTGTGTGTTTGTATTGGAGTGTGTGTGCCTTGTGTGTGAATGACTGAGGTCTCCTCTGAGAGCAGGAAGCTAATAATGTGGACAGCTTGGAGCATGCAGGTTTTGGATGAGCCCTTGGGGTCTTGAGTCGTCTCAGCCTGCTAAATGCCAGCCAGAGTCCCAGGAGAGGCCCGCAGCACTGATAAAACGATTAAATGGGAGAAAAGGGGAAAGCAGAGGGAGGAAGAGAGAGAGAGAGAGAGCCAAGCACAGACTGGCAAACATGTATCTGTCAGAGCAGAGAGGTGCAGCACTCAGAGAGAGTTCATTTCAGTTTTTAAAGAAAGTTGGGCAAACTCATAATTTCATAATTTGTAGCTAATTGTTCAATTAGAAAAAATACATTCTGTAACAGAGCAAGAAACATGAGCAGTCGGACAAAGTTTCAAGTTAGTCAAACTTATCTTAAAGAGTTAAAGGTGCAAAGTAACACAGTGTAAATATTATTTTATCTTTTTAAGTATTCCTGATAACGGTTTCTGTTTATGTGCGTATGTATGCATTATTCTTTTCAGGTTCACGTTTGACAAATGGTGCATTTGAAAGAAAAAAATGCCTCTTGTTCTCCCTCAGCATCTGGCCTGGTACTGTTATTCTGTAAATCCAATGTTTCCTTTTTAAAGAAACATAATCTCAGTATCCACCTGTGCACACGGAGCAGCGGCTAACCCACGATCAACCCCCAGAGGTAAAAACAACACTGTACAGAGAAACTGACAGCTGATCTACAGAATCTGAAACATGAAATTAATATCACTCTTTAATCACATGTTGAATTAAACATCCCACAGTCAGTGGAAATCAGCCCAAACGTGTTCAGCCTATCAGTATTGCAGATCTAAGAGAGTGAGCAGCAGCAGGTGAGCTCGCAGTTTACCATTTATTCTACTTCAGTGGGAAGGGAAGGGAAATGTGCTGTATCAGTTGACAGTTGTTCATTCTAAACATCAGTATGCATTCATATTAATATACACGCAAGTATCCAGGATAGACCCTGCTGAAAATAAATTACCGCATTCATGCTTGACAGTGCTAAACACTGAGGAAAGTTAACTTGTTCTGCCAAATGAGAGGCACATCCATTATTTCATTATTCATTACATAAAGGTGACGCACAACATCTATTGTTAAAAACTAGTGTAGCAACTTAGATCATCAAAGATCAGCACAGTTTAAAAAAAGACATGTTCAAACTTTCTCACAGAGCCGTTTGGCTTCAGGTTTTTGCACCGACTAATCAGGAGCACAGCTGGCTCAGCTAATCAGCTGTTGAGGACTGAAATGACTTGATAAGATGAGTCAAGCTTTATGTGCTTCCTGCTTGGCTGGGATGAAAAGGACTTTGTAACAGTTTGGACATGTTAGGTTTAGAAACTGTCTCCTTCTACAGAATTGGTTATTTATTTTTGTTATTTTAAAATGTATAAAATTGATATTCTAAACAGCATTTTAAAAAAAAATATTATCTACCTCAAAAACTGGGCTCTATAGAAACCTCCTCTGCTCCATTTTGCTGTTTATAGAACTGCTCAAATGTAATTGGTCAAATACTTCCCGGACAAGAAATGGGAACCAGGACATTTGTGGTACCAAAATCTTGCACTGTTGCCAACTGTAGTGGAGTTCACTTGATGCACTGATGAACCACAGAATTAGGCTCAAAGCCAGAAAAAGAGACTCAGGTGCAGGATGGTTGGTTGTTTACAATGTTTAAGTACCTTTACAAGAGTATATAGCTGGGTCATGATTAAAGTATGAGTGGTTAACACAAGAAAAAAATGTATAACCACATCAAGCTTGAGCTGAAATAACACACACACACAAAGCTGACAGGGTTGCTGCAGCTCACTCAAATAAAGAAGACACAGGGGTGGCCAGCAGGAAAACGCTGATTGCATGTTTTGTGGCAGTGCAATGTGACATCATCTAGGGAATTTATCAAGTGTCAGATATTGTGTCATATCTAGTCGACAATGTTCTGTAGCTCTACAGTTATCTGAAGCGTGTTGCAATGGATAATAAAATGAATGATGACACAGTGATAACCTTCCTGAGCATAAATCTTGTCTCACAGTATTAGAAACCGCAGCGTAGCTCATAGAAATCCAGACGTATCAATGTGTTACAAAGTGGCCCTTTTGGATCATATTTCATCATGTCAATGTTAACTGAAACAAAACAGCTACACTAACACAACCACTGCACTGCAAAAAGAAAACATGAAAATGTCACTGATTATTGTTTCGGTCTCTGCACAATCGTCTAGTATCAGCTTTCTTCTCTGTGATGGGGTTCGGATGGATTAGTTTAAAAAGTGTCTTTGACGCCAAAGACTCACTTTGCAGCAGCGTTTGTTTAAAAGTTACGGTCAAAAGTTCAAGACCTTTAGTGGAACATCATTTGCCATTGCACTGATGTCACGTGCTCCCTGGTCTCAGCAATTACACTGGTGGGCTCAGTCTTATAGTAAATGACGGTCAAAAGAGTGAAAATAGGACTGAAGCTGTAAACTGAAGTAATCCTCCGAGTTTACAATGTGCCTGTGAGCAGCCAACGTGTGGCTCGAAGGATGTGGGCTGCAAGTACAAAAACAGTCTATTTGCTGTTGTGGGAAGTGAACCTAAAACAATAAACCAATCGGTAGTCTGGCCAAGCTTTGGGTAAAGACATGACATAGTGGGAGATATATAAAACAGTGTTCACACTATGACGTCTGTCTGTCTCATGTGAACTATTGTTGTGAGGGACAAGGAGGATCTGGTTCTTATTTTCTCCCTGGCTTGTCACTGGTAATAAAAATAATTAATTCAACATACTCCTCGGACAGGCCGTCCCACCCTATGATACTCTATAAATCCCACTGTTATGGTCCACACAACAAATGCCCTCCCCCCACCTCCAACCTCCACCTCCCACCCCCTGGTGGTGGTTTGGCTCTGCTGCTGCGGCTCACTCTTTGATCCCCAGACCCATTATGAATCTGCTGCATAAACGCCTTCATGTCAGGGACATGTTTAGAGCTGCGGCTCTCCATTCGCAGACATGTATAGAGTGCAGAGGTGGTGCTGCGGTGGAAAAGCGAATGTTCACAGATAAAACCATGAGCAGGAAGAAGGTGGTATGTCTGCTAGAAAGTCAAACCCACAGACCAGACACCATTTATTGGCTATTGACTTTCACTCAGGCATAAACAACACACAGAGCCACAGGAGTACACACGATCCTTAAAACAGCTGTGCGATGTCAGATTGTCCCTGTGCTCCCGTCATTTTGTCATGTCACAAACATCTTTTAGTAAATACACTTTTCTTAAAAACAAATCAGCATTTTGTAGTGCACAGCCTCTGCACTCTTAACTTTAGATTAACTTCCTATGATATCTGTGCCACTGACAGTTGGCCAATAGAGGGTGCATGTGGGTCTAATTCATAAAATCATTATTATTATTATTGTCAAATATTATGTATATATGTCAAGCACTTTGACATTACTTTAGGTGAGGTTATACTGTATGAATACGGTGCTGTAAAGAACATTTTGACAGAGAGACAGTAGAGCCATCATAGACGGTATTCTCAGGTTTTCTCATTCTGCCAGCGCAACAAATGTATTAAGAGAAACACAAACCAGTATTGTCAAACATCCGCCACACAAAACACACAGCGAACCAGTCAGTTCAGGAGGGCAGCCTGCTGTCACCCTCTGTTTTCTAGCAACATCAGCTACCTGTGCCATACCTCTCATATTGCATGTTGTGTGGCATTACTATCTAAGAACAGGCACAACCAATGGTCCAAAAGCTGGACACACTGTGCAGTGATCCACCACCCAGGCATCAGCATTCTGCTTCAAACATTTCCTTAGTCTGCATTAGCAACTCTGTCTCAATACTTTCCAGCATAGAATACATTTTGAAGGAACAGTAATGCCTCTCAGATTACACTTCAAAAATGTTTATGCCAGTCAGCTGTCATGTTGGCCATCAACCTCAGCGAGAAGATCTGTGTAATCCATCTTGGGAACATCCTTCTGTATGGACACGGTGAACCCACATAGTTTTGAACTTATGAAAAAAACATCAACATTACATTTCCTCGTTTTCTCAGCTGCCCACTCATCACATGCAGCTGTTCACACTCTCACAGGGCGGCCTTCGTAAAGGGATGATGTCAAACCTGATAACACTGAATATGTATGAGTATATGTATATGTATGAATAGGTATGAACTTAATTATATGTGCATTGTGCACAAAATGCATTAAATGGCACAGTGCTACTACACCCTTTCATCATTTGTGGCTCACTGTGATATTACAGTTAAATATCCCAATATGGTTCACACTACAGCACAGCCTGAGTCGCCATATTTCTGTTTATTCCCAACTACATACTTTTAATTTTTGTATGGCAAATAAGCCAAGTTTAAAATTTTGACTTTCAATAATATGCCATCATAGTGACTATGTCATGGGTTTGGTCAAACTTGGTTAATATCAAGAAACAAGATGTCCAAGGTGGCAGAAGTAAAACAGGCTCATCCACCATCCTGAATTTCACACCTTTACTGTGTATTTTGCTTCCTTATGTGTTGATGTAAATAGTTAAACATGATAGTTTAAATGCAGGACTTGAAAAAGAGGTGCAGCATCTAGAGTCACCCACATATGAACCCATCATTACCCACTGGTACATTCACTATAGTAGACATAAAGGCAGATATGACCTCGGCCATCTCTCTCTCTACCTCTCAGAAAAACTTCTTAACTAAAGACGTCCTCTGAAGTTTCACCTGAATATTCACACTCTGCACCACGCCGAGACTCCTGTGCAAAAAAAATAACACTGTAGTAACGATAGTGATACATCACTGTTTTTGACTTAGTGGTGTTGGTGGACCTGGGATTAGTTCAAAAAGCTATGCTGCGGTATTAACCCGTGATTGATGAGATGAATGTTCAGAGGAAGATTCATCATCACCCAGCATTCATCAGAGGCCGCCTGCAGCCCCTTAATGATTTGTGGATCTGTCAACTTTTAAAGTCTGTCCCAGTGTGGTAGCGGAATGCCAAACGTCTTCTGAGGTCAGAGGCAAGAAACACAGATCACTTCCTACATAACGCCAACACATACACCTCACGCAATAAAACAGGAAGACTGTATGTGAGGGGAGAGTTATCAAATGTAAGTTGTGCAGCAGCAATGAAATGACATCAGTTTTGCAACTTTTATAGTTAGAAAAGCATAAAATTGTGCATTTCTTGTATCTTACTGAGTGATCAACATATTAGATGCAAGACTTTATAGAGGTTTATAGTCCCAACACCAGAGTTCATCGGTAGGGTAGTCACACAAAGTTGCATTCACTTGCTTCCATATTCTTAGTTTTAATTATATTTGTGAAAGCAAAAACTTGTGATATACGACATTCAACAGTGTCAACTTTAAATTATGAGTGCTCTAATGGATGAATACAGATTGTTGTGAGGGGTCTAATTTTTTTTTATATACACACACACACTCATATTGCAGTATACTTACATGATCATAAATGTTTGAAATAATTTTTGAATATTATATATAATATATTGAAGATTTTTAGATTTTAGTCCTTTTTAACAATATACGTCAACCAGATGAAGGATTTTAGTCATGGGACGACTGGATCTTAACTCATCAGAGAAATAAGCTGAGCAAACATAAGCAGCAGCTCGCCTCGCAGCCCCTCCCAGATGTCCCGTGTACAATGAAGAGCATCGCAGAAACACTGATATTTGAAATGAAAGTGCTCGGTGTCTCTATCAGTTTTAATCAGTGGGTCAGATTGTTTTTAAGAAGGGGAGGCTCCAAGTAAAATCCTCATGGAAACACAAAAAAAGGGACTTTAAGTGGGAACAACCCGACCGTAACGACTGCAACAATGGTGGAGTTGACAACTCCCATGGTCCCACACTATTTCATGATGTCACCAAACTCTCATCCTTTGCTATTGTTTTGATTTAGAGACCACCAGTGGCAGAAAATGAATGTTGTAAGCTAAAATATTCCACTTTGTATTTTCCCACTGTTCAAATCTCCTGTTGCTCATGAACAGTTACAGCTTGTAGCTCGACTCCATGTGGACATACTTTCCTCTTTTAAAAAAAAATAAATTGTGTGGTGCAAAGTTATTTTCTATATTTTGTTTGCAGCTTACCTTTTAAAACAAGAGATGAAGAGAATGTCTGTACAAACTCTCCTCCCAACTTACAGTAGAGATACAGTTTGTAGCTTTAAAATCACATTCTCATATCTATCTAAACTATTTTTCCCATATTTACATCTATATTATTATTTCTCACCGGGACTTTTCATTAGTTCATGTAACTATCTATCACATTTTTCGATTATCTCAATAGAACCTGGGATGATGATGATGTGTTTCCCCTACACAGCTCATTCAAAATGTAATGAGTACGCTAAAAAGTCGTTGCATCCATGTGAAAACGAGTCCAGAAAAGCAGACGCTCCCCTCAGACAGTAGCTGTATTCTGACACTGCGAGCTGAAACCTCTCCCTCCACAGCTCCCTGTGCACCACGGCTGCCGACTGTTTCATGTCGCCTCTGTTTGAAGTCAAGGTGGGGTCAGAGGACCAGTGGCATAAATCACTGTAGTTAGTTGATGTTGGAGGCTGTGGGGAGGAGGACAACCTGTGGCTGCCAGGGCAAGAGTCTGGAGAGGCGATGAAACCCAATCTGCAAAGTTTTCATGAGGGCTTGTTATTCTAGTGCTGAGCTCTGCCGTTGGTCAGTTGTGGTATCCAAACAGAACAGGGCTTTAAGGAGCTCCTGCTGGTTGCTGTGTTGTTTCTTTGGGTTGACTTTGTACACCCCTCCCCATCTCTTTTCTTTGCCCCCTGCTCTCGGGGGGGATGGAGACCTGGACAGCCTGCTGTGTCTGGGTCCAGGATTTACTCCTAGATCCTCACATGCAGGGGTCTCTGCTTTGATTAATGCTGAAGACACCAGGTCCTCTGGTTTCTAATAAAATAAACCTGCTCAGTTTTACAATGACATATTCCATATACCTCCTTGTTTAAAAATGAATAATGGGGGGGCTTACATTGAAGGGCAAGGAGCTAAAAACAAATTAATAGATTAGAGGCAGAAAATACAAAAGCTCCCAACAAAGAGCGCTCATAAGAAGAGAAACAGCATCAGTCAGTTTATGTTGAACACTGAGACTGACCAGAAACGATGAAGTGTTTTTTAGCACCTGTTTTAGCACCACTTTCAACCTAACAGACTTCCAGGAAACTGTTGGACAAGAAACATGATTGCCTTGCCTGGAAACTAATTATCCAACTGTATCAGTATCAGTACTAAAACCATGTGAGCAGCATTTCCCAAAAATGAAAAATGAGTCACTGTTAAATGATTGATATAAAGGCACTCATGATATGTCCGGGTGATGTATGGTCAGTGTGTTCAATTGGTTTCAATAATACGATTGCTGAAGTAGCGGATCATATGACACAGTTGAGCTTTGTTTAAGTGAAAAAAGTACAAATGTGTTTGTAAGAACAATATTTTCCATTCATATTGGAAGCTGTTTGGTTTGAAAGAGAACACAGAATGAAGGCAATGGGTCCATGTAAACGTTCACTCGATTATTTCATAAAAAGGGAAAATGTGTCAGAACGCAGTCACTGTGAAATGTTACGCAATCTTAAATTTTCTTTTTTTAAACCTTACAAACAGTAAAGAAGGAGGAGGATGCAATTAAGGATTGTTCACAACTGCTCATTTTGAAAAACATCTCATTAAGAAAACTCCACCACTGACCTGCCATGTTCCTTCATTACCACGAACACACACTGTAGTTTATTTTCACTCAATCCCACTCACTCCGCCTTGCTGCCACAAGCACACATCAAAGCACCAAATGTGAATTAGTCCACCACAAAAAAATAGTATCTAAGAAATGCACAATTTTTAGTAACACTTCCTGCAAACTACAGTGACCAGACCACTTAGGAATTATTGAGAGTTACACTGCTCTGCGTTCTCATCTCAGATCACAGTGCTTCTGGCTATTATATTTCACAAATTGATTTCATATCAACTTACTATTACACAGATTGTTTAAACTGCACAATAATGTCGTCAATACTTTTACTGCAGTTTGCCTCACTGTCTATATCTGTGTGTGTGTCCTGTCCACAGGTCCTCTGACCACAGTGAATGAGATTTGTTTGCAGTTGGCTGTCAGCGGTGATAACATGCAAACAAAGCTGAACAAAACCACACAGGGATCACAGAATAACAATTATTATAATATTAATATATTTGCTTATTATACGTTTCTTTTGTTCTACATCACATTTTGTACATCTTTTTTACTCCTTTAATTTCTTCTTTTTAAATTGCAGCGAGGGTGAAATCAGTACATTTTTAAGGATTTGGGGCATTTTACTTAATATAGATAAAGTAAAAAATAGACATAGATAAAGTAAAATAAAGGAGAGACGGATCATACAAAAGAAAATTTGAGGCAATAATCTTGAAAACAGCATTTTAAAAATTCCTGAGCTTCAGATTGTGTGTAAACTTGTCAAAAAGGCATCAAAGCGTATGGCAGCTTGTTTCGCCCTGATAAGGAGCCTAACCCGCATCATGTCTTTGTATGTTTTAAATGTAAAATATTTAGTGTACAACTGCCATCTTTTATATTTAATGTATAAATGTTTAATTTAATTAATAATTAATAAAATGAAAGAGAAACTAATGATTGATGACCCCAGTTGTTCCTCCCTCCTTTAATAGGGCATTAAGCTGAAACACAGTATGAGAAGTGAGAAACTCATCACAGGATTTATCTGGGGTCACAGTGTCTCTGCATTTTAAAAGCAGATATTTGTAGAAATCTAGATTTTATATATCTACTGTGCCATTGATGAAATGTTGGTGTTATTTTGATAAAGAATTTAATTTTTGCTTCCTGGATTACATAGGCTGTATATTTTATCTGCAAAGTGCTTGGAAAATATCGTTGATGGTTTTATTTCATTCTTTTCGATTTTGGGGACTCATTATATTGCCATCAGCTGAACTCCAGCTGGTTCAGCCTGCAGTATAGGATTCACAGTCAATTTCAAGATTTTAATGACCACCTTTAAGACTCATATGGGATTTACTTCTAACTTTATTTCTGATCTGCTATGTGAGCCTGAGATCCTCTGGTCTTTGTTAGTTGTTCCCAGGTCGAGACTAAAAACCAGATGAGACTAGAGACCTTGGCAAGCAGGATCCCTCAACTCTTAAATGACACTGCCTGAGAAGATCAGACATTTAAGGCTTTAAAACATATTATTTACACTTTATTCTTCTGAAAATATCCATATTTTGTGTCTTCTTGCGCTATTTAGGACATTCACTCTTCTGATTTGATTGCTAAATTATATTTTGAACTGTATTGTATTTTTGTTTATGTTTCTTTGTTTAATTTAAAGCTATGAAAAGGTTTAAGAATCTCTGTCAGGTGATGACACCAGTCCGTACACTGTGGAGTTCACTGATTTTTCTGAGAGCCTACACTGCGATGGCTCTGCAGTGCAATGTCGTGGGCAATGCTTGTTGGCCACTGTAGGCCACCAGACCTCCAGCATGCAGCAGTGACACATGGCAGCGAGTGTTTAAAGCCGCAGGACTGGACAAAGGCTCTTTAAGAAAAGCAGACAGGCTCACAGAGAAACCCAGCAGAGAGATGATGTGACAGTCAGACGGCCCGCTGTCAGCACGCTGCCCAGGCTGTCTGGAAAAAAACCTCAATACAACAAGGGAGACCACCCAGCTGCAGGGCACCCCCTCCAAAAACACTGTCACATCACATAGGACTGTAAAACCATAACCACATCAAACACACCCGATACAACAAGCTGCTATCTGTAAAGGTTTCTGGTGCATGTAATTGCTGGGAGCTCACACACTGCCTTGCTCACGCCTCACTGTTCTTCTTCTCTGCCTTTTTTTGCTCACCTGTTTGCTCGTCAAGTGTCATTGATGCTACATGCTGGTCCGATATTAATAAGAGCACAATATCATTAAGTTTCTGCCATGTTTATAAAGATGCTTTTGATCTCCTCGCCCAGTTTGATATCAACATTTTTCACATTCAAATCAATATTATTAGTGTAATATAATAATAAATTGCCAAACTAGACTAGACAAATATTAAACTTATCAAAATTTTATTAGCAGAATATACAATAGCACGCTATATATCAAAGTATATTTTTCCATTTAAAATAACTGGTAGTCTGCTCTACAATCCCACAGAGAAACAACCATCCCTGTCTTTATTTCTCAGGAGTCATTAAGCAAATGTGTGAAGACAACAAAATGCGATAAATAACGCCAAGTTACCGAGCCACAGTCAGAGAGTGCAATTCCTAATTTCAGTGATCTAATAATGGTTCTCTTTGCACTGCAAGGCTGCCTCAGCTTTCAGTTCTTTGGCTGCGGTCGAAAAAAAAATCTCAGAGACTAAAATTATTTTGCGGTGTACGGGTGAAAAGAAACGGCAGAGAAAACAACAGTTTTGGGACAATGTCCAGCTTTAACCACAAAGTAAGCAGCATGTGTTTCAATGAAGACTGGCCCTTAATATTCGGCTCAAAAGCAAGAAATAATCCAATTGTTCTTCTTGCCACCAGCGCCAAACACGTTCCGCCATCAAGGCCCAACTGACTCCAACCAGCAGGTGTAATGAAGGTTAAAAACAGCGTCTTACTGTTGGTAGTCGGCCTTGCAGTACAGTTTAGTGTCCCTGAAGTAGCAGGTGGCGGTGAGCGGCTGCTGGCACGCGGCGCACTGCAGGCACCCCTCGTGCCAGGACGCGTCGTTGACCCGCATCAGGAAGCGGTCCGAGATGATCCGCGTGCAGCCCTCGCACACGGCCCGCTGGGGGGAGTCAGCGCCTGAGAGGGAGAGAAAGAGCAAAGCACCGTCAGACTTACGGCCTACTGCCTCGTGAGCTGCTAAGATACAGTCAGTATAAAAGCACAGAGGGGTGCACGGTTATATTACTTTATTCCAGTGGACAGGGCGAGTCATTATTGTTCAGTTTGTCTCCAAAAACTCAAAAATGTGTAAAATATGAAGAAACAGCGACGACGTGCATATGGGACGGAAGTAATCATCGGTCTAATGTTCACGTGACGTGCATGATGCGAGGTCAAACGCCTTTTTCTGCGTATCCTGCAGGTTAAAGGGTCAGTTCTCCCAAATAATGAGAAAAAAAATATTAACTTTCAAAATGGTAACCAACCATGCAATTCGTTTGTGGTTTAAACTGACAGTCTGTGTGGACAATAATAATAATTATTATTATTGTTGTTTATTTGGTAGAGAGGACCACTGAAAAGTTTCTGGAAGGACACGCTGCTGTTCACTGCGTATTTTATGTTTTGTTTTGTTTTGTGTGTGAACGAATGAGCCTAATTTATGCTGGTCGTGTATCATATTGGCCTGGGGGAAAATCCTCTGTGATGTTCTCTTGTTCAGTGCTACATCTTCCCCTGAATGAGTCACGAATATGTTCATGAAACGATACCACAGGACGTGATTTCACTTTTTTTTTTGCTCTCCATTTTATTGTGGTGAGGAACAAAGATAACTCCAGCACCAGTGTGCAGCCATATATATAGCCTTTAAGTCATCATATATACCTGCTGAATCAATAGACGTGTCCTATCAGCAGTCACCATGGTGACATCAAACACCAGTTCATTTTTCATCTAGGCCTAAGCACTCATTTACACTCGAGAAAGTCCTTTGTAAGTGTGAATTCATATTATATGTCGTGTCAGTGTGGCTAAAGTATAAAAAACAACTGTGTATAAAAATATAAAAACAGAAAATTAATGTTTTATATTTATAAATCATATGACTCCAACTTAAAAAAACCCCATAAACTTCTATAAAACATGACACGAAAAATGGAAAGATAATTGGCTTAAAAGAAAAAGGAGGAAGCAGTACAGTCAGCTTGAAGTTGATGAAGTGGTGGGTCAATACAAAATGAAATGAACAAATACTGTTTTTATCGAAATAAACCTGGTAATAGATAGGCTTTTGGCCTGTCTTTAATTAAATGTCATTAGACTGATAATGTTGCAGTGGAGATCTCAACAATGATTGTTTCCTCAAAAGCAGTTCACTTTAAACTATTTGGCCGTTAAAAGAAATTCATAAATTACATAAATTCCACATTATAAAGCACAACCTATTTAATAGGCCCGATGTCCATAATAACAGAAAATTTAATTGAATAAATAAAAAGATTTCTGAGCTCCAGCAATGGTTGGCTGAAAAAATGATTAATAAAAACCAGAATTAATGCTATAAATGAAAATAGACGAAGAAAATACAACTTCCCGGACTGTTCAACTTCATTCAGACTGCTCACATGAGTATAATCCCCTTGTCTGCCTGCAAAAGAGAAAAGAAAACAACGTGGACTCACCGATTAAAACATCCAGAGAGCTCGCATCAGTCCGCAGACGATCCTCTATCTTAATGTCGTTTAGCATCTTTAAACCCGCAGCACGGCGATGATTGCTGGCCGTCACGCACCGTGAGATCCTGGCCTATGAGGTCTCTCTCACCTCCGAATCCACGCAGCTTTACAGCGGTGGCACAAAAACGAAGCGAGATGATCCGCAAAAAGTTGAAACCTACTGAAGTTTGTAATGTTCCAGAAGGATGTGGCAGAGGAGTAAAACTATCAGCTGGTGTAAATCCAGAGGTGTGGAGTGAAAAGGACTCCAGCAGTCCCGGATTCGATGTGCCATCCTGAGCTTGAGGCTCTCAGAAGGAGAGGAAGAGCGGAGGCAGAAACCCTCCCCCTGCCCTCCGCCGAGCACTTTCTCCGCTCCGCGCTGCGCTTGTATTGGTGCCCGGAGTGTGGATGGATCCGCCTCCACAGTGAGTCCACATCACTGAGTGCTCTGCAGAAATCAAAGGCAATTCAACATCGGGGAACAACACCGGGATGCATTTAAAACAGGTAACATCCAATTCCACCCAAATAAATAAAAATGCTTTTACCCTTAAAACATCTCAATCCATTGTGCAGTAGCCTTTCACATTGGGGTCGTGATTACTGCACGTTATTACGTTATTACTGATTTTCCACATCATTTGGAATTTTGGCAACCTTGGCAACTTTATAATTAGAAACCTACATATGTTGGTATTTTATTGGCTGGTCCAGTATTTTGAACTCATTGTGTTTCATTGTTTGTGTGTTTGTGTGATTGTGTTTCAACTTTTAAGACATTAAAAGCAAATGATTAGTTATTTCTACCCCAGTTTATTCCTTAAAGCCCTGGTCCTCTCTCCCTCATAGGTTGTTACTGATTTAGACTTGTTTAATGCTTATGACTTATGTCCCATTTAACTGACTGTTAAAATATAAAAATCTACATAATTACATTTTTAAAATCTAGTAAGATTTTTAAGAAGGTAAGGAGTGAGGTGGGGGGGGGACTAAGACTCATGACTTTCAAACTTTGTGGCTACGGCTCTGTCCACAAGCAGTATATGTCTCTGTGTATAAATATAGGGCTGTATTTTGGATTTGCTCCAGAAAACATTTTATTGAGGCAAACCTGTGTGAGGAATTATTCAGGACATTTTATGATCTGCCATCATATCACAGAGAAATATTCTTCAGTTAATCATTTCATACACATTCTCTCCCAAATCCATTTCCGTGTCTTTGGACATTTTACTGATGTTGTCTGCAATTTAAAATAAGGTGCTGCGGGTTTATGAGATTGAATCTGTGCACGTGCAGCCTGATTTTGCATTTGCATAATGACCCGAACTGCTATAGGCAACTTGTTACCTATAGACTGATCTCACAATACGCATTCACTTCTTTGACTATTGAATATTACCCGCAGATAGCATCACATTATTCTTAACGGGCAGATATGAAACAGAGGCGATTTCCGGCAGTTTCAAATAAACCGTCACAGATTGATCAATTCTCCACCGCAGGCCTGAGATCAGCTGCAAGAAAAGCAATAAAATGCAATATTCATCGGCTGTCTGCTCTTTGTGTCTGTGCTGCACTCATAGTTAGCTCGCAGATAGAAATCTTCGTGATATATGAGGAGCGCGAGGAGGCTTTTATTAGCGGAAATTAAAGACTGAAAGACGCGCGCGGGTCAGGTTCAATTGACGAGGGGTGACGACTAATCGGAAGTGACACATTTTACTGTAGACCTGTCCTCTCTACTCATTATTGTAAAATAAAGAGGCTATTGGGTATATTAATAGGCAGATCGGAACCTCGTCCAACACACAGGACACCAGTATGATTTTTTTTATGCTGTGTAATTGGCATTAATGCTGGAAAATTGCAAAAAATATAATTTGATGGCCTAAAACACGAATATTGTTGAGACAGGGATGAAATATGCAGTAGAAGGATGTCCATCCACGCGTATTTGTCTCAATACTTAATCGAGGTTTCTGAAAGAAGTGCCTGATAATAGACACTAAAATAAAATAGATTTCAAAATTGAATTGAGTTGGTTATGAAAAATAAAACAAAACAAGAACAAACAGACTTCTCCAACTGTGCCTATACGGACAAGTGTTTGTTTTTAATTTTATTTGATTTGTTTTTAATTTAGAAACTCATTAAACGAAAAATACACAAATTTCGGAGTGTTTTTGTGAGAACACAATGAGGCTATTTAATTAATGTTAAGTTTTCATTAATGAAGGTTGTGTTGACACAAGATGATCGATGCGCCATATTATTTAGTTACTGCAAACCAAATCTGTAACGCACTGGACCTAAACCCAGTCTTACAGGGACAAATCCTTAAATATGATGATACTGATGTTACCACTATTAGTCCATTACGTCACGGATATCTGTAAAGAGAAATTGAATGGTTGCGAAGAGGGAAGTTTAATTAACAAGTTAATTACCAAGTCAATCAATTAAATAGTAATTAATAAAATGTCAACATGTTTTAAGCAAAACTGTTTTTGAGAATTTAACTAGGGGAATATATTCAATTTGAAGATAGTCATTAAAATCCTTTTCTGTCGATTCAATTATTCTGATCAAAGTCTTAGTATGTGCATATGCAAATATACTTTTTTTTTTTTTTTTCAAAAAATCATTTATTTCCTGTCAGTCCACCTTCTTACAGTGGCCAATCCTGACGCCCTGTGGTCAAAAGCTGAATCTCACCAGACGCTGTGGGTCACACTGGCAGCTGGTACAAACGAGATAGAGAGACAGAACAAAGTTAAATCCAACAAAATTAGGTCGAGGTAGAATTACAGACAGTTCATCATAATTTATCTATCTATATTTAAACTGAAACCTTTCATTGAATATTAAAGTAAAAGTAACAACATTGTTGGCAGATTCAGATGTGTTCACTCTCCTTTTAGCTCTGGTTTGTTCTCCACAAGACAGTATGTGCACCATCAATGTGACTGTGTCTTTACTAAAGACTATTTTAGAATATATGAATAACATGATGACACATGCAGCAATTTGTATTTGTGACAAAACTGTTTCACAAAAACCGACTTCATCAGAACTTTATTTAAATATTTATGTGCAGGTCTCCAGGGCCTTTAGTGAGTAAATCAGACCAGGGTGTCATGCTCGTTTTGAATAAAGCCTAACTAACGCGTTTTAACATCTTGTTCTGCTAATTTCCCAGCAGCTGTTATACAAAGCAGACGCAAAGACAAGAAGAGGTTTGATCTCTCTGCCTGTAAACGCACTGCAACACATGCAAACACAAGGATAAGAGTGTCAGAGTGCAGGCTCTTTGATGACATGTGCCCCACACACTGACTTCCATCATTCCTATGATTTTAACAAGTAGCTTTTGTCAAAGCAAGCTGTAAAACCGTTTTGGAGGAAATCAGCAGCAGCTGACATCCTTGTAAACACGTTTTTATAATGTTGCCTGCGTGAAGGTCGTGGAAAATTAGCCGGCAGTCTTAAAGTAGTTGCGGTGGTGCCAAAGCAAAGCACTCTGGGTATTTGTGCAACAGATGAGTCAGGTTTAAGTGTGAATGTTCCTTATGAAATTAAGATAAATCACGTGTTAAGATATCTGACTGGTTTGTGTAGTTGATTAAACTATGACCAGTTTAGCATCATTCATAGTGGATAAATCAGAATTATTCAGGTTAGACAGTGGCTGCTGATTTGCCTAAATAATCAGTCTTGGCAGAACATTTCAGCAATCCTGCTGACAAATCATGGCTTCTGTTCCAAAAAATAGTTTTGTTTTTCTTTTACAAAAAAGTAAAACATAATTATAAAATGGAACATATGACTCAACATATGAACATATGACAAAAAAAATACACCTGACAAAAATAAAAAGATTTCAACTTAGACTAGTCTTATTTGACAAATTCATCAGTTGTACTTATCATCCAAAACAGTCCATATATGAGTTTTCTGATCTGATAACCAGACAGTTTGTTGCAAAACAGGTTTTAAAAGACCAAAGTTCTCATTTTCTACAATCTCTGTGCATGGCAGCTACTCTGTGTTATGGTAAAGACTAAAGAAAGTATCAGGCTTTGGCAAATGAGAGTTAATGTTACACAACTAAAACATTTGATAATGGCTGGTAAAGTTTCAGTTTGCAAAGTGATGGCAGCTTCAAGTCTACGGTTACTTCATCTTGGTGTCAAGCCGATCTTCAGGCTTTGTGAAGACTTTGTGGTTCTTCGGCGCAAAGGCCAGCATATATGACAAGGCCTGTAATAACCGTGTGTGTGTCTCTCTCTGTCCTGTCACATCCGAGGGTTAATTTACCCCTCAGAACTTGAGAAGAAGAGGAAGAATCTGGGGGAAGAAAGGCAGGAGCAGTCATAATGTTTAGCCATCTTATATTTAGACAACATGACCCCCCAGAAGCAGGGTGAAATATTCAAGTGGATGAGCTGTGGGGGACCTGTTTTTAGCTAAACTGACATTTCTTTTGTTTAGTTTAGAACAGAAATGTGAAGGTGGTCAAAATAAATGAAATCAAATGCATGCACTCCTTTTTAAACCCCATGATAACACAACATAAAAGATGATGACTCTGTAGTGAAACCTTGACTCTGAAGTCATTTGACTGACCTGCAGCTTCTCTGTAGTTGCTTTCATCACTTCACGGCCTGTCTGTGCTGCCTGAGGCCAGTCTGCCTGCGCATTTATGTGAAAACAAGTCAGCGCTCCATTAATCATCAACTAAGCACCACTACCAGCCCAATACAAGCATTCATCTTACAGTAATTGCTGACATGTTAATTACGCATAATGACAATCCATCTCATTCACACTCATCCAAAGTACTGTGAGGAGGAGGTGGGCCGTGTCTGTGTGTGTGTGTGTGTGTGAGGACTCGGCACTGTAGCAGGATGTCTAGGTCTTTACAGATGACATGAAAGCACTGTGATATGCTTTTTTTCTGATCAAACAGGAGGAAACCCAACAATAATTTGCAGCAAACTACCGCCGTCCTCAACAAGTGATAATATAAATGCAGATGATGTAACTTAAAAGGAACAACACCTCCCTCGTCTCAGACTGACAGGATGAGCTAACTAGCACAAAACGGTACCGATGCTCCGCTCTACACACTCAGGCTCACTGCATTACTTAATCTAACTGACTGACTGCACTCATCAACAGAGGCATTTCCACTCACAGAGCTGCTGCACAGTCTTGTTCTTTGCACCATTCAGGCACTCATATCATACAGCCATATTACATACAAGTCACATTTCATATTTCTCATTTCTTGTTGATCTGAACATCTGAACCTAGCCCTGCATGTTCTTTATGCATTAAACAAGATATATCTTGATTACAAAGCAGGTGTATATATGGAGATGCTGGTTGATATAACATCTCACTGGACACTAGAATTCGTGAGAACAGCCCTGTGTCTGACCTTTGCAGACTCGTGAAAACACAAAATTGATGCAGTGTCGGCTTAAAAAATGTTGTAGTTTGGCTGCAATGTCAACCTATGTTGTCATTGTGAAGGGTTCTGCACATTTCAGGCCACAAATTCAGAGCATTGCCTAATTCTTTGTTTATCACTGAATCAGATTATCAATTATAACTCAATCATTTTGGAACATGCAGAGTAGAGTTTGTGTATCTTGAATAAAGTCATGTGTGACAGCCATTTTCTACCACTCTGAATGGTTTGTGAAAAAGATTTGGCTTCAGAGGTAGAGTAAGTCTGCTGCTGATCTCAGGGCTGGCAGTTCAGTCCTCACCTCCTCCTGTCCACACGGTAAAGTGTCCTTGGGTGAGACACTGAATCCTGCTGGGGACGCACAAATCCAGTGTAAACTGTCCCTAACGCCAGTCCCAAATCTGTAAACTGGGGAGTGTTGTGTCAGGAAAAACATCTGGTGTAAAAACCAAATTGAATATGCAGACAAATGGATTTCTGTCAGACCCTGGGTTGCCTGCATAATATAAGCACTGGATCCTTTGCGTGCATAACCAACAGGTGCTGCCAAGAAAGAAGAGTGAATAATTTATGAAATAATGTCAGGAGCCCACAAGAATAAAAAAAAACAAAAAAAACAACCTCTTTTCTTCATCTGTTATGTCAGAAACTAATGTGACCACATTAGTGCAGGTGGATATCTTAGCTGGACCAGAGACACACCATGCTGCTAACGGTCCACAAACCAACGAACAGCATCCTAATTAGGTGATCCCATATATCCACTGTGGTCACAGAATGTGATGGGCTTAAAGGTCCCTGAAAGTCTCCCAGACCTCACTGTCCTATAGTTTGCAATGGATATTTCCTTTTAGTAGAAAGTATTGCAGCTTGCTGCAACACTAAATACTGCAGCCAACAAATCAGCATTTCAATCTGATTTCATGTTTCTTTAATAAAAATTAATTTTTCTCATTTGCATGTATATCAAAACTACTTACAAGGACTGGAACAGCTGTCGGTGTGACTCAGAACTACGACTGTGTGCACAACATATATTAGGGTCTAACGTACATTGAGTTTTTCCACTTCTGCCGTCTGTGGTGACGCAGTGATGCAGCTCCAGATGTCGGCTGCTGGTGTTTACTCCACTCTAAAGCTCCTGGGGTGGCAGCGACAGAAGCCATATGTTTGCTGGAGAGCTAATTGACTCTTATTTGTGAGTAAACCATAGAGGGAACAGAAAGCACACAGAGATGAAACACTGCAGGAGAAATGAACCACCGACAGCCAGAACCTTCAACATGTGCACAAACACAAGCCAATGAAGACAATCACACCGAGAGGATTATATTGGTTTATATTCCAAAGCTCACTGTGAACTGGGTTTTGAAGCTTTATTGGCCCCACATAAAAGTCTGAAAACTTACTTGAGGCCCTTAAAGGGGTAGTTCAGGGTTTTTGAAGTGGGGTTGTGTGAGGTGATTATCCACAGTCGGTGAATTTCCGACAGTAGATGGAGGTCAACAGAGAAGCAGCAGGAGCAACTGGTGTACAAAGCAGAGTGACGTACAGCTGTGAACTGGGGAGGAAAGGTCAAAGGTATCATGTGTGAACAAACTCCTCCTTCAGTAGGTGAATGAGAAACACATTTATTCTTTGCCAATACCTGTGAGTCTTAATACAAATGCATCATTTGAGGTTGATAGTGTGAGTGAGGTTGACAGTGTAATTTCATTGTGGCTGCACGAAAACAAAGTTCTTAAATCAGGAACTGTCAAACCCAGTCGAAGGTCAACCATTCAAAGAGAAATTCCGATAAGCAAAATGCCTTTTTAACCTGAAGAGCCATTTTTAAAAGATACTTATGAAAGAAGATAAATCGATTGTTTACAACTTTAGAATATCTTCACCGCCCTCAAAAATCCCAAACTGATCAGGCTCCAAGTTAAGTGTCATCACAATATTTCCAAAAATAAAATCCAACTTAAGGTCAGGGACTTCAGTTCATCATTGTTTAATAAAACTTCCTTATAATACAAATCCACTGATGCCATTTTCTTCATTCTTCTGTGAATAAAATCTATTTAGGAGACAAAATCTGTGACTTCTGATCCATAACAAACTACAAAAATAACTGTCCTATTGGAACCTTGTGATGTCCCATGTCACCGTGCATGCAAACTAGCAGACATATTGAAGCAGGACTGTTACTTGTTGTTAGCGCAGACACTATATTAGTTAGCTATTAAATGATTCAGCAAAACTGTCTGGAAGTGAACACCACAGCTGAGAAATGACACACGCGTAGCTTATCACAGAGCAGGTCGCACTCAGCTCAGATACACACAGCCTCACACGGACACGAGCCGTTTATCTTTTCACCCTCAAACATGTCAGCAGTGCAATTGACAATTTTATATGTTACATTTGTGAAAAACAACAAAGTCTTTAGGACAACCGGGTCACAATACTGAAATGACTAATAAATTAGACAAACATAATTAGAGAATAAAAAGGAAAAAAGTAGAAAATAAAAGGAGTTAATCCATGCACTTATGACTTGATAATAATATGGAGACACTTGCAGGAAAACAAAAAAAAAAGTATTTTCTTTTAACACCTGGTTTTTAAAGCACAAAGTGTTAAATAATAATAATAAAAAAAATGTGTCATTGTTCGTCACCAAAGCCCTTGGTGCTTTTCACCCTCATGCTGTATTAACACCAAGGAAACGTTACTCTACATACAAAGAAATCTTGCTGGAGTGAACTTGAGAGTAGTATCACAATCATGCATGATTGGATTTTAAAGATTAAGATTAGAAATATAAAAGACTGCGCCCTTCGACTGGCGGTCTTACTTTGAAACATTAACAGGAGGTGTCGACTTTAACTGCTGGTAACTTAACAACAACTGAAGGAAGAGCAACGTAGTTTAAGCGACTGTTCACAATAAAAGGCAAACTCTTGTACGGTTCAAACAGACATTATACTTAACTGTACAATGCCTGAAACAACTAAACATGGAGGAAGAGTTGAGATTAACACAAATGCAGAAAACAACACATGATAAAATATAGTCACAAAACAGAGGGAATGAGTCCCTGGGCAGTGCTTGATCATTTCTAGTATAATAAACATAAATGTTTGTTCACATATAGACTTTTTTGGCATGGGACTTTAACACCAATGAGAAGTGAGAGTTGGAGCTGGTTCCTGAACTGTATCAGGAAGATTTCCTGCCTAAACTGGTTCAATGCCCGCCCCTTCAAACCTCTGCACCCACTGTTGTTACTGGGAAACACTGACTGTGAACAAGTGAAGCATCAGCCTGGTTCACTGCCTCAGACTCATCACTGACCAACATCTTGGTGTCAAAGTCCCAAAGTCTTCCGAGTTGACGTCTTCACATGTCAAGTGGGTAAAAACATACAACAGCTACATCAAAGTCAGACTACAGAGACTGATCAAGCTAAAAGAAAGTTTGGTTAAAAGCGGAGGGGGAAAACAAGCTGAATGAATGACCTAGTGTTGTTACAGAGGATAAATATGCACTGCAGGCACAAAGCACTTCACATGTTACCATTGTACTCAAAGAAAAAAACTTTACCTTTGCTCGTGTACGATGAAGAACAATTGGGACACTTCTACTGCAACGTCTTTCTGTTTGTGCTTAGAAAGGTAACTTATAATAATAGTTCTGATGATGAATAAAAAACCACGGCTGGGTATCAAATTCTGTTATGTACCAATAGTTGGCATCTAAGACTAAATTCTATATTTCAGATAAAGATGGTAAACAATCTGTTTTTCTGTTGCTGTGGACAAAAAAAAACCTCACGTTGTTGTATTTTGTTCATGACCTCTAAATACTCACACTAAACTATAGTGTCAGATTTACTAGTGACGCTAAAGAGACTTCATCCTGAATTCGTTTCAAACCCTAGTTACATATTTAACTCTGTTTTGTAGTTAGATTTCCTTTTCCTTGAAAATTATATTCATATTTATGAACTAAATAATGCTTTTTCACTATGAGCATCAATGATACCCAGCCCTATTATCTATGGTTGTCCAGAAAACATTATAATAGTGGTATGTGCAGTCCAGCAGTAACATGTTGCTGTCGTGGTCTAGTGACCTTTAAAGAGTAAAAGTGATTCTATATATAAGCAAGTTGCTGGCTCTCACATACAAACAGTGAAGGAGTGGTTAAACAGAAACTGCGGCAACAGGAAGCACAATGAAAGTCCCAAACACAAAGTGCACTCACAGTCACACCAGTATATTACAGTAACATCTAGAGAGGCATTTCCCATTAAGAAGACCGGTATAGGCTTGTTAATAAAATCCCATGACGTGTCATTTTCCTTTTGGATTTCCAACATGTAAACTGAGTTGATGCCCTCCTGGTGCATTGATTCAGGCCACTGACCGAGCAGCTAGTGTGTCGTGAGCAAGGAAGGCAAACATGATGGCTGCTCTCAGCCTCTCATTCCACTTCAGACAGCGACGGCCTAATACGCGCCCTCCAACAGAATAAAGTATCCTTTTAATCCTTTTATCCTGATACAAACACATCTTTTAGATGGGGAGTGGTTATTTGTATTACACTGAACAACACTCGTGATTATTTGGGAAAAGGAATGTATTTTAAAATCATGAGTGAGATTCCTTTCCTTCCTTTGAGCGCAGGAAAGGCTTGTTTTGTCCAACAAAGAGCAATTCCTTCTCATCAGCTCACCCGTGTTGTACATAGTGGTTTCAGCCCAACCTTTATTGTTGTTGTTTTTCTTCTTAGTACAAGTGTTTGGGACTGTTTGTTGTGGGGACGTCCTCAGTAGTTATGTGCAGGTCTCTCCTGCTGGCGTCCATATGGGAGAGCGCTGTTTGGGAGCGTTAGGAGGAGATCTTTAGGCCTCAGAGCTCAGGGAGGTCCGTGTTGGACTGGGAGGCAGGCGAGCTGCAGCACTGTGCTCTGTGCGGAAACTGTAATCATACTGACAGAGGAAGGGAGAGTTATTACTGAAATAATCCCATTCTTCACTGAATTCACCCAACAGCCACCACGCCATCTCCAAAACATCTGATGATACCGTTCAAACTAAGGACCACAGCACCATCTGGTGGACACCATGTGTAATTACAGGAGCATTTCTATTTTTTTTTTTTTCTGGACTGTAAATTGCAACATGGACTCAAAACAACACCAGATCATAAGTTTTATGTTTTATATTTTTTGTTTGCACAAATATTAATAATCAATAAAGTTATCAAGTTCAGTTTGACCTTGAAATCAAGAGGTTTAGATAATCTGCTAACATCTTGTCTGATTATCTGACCGCTTGTTTGGACACCAGTCAAACGTTGATGTAGAGCTGTCACCATGTTCCCATATTTCAGCTATTACCCCCATATTTAAGCTAATGGGCTGTTACATTTGTCTACTCACCTCTTTCTCAATCTCAGCCAGTGACTTGATTGTAATGCCCATCAGATCCACCTGCTGCAGCTGAACATGGAGAGCAGAGATAGTCAATATCTACCAGTCAGACAGGGGACTAGCTTACAGGTCAAACATTTTTTAACACTGGTTACATTAACGTAAGTGCAAAACTAGAACAGAGGAATTGAAAGCAGACAACTGGACAATTCTGCCGCCAAGAAGTCTGGAGACTGAACTCAGGAAACTTACATCGGACGAGGCACAGGCAAACTTCTCAGAGATCATGAAAGGCACTCCATCCATTGCTGAAAGAGCCAGTTCAAATAAATACTACATAAACATCTTTTACAGTAGTAGCAAAAAACTGTAACTGAAAAGGAAAAAAAAAAGAAAAAAAATCACAAAACACACACACACACACACACAGGGACATAGGGACACTCAGACACACCAATCAGAGCCCAGAGTACTGTGCAATGACCACTGATTTTCATGCAAGTGCAGCAGCACAAACCTAAAATAGGTGTGTGTGAAATGACATATATATGTGTTGGTATATTCTTAGATGAAAACTCTCTCAGCCAGGCACATCTCTGGTCTCATCTCACTGAATCATCTGAGCCAGTCACAGTGAAGTGTAACACCACCATTCGACAACAACATCCAAAAAACAAGAAATGGAAATCATGTTGGCCGTTATCTGAACTGGATTAATGAGCTTCAGTTTTCCCACATCACCTGTATAAACTGTCTGAATATCCAGGCCAAACTGACCAGTCTGATGTGTGTGTGAATGTGTATGTTTCATTTGTATATAATTAAAAGAATGTAAACACAATGAACAGTGGTGGTTCATTGTCTTTACAGTGGTGAAAGTGGTTAAATTTGTACAATAACACATTTGTCTAAACTAAATTGTAAAATGAATAGACCAAGAAGCCACATTCACACACAAACAAAAACACACAATCGAAACACTTCCTTTTGTCATTCCCTAACCATCTGCACAACATGCCTGTTGTCAAATTTCCCCCAACCAGAACCCTATCCTCACTCAATAAGCTCGACTCTAAAACCAAATCCTAACCCCAACAGTCCTCCGAAGAAATCAGCAGTGACCACAATGAGCTCAATTTAGAAAGATGTCCTAACTGTGAAGCTCCACAACTCTCAGTTCTCACAAAAACAAGAGCAGGAAAAGAGGAAAAGGGGGATAAGTAGATCAAGCACACTGAACCTTGAATGCTGAGGAACTGAGGCACTGTGTTGAGTTAATAAAAGGCTTTTAAAAAACTCCTCTATCTGGTATTTTCAGAAGTGAACCTGCTGACACTTGTCATTTCACAATTTGATAGACTTTGCTTTAATGATGAGGCCAAAGTTTAAGACTCCAAGTCTGAAAAATAGAACCATCTGTAAAAAATGTGTCTCTGTGAGGCGGAGGAAGAGTTATTTAGGTTCATCCTAAAGGAATGTGAATGTCTTACACATCTTAATAACAATTTATGGAGCAGTTAAACCTCTTCCTAATGTGAATGACAATGTGAGTGTGGTTTCAGGGTGATCTTCTAAAATGGTACCATTAAACAGATTGCTGATGTCTCCTTACAAAGAAGACCTGCCTGAGGTCTAAAAAGGGAAGACATGTGGTTTATGTGTGCTAAGTACAAAGTGTGTGCTATTTAATATTGTAATCCCTGACACAAAAGACAAAACCAGTTACTTCAGGAAACTGGGTTTGGAAGCCACAAAGCCTGTGGCTTGGCTGGAAAGAAAGAAGAAGCTGCAGTAAAGTGAGCTCAGAAGGTTGATGGTTGTGATAATATGGGCACAAAATCTTTTGCTCTTAACATCTGAACTTGTAATATGCAATATGTGCGATATGTCTAGAAAGCTGTGCAGCTTTGATATGATGTTATTATGTTCCTAAATTACAACTCCTAACTGAAGACTCCTGGTCCTGGCTTTGATACGCTGGCTTTACTGATAAAGACTCTGCAAAGTCTTTCTGTCCCCAGTTAAATCTTCTTGAGCCCACAATTATGTAGATTATCTAACAACAGCATATCAAACAAATATTTACCTTGGCTCATTTAAAAAATAGCAGTTGGGATTTTGTGGAGAGGATGTGCAGTGTAAGGTGATCACAAGCTGTTGCTGACCTGAGATAGCATACAGGTTGGAGTTCTGGTGTTCATAGTCTGGTCTGGTAGTGTTTTTCCCTCTGAAGCTGGCAGGAAGGGTCATAGAAATATGCCTGAGGACAAAAACAAACAAACAAATACAGCATCAGCTTAGTTTAAGGAAGCAAAACACTGAATTTATGCACCCATAGATTGTATTTGTTTGCAGTGGTGCTGTTTTTGGTTAGGTAAAGCTGACTACTGTCAGACCCCACCACGAACACCACCACAGAATACATTGTAAAAATCCATTGTTTAGCCTTGGTAGCAGTATTTAATGTCCATGAATGAAAGAATTCACTTTAATTTGCTTGTCTTTTCTCCTCACCATAGTTCAGGTGATTTTACATAGACCAGTTCTGATTCGTGTAGTGTCTCTTTCGATATTAATTCTGACACTACTTGCCCTGAAACTACCAAACAGAAATAAAAACTGGTATTTTTATACAAAAATGTCTCTGTCCTAGCAAACCGAATGTCCTTTAAAATGCAAGATATAATCACAATTAAGAACGGTTATTCAACATGATTGGACAGTTTCATGAACACATTGTACATTAGAAATTAGAAAAACAGCTTTTCTCCTTCCTCTTTGTCAACATAGCAGCCATCAAACAGTGTTTTTTCTGGTTTCCAGCTGAAAGCTTTGCCATTTCCGTCTTCACTGTCATCTAAAGATAGATCTGTTTCCTCTCCGTTGACAAAAGTATGTGCAAGGACAGTGAACATCCTCCTTCCTCGACTCGGGAGTAAGCAAAGAGTTTCAGATGCAAGAGTAAATGCAGGATACATGACAGCTAGCTGGGGAACTGAGGATAAATCAGATATCTCAAATGTGAAAACCACATCATTAGGTTGAACATACTTGGGCATAGGAGCTGCAGGAACTGGGGCTGAGCTGGAAGAGTTCACATTCTGGATGTTGTTGGTGGTTGGTGTGTGTGTGGAGTCCTGGGTCCGAGGTACATTCCCCATGCGATACCAGATTCCCATGTTGTTGAGCTCCCTGTCAAAGAAGTAAATAAGCTTTAATAAGCAGAACATTCTGAAAAGATGTTGTGCAAAATATATCATAGAAAAGTAACAGGTTTATTGACCACAGTGGGAATGTTTTTTATATATACTGGATGTATTTTTAGTACACAGTTACCTGTTTTTTCTTAGATGTGACTTTTTGAGTCATACTCTCTTGTGGACGACTGTTGGTCACATCTAAAAGCTAAACCTATATCCCATAATGTGATCACAAGCTGCTCACCCAATAAAGGTGTACTGAGGAGGGGCCTGCTTGGAGCGTCCCAGGATGCGGATGTCACAAATAGCTGCCTCGGTAGAGTCCCGTGGAATAAACTTGATACAGAGTCGCCTCTTCCTGAAGGCCTGCTCCTCTGTGGGACACACAGGAGACAGACTGTGAGTTTGTTTGTTTATTCATTGTACATTAATAGGTTTTAAAATGCCACACAGTGATGCTATCAGCGCCTTTCTACCTGATGTGATAACTTACGAGTGTCAACAGTCTCCTGGATGGGAATGAAACCCACAGGCAGAGTGTCCTTTATATCGATCAGCTTCATGTCCACAAGAACATTGCCTAAATGGCTCTGTAGAGGGGGGGGGGGCATGTTCATTAAAGTGCTTCATTTAGATGCTCTAAATATGACATATATGTATACGTATGACTGGGAAATCTACTGCTGAGTTAACTTACATTTTCCTTAGAGAAGACCCTGGTGAAGCAGAGATAGCGGGTCACTTTAGATTTGAAAAGGCCATCTTTCCAAAGATCAGCATCAAGGCCATCTGTTGTAGTAGAAACCTGTAAAGATAAGCTTTGGTGATTAAATGATAGGACTCAGACAAAGTCTCTATTAATATGCCTCATTTGGATATCAGTACAAACATTTTTTAGGTCCAGCAAATAATGTCAGAACTTGTTTTCTTGCTTTATAGTTATAAATGGATAAAAATCAATACGGCTCTCCGTGTAGACCATGTGAGATGATTTTTAGTTATTGGCTTTGGTCAATAATTTTACTGTAAGAAACCATTTTTGTTGCATTTTTCGTTCATTAGCTACTCTTTAAGTACATCAAAATGCAATTTCAGGTATTACTATGGACATGAGGACAGTAATTATTAGGTTTATATAGTCAGATTGATTGTTAATTTCCGTGGTCATTTGGTATTTCAGCTGTCTATCTGTCCTTAGTAGCCTTCAGTCACATACCACATCATATCCAGTGGGAGCCCTGTTCCTGGAGGCTACTACTCCGACTCCAGTGATTGGGTCCATAGGCATCTCTGGCAAAGCTTCAGAAAGCTCCCGAACCTCAGGCATCTTTCTTGATTTCTGCAGCAGAAAGCACCATGACAGATTAAGTTTTTGAAAACTGGTCAGAAGAGGCAGGAGAAGAGCATGATTACCTGGTCTGTTTAGCTGAAATGGAGGTGACCAATAACATAGCATCATCATATCAGCTCCCTCTCTTTCATATACACTGTGCTTTTGACAGCATCTATCAGGATTTGTTTTTGTACAAACGTCTCTATTATTACAACAAACAACACAAATCTGAGCTTAACTCCAAAACATATGAAAGTATACTTCCTCACAGTTTCATCCTGTAACAAAGACAGACTCTCAATGGTGAACATTCCCTTTGCATGACATCATACTAAAAAACAGAACACATCAGGACAACACCCCACAAACTAATGCAAAATACTTCCACACCCGCATGGACACATGAGATTTGTTATCAACTTGTAGCTCCAGCTTCTCATTTGTGAGGATTTGCTGACCTCCTTTGTCTAAACTGAAACTGAGTTTATTTAGATTTTGGAGTGTTATATAAAAAGGGGGCTTTTGTGTCAACTTACAAAGCCACAGTGGTCACAATATAATTAATACTTTGGCCTCTTTCTGATTCAGGAAAGAGCTTTTAAATGTACCTGAGTTCTTTCATGTTTGAATGAAAGCCAAACTGTGGTGTGCTGGTATGCAACACAGCAGCATATTAATAAGACATTTAAAAGTGGGGGATTTAAACAGAGCAGGAAACGCTCTAGAGGCTGCCTGGACAACAGAGGCCTCCTGCATAGCATCTCCTTGACTACCACAGTCCTCTGTTCAGAGCCATGACACAAAGAGAGAATAAAACGAAGTAGAAAAGGCTGGCTGACTCAATATTGGTGTCTCTCAAGTTGAAGAACAAAAGCGATCCCAAAAGGGTTCAGACCAACTATCTGACACATCTCACTCCTTAAGTCACTACTAGTTCCAGACAACAAGTTTAGTGATCTATAACTGAGTGTGTATACACATACATGAGTGTCCCATTCTGACTGGTTCCTACTTTCAGTATTTAACACATAGCAAAATCCATGAAACTGATAAACCTAGTTTCATTTGTCAGGATTAAGAGGGTTCTCTCTCATTGACATAGAGCTTCCGGTGCGACAAAAACCAAACAATGTGGCTGTGGCAGCAGTGTAGTAGTTGAATGCAAGGCTCTTAAAGACTAAATAAGTATTTAATTATATTAATATGCAATGAAATGCATAATTCTTTTTTAATAAGAATGCAATTAGTAAAGTTAAAAATCAAAGGTCAAGCTTTATCAAGTGCTGGGCCATAAATTGTGCAATAGTTTCCATCTGACAATTGGATTTTCCTCTCCACTGACATTTTTAAAACACGTCCATCTCTTCTTTAATCTCATGACTGCTCTGGCTTGCATCTTTGTATTTGTTTGTATCTTATATATTGAGTGTGATGTGATTTATCATTTCTGGGTTTTGTTTATTTGATTGTAATTTATTCTCTGTAAATCACTGTGGTGGATACTTTCTGCTTTTAAATGTATTCTATAAATAAAGTGAATTGGCAGGACTAATGACTATACTTATTACTGCCAAATCTGCCATTGTTGTCACTACTTATCAGCTCTTTGCTCCACACATTGTTTGAAAAATGCCCACTACAATTTCCTAAATATAAAAGTGACATCTTTAAACCAAAAATGTATTCCCTTGAGTCCTGCATACACAAAGAAAAGCAATACATCAAGACAACTGGGAAGTAGGACAAAGGGATTCTCTGACTAAAACATTAAACTCTCAGGTAACTCTTGCACCAAGATTAGGTTTAGGGTATACATATTCAAGATAAGCATCAAGGTTGAGACACTAAGCAGCAATAAGGTCTGCCAATCTCATAAAAGGAAATAAATGTGTACATTTGCAATGTGAGAGGAAATGTGGCATGACTGTTTAACCATGGTTAAAACAGCAGACTGGATAGTGTTGCGTTGTGGAGCTATATTGGGTTGATGTAACTGAGAGGGGAAGTCTCCCATCAAATGCCAGTCTAATGAACCAAGGGTTCCTGCGACACATCACTTTTAGAGCTGCACTTTCAAATGCAAATAACAAACATGCGTTATCTAATAACTACATTTTCTGCTTATTTTTGTCAATGAAATTTCAAAGACAGATTCTCATCGAAAAGTTTACAAAGTTAATAAATTATGCCCTTAATCTTATTATTTTGTCCAGTACCGAATGGTATGTATTCAATATATGACATGAAAATAGAGGTTTACTAATTAATGATCCCTAATGGGAACTGCATCAATCAATAATACAGCAACAGACAATGTGCACAAGTGGTGTCATTACTTATCCTGATTCGCGAAAGAAACCTGTGTTGTAGCCTGTAAATTCAACTGGCTGGTTTAAATCACAGTGTACATCACATCTGCTGCTGTTACCCGTTAACCAAATATTAACCAGCTTCTTCAGTGGTCAAATGTAAAATGTAAGGAATAGTGTTTGCGTTTAACACTTGAGATAATCTGTTTGGTGTGAACGTTACTGTAATGTGCATTTCACATTTTGCTTAGAAACATGTTTGGCTTCATTTTTTAAATTCATAATGAAAAACATTACTACATTACTTTGATTAACACAATTTAATTACAATTTACAAGTTTATTTACATCTCTGGGAGAAGTGGGTGGTCTTTGATTGCTTAAATCAAAACATTTTTAGTCGTTTTCTACGCACTGAGACGAAACTGTGACTTTGTTTCGTGGCAAGTAAGCCTAACTGCAACCTTAGATGAACTGAATTTGGCAGGTCCCATTCACACCAAGGAAGGTACCCAGTGGCTTCGTGGTAACACAAAAACAGCTATTCAACCGCGTGAATAACTTCATTGACCAAACCATTCATCCCTTTCATGTCAGAATAACATGCCATTAAACGACATTCAGCTAGTCACTGTAGTTCCCTTACAGAGAGCCGTGTTTTTATCAGATGTGACGCTAGCTTAGCCGTGGCACACAGATAACAAGCTAGCCAGCTAGCATGCTTCAAGTAACCCAACACCAACTGCGACAAATGGGCAACACTGTCAGACGTTAACGTTGTCTAGGATTTTCCCGGTTGGTCCGATGGGCAAACGTTGTCCAGCAGGGGGTTATCATACGTAAATAAATGGTTAAACTGTCCCAGCGTCTTAAACAAAGCGGCTTTACACGCCGTAGTGTAGCTTGAACACACCGTAATAACGCTAGCTGCTAATGTTAGCCAACTAGCTGACTAGCTCACTCACCCAGCGACGTTAACAGTTGGATCCGATCGCGTTGTCGTGCGTTTTCTTCTGCGTTAGCCTCTCTCAAATCGTTCACAGCTTTGGGGAGATACGCATCTTTACGAAAGTGCTCGAAACATCATACCAGTGCAAGCCATGAGCTGCTTTGCGTGTATTTGCATGGTGGTTTCTGCAGCTAGCGGTTTCAGGTGGGTGCCATTAGTGAAGCTGTTGGAGGAGACTGGGAGCGGGGGAGTGATCAGTGAACCAACGAGAGAAACCTTAACCCCACTCCCTCCCCGGTGCGGCAGATTGAACATACAGTAAACCACATGTAAACACTAACATTTGCTCAAGGTTTAGTCTGTCTGTTTGGGTGCTTTTTCTTAAACCAAATATAGTGGGTCATTAAGTCTCTTACATGCACGCAGCAGCATGTCAATCATGACATGTTTTACTCATTATGTTGCAAGGCACAAATCTGGATTGTCAAACAGGCAAAACTGGCAACCGCCCCACCCCCATGACCTCAGAAAGACCAAAACCGCAGTTTTATTTTGTGGCAGCTAGTCTGTAATAACATAATTAATATGACATTGCTTGTGAATACTGTCATTAAATCACATGAACTGAAATGCTGGGGGAGTTAAGACAAAACATGCATTGTTGCTGATCTTTGTAGGGGGGGTTCAAGTTAAATACACTTTTAAGGCCTTTACTGTATCAGTGAATATCGTGCTTATATGGTGTATTGAAAAAGAATGCCTGGCTTGACAGCATCCGAAATGAAATTGGTTTACATAGCAACTTCACTTGGATAGGATTTTGATTGTCTAATGTACATCAACTGGAAATACAGGTATATACTTAGCTTGCATGGTCATAATCCATTATACTTTAAATGGTCTCTTTCATCTTTTGGTACAAAACATAAACCTCTTCAACAGTTCCTTATGGCAAATCTTAATTTCCTGAGTGACTGTTATGAATACAACAATATCCACTCTGACAAACCATGGGTCTATGTCCCCACTCCTCAAATATCTTGGAGAACAGGAGAAAAACAGTGATATTTAATTCATTTTCAATATTTTAAAATGACTAATATATCAGCTCAATTGAATTAAATAAATTAATTTGAGGCATTAGAATGGAGATCTGTATTTAAGAGCTCAGTATGGGGGAGATCAGGGTTGGGGGATATCTTTTTGTTATTGTATGGTGTTTTTTTAGAGTGCTTATATAATTATGTCATGTATTATTACATTTATTTCATTATATATTCAGAATTTACAATTTGACCAGGTGAAAAAATATATATTATTAACAATTACTCCATAATATTAAGATATTTATAAATAAATTATACATTCTGCTGTTTTGTTGAGTCCTGAATGCTGAGTGTTCATAAGCTGTATACAGTCAATTATCGGCTGCAGGTCACACTGAGCTGCATTCAGTGAGGCAGCACTTCTTACAACCACAGACGTGCTGTATACATTTTATCTGTGGAAGTTATGTACTTGTATGTTTAAAATGTCATCTGAACGTAATCCTTCTAAAGGGAAGATTAGGGAACTCTAAACTCCAAACAAACATGCATAAACACAACTCCCCATCAAGTATGTTTCCTCAAACACGCAAAGTGCAAGGGCGGATTTCACAAATGTTCAAGGAGCTCTGAGGCCCAAACAGGGAGCTGTAGTGTTCTGCAAGTTTTATCACCAAGGAGGTGCAGGAAGTTGGGCAGTCGCTCACGCCATGACCAAACAATTCTGTATTTTTATATGTGAAGGATTACATCATCAAACCATAAAACCTGGCAGGTATGACACTTTTTTTTTTTTTTTGCATTTTTTTTTTTTGCATTTGAATTAAAAAAAGAATGGTCAAAATGAAAATAGCAGAGGTTGAGATATCCCAACATTAAATCATTAGTATGGTTCAAGCTCCAAAACACTGAGCCTTCTTTAACAGGCCCTTCATGTCTGGTAAAGACTCACATCGTTTAAACCCCATGTCCATCATTAGCACAGCTGGGTTCTGTTAATTGTCCGTAGTCCCTAAATCCAACCTAATGACATCTTCAGGATTATTTTCTCAGACACTCATCCAGAGACACAAAAGAGAATGTTCTGTGTGTAAAGACAGCGAAATTGCTTTTAAGTAAAATACTTTGCGATAAGTAGGAGAAAACTTGCTAAAAACCACTATGGTTCTTTTGGGGTGAGTAGACCAGTGGAGAGAAGAGATGGACTTCTTTTTAAGGTATTAGCTAGTCACACATCTTTTTTGAGTTATTTGCCCCTCTGAGCATGATTGGGTTGTATTGCTGATTTGACAATTGAGGCAACAGACTACAAAGCCTTTATTTAACAATTGTACCTTTTCTTTCTTTTCTTTTTTTTGGTCCCTCACTTGATGCTCCATAGTTCTGCTGTCTGGTCACAAGATGGTAGCATTGACACAAAATTCAAAGCCACAGACACAATAATGAATATTTGTTCTATAAATAACTGGAGCAGACTGTAAGTGGACAAAAAAGCTAATCAAGTTTTAGATTCTTCTTAAATAATGTACTAATTACCGTCTCCATTGACAACTGTCTCACCACTAAGACTTTTAGCCAACAAGAAATTACATGATAAGTCAGTGGATCTCTACAATTAGGTCCTTCTTAATTCAGGCCCTGTATAAAAAATATGGTTGTAATAACTATTTAATTGATTTGCTTACATGTTGCAAATTCTCAGCACATTTGCAAGACACGTTAATGTATTACAGCATAGAAATATCACACAGTACAAAGAGTTTGGTAAGAATGCATAATTTGGGGTTCTGTGAATGGTTTTATATGTACATCCTAATGTTCTGCTCCTGTGCTGTTGAGTGTTGTTTTACATTACATACATGTTGATTTACATTCATACAACAATCTTTGTTTAAAATCAGTGATAAGTCATAATCAACTGGACATAATGTAGAAGGATGGTAGAGATTGAATTGTACAAGCAAAAAGGCAACAGTAAAAGAGAAAATTTACCTTGTGCTAAGATTTACATAATATCATTCAAAACATTTTCTATAGAGATGAGTCTGTTGGGACGGGGTGTTGATGTTTCTCTACGTATGTAACCCAGGCTGAACCTGACACTCGCCACCCACAAATGTATTCCAGCTAGAGAAAATTACCCCAGCGTCGCAAAGAGAGATCCAATCTCTCAGTGCATGACACAGGACAGGAAAGGCTTCTTACTGTTATTACGATGTGTCAACTCATATTAGGTGCGCAGGAAACTTGTTGGCCATCGGGTAGAGAAAAAAAGAGGAGGAGGGCTCAAGAGCAGGAATGTCTCTCAGTCACATTTACTGCCACCATCCTTTCTCCGCTGTATTTCCACGATTAGTGGCCCCAGATGGATTTTGAATGAGGTGTGGCAGCTGGGGTGGAGGTTTGCACCTAAAACGGGGTAGCTTAAGGAGACGGAGGAACAGATAGGTAAAGGAAAAAGATGGGATTAGATTCCAGGTGGCATACATCTTGTAAAGAAGACCTACCAAATCTACCACAACGCTTTCTAGTATCACAGATGTCATATCATGTACCACTGTTATATGTTGTGGGTCTCTAAGTGTGCTGCCTACTCAGCTGTTTGAGGACTTGTACAGGATCCAAAATGTTTTGTACAACATACACATGCAGGAATGATTCAATGGTCTATCCAATTTCACAATCTTGCAGGATTTTGAAGAGGCTGTGGGCTGATAACTAGCGGAGGATGCGGGGGAGGTCGCCAGGGAAAGGAAAGGGCATTTGAGGAGAAAGGCATGTGAACACATGTTGCCATAAGGCATTTGGTGACCTTTCAGTAAATGTTAACAACAAAACTCCAAAGCTCTAATAATGAGAGGGAGCTCAATGCTCTGTCCAAGATTTATGTTTAGGTTTCCCGTTGCCATCAGAGGATGATTCACTGGGGAGAATTAATATGGTTTATTATGAAATGCAGGAGCTTAGGTGAATCGCATATCTGAATTTCCCACAGACCTGCAAATACTTTTTGTTCCTTTGTTTGTTTTGTTATTGAAAAAATCATGTTTGACTAACTGTAGCTGTTTAGAGAAAAGGTTTTTAGCTTGTAGATGAGAAGGTCAATAGCACTCACATATCACATCATACATACATCAGAGCCAGAGACCTCAACATAGCTTCATATAAGGACTGGAAGCAAAGGAAACAGCTAGCCTGTCTCCCTAAGCTGAGAAAATCTCTCTTTAAAGCTCGCTTACGCACATGTTGTACTCGGTTTGGTTTATCTGTACACAAACCAAAATGCAAAAATTTTAGTTTTGCAAAAAAAAAGGTTTAAGTGAAGAAAGAGAGCATATGTCTAATAATGTTGAACAACTTAAAAAACAAAAACGTGTCCAATGCAGAGACCAGCAAAATAGTCACAATGCAAACAATGAATTCTGTTCAAAATAAATAGTTCACACATTTTTACCATCAGTCTTTAAAAATCCTCATGTAAACCCATATATTTTGTATTCCTTACACTGAGGTGAGTTTTGGTGAGGCGCCACTTCATACATCTGGGGCCAATTAATGTCTGGTGAATCAAATAGAAGCAGGGACAACACAAAGGTCAATAATTATCAGCCCACTTTAATGATAAACAAATTTACTAAATGCCATGACCTCGGGTATTATCTCCATAGCAACTACCTGTGGTATGAACCACACTGAAAAACGGCTCACAAGCAAGGAGTGCTTGCATGCAAGGTTTCAGAGAATTTAGATACAAGCCGACATAGACACAAGTTTCATGTATTGTGAATGCCATGTAGCGTTACTAAAAAGGATATGAGTGCGGTGTTAAAGGTCAGTGTACTATTTATTCAAAAACATGCATTTCAAATGTTGTATTCATGTGGAGCAGCTATGGCATGTATAGCAGCAGAATGAATCTTTAGGATCTTTGTTTTAGCAGTTTTAATCATATGTTATATTGATCTTAATCTAAGGTAGCTGTATTTTTACAGACAGTGTTGTTGCTGCACAAACAACCATATTATTGTAAAATTTATCTTAGTTACATTTTGGCAGTCGTTTGGCTGAATGGCTTTTACTGCTTTGCTTACATAAGCAAGGTTTAACTGCTAATCAACATGGACCTTAAACTGAAGAAGGAAGGATGGTATCGTCCACTGAGGAACTTTGGAAAGCATGACAAATGTTGATGAACTTGTCTAAATCCAAGTGATACAGCATGATCTGAGGAGTTCTCCAAGGCTCAGTCACTGGGCCTCTTTGGTTTAACAGTTACTTCTGAACTTCTGTTCAGTCACAACTGAAACAAAACAAAGCAATAAAATCTCAGCAACTTGATGGTTGATGGAGATGAGTGGTAAAGACCAAACTAATGTACATGTTTTGCTACCTTTTCTACAACAAACCTTTTTTTAAGCAGTAGAAACATTCCCAAAGGCCAAACTAAACAACTTTGACTACTTTAAAATCCAGGTAAAAACCTTTTTATGCTCTCTATTACATTAGTCTGAAACTCTGCATTATCCAACTTGTATTTACATCTTTCTATCTTTACTTACGCCTAAATTTGCTTTGCCTGCATGGCTGAAAATACAAACCACCCGCTCAAAAACCTTTCAAAACCATTGTGGGTGGGGGCTATTGCTCAAATGTTTTTTGACCCTGACCTCTCACTGGGGACCCCTCCTTGGGTCAGGGTGATGCCCTTTGGCATGTCCCAAAGGGTAATTTCTCTTACAATTGCAAAAAGGGAGGATAAAGCATGATCACATGCTCTGCGTGGAGTCTACTGCAGCCATATCAAGAGTTTTGAGGCATTCATTCCCCTCACACGACAACAAACTGCAAAGTTGTGATGGGATAATGAGCTTGCTGCTTGTCAGCTCACTTGTCATTTTCTGTAATTAATGCAGCGGAAGAGGCCTTCCTGGTGGTTCCTATTACTCATGTACGGTGAAGACTTTGCCAGCAATAATAATTTATTTTAATTATCTCAGTCTGGTATACTGTGCTGTACTGGCAGGGTAATTTATTATGCTGCCATTTTATGCAGAGATATTGGCCACTCAGCTGCTATGTGATTTATTTATTCTTGTTTTATACCTTCTGCTCTCATCTAAACTGAGCTGGACAAATGTTTAAAGACAGTTCAATTTATGAAATACAGTCTTTTGCTTTGTTTCTGAGAATGAGATTTTCACATAGATATCAAAGTCATATCTATGTGGTAAGTACAGAACTGGAGTAATTATTTGGTGAACATACCTTTGCAAAAAGAAGTAGTGGACGCAGCTTGCCATTTTACAAAAAGTGGTTTTGGTGAGTTTCTAGTGTTCTAGCTGATTGGCCTTTAGTGTATCTGTGTCTGTGTCTCTGAAATGTTTCGATCACAGTGAACACAACGTGTTGTATTCTCTTGCATGCTCAGGCCTGTAGTCCTACTCTCATTCTTACTGCCATTCACTCTGTGTTGCATGCTCACTTTAACTTCCTGCTGTCATTTCCCAGGCTTCATTGAGACATCAGCTGTTTACTTCAGCTGGTCTCATCTATCCAACAGCAAAGAAACACACCTTCGTTGTTAGCTGATCATTTACTGGTCTCCTTTTTAAAATATGATCATCTCTCTCTCTCCCCTTTGCGTGTTTAAACTGTCGTTATCATCAGCCTCAGCAATCATCGGTCTCAGCAGAGTCATTAGCCACCAGCACGACCACTAGTGTCAGGACTCCATATGGGGGACTTATTAAAAAACATCTCCCTGTACAGTCAAAGTGCCAAAGACTCTTCTGATATAATTTATCATTACATCATCTGTAAAATAAACAGTTATCTTTATGTCATTTACTTGTCTCTCCAGATTTAAAAAATATTAAAACTAAAGACTTGTATATTCCAGCAATACCTCCAGATAATTAATGATGCTTAAGTTCAGTCAGAGTTTGGAGAAAATGCCAAATACAAAATGGACAACCCAAATGTGCACAAAAAACACTTTTGAGACTTGAAACAACAGCATTCCAGTAAAACCCTGCAAATGATTGTCACTTCCAATGGTATATAAATATGTGAATTCTATATGGCTCGTGCATGCACTTGCATCATTAACAAGTATTGCAACTGAGAGTTGCAATTCACATCTTGCATGTTCCTACTGTTTTTCTTCTTTGTTTAATCTCTTAAAATTTTCAGTAGTGTGTGTGTGAGGAGATATTTAGAGAATTCAGTTATAAATAGTCCATACAGCACCTTTTTACAACACTTTGACATGTTAGGTAAAAAACAGGTGCAACTAATGATTAGCTAATGATTAGTGATGGATCTGTGGCATTTAAGTGTCCCAGTGAGTCAGTATGCACAATACAAAAACAGAGAAACCTAAATAAAATGCCCCCATTATTTATTATGTTAGCACATGACATCTGTAATTTGCCTGCCATGTGTCAAAATATCTGCTGTGGAGAAGGTCTGTTTGATCGTGAGTCACATGTACAGAGGAGTCTCATACTTTGGCTGCAACTCAGCCTGCTCAATCAGCTCACTGACTCAGTGTTTACTTTAGTTTTAATCTGCCTTCAGACGAAGCAGTGCGATGGAAAGAAACCAACTTCTAAAATACAGCAGTTGAAAAAAGTCAAGAGTGTGGTTTAAAATGCAATGAAAATTTGGCTATTTATAGAGAACTATCAAAATTACTACAGTGCACATGACAAAGGAACTACCATTTATTTTGTCTGATTAGACCCCTTTTCAAGTTGAAGTTGGGTGAATCTACAGTATGCTGTTGGGCTTATGGACCCATTTGTTTTGGACAGATAGTGTAGCTGCATATTCATTCTCACAAACACAAAGTGTAAATGTATACAGAAGCATTCAAAAGAGGTTTGTTGTCCGTAATTTATTGTCAGTGTTTGCCTTTGTTTCTTTCAGAGGGTCTTCAGGTTCTTGTTAGTAATCTTTTTTCCGCTCATTCTGTCTCACCCACAAGCACATTGCAATTCTTCTTCTTTAAAATGTGTTTTGCTCTCTTCTTCTTCTATTGAAGGTCGTTTGAGGGGTGAGTGAAGTCAGTAAACCTGGCCCTTAAATGGACCAGAACTTACCATCAGGAGCTAGAGTAATGGAAGACACTTGGCTCAGTCAGATACGGATCTTCTCTGTATTTGAGGACTTTCCTGCCCTGATCTCAGGCTCTCAGGCAGTTCTGCCTCCCAGACTCTGCAGTGCTTACACAAGAACCAGCCATCAGATGGTCATGTTTGGATTTATTTTAGATATGCTGCAGATGGCATCAGGGCCATGGTCAGGTTTAGGTGTTTTAGTTGTGTAAGGATGAGGAATTTGAAAACAGCCGGAGAAGCAGAGCAGCCTGAAAGGTGTATATCAGGGTAAAAATGTTCCAATGTTCACACTGCCCACCCAAGCACCAGCCAAGCCCAACAGGCAGGCAGTAATGAGATTCATAGGGCAGCTCCACTGCACTGTGACTGATAGGCCCTTCACTTGGGGTCTTGCTGGTCACTCCTCTCAGACCCCCTCCCTACAGTTACATTATCCCCACCACTACCCAAGGGACCTCACCCAGGAATGCTGATCCAGTATAAATGATGCTGTGAGGAGGCCACAGAGAGAAGAGCTGATGATCAGTGGGGAAAAAGCAGCAGGCAAAGATTCAACGTTAACATGTTACAATGCAGTTTACTGACCAATGTATGTACGATCAATAGTAACTTTCACATTATTTCATTTAGAATTGTTTGTATTATTTAAAAGAGTACTCCTGATCTAGTATTGCACTCCTATAACATTATCGGGCTACCAGTTCATAGTTTTATTAATTCCACTTGCGCTCTTCTTCATTACTCACAGTGCGGCTCGACCACCGACGGCTCAGACAGAGATGTGGGTTTGTTACATTGGTAGCTAATGTAGCCTGTAGCGTTTCTTTGTTAAACTTGGGATGAAAGTTTAAATATAAAAATTTGGCTTTTTTTTTTGCCATTTAGGAGGGTTCAACATTATATGTGTGGCATTTAAAAAAAAGATATCACCAATCTACAGATTTATCACTTTGATGAATTGACATAAATGTCATTTAGCCTGACAATCCTGACATGGGATTTTGAAATATTACTCACTAATCTCGCAGATTTATGGAGGCATATCGGGTCCGTGGAGAACTGTGGCAGATTTATCGTCCTGCAGCTGGAATTATTAATGACTGTCAATTTGGTGAGGCCAGCGTTAGCGCACAGCTGTTCATGTGTTGCAGAGTCAGCGAAGGTATGTGTGGACCAAGCTTTCTCCCGAATTACTCTCTTTAAAAGTTGTGATTTATCATTTTTACTACTACAACTTGAACCCTGTTTTGTAGATTTGTCCATTTTTTTCTGTCAGTGATTCTAACATTGCCTTGTCAAGTTAACAGCTAAGCTCTGGGACCAGCATCACTAACAAGACGTCAGACAAGGCACCAGCACATGTAGTCAGATTGGAAACAGAGGTGGAGCTTTGTCAGAATTATCTGGAGCTGTAAATGAATGTGATCAGTAAAATAAAATGTCTGAAATAAACATCAGTCGCAGTTCACAGACCCCTTCCTGCTTCTTTGACCTGCTGAACTCTAATTGTGTGTAGACATTAGAGGGGATCAGTAATAAGAAAGTTCAGTTTCAGTTTGTCTTCCAAATAAAATTGGTTTGCATAATCTGGTAAACTGCTGTTTGTTTACTTTGTGTGGGAGTTTTGAAAAATAGAATCTACTCTATAAATCTGCTCTAAATCACACACCCACACAACATACACAGATTTCAGGACATGGGGTAAATAAGAGCGAGCAAATGCACATATATTAGGGAGTCTGATTCTTACACACTGCTTCTTTATAATTCCTGAATCTTGACATACATCTAACCCTCCTGCACTCTGACCATGATCATGGTCTCATCTGTCCTCCCCTGGGACACAGAACCCAGCAGCTCTGAAAATGGAACATGGGATGCTACGCTCTCACATCAACATGACCCGAGGCAGCCGGGGTTTTGTGACAGGTCAGCACTCCAATCCACCCTTTCCCTCTCAGCTTCTTGTGCTCGGAGGGCTGACTCACTCGAGAATTTACTTGACATGAAAGATCTTAGACAAATTGTTTACTGCTGGGCTCAGACAGACATGAACAGAGGTGGCACTTTGCCAGTTTGCGGCAGTGTCTCCCTGCAGAACTGCATCGTTTTGACGCTGCAGTCGAGATATGCTCCTGCTGAGACTCATGCCATGTTTTGCCACAGGCTAGGTTTGTGAGTTTGCAACTACCCAGTCAGGGATTCTCAGAGTAAAAGTAACCCAGAAAGCCGGAAGGAACTCTTTCAATTCAGTGCCACCCTAAGGGGAAATATTTCTATGTGACAGCTTCTTATTTGTCAGGACTTTGTGCTAAAACACTCCTACGTACAGATCTTCTAAAATATTGACACTTTTTTCTGTCTGATCCGGGTGATAAACGGACTTGAAACATTCATTTAGACAAATAAAGTTGTGAAGCCTCTCTAGAAATTATTGCAGCATGTGGCTGCACACCAATGAACTGACCTGTCAGCCAAATGCTCAGCATTTGAAAATGGGCACAAGCTTTAAGGTTTTTATTCAAGAGTTTGCTCCACTCCCACTGTTGACAGAAAAATCAATACACATGCCACCGGCAAATAGCTCAGCCAGAGCAAATTGAGAAGTGACATATTGTAGATAAGAGGCTTTGAGAGGGTGAAGGCTGGCTGATTTCTCCAGAGAGAATGGGCTGTAGGCGAGGAGAAGGAGACAAAGACAGAGAGGTAAAAGGAGCAAGAATGGAGAAGTAAAAGGAGGGAGAATGGCATGGTCATGGGAAAGAAGAGCATCACACACATGTCATGAAGCTGCTGTGAAGCCTGTGAAGAAGATGAAAGCCTGTGAATTTGGCTTCAGTCATGCTCAGTTTATTACTCCAACTCTTGACAGGCAGATAAAGGCCTGTCAAGGAAACTTTAGGTCCGTAGGTCCTGCATGAGACCTTCCACTTAAAAGGTAAGATGTCAGATGACAACAAACACTACATTTTGACACAACCAGTGGGGATGACAGAGTTCAGGCTCATAGTTATGATAGTTATGTTGATATTTTTCTAGAAAAGTAACTAGTTAGATTTAAAGTATGCAACCATTTTCTCCAAATAACAGTGAGATGCAAGTCCTGATTTTGTACATGCTCTATCAGGGAAGTCACATGCTTTATTCTAAAAGCACTGGGAACACTTCCCACAACTTTTCTGTTATAATAATGTGACTTGTTGCTCTTGCTCTCCCTCACAATGTTTGACTTAACTTGGCGTATTAGAATAAATGACTAATACTGGTATTTGGTTGGACCAGTTGATATCAGGGTAGAAGCTTCCGGTCCAGCTTACTCAGCTATATATATGAAAAACTGATACTTGAGCCGTGCCAAAAGCAAACCTTTACAGTGCCAGCTGGGGTTTGTTCATAACGCATATCGTTTTTTGTACATCGAGGATGTTCCTTGATGTATTGTTACAAGTCGGAAGTGCAAGACATGTGAGCCATCATCAGACAATGTAGCCGTCAGTTAGACTGTAGGTTTCAACTGAAAAGTGGCACTTGATAATTAAAAAGGTAGTCAGACCATTTAGGCAAAAGTTTATTTTATGTTTGAAAATACATACTGACTAACACAGAGGACTCCGTTTGGTTATAAACTTCTCCATATGATAGGATAAAAAAAATGAAGACCATATATTTACTTTAATACAGCCACAAATATTTACCTCAAATGATGCACAATGAAAAGTGAATTCAAAGAAAAAAGACATTTTCATTCTGTCAAACAGAGTCTGAATAGACATGTATGGTTACTGAAACCTTGGGGTTTAATTCATATATGAAAGAGGTACAAAAGTTCAGCAACATTCAAAATGTTCCTCATTATTTACAACAGTTTGATAAACTACTGATATTAAACCAGAGAAACAAACCATGGCTATGAGATCAAATCACCCACTTTCACCAAAGTAAAAGCTTGGACAAACTTTAATAATGAACTCTCTAAACAGTATTTCATATTAACTTAATGGATAATTCTGGTTTGCTAGAAATGTATTCCCAAAAGATACTGAGGTCTGGGAACATGTGATGTGTTCCCAGATCTCAGAAACTAACTTAGTGCATACAGTGTTATTATTACTAATAGCGAGGATTAGCAAAACTAAAAAAATAAGAACAAGGTTTAGTTAACTAGAATTATCCTTTACATGTCCTGTTTAAACATCCCTACACTGCAGTAAAGCAAACATTTCTACTAAACTAAGATTTTGTGAGGTGATTAAAATGATGCTGTGTCATTTAATATTTTAGTATTGTCAACAAATACATGTAGAAAGTGCCAAACCAACAATGTGTTGCTCAGTCTCTTTATACTGTATACCCTCTTTCTGGCCCATTTGTAGCTACAATCATTTAAAACACCTCAAAATATTCTGTTTTACCTTTTGGACACCAGCTTTAGGAGGGGAAAGAGAGAGGGGGAGAAAAGGGATAATTTAAGGGTTGTATTACCTGCTCTAGTAGCCATCTGCACTGCTCCAGTTTGGAGAAGTAGCAGGAGAACTATGTTGGAACCTGTGCAATGTACTGGTGGCGTTGCTTTTCTGCCTCAATCGGTCATAGTTTATGTGTTATTGTGCGCCTTTGATGAATCCAAATGAACCATTTAACACAAAAGTCACACATGAACACAAATATATTGATCGATTCAGCTGCACACCAGCAACTCCTGTGTTCTGTGAAGGAAAATTACTGTTTTGTTTTGTTTTTGTCAAAAGAGTCTGGTCAGTTTGGAGAGAGTGACACTGATAATTGTTTTAGGAGGGCCTTTTTATTATGATAAACATGAATGGGGTCAGGGTTTAAGGTCTAAAAGAAATAAACAGTAATAATTATTTATTACATATTAATTAATTATTTATTATATAGAGAATAGAGGCATAACATACAGTATCATGCTCTGGATACACATATAATACATGTTGATAGGAAACATTCATTGTTGGTTTGTGTTTGCACATGGGATTTGTTGACAACAAGAAAAATATATAAATAGAATAGAAAAATATCCTCAGCTTTAAGAGAAAAATGATGTAAATAGTGAGGCTTAATCAAAGTATGTGTGAAAGAGTTCTTAGAAGAGGTAGAAGTATCAAATGTTAGTGATGATAGGGTTGGCGGAGACAGGAAAATAAATAATGGTTTAATTTGATTTGTTCACTTTTATGCCACAGGTATTTTAATTGTTTATGGTGTATTAATATTTGTAAAATTCAAGTGGATAATCTGCTATTAAATGTCATGTTCAATTTTTTAAAAAGATGAATTATTTCCCCAAGAAATCAACCACAAATCTGAGGAAAAATCCCAGTAAACCACTAATTTATTGCAGAATTATGCATCCCGGTTTGCTGTTTCGTCTCTGGACAGTGAGTGGTGCAGCTTAATGCAAGAAAGGAAATACAGATGGATACACCAGAAGAGATAAAAAAGGGTAAAATATTTACACAACTTCCCTTGGAAGTTCATGTCTCACTTCAGTCCGTCATCCTATTTTTTGTTATTTAAATCAGTTTTTCTTAGTCTGTGTATTCACTGAGTGTAGGTTCAACAAAGTCTTCAGAGCAACAGTCCTGATAAGTCCAACTGTTGAATGCCATCATAGCTAAAACTGTTGACTGGTCCAGCAGGAATTTGGTTGGTTGAGTCTGATTGAGCTGAAGGAAGTTAATAGTTGTGGTCCACGACAACGCTGTGCTGAGGTTGGAGAGGTCAGTTTGAGGTATCTGAATTCATACTGACAAGTTCCTTATTAGGAGGGGTCACCGAAGAAGGTCTTGGGACACAATACCAGCTCCCATTGACCTGGGATAGAAATAAAACTCATGTTAACAACTTGTGATGTACAATGTGTGAGCTTTATTGTGGTCTCCACCAACTCCTTAGAAAAATATGTGTCTTTTTAGCTACAAGACCAGCTTTTCTGTGACTTTGTCTGCTGCTTTGGAAAGTGGTGTACAGTAGCTTTATAAGAAATCAGAAAATGCTGCTGCTATACAAAAGCAGTCAGGGGAAACACAATGCACTTGTCAACGGGTTTGTCGCTGACCAAGATTGTACAAGAACAAGACAATGGTAATTTTTGTCAGATCTCCCATCTCCTGGTGAAACTCAAAACTCAGAAAAAATTTTAAAAATCAAGTGTCAAGTTTTTGTCAACTCTTAAAGAGATGCAATAGAAAGCATCTGGATTGTAAACATGGGATTTGTACAGCAAGAAAGGTAGGATGGAAAGCTCTGCATCAGGTGATTAAAAACACCATTATACCCACCTACCATTTCCTCAGGCTGGGAGACTTCTCAGTTTTATGAGCTGTGTTCGTGCTATAAACCAGATGAGCTCTGAGCTGTTATCTTCTTCTCTGCATCCAACCCCTGCTGAATCTTTATGAATCAGTGTGTAGGCTGTGGTTTGTTCCTTGGACAACTACATTTTTGTCGCTTTGTCTATGTCATGTCCCAAATAAGAAGTAGTGAGTGCAGACTGCAGGAGAAGAAAGCCAAACAATGAACTTGAAGCTACTCAGGGTTGGCATATTGTCTCTACTGCCCAAGGCGAGACAGGGCACTCAGTAAAACCAAAATGACACCATGCTGTCTATGTGCATTAGATCACATGACTTTATTCTCTTAATGCTGCATTAGGGTGTCTGCTGGCATGTCGGCTTACTTATTAGGTGATAACAAAGACGTGTGAGAGGTGTAGTTCTTGTCAGACTAGACAGCAGCAAGCTTTGTTGATTTGTTATCTCATTTTTATATCAGTGGCATTAATTCACTTTTAGCTGCCGCTGTCATTTTACTGTGTAATACTTAACTAATAATAAAAAATATTCATGATTAATTGATTGAAGTCAACATAAATTGAATTTGTGTCCCCTGTGGCTTTGACAAAACACACACTGTTTTTTCTTGCTTTTGCAAACTACATCCAGCTCCCACCAGTTATCCATCACCATCATCATCATCATCATCATCATCATCATCACCACCACTGTGTTATTGCACTTGTCATCTTTGCAGCCCAGAAATTTGTCACTATGGTTACTTACACTGAGGCCATCACTGTATCCTGTCTGACTGATAGCATGGTGTGTGGTATCCACCTGAAGAAAGGGCAAAGGAAATAAAGACAAGCATCAGTATGAACATAACTTAAAACACAAACGCAAGATATCCAGACATCCTGGATATATTCTTAATGGTCACTTTTTATGGTCCCAGCTGCATAAAGGCACAATCCCCCTTACTGAGTAGATTATGATGTGAGTCTAAGGCAGTCCATGTACCCTGGATAGTCAAGGGTTACATGTTGTGTAGTTTAAGAAATTGTGCATGGATGTCTGCATGCAAAACACTTTATCATTTTAGTATACGTGTGCTGTCTAATGAAAGACATTGTTACAAATAATGCAAAAAAGAGGAAAACAAGCATACAGAGTATAGACATTTTGGGTATTTAGTACTGTTATGTGAAACAGGGAAAACAAAGCCAGGAACATGTGCAAAATAAAAGCAAACAAAAGAAACACAGTTGAAAAAATGGCATGAATGCTTTTGAAATAAGGTTGAAATAAGGTAAAAGAGAGGTCAGACACTGCATGCTGGATGGGAGTAAACAACACAAGTCACACATCTCAGGAACACTTTAAGTATGAGGCACCAAGTTGAGATCTTTAGTTGGCATGTCAGCATGTTCTCCTGACTAACTGGCCATACTGCACAGAGCGCCTACCTGGTACTGCACATTGGCCTCAACTTGAGCCCCCTGGTAAAAGGCCGCATTAACACTCTGCATGCTCATGAACATGTCCCCCGAATTTGGGAGGTTTAAAGGACCAGGAGGACCTGGAGAGGAAGAGATGGAAGCAGCTAAACAGGAGAGCCATGCTGAGAGGGAAAACACATGCACACAACACCAAACGCAGGAATGTAAAACTGAAACAGTTTGTTTCATGCATTCATGCAGCGCTGATTTTAAAAAACCCAGTGCGTCTGTGTGTGCGATTGTCTCTGTCAGTGTGCACAAACTGTGGGCATATTAATCCTCATTTGGATGGTGTTGGATTCAATCAGAATAAACTACAGTGTGTGTTCATGGTGAAGCCAGTGCATCGGTGTGACTCACTGATGTTTTTAATAGTTTTTGGACAACATTGGAGCTCTATGAAACAAAGGATGAAGATAAATCAGGCTGTGATACAAACACAATATTTGTCGGCAGATACATCAACAGTTTGGTTTGTGTCTGCAGTTGATTTTTATTGACAGGAAAAGAATATAGAGGATCCACAGATATATACTTTTAGAAAAAGGATCACAACATTTCTTTCACAACTGTTCATGTTGCACCAAAAGGGGTTTCTGGTTTGAAATAGGAATGTACAAAAATATATATTAATTATTTGTAAAATATTAAATTCTCAGTATAATACATACAGTAAAATACTCTAATACTGTCAAATTAATACTGAGTTGCTTGCCCTACGAACTGGAACTTGCTAACAAGGATTGTGAGGTGGATGACACAGTCAGAGTGAGTGATGAATGATATCAGCCTGTTGTATGTTCCATAACATAGCCACACTACCACCTCCCAAATGAAAGCAAAGCCAAAATGAGGTGGTGGTGGATGCTACATGAGCAGGACATGAAGAATGCTCTCTATGTAAAGGGACAGTACCCGCAAAAATGCTGGTTAACAGGGAGTTTTTGCTGTCAGCAGCATCCAGATGGAAATCCTCATCTTTCATTGGGAAGCCTGGGGAAAGAGATAGGGAAATCATCCCAGTTCAAAATGCCTGTGCCCAACACAGTGATGCCACATTAGTGAATGTTATTTCACTGGCATACAGAGCAACCCTCCATCAGTAATTAAAGCAGAACTTTGGCATGAAAACTTTGGTATTCTTTGTTGCTCTGACCATCTGTTCTGATAACACTGGCCTCACAAAGGTGCAGAGAACATGAGACTTTGCAGCAAAATACATCCGAGGAATTCAAGAAACACCAGTAGTCATACAGTCAGTCAGGTTGTAAACATTTCTTTCTTTCTTTCTTTCTTTCTTTCTTTCTTTCTTTCTTTCTCCTGTCTTTGAACTGCAACATGTAAATTTCCCCCCTGTGGGATAAATAAAGTATTATCTAATATAATCTAATTTCAGCAATATTTTTAAACTTGTACCTGAGTTGGGTGTGGTAGGAGAGTTGTCTTGACTGTTGTGGACAGAAGCAGCTACTGCCTGGGCTGCTGTCACTGCTGTCTTTGCTGCGTAGAGATTGGCCTCCTCCTGGAATTTGCTGATGTTCTTCTTATACCGGATCCTCTTGTTACCAAACCAATTAGAAACCTGGTGTAGATGAAACAAAGAGAAGAAGAAAAAAAAGCAGCTTTCTCACATCTGCCAGTTCACCACAAATCAAACTTCGTGTCATTGTTTACTTTGTCAGTTGTGCAAAAAAAATGGTATGTTGACATTGAACATCTTGTGTTCTACTCAAAATCAAAACTACACTGTTTGCGTGTGTGTGTGTGAAAGGGAACGGGGTGGTTGAAAAAGGGGCAGTGTTGAGGAGAAGGAGTATTCCAGGTCATCCACACAGGGCTTGTAAAGAGCAACCAAGGATAGACAATAACGACATACGACAGCTTAAAGGTCATTAGCCACTATGCATGTGTAAGTGTGTGCGTGTGAGTGCGTGTGTAGTGCTGGTGGCCTTTGTGTGTATGCAGTGACATTTACTAAACAGTTCTCCCTAGAATTAAATTGCCTCTACTGCTTTTTTCAAAACATCCCCCTTACCTTGGCAAATGCACAGGTTAATAGGTAACCAACAAATATAATGGCGACACTGTGGAATAAAACTCCGTCATATGTAAAGTTCAGTTTCCATTAAGCCCTGTTCCCACAAGAAAGTAGTACAGTGAGGTTCATCTGCGTGGTCATGTGAAATAACTGAATCTTGTGATGAACAATGGTGACAAACTAGGGTGCTAGTTTGCAAACCACTGCAGCTGACGAGCTAACTTAATAACTAACCACTATTGGTTGTCCAGCAAAAAAAATAAAGTATAAATATATCATCAGGGACTGCAATATTGCTTTATGGCCAAGCAATGATGCTACATGCATCATGAGCCAAGTTTCAGCATAGTTTATTTCATTGTTGCATGCTAACCTAAAACATAATGGTGGTGTTAAAGAATGCAGCACAAGACAGGACGGCGCTGCTGTATGTACACAAAACAAGTACTACAGTGTATTGGCTAAAATGGCTCATAGATGATTCACAAATGATGATTGGTATCAAAAAACATTATTGGAACATCAAGTGTTCAAGGTGTATTTATACGAAGTTCTGCATTATTACGATTACATTACTATTATATCATTTTTCTGTAAAGCACGTCTCTTCTATCGAGGAGTAGATAATTCTGGAAATAAATCAACACAGCAAGAAGATACAAAAACTTTTTCTGGTGTAGACTTTTTCTTGAAAGGTCAGCACTGTCAAAATGTTTTGCCATTGATCAACAGAGCAAATTTCACCAGAGTTGGACTTTGGTATTATATTTCGAGACTGGGAAATTATATGTCCACAAGAACAGATTTTTGTTTGGTGCTGGTATAACTCCAGCTCCTACAGGGATTTTTGTAGCCTTATTGTTGCTAAGATAGCAATTTTTTCAAGTCTCTTTATAGCGTTTCTTTTAGAGTAATTCAGTCAGTCAACAGATGTTTAGTATTTTAATTTCCATGTATGTTAAACATGAATATAATTTAACTGTTATTTGTTTGGATTCCCATGAGCTGTGCCTGAGAGAACAGCTAGTCCTCCTGGGGTCCTTACTAAAAAGTTGGTTCCTTTAAGCCTGAAGCCAGGCTAAAACCCTACTACATGGCCTTTCTGATTATTGCCAGCAGGCAGCTCGACAGTGTCATTTGTTGCCTTTGAGAGCTACATATTTTGACTGAGGATGCATTTTCAGTGACAACCAAAAAACCTTTTGCTATAAAGAGCAATAAATGTATGTGAAACTAGCCTTCAAAGCTAAATGCTAAGCACTAAATTGGTAAGAAGGTGTAATGTAACATGTTGTGGAGTGCTAATTGCTACAAATTAAATATCTGGTCAACAAACCTGTGTACCTGTGTTATTTAGAAGTGTGTTGACATTGCAGCTAGCCACAGAGATGAAGCACCAGACCTCTCAATAGAGTGTATGGACCCAACCGTTGTGCAACTACTCATCATAAGCTAGCAAAGATAGTGACTATTCCTAAATTTAACGTTGACATTATTAAGAAAGACACTGTGTATTTTTAAATATGTAAATATTAAAACGCAATATGAAACAAGCCCTATATAATACATTGTATATATTGAAGACCAGAGTGTCAAAAGACCAGTATGAAAATACACAGAAACAAAAACAAGGGGCAGACAAACAGAGACAGAAAACTGGGGAGAAACTGGGTGAGGTGAGGGGATACTAGATGTATTATGTCATACTGGGACCTGACAGCTGTGACCTCTCCACTTCTCCCCAGGAGAGGAACCAGCTGCACTTCATAATTTACAGGCGCACACACTCCACCTTAATATGGTTCAGCCCCCTGTCACACACCCTCCTCTGGGGATAAATACCTGTACCATGTATCTACAGCAAGGTGGCTCCAAGCAGTGTTGCTTCTTATTGTGTTTCATAGATGCACTTACATCTATTCCTTTCATGTTAATGTCATATTCTTGTTTCTTTTCAGATCTATGGGCCATTATTGAATAAGAGAATCACAGCTGTGTGTTTTTCATATGCTTTGTTACATCAAAGAGGGTCTGTTCAGTCGTCAAATGACTGAAATAACACGCTGTAATTACATGAAATTATCAACATAGTCACAGACAACAGATGAGGAGAGAGAATCGTGACATACCTGTGACACTGTGATGGTGCTTCCCCCGCCCTGAGGGCAAAAAAGAATGGGCTTTTTTACAGTACTGGACTCTACAGACCTAACATTTCACAACCCAAACCCAACACAATAGATACAACCCGTAACATTGAAACTTCTGTTGTTGACAACTAAACGGGAACAGGCGGTGAGATACTAAAAGAGTCTCATTCAGATGCCAAGACAGATCAACCTGGCATCATCAGTAAATGAGCATGTTAGCAGTTGCCCATTGAGGTGCAGTAGATGCTATGATACATCAGCAGATGCTGCAGTTGGTGTTTGACTGCCCTCTCAGTATGTTAATGGATGACACAACACACAAACAGACATATATAGTGTATGGCACATGAACACGTGGGGATAGGAAGAGTACATATACAATTCTTAACACACCCTATGTGGCTTGAGCTCAGACACTGCAGTTGGCCAGTTGGCAATGACCATATCCATTACAATTACATAATCAGGGAGGCTTGGTTCATTGTGTCTGTTTGAACTCCAAAACACAGGCATCCAAAGGCAAGGTTAGAAATCTATTTAGCCTGATTCGCACTTCAGGTGGCGCTTATGGCTCTGCCATGGTCGGACGGGCAAGATCTTTGGCAGCTGGTAGCGGGAGCCAGAGGTTGCTATTTAATCAAGCAGAACCCAAAAAAAAAAAGAAAGTACTTTTTTTTTTTAAATCAGGAGTCAGTCTGCAAAGATTGCAATGTGGTGCACCTGGGCCAGCTGCACCAAACACACATCCCTGATGAACATACTCAAGGTGGGCTCTTACCCCCTTAGGGGAGGTAACAAATGCCAATCCTCAAAGGGGCAATATAGAGCTAATTAGAGCACTTCCGTGACCACAGTAGTAAAAAAACATGGCGTCTGGTTGTTGCCATGGTTGTTTTGAATAGAGGAGAACACAAACAGAAGGAGTCAGCTTTCTGTTATTGCCTGCTAGCTGCAATGCATCAACTGTAGGGGCAGGAATCTTTATCGGTTTGGCCAAGTCTAAACACAGTAACACAGTGATCAGTATCTGCTCTCAGGAGCGATATCCTAGCACTGCAAATGGTAAACCCTTAAAACCTGTTTACATAAACAGCTCCACATAAGCTGTCAAGGTGGAGGGTTCATCACTGTCATCTTATGGGCAAATATTTCGCTATCTTAAGTTTCAATACATGATAATATATATTTTTTGATTTTATTACATTTTAATTATCATTAAATATTAATTCATTATTTTGAAGGTGTTAGGATTTTTAATACTTGAATCCTAATCTTGAGCTAAGAGGCCTTAAATATAAGATGACTTCCATTATTATTATTATTATTATTATTATTATTATTATTATTATTATATTAGTAGCTATCCTTTTTGGTGTGTTTGCTTCCTCTTTTTTATTCCCAGTGGTTAATATGACCTTAAAAGTCACCAAACAGGTTTTATTTTTGGTTTTTTTTTTACTTACCTGGGAAACACTAATACTGCACTTCTTAGCGAGCTCCTCTTTGGCCTCCTCACTGGGGTACGGGTTGCTCAGATGTGAATAAAAATATTCATTGAGGATTTCCGTGGCCTGTTTACTAAAGTTTCTCCTCTTCCGTCTAAGAGAAGAAGAAGAGATGTCATACTGATGAAATCATGAAGTGCCTGTTGAAGATTAAAAACAGAAAGCACTAACAGCTGTGTCAGCATCAGGGCAGCACAACTGACTTTTGATACTACAAACCGGGGACGCCAAAATTATATTGTTTGGATTTTGATTGATTTATTGTTTTTCATTCCCCTATTGTGGCTTTATCCAATAACGATATTATATTTATTTATTTATTATTATTTAGAACATGTTGTCTTTAAGTACTTATTTTGACTTCATTCAAGCATAGAAGCATAGACAATTTGTAAATTTCAACTCTATGTCTTTGTGCTCACCTGGCATCCAGGAACCTAGAGCGCAGGATCATGACGGCTTCACAGGTGCTCTGCTTGAGCTGCATTTGGATAGAACTGAACTTGCGGTGAATGATGTTAACCATGCGTTCGATCTCTTTTGGCGAGATGGGCCGTGTCCGTGACTGCTCTCTCAGCAGGTTCATTACATGGGTGGTGAATTCATTGCAGGCCTGATAAAATATCATGGAGAAAAGAGGTCATGCACATGAAAACCCCTCCTCTACCACACAGTTCAGCAGTGGTACAGGAGGAGTAAGTCTGTTATCATGTATGCAACATACACTGATTCAGTCAATCAGTCAATCAGCTACTCAGTCAATAAATCCATGAAATGGATCAAAACTTTGTCAAAAGGCAACATTTTGACTGTCAATGGACTTTACAACTTTAATCTTCTTAAATCTGAAAACAGTGAGCTATTGCCCACATCAGGTACATTATTTCACAACACAAAGCCAACACCAAGAGTTATCAACAGAACAACTCATTTTAATTTTAGGCTTTTCTTCTTCCTTGACTCTGTTGGTCTGAGAAATATTGCCGCGATCAAAATGAATGGAAATATCAGTGAACAATATTCTATGTCTGGGTGGTCAACTTCACAAAATTTCTGTTTTCTCAGCATTTAACACAACAGCGATGGATTTCTGACAGTTTACCAGATTAAAAAGCTACGATGATCATCGGCTGTTACAGGAGCAGAGATTTTTGTGTCGCCAGCATAGTACAGTTTGATTCATGCTCTGCCATTTACATTCATTAGAAAAACTGCATTAAATGAAAGATGCCAGAGGGCTTTAAGGCTAGAGGCTAGTCGTCTTAAATTCATTTAATCTAAATCCAAATTGGAGTTGGACTAAAGAGTAACATATTCACAGTGAGAAAAAGGGTTAAATTGCTTGCAGCAGCAGTGGCTTACCTGTTCATATTTCTCTAGTTCTGTGTGATATATCTGTCTGATCTGTGTCAGCTTGGCCCTGTAGTCCGAGTGTTCGATTGAGTTATCTGTCACACCGCCCGCCGCTGCTGCTGCTGCGGCTGCGGCTGCGGCTGTAACCACCGCCGCCCCACCCCCTTTCTCTGGTCCAGCCACCCCCTCAGCCAGCAGCATGTTGTCCAGTCTCATCAACTGGGGGTCTGGAGGCTCTTCGTCTTGTGCTCCACGGATACTCAGACCTGACAAACAAAGATGAAAACACTGCTTACATCATGATGTTACTATGAGTATCAAGGCTAATTCAGACAGACATCAGAGTGAAGTCAAAGAAAAGGTTTTAATGCAAGGATTGGTGATACAATGCAGTACTCGCATCTTTTTGGAAATTAATATACTTACATATTGTCTCTGTGGAAAAAATAAGACAAAAAAACTTTTTAAGAGTCAAAACACATTTTTGGAGGGAAGTCGGAGCGAAAGCACCCATAAGACAAAGAAGAGTCTGAGTAAAACACCCAGTGGTCCCATGGCAATGAAACCATGGCAAGGCAGATTCAATGGGACATTTGGCGAGCCATCAGGGGTGCATCAGAGCACAGTTATATGTCCCTACTGTCCAAATAATCCAACTGTGTGTGTGTGTGTGTACATGCTTTTGTGTATGTGTGTGTGTGTGAGGCTGTGAGAGCAACAGAATGTATTGGCAGCAGTTCAAAGTATCTCATTACACTGGGCTTCTGTGCCCCTTGCAGGGACTGTATCAGTGAAAATCCACAGAGCTGCACTCTTCTGGCTGTAATCCCATCAAGATAAAACAAAACAACATTCACACCTGATCCCACATCCTGCTCACCACCTCCTCTGCTGTGCACATTAGCAGCCAACCGATGGCCATTTTCACAAATGACTTCTCACTTCACAAGCTCTGGGCATGAGATGCTGCACTGTAGTTTTCATTGCGGTGTCCAGTAACAGTTTTGCATACAAAAAAATTAAAATCACATTAGGTATTTCTGTTTCCACTGAAATACCGCACACTGTCCATTGCAAACATCCATCACAGTTTTAATACTGACTCCTTAATTTTAACTTAATTAACTTTTTCACACAGTACTTGCCATAGTTGTGCACAAACAGATTTCGTGTGCAAAGTAACTGGAACCATGCAAGGTGTGCTCACTTTCAGTTTGACCTCCAAATAAAGAGGTTGTCTGACTGCTTGTGGTTTTTGGCCAGTTAAACCCATGCACCTTGAGCTATAAAGTAAAAATAAAAACCCAAATTGCAAAGGGGCAGATTTTTCTGTTAGAGCTACAATGTCCACTAAACCTCACAATATGAAAGAGATGGGCAGATAGAAAAATAGACAAAGTTTGTTCTGAGGGTGGATGAGTCATAAATTCAATACTTTTTAGTGGGTTCTTCTAATTTAAAAAATGTTGTTAGGAAATAACTAGTGTGCAACTAGTGTGCAACAAACTTTGCAGAACATTACATATCCAGCATTGTTGACATTTCTGGTAGTGAAGTTTTGGAAAGCTCAAAGTGTCAAAAGTTGTCATCAGCCATTCTAGCAGGTCTGTGAGGCTGTTTGTAGGCACTGACTTTGTGAGTTTGAGGAAAATGCTAATATGGTGATTTCAGCAGGTAATCTCAGGTTATAACCCTGGTTTAACATACTGGCAGGCTACCATTTGTTAATCACTGCTAAAGATTGAGATTTAGCTGAGATTTATTGTAGAATGAAAAGTGTTGGTTCAACTAACAAACTGACCCATCAACAATCACAATGAATGAAAGATATATATATAAAAACCTGAAAAACTAAGTTGGTGGTACGTCCATTTAAGCCCAAACAACCTTCCCCAATAAGTCAGGGCAGCCAAAAAGCCAAAACAGTGGAAAAAATACACTGTGTGGTAACTGAATGCTAGCATATCTACATTTTTATCAATTCAGAGTTATTAAATGTTTTTTGGATGCAGGTAAATGAGACAAAATTGCTTACTATGAAAATCCTCTGAAACTAAATAAGTGTGGGGCACAAAATAACCCAAGTTGGGTTCGAGTGTTCCCATGTGCAACTCTGCTCTGTGCTGCTGTCCACCTCCTTTTTACCATTCAGCACTGCTGGGAGGCATCCAGCAAGGCTCTGATTCTCATGTCAGGTGTATTAACCATAACAAGGAGCCTTGATGTGCTGCAAACCCCCCGCCCCCTCCATTCCTATCCAGCTGTCACTTCCACTCTTACTCCTGGCTGTTTGAGACACTTCACAGGAGGGGAAATTTTGATTGTGTCACTGGGGCTTGTCCAGCTCTTCACAGCCTCTCCACTGCTAACCATAGGAAAAATAGGTCATTCTGTAGATGCCATGTGTGATAATGTACAGCCCATGAGCATCAGGACCAGGTGAATTGGAGGAATGCTTCACTGGTTCAAGATCTTTGAATTGTAACAGAAATCCAATGTACATTACTGGAAATATAAGCGCCTGCTAAATGAATATCTTAATAAGTAATCACATTAACTGACACTGAACCATTTCAGTGTTAGTTTTTATCTGAAAGAGATACTTTGTAATCCAAGATGCAGTTTTCTCTCTCATTATTTCACATACTGTCTTTTTCAGCTCATGTCATTTGGGAGCAGTTCAACCAAAATGTTATGTTTTGTAAATGCCTGAAGATTTAAAACTGTGTAGACTGCCACAATAAAAAGATGTTTTTCTTATTTTCTACCTTCTAAATAAAAAGTCTGATTGTCCCCCATATTTTGCTTCATGTCAGTATATATATAATCAGAACTTTTATTTGTTTAATATCTGCATCTCTCACACTCAGTTAGCCTAAAACTGATTATAAATAAGAGTGGCATGGATAATAACAGCATAATACAATTAAAAAACCCACACTTTTAAATTAAAGCTGGACTGTGCTGCATGCGTGACACTAGTCTGTTCATGCATGCATGACACTAGCTCTCAACCCATCTGAGGTAAAACTCTTCTTTTCAGACAAGATAGACACATGTGTGCGACCACTGCATAGTCAATTGGTCTCCTCACCTGATTGGTCATTGCTTAAGTAGCCTGCTAATTAAGCTCAACAGGGGAACTAGTCTCTGACCTGTTTGAAACACAAACAGTCAGTAGAAGTCGGTCCTTCAAAAACACAGACACAAACACAGAAAAATAATGACATGGGGGAAAAACACAAAACCCAGAGATGCATTTATCCTGGTGCTCTTAAACGCACACAAACACACACAGACGTAGATGGTGTGGCAGGTGGTCTACGGCTTGTCTCATTCAATAAATTGTGGCTTGCGTGCAGAAAGGGCAGCTGTTTGTCTCTGTGTCCTGACTGCCTCATTGAAATGGACAGGATCATTCCACACATGGCAGCAGCAAATGAGCAGAATGCAGAGGTGTGTAAGTGCCTTTCAATAGCGCAAAACACAATCAATCTTCACTCTTCTTTTGTCTGTGGAACATATACGGAGCAGCTACAGATACTTTGAACAGACGGAGGGTTTTATCACTGCAGACTGTAGCATTGGATTTTGATTGAAGAAATCTGTGGCCTTATATTTGCACCTCATTCCTGGCTATGAAAGTGGACAGTCTGAGCACAGGAGAATGTTTATGCAGTTACAGTAACTTAGCAAATAATGCATTTTTGTTTGTTCAGTTTGCTAAATTGTTGTTTGCGTGACAATAATTTTTTTTCCAAAATATAACTGATTTGTGTTAAAAAAAAAAAAAAAAATCAATGTCCCACTGCTGGTACTGAGTGATCAGTGATACAATACCATGGGATTGTGATTTTAATCTGCTTCATAACACATACATACATACAAACAAAAATCTAACTTTATGACAGAAGTCAGCCGGGGCATACACCCATAATTAAGTGAAATAAGACACAAAATTTGGATCTCAAAGGTTGTAGAATCCAAACTCATGGGCAGACGCAGTTCACCTTACTCAAATGCAATGAACCAACATGTGGATGTACAGCAGGTACACTGTTCATATTTGGTAGTTCAGTTCAGCACAGCAGGAAGTGACAATCGTATCTTGCTCACTTGCTCACAGACCGGAGTCGCAGAGGTCACAGGTGGATGCTTGGTGGAGGCAGGGCCTATGAAATGCTGTATGAACAGTCCTAATGATATCACCACAGGTGTTTTCTCAGACTTGATAAAGCTCCGCCACAGCCAGAGAAGACAGATTACAATTGTTTTCTCACACTGAATAGCACTTAGTATGTTGCTTTGAAGCAAGAATGTTTATGGAACATTAAGTCCTGTGTGTCAGAGTTAACACATTAAAATAGCTGTATTACCAGAGATAAGTTGGTTATGCATACATTTTATCAATGGTAGGAGGGTCCCATTAATACAAATCTAGTATTAATTCACTACCAGTCCTCTGTATTCATAGGCACACACAGTCCTAGACACACACATTCATACACGCCTTGATTTAGTGGGATGGCCGCAGGACTCCAGCAGTAGTCACCAGAGAGCTGAGGTGTATCCTGTCGCTGGTGAGAAAAACAGAATGTTTAGGGGGGGAAAGCAGGAAGAGGGAAGTATGTTGAGGTGGAGGAACATTAATAAATTTGTGGATAATTGACACACAGCACCTTTTTTTGGTGCATGAGCCTATTATTGGCATGGCGGGAAAAAAAAAGTAATACACAGCCATACGCCCTCTAAATCACTGGAGCACCCATTTCCAAGTATAATTTAATCTTTTTGCTGCGCCACTTGATGCTGACTTTGCCCCGGTGTAATGACATGGAAGGGAAAATGAGAGGCAGAAGTGTGGAATTATACAGTGAATGAAAGACCGTGGGAGGTGGAGGATTTCTACACTGAGCCGATTGAAGCAGAAACAACTTACCTAAATGCATATTTCATGTATTTCCTGCCAATATCAAATACATGTTTTATTTCTCTGAAGCTTCCCTGCTGTGCTGTGTAGGCTTTTGTTTTTCATGCCTGCTGATATCCAGCATTAGCCTGCCGGCATAGGAAAATTAGTCATGTAATTGTTGCAGACACACTGAGTAATGCGGCGTGGAACACGTGGATTATGGGTCAAAGCTGATTTTGTTCTTCTGGAAATTAATTAGCGAGCAAACAATAATTTTGTCTCTATTGAAAATAAAGACATCATTTTTGGGAAAATGAGGTCTGAGATGTGCCATGTCTGTACTGGATTAGTATTAATTGAACTCTGGTTTTCACCACTTATATGATTCATTTCAACAGATCTGAACACAAATATCATACTTGATGCAGACCAAAACAACTGCTGGGTCTCATGATTGGCAGTCCACCCTAAATCTGACCCAACATCAAGGCACAGGCTGCAAGTTTGAGCTGAACAGCTCCTGTAAACAGGTGTGCTTTGTATCATGAGATGTGAATGAGAGTAATTAAAAGTTTCTAGACCTAGTTTTTCGAGACTTAGTTTCTTGCTTCAACCCCAAAGTATGTCATACTAGATGGTATGCAATACCTGGGACAAAAGTGCACATCTAGTGTTTGATATCCCCCCAAAACACCAGTGGAGGAAGAACTTAAATGTTTGTTTGTATGATAATGTGGACAGTCTTGACCTGTCTATTCCTGATCAGATTAGAAATACAATTCTTGGTGCAAAACATTAACGGTGAGTAAATGTCAAACATGCAATTTAATGCACATGACAAAAATATATATTATTTTGCAGGCATCAGCGAAGCGTCTGTCCTTGGAATTAGAGCTGTTAATGCAGTGGAGTATTTCAGATTTAAAGTGTGAAGTCTGTTAAAACAACGGGCACTGCACACCTCTGCCATGGCAGGTTTTGGAAAATGTGGCAAGTATCAGCATAAATATGCACCAAAGCCCTGACAGAACTGTTTCAAGTTCAATCGGGAGCATCGAGGCTTCACTCCACAGTCACCAGTACTCCTGTCAAAAAGCTCAATTCAACTCAAACACATACTTGCTTCCACCAGAACTTCCAGGAACTTCCTTAAGTGCAACCTGTTTGTAAAGTAATACCAAAGATAATGCATAATACAAAATACAAAATGAACCATAATCTTTCATTTATGGCAATCCTTCAACCACTAGAATGACAAAGACTTTCTAACTGAGCACAACACTGCGAATGATAGGAAATGATCTTGTTGCTACATGAAAAAAATTTTTTTATTGTAACACAGCAGTTTGTCTTAAGGTTGTGTTTTTTTCTTTGCCTTTATGTACATTAATATTATAATAGTATTCCCACATACAGTGCTGTTTATTAGTGCTGCCTTAAATGTGATCTGCTATCACATTTTTATAACTTCAGGCGCTGGTGGTAGTTTCTCTGTATTAATTTGATTTAGCATTAAACACTGTTGCATTTAAGTTCGTTTGAATGATAATTGTAACTGAGCTCCTGCTTTTGATCTGCATGTAGAAAATAACTATTTTACAAGGGGACACACACACAAACAAACACACACACACAAGCATTCTAACAATTACAGTAACTAACCCTGTTATTTCCATCTGCTGCCACTCCACTAACTGTACATGCAACCAGGCAAGGACTGAGTCTTGCCACATTCATTGACTCGACTCCTCTATATAAGGGTAATTAGACTCTGTGTTAATTGGTGTTGCCAGCATGTGTTTCACCGCACAGCTTTTTAACTCTCATAACATGTTCATCAGAGTGGAGGGACGCTAAGGAGAAAACAGGAATGATGAGACACGAGTACGCTGATGACGATTCAGTGAGAATATCTGAAGGTTATCAGAGCCTGCCTTGGTTCACTTCAAGGTTCAGTCACTCATGGTCACTCAAAGTCTGTTCTATTGCTAATTGTTTTGTGGTATTTTAAAACAGCACTACAAATAGTGAAATCTAATCCATTTATGCCACAGGGTGCCATTGCATTGTATACAACCCCAGTAACCCCAAAATGTATTAAATGGACGAGTAGGATAGGCACATAAGTGTGAGTGTGTGATGTAAATGAATTGGTGACAACAGAAACAATCAAAAGCTAAAGTGCACTTTGGATAAAAAGTGCATTACAAAAGCATTTATCATTTAGTCGTTCTTATCAGGACTGTAAGGAGTAAAATTTCTTCCAGCCATGTTTTCATATCATCAAAATATTAATACTGGACTTTTTTTATGCATTAAACCCAGACCATAATATTTCTCTATAGCCTTCACCTGATCTTACCAAACCATACAGATGTTTATGTGTCATGACCACAAGAAGAGAGTGTTAATATGATGGCAGCACCTAAAATGGTTAGCACAGCTGCTTTAGCTTTAGTTATATCAGAAATGCTGGTTATTTCTTCACTGAAAGAAGAGCAATGGAAAATCTCAATGGAAAAAAATCACTTATCCTGAATATCTTCAGCAAAAGTTTGATTTACCAACTGGCTCAGCTGGTAATGAGCTCTGAGTCATTTGGTTTGCTGATCTGAGTGGTTAAAGTTAGTGTGATAGATTGCCAAGCTTTATTTTTTAAGTGCCAAATAGTTTCCACGGACGACTTTCCCAGATGGTTGTGTGTAACAAACCATCTGGAGCGTCAGGTTCGTCTTTTTTCTGTAGCACAAAAGTTCCTGCTTCAATCATTTTCTCTTAACAGCAGTTCCGTTTAACACCTCCGGCTCATGGTTAAAAAAGCTGTGACAAATATAAAAATTGTTAAGTTGAGATATGAAACGTTAAAAGTAGTGTGAAGATCCAGCTTTGTGAGTGTTTGTGCGTCCTCTTGAAGAGAACATCCCACACAACCTGAAGGGAGAATGTCACTGTATTCGAAGTGAGAACAGCTTTGAGTACAAAACATGTTTACTTCTCTATTTTTACACTTATTACAGGTATTCAGAAAAATGTGCAGCAAACATCATGACGGTTCCTAAAGGTATACAGTATAGATGTGTACAGTAGAAGGTAGTTTGATATTGGATTATACAGAACAGCCAGGACATTGTTAATCAAGACTTCAATGTGTAAATCATCATTCAACTCACCCTCAGAGTGTCTCAGCTGGAGAACTCAAACTTTAACAATAAATCTTTATTCATCTTAACTGAACATTGTGTAAACTTTACTTTTTTGTCTTGATAATATTGTTCAAGGAAAGCTCAGAGAGATGGCGGGAGCTTGAATGATAAAACCTGGCTACTGTGTATTTCAGGCTCAGGTGTAACTGGCAAGGGCCTTAGCATACTGACTTAAAGAAACCACCTGCAAAAAGAAACTGTGTAGTGTTTCCCCTTTAGTACCATCAACAGATGGATTGGTATTAATTGAAAAGAAAGAATGTCTTAGGATGCCTTAAAATGTTTGCCTTAAGACATAATTTCCATGTAATCATATAATAATTCTTAATGTTCAAACTATAACCAAACAAAACCTCAGTTAAACATTAAGATTGATAAATGGAACCAAACAAATAGCTCAACATTACAGAATAACTCACTTTAGATATAGTTAACAAGTTAACAAGGGAACACAGGGCTGCTTAGTGACAGAGAAAGCAGAGTTTGCATTGCATTAATTTCCCAGCTACAGGAGCATTGATTCAGGGCAGATTGAGTTCACCTGTGTGTGGCTGACTCCGGACAGCACAGGTGTGCTCATTGCTCCTCCCAGCGCTCGACAGGATTTTGGCAGACATGAAAGTCTTTCAAAAGATGATATAAAAGTGATACTGTAAAGGTTGAAGGGTCAAACACATTTAATAGAGATCAAACCAAGGAAAAGCTGAAAAGATGATAGCAGTACGGAAATAGTAGGAATCATTCTTAAGTTATTATAAGTAACAATCTCGTAATGCACATATAGACAGCCCAACTGACCACACATTGTTGAAACTCTGCTGTGCACAGGACTACAACCAAAAAATGTAGGTCAGCGACAATCTTACATATCCTGAGTATCCATGTTCACACCAGGTCTAGAACTAAATGTTTCTCTGGCATGCATTTGAATTGGATTACGGATTTAGCTTTGGGCTGATGCATAAGTTGCAGTCTATAAATATCCTCACATGAAAATAAGCCTTCCAGCTATTTTTTCAAGCCCTGCAGCAGCTTGACTCACAGCTAGAGGCCCCTTAGATCTTCTGTGGGGAGATTTTACATGGCCGTATACATTTGCCTTTTGGCAGATGGCAGTGAGGAGTCAACTGAGAGGATGGATGCTGTAATGAATTAAATATAAGAGAGTGTGAGCCCACACACCACGTGTGAATTTTCATGTAGTGTTTCATGAGTCCCGTCCCCCCCTGTTTGTGGTGACATGTTGCAAGTGAACGCTGGGATGATGAAACAATTCCTGAAATACTTCTGTCCAACAGAAAACTGTCTAAATAGGAAAGGTTGGACTTTGTGCGTGTGCCTTCCTAAAAGGGTTGAAAATGTGCATGTTTTAGAGTGCTACAACTACAGAAAGATTTGATATAAACTAAATATTAAATACCGCATTTCATAAACTGAAATGTTTCAGCTGGAGCATATCCTAAGGCTGTTTGAATCTGCTCCAGAAACATAAAAAAATGAGAGCGACTAGCAGAACAAAGTGGAGTTTTTGCTGCTTTCTGAGGTCAGTCAGGCTGAGCTGAACACAAATGCACACAGACATACTCCCTCACACTCTGTTGCCAGTTCACAGCTCACTTCTGCACACTGTTTTAACTTTGATTTCTGTCTGAACCCACCTTTCATACCATTACACAAAGTATCACACCGCATTAAAAACAAGCACAGATTAACAACACAACACTCCCAACCCACAATATCTAACACAATTCCTGTTATTCAGTCCCGCCGGATATTATTTGACAAAGAATACAGAAAAGTTTCACACCGAAGCAGCTGCACTGTGCAGTGTGTGATGATGAACTGGACTTTTTCTCAGCTAATCAGGCCAATTAATTGTCTAATTCAAACATTATACGAACATCAGTTACTGAATTATCAGAGAAATAACTCTAAATCTGCATTTTCAGTTCAAAGACAGAACAGCAATGCTCTTAAGACAACATACAGGTCACACTGCTGAACTCACCATTTCAACACACTTAACTAAGCTGTTTTACCCTAAACCCTGTAGTTCTTTACTTCTTCCACTGTACAAAGCATCCATCCATCCCTTTACTGAAATATAAATAAAGTCTAAATAAGCTGTCCACATAACCAGATCTGCGAAATCTAGAGCAGAGAAAAAGATGACAAATCATGTAACTCAAATCATTCAACTATGCATAAGGTTAAAAGAACAACCAGGTTAAAACAAGAACTATACTTTACTAATACATTTTCAATGGACAACATTCATATATAGCCTGAATACAAAGGCTCTGATACATAGAGAAAAACAGGCACAAAACAACTTTTAACTGGGCGAAGACAAAAAACAGGAAATGGACACTTGATGGTTTCAAAGAGCCACATTAATGTGATGTTCAGGCTGGAAATGGTGTTAGGTGGGTGCAGCCAAACACTTTCATCACAGCTGACAAAATTATTTGTGACAACACATCTCAAACACTAACAGCTAGCACCTATGTCACAGGAGAGCTGATGTAAAATATTGAAAGCCATACGGAGCCACAGCAGAGCATTTATTTTGTCAAATGAAAATTGAATAAAGCAATACCTGAGCAGAATTGAGTAAACCCATAAACCTATGTTTGAATGAATTCATCAGTTTCCTGTTTCACAGAGCGACTGTATGTGTGTGCACTACAAGCAGTAGCAAGGAAATGTATCCATCCTGATGCCCTGAGCTTTAACATGATGTGACACAGACGTGATACAGAGCTGGTGCCTCTGATTAGTCTTACTCTGTTGGATCACACCAAAGTGTCACTTCAATAATGGCATGAACAATGAGAAAGCAGAAATGATGTTAAGTCTCACAGTAACTTTACCATAAACTAATTTGCATGATTTCCTTTAATTTTTCACTAGTTCACTTTTTCCAGTATCTACCTCCTATTCAAATGTGTAACTCTGAGTACAGAAGCTTATCCTTCACCTGGACATGCGTCAAAAAATAATCTCAACTCAAAGGTCCATCATCTGTCTGTGAACATCAGACCAAAACCCTCTCTGACTGGTTTCTACTCCACTGCGTTTGCAGCCAAGGCTCATGGGTATTGTAGTATTTAGAGCTGTACTCTTTGCCAAACTGACATGTCAAATCAAAACTTGATTTCTCAGGGATGCAATTAAAATAAAATTAAAACTCCTACTTTTTGGCACTCACCAAAAAAGAAGACTGAGTTTAAATCAAAGCTGTGTGAAAGTTCAAGTGAAACTCAATAGTGAGAAATTCTGTTGCAGCTTTAAGCAGCAACAAAAAGCACATCAGGGATTTCTATCATTAATAATCACGTTTAATTTTCCAAACCACTGAATTATAATGTTCATTCTAACAGTTGTGAGAGGCCTTATGGGGCCAAATGACAGGATATGTCTTAAAAAGGATTGACAGCTTGGCTACATGATGAAAACAACATATCCAATCTGTTTTTTAACATGTGTTTGCATTCACTGTAAATAATGAACCTGTAGACAGATTTATTCCTCTCATTAGCTCTCTGTTTGATTGCCCTGAGACTGAGTGCCCCTCCAGGCCTCAAAACTGCTTACCTCCTCGGTCCTGAGTCAGCTGCTAAATCAACTTAATGATTTCAATTGCCCTCACTTCCCTTTATTACAGTCTGCGCTCACAATTGATTTAGCCAAATGCGAACACAGATGAAATGCGGTTATGACTCCACGTGTTTGGCAAAAATGTTACTTCTTGCTCTGTCATCATTGTGTTTAAAGATATCAGGTCACAGGTCGCCCAGTCTGAGAGTCATAAAGACAATTGCTGAAGTGGCACGTGGCCTGAACATTCAGGGTCCCCAGAGAATGATTCCTAATAGTTTTAAATGGTGAGCATCTTCAGTCAGAAATGTAACTAAATGCACATTATAAAATAAACAAAAATGATGGAAACTCCCTCCACACTGCATCCTACTGAATACGCCGACCCAGTGAGACCGGTTTGGGGTTATAATTGGCATGTCTATACTGCCCACTACAGGACTACACTGAAATGCAACACCCCTCCTTGCTGTCATGACTCCTCCCTCAGATCTGCCTGTATTCATTCATTCATTCATGCATTCACTTTCACCAGTTTACTGCTGTCTAGTGACCCCATCGCTCACCTGGCCTGCCTCACATAATCACCCACCTGCCTCCCGCTCCCTCTGACCCTGTCTGTGATAAACTCTAACATCAGCGTGCTAACATGCTTTCAGTAACAATGCTGACATTATGATGTCTGAACGGTATAAGGTTTACCATGCTCAGTATCTTAGATTAGCATGTTTAGCTTGACTTTGGTAATAAGCACCAAACACAAGTACATCTGAGGCTCATCGGTGTTGATCGTTTTATTGGAGAAAAATAAAAGCAAAACAACATTTATTGAAATTATTATATTTTGATTTTGACACATTCTTGATTTAAAGTTCGTCATATGATAACATAAAACCAATTCAGCCATTAGTTTAGAGCTAAGTTTGAACCAAAAAGATGATAAATGAACTCAGTGGTGAGAGTTTTGTATTCAGTGCAGAGGAGGCAGGTCGTCTTATTCCACAGACTGTGTAAGTGCTGTGAATACACAAACACTCTGCTTCTTCATGTTTTCTCCTCACAGCTCAAGCCTGCTGACAAACGCACACATACACCCACACGCACACAAACACACACACACACATACATAGACACACTCCTTGTATGCATGAGCATCACTCACTGAGCACTTTTTAACATTTGTTTACATGGTTACCAGGCAAATACTTCACAACCAATTCCTGCCGCCTGCCGCTTGAGAGTCCTGCCTCAGACCAGGAGATGATGAGTTCGCCTCTCCGCTCTGAAAACATCACAGCACACTCTGAACTGTCCACCTCTGTAAACACACTGAGCTGTGACTTACTCTACTGCTGTTTTATCATCTAATTCTTTCAGTCACTATTCAAAGGTCTAGTGCAACGCTCACACTACTGCTGATGCTGCGCCAATCCATCTGTTTATGTGTCGCATGATTTTATCCTCTCTCATGAGCAAGACCCAGAAAGACTTGAATTCCTTTGCATGGGGCAGGGAGTAAATCGTTGTTTTCTAGCAGCAAACACTGGCCTTGGACTTGAAGGAGCTGACTCTCATCCCAACTGCTTCACTCCAGGGCTATAATGGTTAATACAATTTTAGTTGGGTTTTTTTTTTTTTGACTTTGAGAATTAATTTGACTTTGATTAAGTTTGATTTTGATTGTTAACTACAGGTATTTTGAGTCAAAAGTACGTAGTTACATACATATACAAAATCTGGTGCAGCAGACTTTGTGATGGTCACTGCCTGCAGCATCTTCTGATAACCTATCCAGACCAGCTAGGCCAAGTACTGGTGCAGGTGGTGGAGTCCAAACAGAATGAGAAGGGAGTCGTAATAAAGCTAACTCAACACAGCTTTAACTCTTCTTAACGGCATGACTGCTTCACCCAAAATCCTCAGCATCAGCATAATTACCTGCTTACAGTAATAGTTTACTTATAATGCCCATAATGTAACATATCTAAACTATTTCCCCTCACTGTTCCTCTCCTACAGGTTAAAGGTCTTCAAGCAAGCATCAGCAGTTGACTAAAGAATAATAAGGTGTACATTCACATCATTCGCACACCAGGGAAAATCTTGGAACAGCCACACAAGTAAACCCATATATGATCATGTAAAAGTTCCATATTTAGGTCATGGTGACAACTGAGCAAACTCCATGAGGCTTAATGCTCTGGATAAAGCTAGCACATAAACTTTACATAACGTATGTATACAAATCCCATATAAAGCATTACTGTATTGACTAATGTAGATAACAAAATGCACACACCAACACATTTGGTTTGTATCATCACAGAACTTTGTGACATCTTTCAGGTGCAAGAACACCCAAAAAGTGCAATAAAAACCTTCCAGAAAGAGGAAAATTCAAGTTAGCAGCTGACATCAGATGTGGCCTTTCAAAGGTACACACTAGGGCAGTGAACCTGCACTGATGGAGTCACACACTGACCAGAACTGTGTGTTTTGCAGCCTACTTCCAACAGCCTGGAGTTGTGTATGAATCATTCTAGTGAGGGGGACACATTTTATGATAAATGGAGAGGTGAGAGGACAAGACGGTGCATCTGTGAGACAATAAATCACTCACCTGTTTTCTCTTTGATTTCACAGAGGACACTGAAGAGCGCAGGCTTCATCCTGTGACAGTTCAATCCATGTTTCCTACCAAAACACATCAGAGAACATAAACCACAGGGCAATGACTTCACAAGACTTATCAGAAGTATTCTTATGCAAAGAAATAATATTAGCTCTTATAAGCTTGGGGAGAAATACAGAAAGAATGCACAATAAGCCAATAAAAAAAGCAGCTGGATTTGATCTTAAATAAACCTCACTCTATAACACCTTCAAACTGACAAAATTGATATCAAATAGGCCTATGTATTGGTCAAAACGTATGAAAATATATTGTTTTAAATTTTGATTTAAGCTTTGTAACCAAGTTAACTGTAACTAACTGATAAATGTCAAGTTTTCAGTTGCCAGGTGAATGAATTAGGCATTACACAAGACCGGTGTGGGAGACAGGCCAAACAAGAAGAGAAGCACGACCCCGTCTCAACATATGCAGGTCATAATATTAAAAGTGTAATCTAAAGATTTAAAACTGTTTTTTCTTTTTTCCCCACAAATAAATATTCAATCCAGCAGATGTCAGATCTGGATTTCAATTAAAACTTTATTTGTATGATGTCATGTCTTACAAAGCAGTACAGGGGGCTTTACATAAACGCAACATGAAAGAGCAAAATGTGAAAATCAACAAAGACATCCACTACATACACATAAAAAATAAAGATACACACATACAGACACGCGTACAGACAAGCACACAGTACAGCTGTGATGTGTTCTTTTGAGAAAACGAACACATGAAATGAGTGAGGAGGAAAGTCTCTGAAAAGACATAAAAAATGACATGCAGAGACATCTAATAATGGTGTCAAAATTTATGTTGATAGCAAAGTGATTGCAATCATAAACCGTTTTTTTCATGAACCAGAGTTAAATGATATGAAGTTAACAGCAGAGCATAAAGGCTAGAGGTTACTGACTTTCTTGTAAATGAAGAACCTCCAGAAAGCGAGTGGATTTGGGAAAAATGAGGATGATGCTGTCAGGACTGAGTTTGATTTCTAAGAACTGTTCATACTGCACAAGTTAGTTTATTGGGAATAAGTCCTTTTTATCACTGATTCAGGGAAAGACAGAGACAGCGCCAAGGTTCTTTTGAAGCTACAAGCCAAGATTGCATTAGCAGATGATAATGAGCAAGACAGGAAAATTTGGTAAAAATAGCTAAATAGCAGGTTTGTCCCTGTTACTAGTAAGAAGAAATTAATAATGAGAGAAGACTTTTTACATACAGATGGGTAGGAAATATGGAAAATTCATGGCTGTAGATGTAGTTGATGTTTTAGGTCTTGGATAACTAATTTTTATTACATATTCAGCTGTTTGTGCCACATCTGCCTCTATTTATTTATACATTGTTGTGTTATTGTTATTGATGATGATGTTATTGGTTATTTTAAATATTATTCATTTGGACATCTATACATACTGGGAGGATAAAGGCATTTGTAGGTTTTCAAAGGTTTTTGTATTTTTCTCCCAGTGGCTGAGTTTGGCAACTAATCAAATTGTTTTATCACAAAAGAATTGTGAATCCAGCACAAATCCAGCGTTTCCCCTTTCTGTCAGTGCTGTTGTTGCACTTAGTTTCATATGTTTGTCAAATGAAATGTTACAAATAATCATAAAGTACAGCCTATACAAAATGTATGTATGTATGTGTGATGCATGATTTTAGGTACACTTTCTAATTTTGCGTTATTAATTACCAGTTTGATGAATGGGGACTTTATTATTATGCAACATTTTAAAGTAGAGTACTTATTTTTGTTTTTTGTTTGTTTGGAGGTGGTTTAGTTCATGCATAATTACCGTACATCATTGTCTATTTATCTATTAGAACTTAAAATTGCAAACGCCTGGTTGAAATGTGTGTCAACTATTTGCATCCGTTTCTAAAGATAAACATATGAAAACGAACTTTGCCTGCGCTTCATCCAGACTCTGGTCGGTGATCGTCATGATCTGATGTAGAATAGTTCCGATGTCCTGCTTCCTTCCGTCCCCGTCGGTACCATCGTGGATGTGTGACAGCGGCAGTCCGACGGCTCCCTGCACCGAGTGTCCGGCCAGAGTCATGCCGCTCAGAGCCTGCATCATCCGGCCCTGATCCTCCATGTCTGCCGCAGCACAATCGATGCGAGAGATGAAAAAAAATCGGATTCCCAAAGCTGCAATTAAATCCAACAGAGATGGTCCAGGTAGATGCGGAGCAGAAGTGCTTTCCAGATGGTTAAATGAGCTTGAGGCTGACTCCACATGTGCAAAATAATCTCCCGGGGGTGTGTTCCGTTATTTGCACTTATCAACTTGCACACACAATGAGGCTGCTGGCTGTTGTCCTCCCCTCTGTCCACGCTTTGCAGAGCCCCGCTGGTGAGGGTCGTCTCACTGCTTCTCGCTACGTTTCATCCACTGGAGCACGGATATATCCCCGATGAGCGCGGTGTACCTGCAAACTTCCACTTTCTTATCAAACCCACCGCGCAGGTGATGATGCTCAGCGTATTGCCGCTTGTAAACTTGTAATTCAGTCTGCTAATGATGATGTTTAGTGCATATCATTCTGCTACTTTCCAAAGTACGGAAACGTACTTATTGTTGTCAGTAAAATTACAGCAGCAAAATGACTGTCTGTATATTTTGCAGCACACTCCGGCAGAGAGTAACTGCATGGATGTGATACACTGAACAACATGAGAGATGTGTAAGCTGTATGGTAATGGGCTCCACCCCCTCCGAGGAGACGAAACCTTTGGCTATCCAGGGAAAGGACCCCAGGCATTTTCAGTGACTTTGGCTGTAAGCATGGATGGGGGCTGAGGAGATGCTTGGCCATATCCTCTGTGTGAGGTCACTTTTGTTATTTTTTGTTCAAAAGTTAATCAAATGTTTACAGAGAAATGCATAACCCATTCAGCCTGGGGGGTCTTGTTCCTAGAAGCTCTGTGCCCATGGGCCCATTGTATCCTAAACCATCCGTAAGTGTAAGTGCAGGCTTTACGCATTACATTACTGTTTCCTGGGTAGTCATCGTAATATGTGAGAAAATGCATCTACATTATCTGTACAAAGCAGGTGTTACACAAAATCTGAGAAAGAAAAGAAAATCCCCCAAATCTCTGTTTTCCATGAAATGTGATCGGCTTGTTCATGGTATCCAAAGAATGAATTCTCTCTTTAATTCATCTTCTTAAAAATGATTATCCCTTTGCATCACATGAATGATTAGAAAATTTCCATGAAATTCAGAGAGCACGTTCTTGCTGCCAGAGGATGAACGTCTTCTGTTGCATTTATGTGCTCTGTATATGTCCTCTGTATATATACACAAGTTATCAGAGAGTAAGTAAGGAAATAACTTTGTTTATGTAGCACCTGCTTATACATAACTGGTGCATTATGATTTCAGGTCAACCCAGTTACAGGGCTTAAACCAAAAATAGTCCAACTTTGTGACTCTAGACCAAAAATAGTCAAACAGTGCAGCTGACTTTGAGTGTCCCTTCAACCTGACCTGTTTCTAGATTTTTTTTTTCTCCTCTGTGATGCATAAAGTGTTCATTTTAGTCTCAGTTGCACTCTGTTGTCATCTTTGAGGACCCGTTGTGTTTTGGGATCTTAAAGTGACCTGCATTATTACATTTGATCCTGTCTTGTAAAGGGATTGTAAACTTAAAATTAGAACAAACATATTTTTATCTCGAATATTTATCTGCATAAATGTTTTTAAGTCATTTATGATGATTTGGTAGCTATCTGGCCGAAACTTACAGTAAGTCGTCTTATTCTGAAGAAATGGAACCGGAAGTAAAACTGGGCTGCTACCGCTAGGCTGAGCACAGCAGGTTGTATTGACTTGCAGTTGTATTATGAATCTGCATTCTTCATTATTACTTGTGGAATTAGTTATTGTCACCACTGGGAGTATGCATGGCTAAAATGGGACAACGTGGACATCTCTACCCGTCATCGGATGTGACTTGTAAAGGTGGGACGCCGCTATGAACTAACTAGTCTGGGAGGCTATGATAGCAGCTAATCACAGCCAGCTACCCACAGAAACATTCAGTGATGTTAGCATAATCAAGCCTACGAGCTATGTAGACACAGGCAATGCCACTTGCACTTTCAGTTGTAGTTTAATGTACGAATTGCACACATTGGTGCCACTTTAAGGTGAGGTCAGGGTAAATGTTGCTAATAGTTTAGGTTAACCAGTTAGCGGGGCTAACAACATCAAGGAAACACAATAGCTACACAGCTAACGCCAAAGCTATTGGGAATCATCTCCAGTTTACCAGGGTGGACAATACATGATTTAAGAAAGAAGCAAGACTGCCTACCTTAAATAAAGTAGTCACGGCAATGTCAACATTTAATGGTTTGTTTCAGGTGACAAGGCTAACTTGACAAACTTGACATCCTTCTGTAGCTTAGCGTTAGCTGCAGCTAGCATCAGCCGGAGAGGCTAACTCATAATTAAATAAAGCTCTGCAGCCAATGGGAAATACTAGATATGATTGGAACAGTCTGCTGCAGGGTATCTGGTGATCTGGTGTTTACATGCTGACTTTAGATGAAGTCCCCGGTCTGCTGTGTGACACAGCATCCTGGTTTTAACATGCTAACTTGGGTACAACAGTCAGGCTAATGTTACACGGTGGGATGGGATTGTTTTGCCCTGGCTCATAGCTCTTGTCTCCGTGTTGAAATCACCAACAGCCTTGTGTTCACAGTGTAAATACTCAGACCAGTGAACCTCATGGTTTATAAGGGGCCGTTTGTTTAGTGGTCAATTCAAGTGACGGCTAACGAACATTTAAGGAAATGTCAATATTGTCACCACAAAAGTCACATCTTTATTGAGTGTCTGCAGGCTGGACTAAATAGCCTGCATGACCCCGACCACTGATATTATGTAATAATCTATCTCTGACAGTGTCTAAAATATGATTTAACACGTTGAATTGCAGATGCCTTTTAATAAGGTACCTGGATTTATAAATAGTCTGCTCCCTCCCAGTCATCAACTCACAGTACAGATCTCCTCTGTAATGCCTTGAGGGCCTTGTTCTATATATTCTTACTCTAGGCTGAGTGTTAATTGGGATGCGTTACCTTCATTGGACACATTGAAAATCTATGGAGCCTATGTCTTCATCAGGCTCTGGTTAGGGTTACTAGTTACTTCTGTCACTTGGTGCAAGCAACAAATAAAATAAATGCTTTTGATTTGTAAATATGCTGTAGACTACCAAAGAAATATTTCTTCCTTTATTCCATCCTTTTTGTTTTTGGTTTGAATTAAATTACCGATCCAGTGTTTGTAATTGTTAACCCATAGTAGGGACTGATGGTGAGTCTATCCTGAAAGGTATTGTCAGACCAGTTTGAAAATAAAACGTTTTACACCTGATGTGAAGGAGAATGACAAGCAAGTTGTCATAGATGGGCGAAGGGCACAAAATTAAAAACAGTACTGCACATATTGTTTTGTATTGGTTACAATAGTCGTTGTTAATACATTTCATTTTCACACAGATTTGGTCCCATGTTTGCCCAATTTCTCACAGCCCGCCTGCATCATTTGATAAATGTTATTTTACTTCACACAGGTACTGGCACCCATCCTGCCTTGGGGAAGAGAGAATAAACAAGAGAACGAGATGGAAAAGAGGACTGCTCTCCACTTGTCATCAGCCACAACTTTAACACTCTCAGACAGAGACTGAGAGGAAGTGAAAGGGATCTTCTGGCATAGAGACAAGAGAGTGAGACAAAGAGGGAACATCCAAAGCTATAAGCCACACGTACTAAAGCAGAGGAAATGGCTTTCTTAGACAATCCAGCCATTATTCTGGCCCACATCAGACAGTCTCATGTGACCAGTGATGATACAGGAATGTGTGAGATGGTACTAATAGACCAGGATGTGGATCTGGAGAAGTGCCAGCTGGCTCTGGTGCCCGGCAGCAGCTGTGGGTCAACAGGGTCGGGCTCCCTGAGCGAGGGGGGCAGCAGTGTGACAGACAATCATGCCTGTGACCTCTCCCAGTCCATGGACATCACCTCCAGCTGGGACTTTGGCATCCGTCGGCGGTCCAACACAGGTAGGCTCATCTCCAGGCTCTGGCTGGTTTGCAGGGCAGGCTTTCTGTCAGACATGCCTCCTTCCTGTCATGATGGTGGGGGCAATCTGAAAGCCTGTTGTGCTGTTGTTTGGAGGGGGTTTGTTTGTCTAATCTGGGCCAGTGGTTTAGTGAGACTAAAGCCAAATTGTGTGCTATTGAAGTTTGCTGCCGCACAATTGGAAAGCATGGGGACAGATTGACTGTGTGAATTTTAAAAGTCAGTGGTGACTAGCACAGATCACATTAACCGCGATTTATGGTCCACATGTTTAGCAGTAATACTTTGTAACTACAGTCAGTTCGCGTCAGATTGTTCTTATGTTGCTATCAAACAGACAAACGACTTTTTATAGATGCTAGGAGTGGGACTTTCTACTTTAGACAGTTGTGCCTTTACTTAATAGGCAGCAGAGATAAACAGGAAACGTCAGAATGATGTGCACGAAAGTTTCCAAACTGGAAACCAGCCAGGACATTGCAATATCATGGTATGCGCCTTATACCGCTAGGTCATTGGGATGACCCCATACCCTTTGCTCTAAGATCCAGTGCATATTGGTTGTAAAGTGCACTTAAACTAAACAATCTCTCCAATATTACAAAGATTTTGGCAAACCACTGATTATTAAGACTATAAATTCATCATGTGTCCTCCATCATGTATGTTCTTGTTGAAACCTGGAAGAAGGACTGCCTGTTCTGTCTAGTGTTCTGCTCAGAGTGGTGACACCACCATTAAGAACTGATAACATGTTTATGACACATAATATCAGGTTTATACAGTGTTGACACGCTGTGTTTATGAGAGAGGCGACTGTTTAAACCAACATCTAGTTACCGCTGTGATAACAAAGTGAGACGAGTGAGAATCTGTCTGATTCAGCTCAGCAGGAGAGTGACTGATGCATCAAGTCATACTTTCATTTCTCAGTGTTTACGTCAAAGGAAACTGCGGGAAAAAAAAGTCAAAACAAATGGCTCCATCAACCAGCAGCATCATGTGCAGATCAGACATTAGGCTGAAGTTAGAATTAACAGCTAAACCGAGTTTGTGTTTTAAGACCCATTGCACTGCAGCAAAGCCCTTTCCCCATAAACCATTATAAGAGAGATTGCTGACAGAGCACATTCAGCTGCAACCATGCTCAGTTATTAATGTTTGTTTAGTTCATTTTTAATCAATCACTTTTTCCAGAGCTAAGAAACACAGAATATGCTGTGCTCATATCCTGAAGCATTGTGTGTGTGTGTGTGTGTTTAATTAATCTGCTTCACCAACAGGCTTTCATTGCATTTCTCTTTCAATTGTTTTTGGGTACGACAGTTTTTGTACTGGTTTACTGATTATCAGCTGATGATATTCGGTTGATTTTCATGTCTGAAACAATACATTCCTGATACTCATACATCCACTAGTACCGAAACTATAAAAATACACTTAGATTTTAAACCTATAGCCGTATCAATAATGTTATTTCTTATTTTTTTGGACTGGACTCCTGTCATCAAATACAGAGAGAATTAAGTTATTATGATACATGAAACTTTGTGCACCTAAATGAAGAGGTGCAGTGTATTCTTTGGATTATTTTGGGGGTTTTTCAGTAGAGGAATATTTAAAAACCAGATTTTTAAGAGTCAGTTAGTACAATTTCTCCTGTAGAGAGTTGTTGCTCACTTTTTGTGAAAGATCACAAAATCCAGTTACTTATGCACCGTCCATTATATTAGGCAACAGTTGCTTTTCAAGGATGTCACCAGATGTTCTTGTAGTTGTCCCCATAAATCCCAAGGGTTGGTGTTCTAATCAATCATCAAATCAGTCATCAAGTTTGTTTACTGTATTTAAGGGTGGGTGTGGGTGTGTAGTATGATGTGCTGTAAAACTGCGTATATTGAGTTTGAATCAAACAAAAGAGTGTGAATCTATTTTAAGCTACATTCAGGTGTTTTATTTGGAGGCTAAATGTGGTTTTGGTGCTAGAGGGAGTCCAAAGGCAGGCAACATGTCTCCTTTTGGCTCCCTTGACTTCTGTATTAAGTTTGGTGGAGTGCTGGTCGTGGTTCTGGGTTGTGGGTAGAAAAAAAAGCTTCTGAGACTTTCAGACTTGAGGTTGAGTACTGACCTGTGGTGGCTGTGTCATCAGGACTCCGACAAGACAGCCGCGAGAAACCTGGGGCAGCTGGTAAGATAAGAGGGATGAACCAAAATCATTTGAACAACATAGCAAGTTTTACTCAATCTTAGCTTATTTGTGTAGGGTTCTATACATATTCTTTGTATATTTATAGGGTTGGTCATCGTGTCTGAAAACAAATGTCCGTTTCTTCTCATGTTACTCTCACATTCCCAATGAAAGATTTACATTTGAACCAAAGTGTGCAGTGCGTATTGGTTTTTCCATCATGTGGTTTTTTTTAGCTTCTTTGGTTTGTTTTGGCTGAAATTTAAAAGTTGTTCTTTTCTTTTCAGCCCAAAGACTTGAAAGGTTAAGGAAAGAACGACAGAACCAAATCAAGTGTAAAAACATCCAGTGGAAAGAGAGGACATCCTCCCAATCAGGTAGTGTTTCTTGATATTTATTAAAGAGACAGTAATTTCTGCTTTTGATGTACCTCAAAATAACCAAGTGTTTGCCGCATGCTTTCTGTCCAGTGGAGGATCTTGGGTCCCTGTTTGAAAAGCGGGACTTTAAGGACAGGCCGCGGACAACAGGCACCAAATCCACCCTTTCACTGCGTCTGGAGCAGTGTCCCCAGCAGCTCAACAACCCCTTCAATGAATACTCCAAATTTGACGGCAAGGTTAGTTCTTCCACATTTTGTCTCTTTTTTTTATTTGGAACTTCCTTCAAAGAGAACAAGCAGGTTTGTAAATGTTGCTTTTGCTGTACATTTTTCCTTTATTTAATGAAATAATCCAGCACAGCAAACCTTCTACCTATTGAATAATCACCGGATTTTGGCCTTATTGAGTACTCTATGTAATTATTAATACATTTCATTTTAATACATTGTATTTACTAATTGTTGAGTTCTTCTGTAAGGAAGCTTAAACGGTCACCTTTTGTCCCTTTACTCTCTGTCTTTTTGTCCATGATGTAATCACTATCTCGTCACCCTTTTTTAGGGCCACATCGGCACAACGGCTACAAAAAAGATAGACGTCTACCTCTCAATGCAGATGGCTCAGGAGAAAGTACATCCAATGACAGTAGTGACCATCGCCAACGCACGTGTCCACGACCTCATCGGGCTCATTTGTTGGCAGTACACGAGTGAGGGCCGAGAACCCAAACTCAAGTGAGCGCAAACACGTTTCAGCATTATTTTCCCTGAATGCCAATTTCTGTGCATCAGTGAATGTGTAACACTTGTCTGTCAAACATCTCCACAGTGAGAATGTAAACGCATACTGCCTCCACATCGCTGAGGACGATGGCGAGGTGGACACTGACTTCCCTCCACTCGATTCCAATGAGCCAATCCATAAGTTTGGTTTCAGCACTCTGGCCCTGGTGGAGAAATACTCCTCACCGGGCCTCGCTTCCAGACAGTCGCTGTTTGTTAGAATGTAAGTCATAAATAACCAACATATTCATGCTTCTAATCATCAGTGGGGGCGAATTTGCGAATATTGTGTTTCTCCTGATTTTCTGGGCAGATGGCAACAAACAACATTATACTGTATGTAGTGGGATTGAAAAGATAAACTGAATATTGCACAGTGTTTCCAAACAAATGTTGAATATTTTGCTCATCAGGACATCAACTTATCACACTTACATGCTGACTAATGAGGCATATTTGTGTTCATTCTGAATATATCTTGCATGTAGCATCATGACCCTGACATACAACCTAAAGTCTCTTCTGCTCACAGAAGAGCACAGAGCAATACAATATATGGTCACATTTCTTAACTGAAAGAGATTTAAATTGTTCTCATGTTATCCCATTTTAGACTGGACTTTAGTGTGTTATGTAGGTAAAACACCGAAATAACCCACTTTCCGAACTCAGGTTTGGCAAAGATAAACAACCAGGTGTCTCCAGCTGTGCTGTTCCAGGTTCAGTGCAGTGTTGTTTACTACATTTTTGTCTGTCTGCATGATTGAGATAAATCTACAGAGGCATCCATAACCTTTCCTGCCTTTTTTTTCCATTTCAGAAATGCTGCTCATGGTTTCTCTCTAATCCCTGTGGACAGTCTGAAGGTAACCATGAAGGAAATTCTTCAGAAGGCGCTCAAGAAGAGGAAAGGCTCACAGAAAGGCTCAGGTAAGACCACTGTTACAGCTATCTCCCTTTAATGTAACTGTGGAAGCTGCAGACACACCAGACAGATGTGGTGTCATGTTAATTATTGAATAAGTACAGTCTGCCTTTATATGTTTCAGTTTGCTTAGCCAGACTTTTCGAAAGTTTATTTTAGTTTGAGACATGTTAGACTGACATTTGCCATCAAAATACTGTCTCCACCTCCTTATATCATTGCTTGAAGGTGAATCTCGCTGCTGTTTGTTATCTGCATGTCATTTCCAGCAATAGATCCATATATGAAAGACGGTAATGAGGTTGTTGCCCACTGTCTGTGGCAAACTACCCAGATGGTAACCGAAGCCACCCAACCCTCCCACACCATCTACATACATACACACACACAGTAAGGAGAGGGCTATTGTCTCATTTACATTTAGATGAGTATCGATCATTTACTCTATTTACTCACAAGAGTCAGATTCCTCCTCATCTGTCTCACATACACATGTTGCCTTTCACAAGGACAGTGCAAGGTCCTGTAGTTTTCCTCTGTTGAAGTTGTGATTTCTGTCTTTTCACTGGTGTATTAAGTCATGTCTTCAAGTACTAAAACTCGTAAATTTGTGCTGTTTATTTACTTTTGCATTATGTATCAAGCTGTTTTATTTCCACAGTCATTTCTATTCCTTAAGCTTTGTTTCAGTTTTTCTCCAGATAAGATGGGCTCTATCAGTGGCACAAACAATAATGAACTTCCTGTTATTTTTAGAGCGCTAGCGTGCGCCTATGACTTTGCTGGGTGTGTCACTGTAAAGATAACTGCTAAAGCTCAGTATACGCTGTACGATTGGAAATGTTTAATTTCAACTCCTACTCTACTACTCTCAGTAAAAGGACAGTTTCGCTCCTCACGCTGTATGTATGAAATAGAAAATAAAACAGCAGCCTGGTTTTTTTTTGCTGTTGACAGTGATGATATCTCTGAGGCAGGTAGAAGTCTGTTTGCTAGTGGAGGTCTGTAATGTTACGCCAGTACAGTTCACAATAATTAAAACATACAACCAGGCAGCTGAAGATCAGCCACTACTAACATTGATTACGATAGGAGGGTAAAACATCAAAGAGGCATGTGTGCTGTTGCCACAACTCAGCCCACCTGGCCTCCATATTTTCTGCTCCCGTGAGTGGCTGTGGCTCTTTCAGACAATCCGTTTGCCACTTTGCAAAGCTGCAGTGAGAACAAGCTGCACTGATCTTGGGGAGTCAGAGCTCTCCTTCAACTGTGGGGCAGCCTGACAACAGCTGACTGAAAATTTAGGACTTAGGATATAAGGACGCCAGGATCTCTGCTGCATGCTGCACACGATGGAATGACAGTCACCCACTCAAAGTGTATATATTAGACACAGTCCAAGTCTAATTGGATTGTTAATGCATCAGTTAAATGTTAGGTTAAGGTAGAAGCCAGGACACGTGTTTGCAGGTGTTTTAATGAACAAAGAAGATGCACGAATTTACAAGCCACCATGTTTTGGCTTGTTTGTATTGTTTGTAAAGTTTCAGCATACAGCAGCCATGCCTGCTGCATAGGTCGCAAACCTTTAAAGTAATTGGAACAGATTCAATGAGCATCTTCAGTTTTTTTACATTAAGTTTATAGCAAAGTCTTTTTCCTGAAGTGCAAAGTGCTTATCTCAGACAGCTCTCTTCTCTCTCTCTCTCTCTCTCTCTCTTTAAATGCCTTTCTAATCAAGTGGAGTTAAGGACATTTGAAACCGTCGAAATTACACAAAAATATCAGAGCATAATTCTGAAATTATGAAACCAACACCATGAAGAAACGGTGCTAATTTAGTGTCAGGCCCTGGCAGAAACGGGGATAAAAGGAGCAGACACGGCTGACTGGAAGAGGCTGTGAAATATGATGTGCTGGAAGGCTGCAGTGGAATATAAAACGATGTGGCCTGTGCCAGTAGATAAGGGAGTATTGAATGGTGCTTGTGCACATTATCAGGCAAACTGTGGTGACATTTGGATAGGTGGGTGATGGCTGGGGCTCAGATGATTGGCTGTGTTTGAACTGCAAATGAGCTGCCAGAGTTCAGGGGAAGTGAGTGTGAATGCCTGATATTTGTACTGTATATTTTCTGTTTAAACCTTTACTAGATAGAATACGGTTTGTGGGATGATGAAAGGATTAAAAAACATATATATTTAAAAATAAATAAATATTTATTAATTTAATATGTGTTCACTCTCAGTAGATAACAAATTATTATTATTATTATTATTATTATTCCCAGAAAAAGAATTTGCTATTTTATTCAACGTCGTCCTCTGGTCATGAAGTGTTCGCTTTCAAACTAAAAAAAACATACTAATGTTTTTGTACGGTCTAGCTCCTTAAATAATAAGCCCTGTAGTTTTAACATTTGTGCACATCATTGTAAAATAGTTTAAATACAGTGAACGATTATTTAATGCATTTTCCAACCATTCTATTCTATTTCCATTGAAATTTGGAAACAAGGTCAAAGCAGCAGACTGTTGAAATGTGCTTGAAAGTTGTGGAAGTTATTATAGTGCAGTCATTTTTGTCAGTGTTCTTTTTTTTTTTTTTAGTTTTTAGAGTGAAAGCAACGCAGAAGTTTCATATAAATCAGCACTTAAATCACTTTCCCAGACAGAGATAACGTACCATTGACAAAAGACCGGTGTGTAGAATTTAGTGGAAGTTGGTGCAGGTTGCAATCGACGGTCTGAACCATGGGGGATAAATAAAAAGCAAGTGCATTATTGTATTTCACAACAAGTTCAAGTTTTGATGATGCATTGTTTGTATCCCATTTAAGACCAGGTAGACAAGAGGCCTGGATTTAAACTTGAAAAAAATGAATGACATGCAATTCCTGTCAAATTATTGGTCAGGAAGGTGGTGCGAGATAATGAGATGTTTCTGTCAAATTGCCCAGCTGGTCTCCATTTCTCCAGCAAAATTGTTATTGCATCGCTTAATAATGAGAAAAAGGGTAATTCTGTATCGCATGACATTGAGGGAAGAAAACCAACACCAACAACAGAGTAAGAGGAAGAAAACAGAATAACTGTAGCGATCCCTCTGTCAACCAAACCTCAGACAATTATTTTTTAGCCATGTTCTTCTGGTGGCCCCAGAGGCATGTTCTTTTCGTCCTCATTGGGATGACATTTTAAAAACCTGCAATATTTATTAAAGGGTAAATGTTATCTGAAGTCTTTGTCCTAATTTGACCTGTTGCTTTCATTTCTATCGTTCCTTGTCCTTAAAAGGAAAGAAATCCAGCTCTTCTTTGACCACTCTGAGCCCACTTTGATGCGATCATACAAAATGACGCCTTTGTAGTTCACTGGGAAGCAAATACTATGATTGTCATTCATACTGTGTCAGTCTCAAACTTATTTTCTAAACCAGAGAGACACATTTCTACTTTTGTCGTTGCGCATTTAAGTTCTGTTTCCTTTTTCTGTTTGTATTTCACTGTTGAGGGCAGGTAATTGTATCTCTCTATAGCTGACCTGAAGAGGTCAAACAGAAGTGGGCCCACATTACAAAAGCTTAGAGAAGAGGAGGAGAATGACTAGAAATCTAATAATGGACAGAGGGAGAGAGAAAACCCCGCTGAATACAAGCTTTTGTTGGGCTGCCAAAAGAGCTTTGGGACTGAGGAGTAGAGCTGCAATGACCTAGGTGACATTGGTCTGATGTGTGTGACAGCAGCCAGAGGGCAGTGGTAAGCCACAGAGAGAGTGCAAATGTGGAGTCCAAACCTTTTCACTGGGCAATCATTGATGAATACTCAGTTTGTCCAAAAAATGGATTTTCTTAGACATACTAAAATGACTTTTTTGTTAATCACAGGGTAGTATTCTTCAGTATTCTACAGAAGTGTTAGTTGGATCATTGAACAGCATCAACAAGAAGGAGAGCTCTCCCCAACCACTGCTAAATCTCTGACAAGGAAAGTGAAGGTGTGTTGCTGTTGTCTGACCCCATCAATCTCCACCAGGGCCGATGTATCGTCTGGAGAAGCAGACAGAGCCGAACGTTGCAGTAGACCTGGACTCGACGCTGGAGAGTCAGAGCACACTGGAGTTCTGCCTGGTCAGAGAAAACAGTAAGTGATCCCTGTAGGTCAGATGGGTTTCACCACCACAACTGCCATATCGTCTCAATGAGTGACCCTACGGCTGGTTCACTCCACAAGCTTCACTTATCCTCTTATCTGACAGAAGTTGTAGATATAACCGCTTCACACTCAGATGTGAGATCACAGCTTTACCCCATGAATCTCATGGACACTGTGGAGATATGATTGGACACTGCTTTCAGAACCATTTAGTCCACTTTTCCTCCAAAACATCCTCAACTTCATGATAAATTCATAACTCATCAAAAAGTTCAGGGTTTGATCAAGTTTGTGGTGTAAGTTTTGGTTTTAGTGACCCAAGAGCTTGTGATCGTCATCATTGAATTTAGTTCCACACAGCACCTGTTTTCACAGCTCCGTCAGAACAGTTGCTGTAAATGTAGTTCGTCTTCCACAGAATGTTTTTTCCTACTCTGTCATTTTTGATTGTTAATGAAAAGCTTTTTAACCACGTTTTACTCTGTAGTGTAGGACGTAATAGATTTATTAACATGGGTGACCCCCACTTCCTGTGCACACATGTCAATGCAGCTTAAGAAAAAATAGCCACATCTGCTTTGATGCAACAGATCTGCAAGTAAATAAAAACACGAATGAATTCTTGACTCATAAATATTTGGGTGCCTAGATCTCTGAATCAACATTGTGATTGTAATTTGATAAATTGTGCAATCCTACTCCTTAACGTGAGATTTCTTTGATCAGTTTTGATTTGTTTTCCTTCTGTGTCTAGGCTCCAGAGGCGAGGAGAGCTCAGAAGAAGACCCTCCTATTGACATCACCACAGTCCAAGACATGTTGAGCAGTCACCACTATAAGTCCTTCAAGATCAGTATGATCCACAAGCTGCGCTTCACCACAGATGTCCAGCTAGGTACAAACTACTCACTGCAGACTCCAAAACTCAGCCAGATAATTTCAGAATTTCCCCATTTCCCAGCTGAAAACACATGCTGCCTTTGATCGATACCTTCTTTTATCTCGCATCTCTGTATTGAAATCCTTAAATTCAAAGTTATGTTTGGCAGCTGACAAACCTTCCATACACCAGCTTCTGTGTGTGTTGATGTATACAGAGGAGAGTGCATATTCTGTGTTTGGATGTAGTCTATACCTCTGCTGCGTCATAATGAAAGCTCACTTAGCACAAATATGTAGTTTCTAACCGCAATCACAGAAAGAGATTCTACAACAGAAACACACAGCCGTCGCCACTGGTGGCTTTGATGGAGCTTGAGGTGTCCCCATTCTGTCGAGTTCCCCTTTTTCAAGGACCATAGCTTACTGTTTATTACCATTTACAACAACAAAACAGGAAACCAAACGCTGACAATCAAATGAAAATCAGCTTTTCAAAGAATTTTCCTATTGCACATCAGCTGCGCAAAGGGCGAAGCATCAGCAGGGTGCACATACAATATTGAGCTTTAATTGCTTTATCGTATTTCTGCAAAAGTATACAAAGCAAAATAAAAATGGTGTAAAACAGGCAGCAAGAGTTGTAGCCAGACAAACAAAATCTTTCCTATGGCCACTTTTGACAAGTGAAAATCTGACCTTGCCACCAAAATCCCACCCAGGAGACCAAGAGCTCGCTTGCCACTATGTCTTTATGGACGTTTGCATGCCAATTGACCACTTAATTTCAGTTATAAAGTTTGTAGATGACACCATAGTTATAGGCCTTGAGACAGCCCTACAGGAATGAGATCTGCACCTCAAATCAGACTTTAGGAAGTTCAAAACCTCCTACACATACGTGAGCAGAGTTGAAGTAAAGTGTGTTCCCAGCTTTGAGTTTCTTGGAGTCCACATTGATGAGGACCTTACATAAACATCAAATACCACGAATAAGGCCCGAAGACACATAATCCTGACCAATCTGGTACAATAACTACACCAGCAGACCAGAGAACCCTACAGTGGGTCATCAGTGCAGCCCAGCTCATCACTGGTACCCAGCTCCATAAAAGACATTTACCATTAACAGTAGTCCCAAGGTGTGATCCATGCTGAATTATAGGCCTGCAACACCGTAGAGTTAAACTCTAAATTGCTTTCCCATGTTGAGTGAAACAATTGAGTAAAAGATAAAAACAGTTTCAAAGAGTTATAAGATATTATTATGTGTCTTCTTTGGAAGATGTGGGTACCGAATTTCATAACAATGCATCCAATGGTTTTTGACATATTTTACTGGTAACCAAAATTGATGGACCGTCTGATTAGAGCTGCCGTCGTTAAAGCTCCACACTGCCAGTATGGAGTAGAGATAACAGTGAACTCTTCAAATATATCCAAAAGCAGCTGTTACGTTTTTCCATACAAAATTTAAAAGGCAACTTCTTCTAGTTGTAGTCAAAAGAAGAGAGATTATCCTGAGTATGACATGTGTCTTAGTTCATGTACTGAAACACAACATTATTTTTCTTCAGGCATTTCAGGAGAGAAAGTGGAGATCGACCCTGTCACCAATCAGAAGGCCAGCACTAAGTTCTGGATTCGACAGAAACCCATTTCTATCGACTCAGACCACCTCTGTGCCTGTGACCTTGTAGAGGAGAGAAGCCCCAGTGAGTGGACCACAGACACGCTTGATCTGTTTTCACATCTGTACACAATACTCACAGCAGAAGCACACAAACATACATTATAAACTGATCAGAGGTTAAAACTGGTTTAGAGGTTAAAATTGTGAGTCCTGTTGAACTTTTCCTCATTTTCTGTCAGTTCTATCTGAAACACACACCCTGAAGAACTGCTTGGCCCATGCCTGTGCATTCAATAATACTGAATCATATTAATACACGAGTCCCAGTGTGCAGATTTGTTGTGCTGTTGTTTTGGCAGTCCTACTGCTCGTGCAAATCATTTCATGAAGGAAGAACCGACTCGAGCTTTAGCTTTACATTGATGGTCTTTACTGAGCATCGCAAAGACTCCTCTTCTTGTCCTTATAGTAGCTGTTCTGGAGCTTTTGATAGTGTCTTACAGTCCTTTTCAGCGGACGGACTTTTTTAGTAATCAACTCTCACCGAGGAACATCTTGTGATATGATCGAAAGCTCCAGAAGAGTCATGAAAATGTATATTGGATATGGAAACACTGTAATTTTCAGTCTTGTACACAGTAAACTGTTACAGCCTTACCAGCAGGCTGTGGTGGACAAAACGCAGCAAGAAAAACAGGATCAGCATTTAATCTGGTGTATTTTAGTCGATGTCCTTCAGATCGGTTCGGGTCATCTCTGGTCCTAAACGTTTGCAATGACATTTTCTTTTGCATGTTCAGTGTATAACATGCTCAACTGGCCTTGTTTTAGGTAATTGGATTAGATTTGATCATGTTAACGCTGACAGAGCCAATAAAGCCATGAATACAGTCACAAACTGCGAATATTCACTTTGCCTTTTTTCGGCTGTCAAGGTATTTTCATATCGAATATCATGCCAGTCTTTTTCTTATAATAGCACCTCCCTCTCACATGATGATGCCAAATCAAATTGACGTTTTGCTTAATCTCATTATGACATTTGTGCCCCATGAAGAATCAGGTAGCTTTTCTTTTTGGGTCATTTGGAATTGAGTTTTTTTATCCAGCTCACATCCTGCAGCAGGTCGTCTTCCTCAGTTCTGAGGAGAACTGACACTTCCACAGTTTGCCTCTCGGATCATACAAAGACCTGACTGGAGGTTGGAATGACTTCCTTTGTCCGTTTCTGTCTCATTAAACATGCTCTTCCTCCGTGTCTTACAGGTCATGCGATATTTAAGCTCACTTATCTCAGCAACCACGACTACAAGCCTCTCTACTTCGAGTCTGATGCTGCCACTGTCAATGAAATTGTGCTAAAGGTGAGTTCTGGCTGTATGTCTGTGCTGAAACTTGATTCTCTTTTCTACAAACCAAACTTTAACAGTTTAGACTCAGACTGGGCAGGAGTAAATATTGGCGCACCTGCTCATAAGCAGTCTAATGGAGTTCCTGATGAGGAAGAGACGGATGAAGGCAGAGGGTCTCTCCGTACCATTTAAATAGCAGTTCACCAGGTGCAGGTGTACCAGGTTTTTAAAGGGAATGAGGGATGACGCTCAGACTGGTTTCATACATGTTACACTCCAACCATATAAGACTAAATACAACCTGTTTGTGCCCTGCATTTTACTTTGCACCCAGATTCTGTGCTGTAGTAGAAGTATGCACCACTGTAGCTCATTTAAACAGGCATGGCTGTTTTTAACCCTCAGCTTTAACCAAGGCTCCAGTTTCCCACAGTCACTCACAACTTTACTGTCTAAGCTTGTCAGTGTCATTTGTAGCTACAGCAGCTGTTTGATAAGCTCTTATAAACCTACATTACCTTGTCCACCACCGAACATGGCCAAAACTCCATGTTCATTCTTGACTTTGACATAGAACAGGGCCCACTTACTGTTTTTTGTTTTCATGTTTGTTTCCAGGTGAACTATATTCTGGAGTCTCGGGCCAGCACCTCCCGGGCTGATTACTTTGCCCAGAAGCAGCGGAAACTGAGCCGCCGGACCAGCTTCAGTTTCCAGAAAGACAAGAAGACCGGCCAGTAGACAGACTGAAGCTGCTCAGCCACTTGTCTGTCTGTATGCGCACAGACAGGCGCATAAACAAGGCCTGACAGTCTCACACACAGACTGCATCAGGCTAAACAGAAGTGGAGCCTGACAGGAAAGTCACGTCAGAGAAGATGAGAGGAAGGGTGTGACGAGCAGAAAACAGACGAGGAAGACACGTCTCTGCTTCAGCTGATCGAGGTGGATGCCCCTGAAACCTCTCAAACGAAGAGCAAAGAGTCCATGAGCAAAAACAAACTTGTTATGTTTTTCCAAAAAGAGGAAAAGACTTTTGGGACAAGTTTTGGCTGCCAAGTCATCGTCAGTTCTTGTTCATTCACTGCCTCTGAATTTAAACGCCATCCTTCAGGGTGGATCTGTACAGTTTCAACTAGTTGGTTACGTACACCCAACAAACAAATCAGAGCTACACGCTAAATCTTTGCTTTTGTCCTCCATCTTTAAGAGATTTAACACAAGAACATGAAAAGAATACCTTCACGTTTTTAATGTACTGTACATAAACATTTTACCTTCAGGAAATGAAATAATTATGATATAGAAATGAAATGGCCCTGTCTGGATTTTTACAGATCAGTAACTGTCTGCCTTGAATTAAAGAGATCAAATCCTTGACAATGACTGTACTCAGTTGCCAGTTTATTAGGTACACCTAGTTACAGCTAATACAGTCTAATTCAACAGTCCTGTAATAAACGGTCATGAATTATGATGATCACTTTTTATTGAAATTGAATTAAGAGCTGTGAGAGTAATTAACTTAGTTCAACATCACAAACTGCACTGTTCAGAATGACAGTGCATTTCAATTGGCTCCTCTCTAGCTTCATGAATGAAGGATTTAATTCACTCACTGTTGCATTAGACTCCATTAATTTTAGCCTTTTGACTGGGTGTGTTTACACTGTTGATTCAGGTTGTTCAGGTGTGATCGTGGCACATTTTTAGGGTTTTCAACAAGATGACGCTTCATATGAAAGAGACAGCTACAGAAATGGTGAATTGTATTTTGGTAAATTGAACAACATGCAGCACACAGGGACTCATAAGACATTTTAATGCCTTTACTATATGCTGTCTCTGTCTGTTGCCATAGCCGTATGCTTTCTCATTGAACAGCAAACTCACAGTGACTGCAGAAAACGTGGCTGCATCATCTGTGTCATCAATGACCGAAGTCGGGCTCTAGTTTTGGTTCACACCTTGCCGCCATTTTGACGCAAGAAAATCCACATTTTTGCACTGGGATGGAGCGGAGGTCAGAGTGATAACAAACAACCATTTATTCACCACCACTTTAGTGCTATGAAGTCATGCTTAGATGAAGATGCCGACAGCTCAGGCAATTCCACTGATCGATAGTTGGTGTTGGCATCACATGAAGTAACGTAGCATTGCTCCACCTAAAGTCAATTACATTGCCACCATACCGGCCACACCGTACAAGCGACTGAGCAAGAGTTCAATTCACCCAACAAAACTGCTCGTTTGTGAATGTTTCATACACAGATGCCATGATTCTGCACACACAGTAACTTTGCAAACAAATACAGTGGTCTCCTTCCAACTGCCTATCTGATCTCCCTCCAGCAACCCTGTGTCTGAATCCAAATGTGCACCCTCCAGACTTGCAGTCTGAGATCTGAGACCTTTGACAGCAGTACCATGACGAGTTCACAGATTTCACATCAAGTCTGCAAGGGTGCTGGACCGAGATGGGACCTCAAGTGGCTCCAAGGAAATGAACTGTAGATCCTGACTCCAATCCATTCAAGGTATTTGTCTGACCAGTGCCAAGTTTATATGGGATATAACAGATAGTAGCTATAACAGATATAATCAGTATTTACAGTATAATTTTCCCTTTATATGAGCTGTTGAACATTGCATATATTATATTTACATGAAACCTGCAAGTGCGGGTCTTCACAGTGTATAGGGACTAAAGCCAAATCTTTCCATGTCTTTGCAGATTATAGTAAACTTATCTAAACTTTGTGCACTATCAAGTTTAACTACTTCAAATAACAAAATACAATAAAAGTAACTAAAACAATGTATCACTCTATTCACGTTAGTATAGATTATGGATATGAAAAGTCTGGTCTGCACCTCAAGCAGACTGTGTCCACAGAACTCCCACTTGAGACTCGTTGTGGACCTAACATGAGAACATGTGGGTAAAGGATTCAGCATGCATCATTTGTCATCGTAGCCCTGACACTTTGTTCAAGTATACTGAGACTGTGAGACATTCACCAGACACAGAAACTGTTCTGGGCTCAGATCCAGCCTCAAAGACCTCCAGTAAAGTACATCATACATCATCACATCGCTTCAGGTTTTCCACAGTCAACTGTAAAATTAAGATGACATCATCATTAAAAAACACGTTTTATAATGTTTCACTAATGCGCCTCAAAATATTGCATTGGAGTTAATGGATGAAGAGGGTGTCTTTGATGAGAAACAGGTACTGTATATAAAAATAAAATTAAAGTCATCAGTGAGAAACAAAAGTGGCAAGCTCGAGCCTGTTCACGTGCTTTTTAAAAATA